>CM044399.1:30360000-30960000 GCA_024322285.1 Musa beccarii | reverse complement strand
TCTTAAGTTTTAAATTTTTAACCTGTTCATTTATCATTGTCCCTTGTTTCTCCTGAGGAAAACGTTCTTTATATCTTTTGATGATCATGATTAAATTTTTGCTAAAAGGGTTTGATAAGTCATCTTTCCTAAAAGAAATAACTTCATCGGAGTGATTTAATTATTATTATTTCTCTTAATCAAATGCATGATAATTAAATTCAAACATTTAATATTATAATCTCTATAAATTAGAGGACGATCAATTAATTAAATGATCAAAGTGTTGCTGCCCCTAAAAATGCCTAAGTGTATGTACCAATGATGGTATCATTGGAACTAGCGATAGCACTGCCTGAGAGGTGCCCTATATAAAGGGACTTTAGGGTCGGTGATAGAACTGAACCCCTCTCTTGCTGCAACCCTTAAAAACCATCTCTCACCTCTCACTCTTCATCTTCCTCCTCTAAAAAGTCAAGAAGGACCCTCCATCTCTTCAAATCTTGGATCAATTTCACTATCTTTTGGGAAGATCTCTACTAAGGTAATCATTGAAATCCTTCCTTTGAATTCATAATGTATTGTTGCCCCTTTATAATTATTCTTTCGTTATAGACAAATGGCACCTAGAAGATTATCTAGGTATAAAGGGAAGAGGTGAATAAAAGAATCATATGACCCCTCTCTATTTAACTCAAATGAAAGTGCCCTTAGATTCCCTAACTTTGAATCTAGAAGTGTTTACAAAGGTAAATATGTAGATCTGGGTGAATTAGGGAACATATGCTAGTTATATGTACTCTACAAGCCAATCACATGAGTGATGACACTTATGACTTGATATGCACTTTTTCTCTTTGCGTATTATTAGGTGTTTTATCACTTTATCTTGCGTGTTGCATATATTGTGATGTCCTTGGATCTGTGCAATGGGAATCGGATCGTGATGAGAACACGATAATGAGATCGATTCACCTTTAACACAAACCCTAAATTATCCTGGTCATAGGTTACTCGAGAAGGACATCGAGATAACCGGATAGACTGGTGTGCTATATACCCATCCATATGATGGAGGTAGCTGGTCTCATAGCTACTCGTGTGGAGATACTAAAGGTATAGTGCAAGTGCTCATTAGGGAATGAGTTCACTGATTGATCCGCCTATGGAATGCTGGATGGTTATTAATACCTCACGTCAGACAGTGATTCCGTAGTCCCAGTAGTGTATCTGTCCTTAGAAGACTTAAGACACCAAGGATGTTCTGTATGAGTACTCCACTCTTTGATACCAGACTTATAGGTTTGGAAAGTTCTAGATCTAGTACAGTTGGTCATTGGGAGTGGTAGCCAACCTTACGAGGGCTATTGAGTGTCAATAGAGGATCATCCGCTCTCGGTATCATGAGAGGAATATCCCGTGTGTTCTTGCTCGAACAAATCCTTAGCCAAGGTTATTCGGATTGAGAGAGAAAGGGTTCTCCAGGAGAATCCGACAAGAGCAAGACTCGAGAAGAGACCGTATGGGCCTGACAACACCATACCTAATATAGGGTCTCTGGGATATTAGATAGATGAGAGACTATAGATATATGGTAATTGAGGACAGATAGGTCCAAAGGATTGGATTCCCTTGTATCGTCTAGGTGCCGTGGCGTAGTGGCCTGATACGTCCACAGTCGATGAGTTGGGTGAATTATTATAGAGATAATAATTCACTAAGTCAGTAGGAGTTCTGACAAGTATGACTCACACCACTTCGATATTGGGCCTAGAGGGTCACACACATATGGTAGGTGTTGCGACGAGTAGAGGTTCGGATATGAGATATTCATTAACCCCTTTCTTATTGGATATCCATTAAGCCCCTGAATTATTGGATCATGAGATGAGATCTAATAATTGCTAATAAGAGATTATTGGGTAGAGACCCACTAATCCAAGAGGCTTGGATAATTGGATGGAGATCCAATACCCAATAGGGCAAAAGATCCATTAGGGTTTTCAGGAGGCCTCTATAAATAGGAGGGAACCAAAACTCTATAGGCTGAGGGTTTTCTTTGGGTAGCCACCTCCTGTTCTCCTCTCCCCAAAGAGAGAGGTGCATCGTTGCAATCCCTATCGTATGGATACCGCTAGAGAGGAGGACGCTTGACCTCCTTCATCCTCTCCCACAGATCTGTAGGAATTCAAGGATGTACGATCTCCCTTGGTACCTTCTTTTACACATGTAGTTTTACAGATTTATTTTTGATGCACCGAACTTCACATGATGATAGAAACTTTCTATGGGAAATCTGGGGTTTTGTTTTTTGTTCTTCCGCTGCACATGTGATGTCGATCCTCTTGTGGATTACCCAATAGTGGTATCAGAGCCAGGTTGTTCGTGCGAAGATCGGATCTTAAACTGTGTGTGTTGTATTTTGGATCTGCTTTTAATACCAAAATCGTTGGCGCAAAAGGCTAAGAAGGGCAGCAACTATTGCTGCCCTTCTTGCGCGCTCGTGTAAGCGGCCATAAGGTCGCTTGCGCCTTGTGCCGCTTTGACAAGCAAAGAACTCGGATGGCGGCTCGCCGTCGCAGCAAAGCTGCCTATGTCGGCGCCTACGCCCGCCCGTAGAGGCGCCAGGTAGGCGCTACACTGCAAGGGGCGATCTGCGCCGCCCGCGCGCGCCCGCAGGGGTAGACGCTGCGCGCGATCTCGCCTCGTGATGTGGGCCCACCCACAAGGGGTAGCGCCGCCCGCAAACAGACCACCTGCGGGCGCTGCGCCCGTGAGCAGGGGTGGCATGTTCGGCTGTAGTGGCCGCCGCCGACAGGGTGGCGGCGGCCGCAACTCTGTAGATAGGAAAGGTACTAGGGTTTTTGGGCAAAAGATAGTTTTGCCCCTCGGAATTTCAAAAATTTTAGTTTCTATCCCTTTTGACAAAATGACTAAAATACCCCTAGGAATTTTTGAAATTCTAATTTTATCCCTTATGATTGAATGACCATAATGCCCCTAGGAATTCAAAAATTTCCTTTATGTCCTTGATTTCAGAAAAATAAATATGTTAATTAAATAGTTTAATTAACTATTATTTTTTTTATCTAGTAGTCCTATAAAGTAACATATATATGTGATGTATGATGTGGACAAATGATCATGGACTTGTGATGTGATGTGTGTACATGTGATTATTATTATTGGGGTCTGCGAGCCTTTATTTTTCTCATTTATTATTGAGCTTACGTGTCTGTAATTATGTTGCAATTACATGAGAAGGCGCAGCGGTAGCGGGACCCACGATGTCGAGATGGATGATCCGACATATGGAGATGCGTTGAGATGCTGACAGATCTGACGAAGCAAGATGGATGATCACAGGGCTTGGAGATGCACCGAAGCACATATAGATCTTGATGTGAGTGATTGGGCCCACTGGCTCGGGCCTAATCACATTAGGATGTGGTCCATGATCATCTGGTGTGATTGCTCATATGATGTGTGATTAGTTATACACCGACTATATATATATATATATATATTTACATGCGATGTAGATATATATATTAAATACGTATATGTATGTCTGTGACACATTATATTAGGAGACCAAACCAAAATCCCCTCTATTATTAATATTAAGTCAGTAAACGTGAGGCAATTAGATTGACCCACGTGGCCTTCCATCGTTATAGATAGGAACCGATTCCCGGTGTAGGTTGAGTTGGTCGAGTCTCTCAAGACTCACCTATATCGCGTTTCGCTATCTTATCTATGACATAGAGATGTCATTGGTGACCTGAGGACATGGTATGCTTGGTCGAGTCCCTTGAGAGTATATCACCGAATCAGGCTCATTTGGTAACGATGGTGATGACTTAACCGAACATCATGGTTGGTCGAGTCCCTCGAGGCCATGATGGTTCGGAGGCTGAATAGGATGGGAATCACAAGGAGTTGTGATTGGCAAGAGTTGCCTACCTTTATGGGCTTAACGTGATTGGTCGAGTCCCTCGAGGTTATGTTAAGACGCCGATTGGATTCTGATCCCCACTAGAGATCTGCTAGGGGTCTCCGATTCACATACCGGAGGGTGTTGTGTGTATCGCGAAAAATTAGTGGGAATACATTAAGATAGAAGTCCTTATCTTAATTGTTTAAATTTTTGTAAAGTTTGCATGTTATTTATTTCTACTACATCCTTTATTTCAAAAAAATGTCGCTTTCAAATCCTTTACGTGGCATACTTGATGCCAACCGCCTCACTGGTCCAAATTATACGGATTGGCTTCACAATCTGAGAATCGTTCTCACAGTGGAGAAAATTGCGTATGTCCTTGATATAGTGATCCCTACGCCCGACGAAGGGGCAAGAGAGGATGAGATCGCTCGTTATGTGAAGTACTTAGATGATTCCACTCTTGTTCAGTGTTATATGTTGGCCTCTATGACTACTGAGTTACAGAGACAACATGAAAATATGGATGCTAATACCATACTCCTGCATCTCCGTAAACTGTTTGAGGAACAGGGAAGAACTCAGCAACATGAGATATCAAAGAGTCTTTTCCGTGCTAAGATGACTAAGGGGACACCGATTTAGAACCATGTCCTTAAGATGATTGAGTGGATCGAGAAACTCACAGGTCTAGGAATGGTCCTAGAGGATAACTTGTGTGTGGATCTTGTGCTTCAGTCCCTACTAGATTCCTTTTCTTAGTTCATAATGAATTTTAATATGAAAAAACTTAAGGTGACCCTCCCAGAGCTCCTCAATATGTTGAGAGAAGCAGAGAGCACCATCAAGAAAGAGAAGCCGGTTCTCTACACTGGTGAGACCAGAAAGAAAAGAAAGGCTGAGAAGACCCTTAAGAAGGGCAAGGGCAAAATGGGTAAGGCAAAGGTTGCCAAGAAAGACCCAACAAAGGACAAAGGCTAGTGCTTCCACTATGGCAAAGATGGGCACTGGAAGAGGAACTACAAGGAGTACCTTGTAGAGAGGGCGAAACAGAAGCTTCAGGTACATTCATGATAAGTCTCCATTTGTTAGAATCTTACAGAAACTTCAGGTATATTCATGATCAGTCTCTATTTGTCAGAATCTTATGATAACACATAGGTATTGGATACCAGGAGTGCTTATCATATTTGTAATTCGTTGCAGGTTCTGGCAGGACTTAGGAGATTGAACAAAGGCGAGATGGACCTTAAGATGGGCAATGGAGCAGAGATTGCTACAGTGGCTATTGGCAAGGTCACCTTACATCTGCCTGGTAGAGCTATTATTACATTAAATGCATGCTATTATGTTCCTTCTATTATCAAAAATATTATTTCCATTTCATGTTTGATAGTTATTGGATATAAATTAGTTTTTGAGAACAATGGTTGTTCAATAATATTAGATGATGAGATTATCACGAGAGGAATATTGCATAATGGTTTATATATGCTAGATACAACTCCACATATCATGAGTGTAAGCAAGTCTAAGAGGAAATGAGAAGAGGTTAACAATGCATATCTTTGGCATTGTAAGCTAGGTCACATCCATGAGGGAAGGATTCAAAAGTTATTGAAGAATGGATATCTAGATCCATTTGACTATGAGTCATATGCAACTTGCGAACCTTGCCTTCGGGGAAAGATGACCAACTCTCCATTTAGTGGAACTGGAGAGAGAGCCACTGAGTTATTGGAACTCATACATAGTGATGTATGTGGTCCTATGTCGACTCATGCCATATGTGGTTACTCCTACTTTATTACCTTCACTGATAATTTCTCAAGATACGGACATGTGTACTTGATGAAGTACAAGTCTAAGGCTTTTGAGAAATTCAGGGAATATAAAAATGAAGTGGAGAACCAAACTGAAAAGAGTATTAAAACCCTTCGATCAGATCGAGGAGGTGAGTACTTGAGTATAGAGTTCACCCAGTTCCTCAAAGACTATGAGATATTATCCCAATGGACACCTCCTTATACACCATATCTTAATAGTGTATCAGAAAGGAGGAATCGCATATTGTTAGACATGGTGCGTTCCATGATGAGTTTCGCTGACCTACCCATCTCATTCTGAAGATATGCATTAGAGACCGCAGCTTACCTTCTAAATAGAATTCCAACTAAATCAGTAATGTCTACTCCATATGAGATATGGAATGGGAAGAAGCACGATCTTAAGATTGTTAAGATTTGGGGCTGCCCTGCCCACGTTAAGAGACACAACCCTGACAAGTTGGAATCTATGACGGAATGATGCAAGTTCATGGGATACCCTAAGGAAACTTATGGGTATTATTTCTTTTACCCTGAGGACCAAAAGGTCTTTGTAGCCAAGAGAGCAGTGTTCCTTGAGAAGGAACACATTCTTGATGGAGACAATGGGAGCATGATAGAGTTGAGCGAGGTTGGAGAACCTAGCTCAAGCACCATTCCAGAATCTATTCAGATACCTAACACATAAGTTCTAACTTTACGTAGGTCCGATAGAGTATCCCATCCTTCTGAGAGATATGTGGGACATATCAAAAGGGAGGATGTTTAGGATATTGATCCTCAGATCTACGAGGAGGCTATTATAAGCATAGACTCCGGGAAATGGTAAGAAGCCATGAATTCAGAAATGGATTCCATGTACTCCAACAAAGTTTGGCACCTAGTTAATGCACCCGAGGGTTGCAAGTGGATCTTTAAAAAGAAGATTGGAGTAGATGGAAAGGTAGAGACCTATAAAGCAAAGCTAGTGGCTAAGGGGTATCGTCAAAGGCAAGGTGTTGACTATGATGAAACTTTCTCACCTGTAGCCATGCTAAAATCCATTCGAATTCTATTGGCTATTGCAGCACATTATGATTATGAGATCTGACAGATGGACGTCAAAACTGCATTCCTCAATGGTAACCTCGAGGAGGAGGTGTATATAATACAGCTTGAGGGATTCGTGTCTAGGGATAACCCAAATAAAGTGTGCAGGTTGCTTAGGTCCATTTATGGATTGAAGCAAGCTTTCTAAAGTTGAAACATAAGATTTGATGAGGCGATCAGACTTCGTTAAGAACGAAGATGAACCTTGTGTGTACAGGAAATTAAGTGGGAGTAGTATCACCTTTTTGGTATTATATGTGGATGACATCCTGATCATTGGGAATGATGTAGGAATTCTCTCTACAGTAAAGACTTGGTTATCTAGGCACTTCTCCATGAAGGACTTAGGGGAAGCATCCTGCATATTGGGGATACGAATCTATAGAGATAGATCCAAGAGGCTGCTTGGCTTGTCCCAATCAAGGTACATAGACAGCATTGTCAAAAGGTTTGGCATGAAAAATTTCAAGAGAGGTCACATACCAATGAGATATGGAATATCACTTTCTAGGAGTATATCCCCAAAGACTCCTAAAGAAAGGGCACACATGGATATGATGCCATATGCATCAGCGATAGGATCTATCATGTATGCTATGCTATGTACCAGGCCTGATATAGCATATGCTCTGAGTGTCATGAGCAGATATCAGGCAGATTCAGGCTTGGAGCACTGGAAAGCAGTAAAATGTATCCTTAAGTACTTGAGAAGGACTAAGGATCTTTTACTAGTATATGAAGATAGTAGCCTCAAGGTTGAGGGCTACACGAACTCGAGTTTCTAGTCTGATGTCGATGATAGCAAGTCTAATTCAGGGTATGTGTTCACCCTGAATGGAGGAGCAGTATGTTAGAAGAGTTCCAAGCAAGACACTACTATTGACTCGACCACAGAGGCCGAATACATTGCTACAACAAAGGCAGCAAAGGAGGGAGTCTGGATGAAGAAGTTCATCACAGATCTAGGAGTCGTCTCGAGTAGCGAGGAGTTGATTCTCTTATATTGCGACAACTATAGGGTGATTACTCAAATAAGGGAACCCGGGTCTCATCAGAAGTGTTCTGAGGAGGTTCCAACTTATTATAGAGATCGTGGCCCGAAGAGATGTAGTAGTGGAAAGAGTTCCCTCCGAAGATAACACTGCAGATCTACTGACAAAGCTACTAACTCAGATTGTCTTTGAGTGCCATAGAGGTCTGATAGGGATCAAACATGTTGATGATTAACTTTAGGTCAAGTGGGAGATTGGTAGTCATATGTGCCCTGCAAGCCAAATCACATGAGTGATGACACTTATGACTTGATATGCACTTTTTCTCTTTGCGTATTATTAGACGTTTTATCACTTTATCTTGCGTGTTGCATATATTGTAATGTCCTTGGATCTGAGCAATAGGAATCGGATCATGATGAGATCACGATAATGAGACCGATTCACCTTTAAACACATACCCTAAATTATCCTGGTCATAGGTTACTCGAGAAGGACATTGAGATAACCGGATAGACTGGTGTGTTGTATACCCGTCCATATGATGGAGGTGGCTGGTCTTATAGCTACTCGTGTGGAGACACTAAGGGTACAGTGCAGGTGCTCATTAGGGAATGAGTTCACTAATTGATCTGCCTACAGAATGCTGGATGGTTATTGATACCTCACGTTAGACAGCAATTTCGTAGTCCCAATAGTGTATCTGGTTTTTAGACTTGAGACACCAAGGATGTCCTGTATGAGTACTCCACTCTTTGATACCGGACTTATAGGTTTGGAAAGTTCCAGATCTAGTACAGTCGATCATTGGGAGTGGTAACCAATCTTATAAGGGCTATTGAGTGTCAATAGAGGATCATTCGCTCTCGGTATCATGAGAGGAATATCCCATGTGTTCTTGCTCGAACAAATCCTTGGCCAAGGTTATTCGGATTGAGAGAGAAAGGGTTCTCTAAGAGAATCCGACAAGAGCAAGACTCGAGGAGAGACCGTATGGGCCTGACAGTACCATGCCCGGTATAGGGTCTCTGGGATATTAGATGGATGAGAGACTATAGATACTTGGTAACTGAGGACAGATAGGTCCAAAGGATTGGATTCCCCTGTATCGTCTGGGGGCCGTGACGTAGTGGCTTGGTACGTCCGTAGTCGATGAGTTGGATGAATTATTATAGAGATAATAATTCACTAAGTCAGAAGGAGTTCTGACAAGTATGACTCACGGCCGGCTCGATATTGGACCTAGAGGGTCACACACATATGATAGCTGTTGCGATGAGTAGAGGTTCGGATATGAGATATCCGCTGAACCTCCTATCTTATTGGATATCCATTAAGCCCCTGAATTATTGGATCCTGAGATGAGATCCAATAATTGCTAATAAGAGATTATTGGGTAGAGACCCACTAATCCAAGAGGCTTGGGTAATTGGATGGAGATTCAATACCTAATAGGGCAAAAGATCTATTAGGGTTTTCAGGGGGCCTCTATAAATAGGAGGGAACCAAAGCTCTATAGGCTGAGGGTTTTCTTATGGTAGCCACCTCCTGTTCTCCTCTCCAGAGAGAGAGAGGTACATCGTTGCAATCCCTGTCGTGTGGATACCGCTAGAGAGGAGGACGCTTGACCTCCTTCATCCTCTCCCACAGATCTACAAGAATTCAGGGATATACGATCTCCCTAAGTATCTTCTTTTACACGTGCAGTTTTGTGGATTTGTTTTTTATGCACCAATCTTTGCACGATGACAGAAACTTTCTACGGGAAATCTGGGGTTTTGTTTTCTATTCTTCCGCTACGTATGTGATGTCGCTCCCCTTATGGATTACCCAACAACATAGAGCCTATCCAATGGTTTGCTAATCTAGACATTTTACCCATATTACAAACTAGTGAACCAATATACCCTAGGCTAGTTCGCTTATTTTACAACAACTTAAATGTGGACGAGGACGATAATGTAACATCCTACCTCCTATGGCACCATATCCCTATTACGGATAGTATAATTTGCAACCTCATAGGAATTATCGAGAAAAGAAGAGGTTGATATTTTAGAGGCTAATGGGATTTAGACGCAATTGGAGTAGCCAATTCTGAAGCCTTAGGAATCATTTTTGGAAACCTAAACTTATCGATAGTTCTTAAAAGTTGTAAACACATACTGACCTTCAACTCTAAAGTACTCCATCATATCATTATAAGTATCTTGATTTCAAAACAATATCACCACGATGAAGTAAATTAAATGGAATTAGACACAATATATTGGATTATGGTCGAACAACAAAATTGCTTTGAATACTTAATCCGACAAAACATGATTGACATATCAACTAAGGATTTAATGCTTCCATATGGTAGGTTAATCAAAAGGCTATTATATGTATAAAAAATTATGATACCACCCAATGAAGAAAGAATTAAAGTAGATAGATACAATACCATTAATAGAAATATACTTAAATGATTAAGATGCACTTTTAGGAATGGAATTTGGACTAGGTTGCCTAGAAGGACTGATCCTCCCATTGCATTACACAAAAGTTAAGGTGAAAGTGTATTAATGCATCATAAAAAGTATTAAGAACTTCATTACAACACATATGGTCCTAATACATAGACTTCTTAAGAATTACAAACTACTCCTCAGGTGGTATGCTAAAATGTCTATACAAGATATTAATTTTATGATGTACTTGTCACACTTCACTTAGGATCTCATTTTGTTGTAATTTAAGTTCAGCTTGCTATGATTTGAGTTGATCTAATTGAGTCATAATTAGGTCGGTAGATGGTACAGGTGCTAGATCCATCAGTGCAGCATCAAAGGGACTAGGGAGGGGAGACTCATTACCCATAAATATAGGTGTTTTAGGTTCTTCTTCAGGAGTGTTGAATGGAATGCATGAATTTGTTGTATACCTTTTTCAAAATTTTTTGATTTTTTAAAATTTTTTGATTTCATATCGATATCGTAAATGGAGTCTTCATGAACTTATTTCTCTATCTTCCTCTTATCTCGATATCGAATTTATTTCATAAATGTTTGATACTCTTGATTCCATTGTTTGATGATTTTTTAATTGATATCATACACATTTGATGACTTTTTGAATTATTATCAAACTCGATTCTATAGTTTGATAACTTTTGACACTTTTTGAATCCTCCCTTTATTTACGAATTTTCACTCATGAATCCTTGTATTTCACTCGTAAAGTTTAGATAAGAAATGAATTTTAATGACTTGTAAATTTTGCAAAAATAAGAAATGGAATTCATGGATTTTTGTAAAGACAATGAATCTTATTAAAGTGACATTCATGGATTTTATGAAAATATCATTTACATCATGAAGTGATACACTTCTCCCTTTTATGAATTCTTATGTCCTGGACTTTCATCTCTTTATTCAATTTTTTTATGTCATGAGTTCTTTATGAAAAGAAGAAGCTTTTATGAATTTTTAATAGCTTGAATGCTTTCTTTTTTCTTAAATTCAATATGGACTTTATTTACTTTTCTAAATGTGAATTTAATGTCATGATAAAAGTGATGTATGAATTTTTAAGAAACATCATTTATATCATTCATGAATGGACATTCATGACTCTTGTATAAATTTTTGTCATGAGCTTTTATGCATTTTTGATAGCTTGAATGATTATTTTTTCTACTTCATGAATTTTATGGAAATGTCGAATTAGCTTTTATTGTGAATCTTTTTCTTCTTGTATGATTTTTCAAGAGCACGAACGGGTTGCTATCCATTGTATTATTCATGAAAATTTAATATCTCAAATCTTCTTAATGGTATCATGATTTTTTCTCTTTTTGCCCTTTCAAGAAAAATCATAACAATTGCTATCGCAACAATTAGTATCACTATTAAATTTTTCTTAAAACAATGGTCCATTTCCTTTTTGTTGATGACAAAGGGGGAGAAATGTGGCACATTGATGATAACTTGGCATGCTTTGTATCATAAAATGCTTGGTATTATCAAAAGCATCGTAAATACTTGAAGTGTATTGCAATGTATCGCAAATATATGAAATGTATCGTATGCATTACAAATATATTGAAATGAATTATGTATGCTTAAAATGATAATTTTTCTATACTCGTTATCGTATCATGCTTAATTATCCTACTTGAAATTGGTATCATGTCTCGATACGATAAAATATCATTTGGTTTAATATTTAAAATTTGTATCATGCTATTGACAATTGAATGATAAATTATCAATTGATATCATGTCTCGGAACGGTGAATTATCATTTGATATCATTTGATTCTTACTATATTTCATAATTGAAGTTCGTAGCATATGTTGAAATGATGTTTGTATATCATCATTTGACATTAGACTTGAAAATGGATGTCATGCTTAACATCATTTTTGTATTGTGAAAAATACGTGGTATCATATTTTGGGATAAAAAATCATGCTTAATATCATGTTGAGCATGTCGATAAATTCAAATAAATGTAACTTATTAGTTTGGGCTTAAATTCAAAGGGTTTGAATTCAAGTGTGTCTTTTCTCAAGTATGACACATAGATAGGAGGGAGTTAAGGTTAACTCCGTCGTCAATTGATTATCATCATAAAAAAGGTGGAGATTGTTAAATTTTGGATTTTGATGATAAAATCAATTGATAGATTATTTGATCTAATCCATATATTGAGAAAAGTGTGCATGATTAACTATGATAACGATAAAGGTATAAAACAAAACAAAGTACCAGAGTCAAATATGACCGAATCGCTGGGAGTTCAAGAGTTCGTCGGGAGTCCGAAGGTTCATCGGGAGTGCTGCCGGAATTGGCCGAGAATAAGTTAGGAGCTTGCCGAAGGATTTGTTGAAAGTTCATCGGAAAGTTTGTCGGAGGTTCGGGGAGCTTGCCGAGAAGATCAGAGCTTGTCAAAGAAGACTCGTCGGAACTCGCTAAGATTGTCATGAAGTCTAGGAGCTTGCTGGGAGTCCGTTAGAAGTTGTCGAGAGTTCATCAGAAGACCGTCGGAAGATCGCTGGAAGCTCGTCTGAAGAAACCTTGACATGTCAAAATTTATTTTCTTTAGTACATGTCTTTAATTTTCATAGTTAGCATGTAATTAAGGTTAAGATTGGGAGGTAATCCCATTAACCCTGGTAGGGGCCAACTGGGCCTGTAATTGGACTGGATTGAGTTGGATTCAAGGCTCATCTAGGTTGCTGAACACTGTTTGACGGTGGCACAGCCAGACTGGGGTGATGGAACCGCCTAGGGTTCAGTCTCCCAGAAGCTTGGGTGGTGATACCGCCTAGGTCAAGCGGTGATACCGTCGACAGTTAATAACTACCAGGCGGTGGTACTGCCCTAGGTCAATACCCAGGACTCTATCTGGCGGTAGTATTGCTAGACTGGTTAAGTATAGAGAATTGATAAGAACTGAACCGAAATTATAGTGAAATAGCTTTCAAAAGTTTAATGTTCATATCCACCTTTCTCTAAGTATAAAAGTTTGTAAAAGGAGAGTAAGCCACTTATAAAGTTATGTAAAGAGGTGATTGATCTTTCCCCTTCAAGAAAGATCGATAGTGGAAGCCGCTGACCTTATCGAAGGAGGTATCGGGAGTGGATGTAGGTCGAACGATCGAATCATTATAAAATTACTGTGTTCTTCTCTTGATGCGTAAATTTCATTTGTTATATTCATTTTTACTTCATTGCAATTGTTCAATCTCCCTTTCTCTACTCTCTTACGAACTCATTTGAGTCAACGTCTTTTCGAAATAATTTTCGTTGAATGAAAAATTTTTATCGTATGAAGTTTTTCAAAATCTTTTAAATCACCCCTCTTAATACTGCTCTTAATCCTAACAAACTAACTTTATGTGATGTTGTTGATGTATTCCTTTCAATGCCAAAATCAAGCTCTTAAAAATAATTTAAAATAGAGGTACGAGTGAGAAAATTAAGACCTCAATTACACACCTAGTTTAAATTCAGTTTACGATTATGATAAATATTTTATTTAATAAAAAATATTTTTTTTTATTAATTCGGATGTCACGTGTTGAGTTTTCATTAAAGATGAATATTTATTTAAATTTATTACGTCTATCAATTCTTCTTTCCCCCTTCTTAGTGTATCACCATCACCAACAATATCTTATTATTAAATGTATCATAATATAAGCTTGTTCCCCTTCAGAAAATTATTATATTTTTTCTACATGATTACATCTTCATAAAATCCTTTGGAAATTAGCAATTGGTGTACGAGGAACTATTTTAATTCATATAGATCCCTTTGAATTTGTTTATATATCTAATTAAGTTTAGTATATGAACAAAAGAAAAAAGAAAAAAAAAGATGTGGAACAAACAAACCCAAAAACTTAAATCAAACCATACTCCTTTTTTTCTTTTAAAAATTATAATATAAAATATTTATGTCCATTCGATGCCGATAAGTTAAGAATATTTATGTCTATTTATAAAAAATATTTTAAAAATATTTAAAAATATTGAAAATAAACTTGTAGATATCAAAAAGGTTATGAATTGGAATCTTGTAAATCAAATCAAGACCTTAAAAGATTTGGCAAAATTCCATCAACGCCTCTGCATTTTCTTTTAATCCTTTTAGGACCGCAATTGGAGGAAGGAAAAAGAGAAACTCGTCGACCCTTCATCAACAAGCCGTGAACTTTAGATCCCTGGATCGGCCGCCGCGATCTTGTCCCTGATGACGTCATTCCCTCCGGCGGCGATCGTGGTGCTGGTGGTGGTGGCGGTGTGCCCCTCCTCAGCGCTGGCGGAGGCCCAGAAGGCGCCGTGGAGGATGCACACCCTGTTCTCCGTTGAGTGCCAGGATTACTTCGACTGGCAGACGGTGGGTTTGATGCACAGCTACCGCAAGGCATGGCAGCCAGGGCCCATCACCCGTCTCCTTAGCTGCACCGATGAGCAGCGCCGCCGGTACCGGGGCATGGGCCTCGCGCCAACCTTCGAGGTCCCTTCCATGAGCCGCCACCCAAGGACCGGGGATTGGTGAGCAAAAGAAGTGCTTTTACTTTGCCGTACTTCTGTTTTAATTGCATCTGAAGTTGGGATTCGTGAACTGGTATTTGCATTTGATATATGAATTTGGGAAATCGCGGTGCTCCTCTAGAGTTGAATTTTCAGCAGAGCTGCCTTTTTACGATGGAACGTCGCGCTCATTGAAACAGAGATGATAACATGCGTAGATTTGGTAATGCTTTGGGGGCATTAGAGTTTCAAATCTATTATGGTTCAGAATAACTACAATGCTTGTTTCTATCTTTTTACTAAATCTTATGATTCAATTGATTCCTTGGAACCAATTTATCCTTGAATAACCTTTTGGATTAATGGATGAACTTTTGTTCTCTTCACATCCACCAATATTTACATGAGAATGGAGAATCCGGTGATTTTAAATAGCTATAACAAAATAATTTCTTGCCAAGTTGCTTCAAGGAGTAGTAGCATGTCTTTTTTTTCCTTTTTCATTTCAAGTTATTCTGATGACTGAAATCTTTGGAAAGCTGCCAAGGTTGTTGTTCTCAGTGTTTCCTATGTTGCATTATGCTTGTAAAAGTGTGGGCTTTTTTTGGTGATACTATTTGAGTATTAATAGACATATCTTAACTTCTTTAATTTCCTGGACATGTCTGCCATGTTCTTCTGGCCTTGTATTATCTCAAACGAGCTTAGCTATGTTGGTCACTCCGTGTTACATTAGAATGATGCATGATTATAGGATCATCGCCTTGATCATACGTCCAGCCCCTAATAGCGACTCTTGGGTGATCTTATGATCAACTTAGTCTTCTACGTTTGATATTATTATTACTAGTTTTGTTTCAAATAAAATAATTGATTTTATTTCAGTAGCTTTTTAACTAATTCCCAGCTTGATGATATTTTTAAATTCTTAGAATGCAGATACTGTTACATATTACTGCAATTCTGGATCTTCAAGCTGGCTTACCTTATAGATTAACACAAGACAAACAGATTTTGATCTGCATTATATATAATTTACTGTTACTGCAATTCTGGATCCTCAAGCTGGCTTACCTTATAGATTAACACAAATTTTTTTTGAAATACCATAACTGCTTGTCCTACAGGCAAACAAGATTTCTCTAGTAAGTAGCAAGAATTTGATTGGTTGAGTTTGAGTTCCTGGCTAAATAACATCTTTATTTGGTCCTGTCTTGAACAATGTTTCCAATATTATGTAAATATGGCATGTGTTTGTGGAATCCAAGCACCAAGTTGAAATTTTTTGGTATGCTGTAATGTAAAATCATAGAAGGGTGGGACTTGGCACCACTATAAGGTTGTTCCACTGTGACCTAGATGATGAGATAAACTTCTTTGCTTATGGGTGCAAAGCTGCATAAGTTGATCCTTTGAGAAACTCAGATTGGTAAGAGCTTATTGCGGTGGGTTGCTTGATAATACCAAATCTTAAAAATTAAAATTAGATAGAACAATAAACTTGAACAAGTGCCTTTTGCGTTGAATTGTTTGCTTATGACTGTAAGGCTGCATACATTGACTCTTTCCAGACCTTACATTGTCAAGAGCCTGCTGCAGTGGGTTGCCAGACAACAGTGATATCTTAAAATTAGACAGAACAATGAACTTGAGCAAGTGCCTCTTATGTCAAAACCATGTAGGGACAATTTGCATTGCATCCCATTCAAGATACAACATTGAACAGACAACACTATCTTGACATATGTTATGATGTTAAACATTTGCTGTTTGGTGAACTAGATAGATTGGCAAGCAAACCAAAATTTCTCAACAGTACTTGATACTTGATAGTTTAAATTTTCAGTTCATGCAAGTAATATTTTTCTGTTATACCAAGGATGCTGATTTTATTGCACAAAAGACTGTTAGGATATTATGAGGAAGGTGTCATGCAGTGGAATGTACCTTTTGAAGAATCCATTCTACTGTTTGTACATACTAATGGCTTGACGTCTAGATGTTAATATCATAAGAAAATTCGAAATTAATATTATCTGCCGTATAATTTCTTGCAAGTTGTACTTACATGCCAAATTTCTGTTGCTGCACCTGTCTAAGGTACATTTTGACTGTTTTTCACATTGGTATTCAATTTTACTTGGTTAGTGGTGTTTTTTCTCTCGTGTCTATTCTATTAGTTATGAACAAAACATCAATCTAATAGTTTTACCTATCACGTAGCTTTATCCTTTGTCTTTCTGTACATTTTCTTTGCAACCTTGAATCATCACATTACCCAGTTAACGTTGATCTATTTGTTGATCTCTGTTACTGCATTCCCCATTGGTTAGAGACATAATCCTTGTCTTGATATTCAAATTAGCTATGGGCTTTTTCTCTATTTCATCAGGTATCCTGCTATCAATAAACCAGCAGGTGTTTTGCATTGGCTTGAACATAGTGAAGATGCAGATAATGTCGATTGGGTTGTAATCCTGGATGCAGATATGATCATTCGAGGTCCAATTGTACCTTGGGAACTGGGTGCCGAGAAAGGTAGACCAGTTGCTGCATATTATGGGTATGAATACTTACTCCATTCAATTTTTTCCCTGAAATAACTGTAAAGTTCTGTTTTCTTTTTTAATTGTTAAAATAGATTTATCATGCTTTTTGTCCTTTTTTCTTTCAGGTACTTGAGGGGATGCGATAATATTCTCTCACATTTGCACACAAAGCATCCTGAATTATGTGACAAGGTTGGTGGACTTCTAGCCATGCATATTGATGACTTAAGGGCTTTAGCTCCTTTATGGCTTTCAAAGACTGAGGAAGTGCGAGAGGATCGAGCACACTGGGGAACCAACATAACTGGTGACATTTATGGCAAGGGTTGGATCAGCGAGATGTATGGATATTCATTTGGTGCAGCAGAGGTAAAGAATTTTTTTGGTTCCTTAAATTTATTTTGATAGTGGTCAGCCTTTTTCACAAGATAATTAGTGACGGTCTTATTTTGTCCTTATCTCTCTGTTTCATTATGTTCAGGTTGGCCTCCGTCACAAGATAAATGATGATTTAATGCTTTATCCTGGTTATATTCCTAGAGTTGGTGTGGAGCCTATCCTCTTGCACTATGGTTTACCATTTAAAGTTGGTAATTGGTCCTTTAGAAAGATAAGACATCATGAGGATGGCATTGTGTATGACTGCAACAGAATCTTCCCTCCACCTCCTTTTCCTAGAGAGGTATGACCATTGTGCAACTTCAAACTCAAATTTGGTTCCATTGTCCAATAGTTCTCTGGAGTGCACCAAAGGACAAATGCGATCAGAAGCATCATGTCTTATAAATTGCGACTCTAACAATCATTAGTATGCAGGTCGAGATGATGGAAGCTGATTTAAACAAAAGGCGAGGCTTACTCTTGAGCATAGAATGTATTAACACTTTAAATGAAGGTCTTCTATTACACCATGCATCTATGGGGTGTCCTAAGCCACAGTGGTCAAAATATCTAAGTTTCTTGAAGAGTAAGAGATTTTCTGAGCTCACCAAGCCAAAATATTTAAATCGTAAAAAACCTAGCAGTCAGATATCTGAGCACAGAATTATCTCAATTGAATCTCAAAATGTGTACCCAAAAATACATACTCTTTTCTCGACAGAATGTTCATCATATTTTGATTGGCAAACTGTGGGGCTTGTTCATAGTTTTCATTTGAGTGGCCAGCCTGGAAATATCACTCGACTTCTTAGTTGTACTGATGAGGACTTGAAGCAATACAAGGGGCATAATTTAGCTCCTACACATTATGTTCCATCTATGAGCCAACATCCATTAACAGGAGACTGGTATGTGATCTTAACTGATTGATGGTCAAGTGTGCATATTCACAATCTGAAATTCTGATTTGTAATTCTGTCAAATATGTGCTTGCTGCACATGTACCACAAAGTACTCTCTATTACTAAAGCATGAGTTTATGATGCATTTATCTTCTTAATCTAGAACAACTGCATCATCATTTTGCAGAAGTTAGAGGGATGATGTGTGTGTTTTTATGCTTTTACTTATATTTCTCAAATTTGACAGTATAAAAAAATATTCTGAAATTTGAAGTTCATTAGGATTTTAGTTAATTGGTTTAAGTTCCTAAGACACAGAAGTTCATTTCTAAGTGATAAATATTGACCCGATAATGGTTTTGGTAACTTCTGGAATCTCAGTTTGATCCCGATACCGATTAGAAGTCGAACTAATGTGTTACCTATATGAATTGATGTCCTAGTAGTAGTACCTGGTACTGGCTGGTACCATTTGGAATAAAGAGAAGAGATATGGAAAGGGTGGAGGAGGAAAGGAAAGGGGAGGCAGAGTTGTAGGAGGAAGATGAGGAGACAAAGGAAGAGGCTTATTGGTAGTAGGTGGCAATGGCAATGGGAGGTGGGGAGACAGGAGAGAGAGAGGAAATGTCAGAGGATTCAGAAAAGAAAAAAAAGGAAAAGAGGTCTGTCGAAAGATACCAAAAATGAAAAAAGAATTGATAGGGTATCGGTACCACCTCTTACACCTGGTTCCAATACTTCAAACCGGACAGTGTACATGTAAGATAATCATATCAAGTAGTGAGCTGTCAAAATGTCAGCCCATACTGATCGTTCAATCTAGATGTTGGACTAAAATTGATGGTCTCCATATGGGTTCATGGTGAGATCGGTGAATATCAGTCTATACTCACTGGTAAAGTCAAATTTTTAAACCTTGTTGGCATCCAACTATATGTTCCAACACTAGCACTTTTTTGGTATTAAATACTGGTTGATACATAACAGTCAGTGATTACCGGTTCAATTGGTATTTACCTTGATTCATATTTTGTCCAAATCTATCATCTACACTGTTGGATTACTCCATTATTTACCTTTTCACTGTAGGCTAAAAATTCAGGCACATATGAATTTTGAAGATCTTTATTTATGCCATATATGTGCCAACTGGATATCTGACCCCTTCAAAAGGGGGTGGATTCTTCCTGCTCAATTATTAAACTGCTCAATGTTTTTTATTTAGCCTAAGCTAACCTTATATAATAATTTCAAACTACGCTGACATATTTCTGTCTGTGAACCTCTCTTGCCCTAGTCCTATTTCATCCTCCTTGCTGAGCTCTCAATACTCTCAGGTTTCTCTTGGTTAACTTCTCCTTCCTCTCTCTGTTCATTGTTTAGATATCAGTGCTGGGAGGGCTATCTTGTGCAAATAACTGTTTTATTTATCCATGGCTATTGATCCTCATTTAATGTAGAAGCTTACCGTTGGTCTGTTACTACTATCCATGGCTATGTAAAGTACTAATTTGTTTAATTTCAATGGTGCTTAACTAGTTCTGTTACAATAAACGGACTCCAAGGTGATTATGAAAGAAGCTATCATGGTTGATAATTTATGTATCATAACACTTTAACTAGTTCCAATATCTTTCAATCAAAATTTTAGGTGAGTTTCATTAATCCTTGTATTTTCCATTCATTAAGTTTTTTGTGTTGTGATTGTCTTCACAGTGGCTAATTAACATGCCTTCTACCATATAGGTATCCAGCTATCAATAAGCCAGCATCCGTTCTTCATTGGCTTAATCATGTTGAAACTGATGCCAAGTTCATTGTTATTTTGGATGCTGACATGATAATGAGAGGTCCCATTACACCATGGGAGTATGGTGCGCAACGTGGTTGTCCTGTTTCAACTCCTTATGAGTAAGAGGAAAAGATATCTACTTTTTAAATTGGAGGCTACTTTGATTTTTTTCATATATCCTTAATTGTTGTCCATTCTTAATTTTAGATACCTTATTGGTTGTGACAATGAGCTTGCAAAGATACACACAAGAAATCCTTCTGCTTGTGAAAAGGTTGGTGGTGTTATAATAATGCACATAGATGATCTACGGAAGTTTGCATTATTGTGGCTTCACAAGACAGAGGAGGTTCGGTCTGACAAAGCTCATTATGCTACAAATTTTACTGGGGACATTTATGGATCTGGTTGGATAAGTGAAATGTATGGTTACTCCTTCGGTGCAGCTGAGGTACAGAATGCTTTAGTACTTTCCAATGCTGATATTCTCTATTGATGATTGTTTATAATTCACTACATCGTGTACCTAATAATCTATATGCACAATTTGACCTACATTACAGTCTGGAAAAATTGCAAAAGTTCATGCATATGTTACATACTAGAAATCATTTAACCATTTAACTAGCCTAATAAATTATCCCATGTTCCATTGTGAGAACCTGGAATTTTTTTGTTCTATTAAAAAATATTCCTCTCCTTGTCCTTCTCTCCTACTTCTCCTTCTCCTCTGCCCCTCTTCTCTCTCTCTGCTCTTTGGTCCATGCTGACTGGTACATCTGTGTACCATGTTTCAGTCAACCAATGTGTCATAGAAACATAACAATCTGGCCAGGGACCAGTACAAGTCTCAGAGTGGGACTTGAAACCCTGTTCCGAATCGCTCATAAAGAGACAATGGCTTAAAAGCAGTCTTGGATGTATTGATGTTACACATTCAACAAACAAATGAAACATGCATATGGTTAGGCATATTCATATTTAAGAGAACATATAACATACAGATAAGTAATGTGCTTACACATGATGACTTTTATAAGCATGCATTTATTTCCTAACTAGAAGATTTATTTCAGGATCTTTATCCAGCCAACTTGATGATAATTCTATCCAAGGTCCGCAATACCGTACCGTACCGGTATACCGAGAGTTGATCGGTATGGTACGGTGTACCGAGCGGTATGTCGGGGCGTATCGAGCGGTACACTTAATTAGCTTCAATTAGCTTCAATTAGCTCCAACGGTCAATTTGACCGTTGAGTATCTTACACCGATCGGTAACGGCCGAAATCGATCGTTACCGAAGTGCCGGCGTTAACGGTTGAAATCGACCGCACATTCGAAGTATGTTTGGCGAGAACGGTCGATTTCGACCGTTACCGAGTTGTGCCGAGCAATAACGGTCGAAATTTCGATCGTTACGCCGATATATCTCCGTATCGATCGATACGAGATATTAGGCGTTCCCGCCTTGAGAGGGCGGTCCGCGCATCAGATATCCTCGTCGGACCGACGTGCGTCTGCACGGCGCAGATGCAGTCGAAATTGCATACCATGATTCTATCAATATGTGCCCCAAAGGAGTCCAAATCCACATTCCAAATTGCTCTTATATTGAATAATCAATTGAAAATTGATATTTTACATCTGTTTGATGCATCACATGATCTGCTCCCGTGTTTTAGCCTGCTAACTGAAGATGCAAAAATTTCTCACTATCCACGAAATGCAAAGCAGCAGCAAATATTGCTCTTCTTAACATTAATGATGAGCTCTTCTCCTCACAATGATTAACAAACGAATTGTTTGTGGAGATAAGGGCATGATAGGACCCTAGCAGGGTTGGGTCCTACTCAACCATGTAGCATCTAATAAAAACCCTGTGAGAGTGTAATAAACCCCACCTAGCCGCCTCTATCCTATAAAGAAGAGAGGCTAGGGTTTATATTTGGGTCTTTGGGCTTCTTAGCCGCCGCCCCCCTTGTTACTGGGCCGGCCCGCTAAGGTTGAGGGCAAATTGGGTAGTTCGCTTAGGAAGCAGCCCCTAGGGCTAGGGTTTGGAGCTCTATATAAGCTTGTAGCCTCTACCTCTTTGGAATAAGAAAGATCAACCTAGAATTGCAGCCACCAGGCTACTTAGAGGGTGGAACCCTTATAGCGTTCCAAGGGTTGATCCCCCTTAAAGATCAATCTCCATAGAATTCCTCTGGGGTTCTATCATCTGGTATCAGAGCAGCGATCTTGCTGCTTTTGCTGCCATCCCTGCCGCCCACCATCAGCCAAGCAATTCCCACAATTGCTCTTGACGTCGTCATCTCTAGCGTCATCTCTTGACGTAGATCAATTCAATCTACAGTCGCCACCTCCAATTGCATCAGAGATCTAGTATTTTTCTACCACCAATACCTTTTGCTGCTGCAATTTTTCATCTAAAATATCAAAAAGAAGTTTTTCTATCGATCCCTTGCCTGCGAATTCCTTGCGTTGCAAAAGTTACCATCTTTGCGAACGAAGGATCGCTGCAGAAAATTTCAGCCGCGTGTTGCTGCCTTTAACCGATCTAATTGTTATCCTTTTT
Source organism: Musa beccarii (assembly GCA_024322285.1). Lineage (NCBI taxonomy): Eukaryota > Viridiplantae > Streptophyta > Magnoliopsida > Zingiberales > Musaceae > Musa > Musa beccarii. The sequence goes on along the minus strand of CM044399.1, from coordinate 30,936,940 downwards.
GAACGAAATTTTTTATGCACCTCATAGATCATCTTGGCTCCCATCCGTGATTGATCTATTGTGGAATTTATCAAAAAAAAAAAAAAATTCGTGTTGCTGCATCTCTTGTCGCAAACTGCTGAAATTTTTCGACGAGAATTCTGCTATCGCAACTTGCACTGATTTCTTTACTGCTTTGTTGCCGAAATTTCTTGATCCAATTTGTTATCCTTGTTGCTATCTAAACTAAGATTCTACCGTCAAACCCCCTCCTCAAACCCCTGAGTTTTCGTTGGAAATTTCGTCGAGAAACCGTTATTTCTTCGACGACAATTCTGCTCTTACGAGACAGTGCATATAGGCAGCAATTGCCACTGATTTTTGTCAAATCTTTGCTGTAATCTACCACAGATCTAAAACCCTCTTCCCTAACCTTCATCCACTACCATCACAGCCCAAAAACTCTATCAAACCGCAGCCCCAAACTGCACCCAAAACAGCCACAAAACAAGCCTAAACCGCAGCCTACATTCACTAATCCACCAACCCTTTCAACCACCACTTCTCTCAACCAATACATGCCTTTAACCCGACAGCAAAAAGGAGATCTTAATATTACAGATTTGGAGACATATGCTATGGCATCCGAGGAGGCAGTTGATGCTAAATTCGAAGCCTTCGAGACACGAATGGAGGAGAAGATTCGAACTCTCTTTGCCGAACTTAGTTTGGGTCGACCACCGAGCCCAAAGAAATCACATCAAGGAGAGAGCTCTAATCGAAGAGATGACCTCCAGGAGAGGGGAGGCTCTATGACTGATCCCCACTATCCACGCATGAGGGTGGACTTCCCTAGATGGGAAGAAGGAGACCCGATTGGTTGGATTTCGCGCGCGGAGTGATATTTTCGGTCCCACAAAACCGCAGATGCATCTATGGTAGAAATTGCAGCTATACATCTTGAAGGGGATGCCATACAATGGTTTGATTGGCTTGAACACACTCATGGAGTCCTCTCATGGCGATAATTCAAGGACTACTGATCCGTTTCGGACCAATCGATTACGAGAACATCGACGGACAACTAGCAAAGATCCGACAAACCTCCACTATCTAGGAGTATCAAACCAGGTTTGAAAGGTTATCTAATCAAACTCGTGATTGGTCTGAAAAACAATTATTAGGGACATTTATTGAGGGCTTGAAGCCGGAGATCTGGGGAGAAGTTAAAGCGCGACAACCGTACACGCTTATGGCAGCCGTCTCTTTTGCACGACCTCAGGAGGAGTGATTGAACCACGAAGCCCGAAGGACTAGGGTCGTTCCCCGACCAGCAATATCGAAGCCCTCAGCCCCCCCTACTATCAGCCGAGCTTCTGCACCAAAAAGGTTGACAAGAGAAGAGCTTCGAGACCGATCTGCCAAGGGGTTATGTTGGCATTGTGACGAGCCGTGGAGCCGCGAGCATCGCTGCAAAAAGGGGAGACTTCTTGTGATTGAACCAATGGAAAAAGAGATCAGTGAATAGCCAGAAGAGAGTCTTGAACATGAGGATGAAGATGTAGAAGAAGAGCCATAATCGACCGACTTTACGGTACATGCACTAGCCGGCTACTCAAATCCGCAAACGATGAAAGTTGGAGGCCTGCTCAAACAACAACCGATCACCGTTCTCATCGATACAGGCAGCACTAATAACTTTCTAAATAGTAAGGTTGCTGCTCGGATGGCGCTCCACATCGAAGGTTGTAGCAAGTTCGACGTAAAGGTCGCCGACGGCCGAATCCTAAAATGCGACCAAAGATGCCCGCAGGTGAAACTATTACTGCAGGACCAAGAAATTGTTGCCGACTTCTTCCTCCTACCAATTGATGATTATGAGGCTGTGCTGGGCATAGAATGGCTGACGACACTAGGTGATGTCTCTTGGAACTTTTCCAAATTGATTATGAAATTCTATTGCAAAGGCAAACAGGTCACCCTACGCGGGAAGCGCGGAAGCAACGTAACCACCGTTTCAACCCAACGAATGGAGAAAGTTTTACACAAGATAAATGGTGGCTTTCTTATACATCTCCAGCAGCAATCAGAGGGGGAGAAAACAGAAATTAAAGATCAAAATATCACTCAACTGCTTGTTGAATTTGACGATGTTTTTGCTGAACCGCACGGTCTTCCTCCTACTCGGCAACATGACCACCGAATTCCAATCCTTCCGGGAAAACCACCAGCAAACACTCGGCCTTACTACTATCCTCACCTCCAGAAAGATGAAATTGAGAAGATCGTGAAGGAAATGCTCGAAACAGGGGTGATTCGGCTAAGCTGCAGCCCCTACTCCTCACTAGTGCTACTTGTGCGCAAGAAAGACGGAACTTGGCGGATGTGCATCGACTACCGAGCTCTAAATGACATCACCGTCAAGGATAAGTACCCAATACCAGTGGTGGATGAACTTCTTGATGAATTAAAAGGAGTTCGAGTCTTCACGAAGTTGGACCTTCGATCCGGTTACCACCAAATTCGGGTATGTGAAGGCGACATCCCAAAAACTGCTTTCCGCACTCATAACGGCTATTATAAATTTTTGGTAATGCCCTTTGGACTCGCTAATGCTTCTTCAACCTTTCAAAGTCTCATGAACGATATTTTTCGGAGCTTTCTTCGCAAATTTGTGTTGGTATTTTTTGATGATATTCTCATTTACAGCCCTTCTCTTGAGACTCAGTTTCAGCACTTGCAAATTGTTTTGACGATCCTTTGGGAGAATACTCTTTTTGTTAAGCTATCAAAGTGCAGCTTTCTCCAGCAAAAAGTAGAGTACTTTGGGCATATAATATCAGAAGGAGTGGCCGTAGACCCAACAAAAATTTAAGCAATGCAAGGCTGGCCGAAACCTACAAATGTGAAATTACTACGTGGGTTCCTTGGACTAACGGGTTACTACCGAAAATTCATGAAGGACTATGGGAAGATTAGTGCCCCCCTCACTTCTCTTCTAAAAAAAGATGCCTTCCTATGGTCGAGCAAAGCCTCCACTGCCTTCGACAGACTTAAGGCAGCCATGACGACGACACCGGTGCTAGCGCTACCAGATTTTAGTCGACCCTTCATCATTGAGGCCGATGCATCGGGAGTTGGAATTGGAGTCGTTCTCATGCAAGATGGTTGACCACTCGCATACACTAGCAAGGCGTTGTCTCCCTCCCATAAAAAAATGTCTATCTATGATAAGGAGATGCTCGCCATTGTGCACGCAGTAACAAAGTGGAGACCTTACCTGATTGGCCGACGATTTCAGATTAAAACCGACCATAGAAGCCTTAAGTACTTTTTGGAGCAGAAGATATCATCCCCAGAGCAGCAAAAATGGGTAACCAAACTTCTCGGATTTGATTATGAAATTATTTACAAAAAGGGGAAAGAAAACGTTGTTGTAGATGCACTCTCACGGCTCCCTCAACAAGCTGAATTTTCGACCATCTCTCTTCCTACCATTGGCTTCCTCGAGGGCATTAGGGAGGAATGGAAGAAGGATCCAGAAACCAGCAACATCATAAAAAAATTAGAGGAGGATCCAAGCGCAATAGCTCACTATACTTGGGATTCGAGGGATCTACGCTATAAAGGTCGTATTGTGCTTATACTAAACTCCCCTTGCATCAAAGTCATTCTGCACGAAATGCACTCCATACCTTCAGCAGAGCACTCCGGATTTCTAAGAACCTACAAAAGAGTGAAGCAAAACTTTTATTGGAAAGAGATGAAAAAAAATATTTCTGAATACGTAGCACAATGTGATGTATGTCAACAAAGAAAAAGGTGAAACAGTGGCGAGTCCAGGGAAACTACAACCACTACCCATACCTGACTTGGTGTGGACTGACATCTTCATGGACTTCATCGAAGGGTTGCCACCTTCCAAAGGTAAAAGTACAATCCTTGTGGTGGTTGATCAACTTACGAAATATGCTCATTTTTGTGCTGTGCGAAATCCCTACACTGCTGTTAGTATTGCTCAGATTTTTATAGAAAATATTGTTAAACTGCATGGGATGCCAAGGTCCATTGTAAGTGATCGTGACAGGGTCTTCACTAGTAAATTTTGGACCGAGTTATTTCAGTTACAGGGTACCAAACTTAAGATGAGCACTGCATATCATCCACAAATTGACAGCCAAACAGAAATGGTGAACAGGTGTTTAGAGACATACCTTCGGTGTTTTGCCAGTGATCGACCAAAGGAGTGGACGAAATGGCTCCCCTGGGCCGAATGGTGGTATAATACTACATATCATTCATCTACAAAATGTACCTCATATGAAGCATTATATGGTTGGCCGGCTCCTGTGATTCCAAAGTATGTAATTGGCTCGGCTAAGGTAGATCAGGTCGACCAAGATTTAATTGACAGGGACAAACTCCTACAGCTACTAAATGATAATCTCTCTACTGCTCAAGCTAGAATGAAGCAACAAGTCGACACACGAAGAAGCGAAAAGAGAATTTTTGTAGGAGATTGGGTTTATCTTCGCCTCTGACCATACAAACAACTATCCATCAAAGACACGAGCCTCCATGAAGCTATCTCCACGTTTTTATGGGCCCTATCGGATCATAGAGCGTATTGGAGCCGTGACGCTGCACTTAAATTACCTGAAGATGCCAAAATTCACCCTGTCTTCCACGTGTCATGCTTGAAGCCCAAGTTGGGAGAACACGAGACACCCCAGATCCAACTGCCCAACACCACTGATGATGGAAATATTCAAGCCCAACCACAAGCCATCCTCGACCACAGAGTCGTGATGCGTCGTCGACGTCCCTCTACTGAAGTACTAGTACATTGGATTAATTTACCACTCGAAGATGCCACATGGGAATCATATGAGGAGTTGAAGACTCGGTTCCCTGAGTTCATGGAACCCCAGCCTTGAGGACATGGCTGATTCGAAGAGGGCGGGCTTGATAGGACCCTAGTAGGGTTGGGTCCTACTCAACCATGTAGCATCTAATAAAAATTCTGTGAGAGTGTAATAAACCCCACCTAGCCGCCTCTATCCTATAAAGAAGAGACGCTAGGGTTTATATTTGGGTCTTTGGGCTTCTTAGCTGCCGCCTCCCTTGTTACTGGGCTGGCCCGCTAAGGTTGAGGGCAAATTGGGTAGTTCACTTAGGAAGCAGCCCTTTGGGCTAGGGTTTGGAGCTCTATATAAGCTTGTAGCCTTCACCTCTTTGGAATAAGAAAGATCAACCTAGAATTGCAGCCACCAGGCTACTTGGAGGGTGGAACCCCTATAGCGTTCCAAGGGTTGATCCCCCTCAAAGATCAATCTCCATAGAATTCCTCTGGGGTTCTATCAGGGCATTGCTCCTCTCCTTATTTGCACTTCATTTAATAATTTTTGCCATATCGTCCCAGCAATTTTCCCGCTAAAAAGAGATGTTTTGAGTTACAATTTACTTTCTTCCCAGGAAACAAAGTAATTGGTAATACCCTTTCCTTCCAAACTATTCTGTATTGAAGATATGCCTTGGATTCAGTGATTTAAAAAGCGCTAGACGCTAAGGTCTAAAATCGCCCGAGGCGCTAGGCGCTCGCCAGCTAGCCTTAGCAAGCGAGCGAGGCTAAAAATATAAAAATATAAATATAATTAAAAATATAATTATTTAAATAAAAATATATTATTAAATTAAAAATTAGTAATATTAAAATTAAAAATAATATATTATTAATTTAATAAATAAAAAATTGTTATTAGTATACGTTAACCTTTAACATAAAAATCAAATTTTTAAATAAAAAAATCAATTTTTAAATAAAAATCAATTTTTAAATAAAAAATATTTTTAAATAAAAAAATCAATTTTAAATAAAAAATCAATTTTTTAATAAAAATCAATTTTTAAAGACTTGATCACCGTTTTCGGGCGGCGTGCCGAAGGCTCGTCCCCGAGGCTCATTTTTAATAGGAAATTTTTTTAACTTTTAACAGCGACGTCGCCGGGTCGTTACTTTCTTCCAACGCCCGAGCGACGGAGCAAAGCGATAAGCGATGAAGCAGCGGAAGCGGCGGCGACGGTGAGCAGCAGCGAAGGCGGCGAAGCGGCGGTAATAGCGGCAGCGCGGCTAGCGGCAGCGCGAGCGGTGCAGCGGCACGGCGGCCTTTCCTTCCGGTCGCTGGTTTTAACTTTCGGCGCTCGCCGCGCCGGCGACGCGGCTCGAAGCCACTATTCTGGAAGTGAAGCGGCGCTGAAGCTAGGCCTACGCCTCGCCGCCGCCTCGCGCGCTAGGCGAAGCCTTGATCATATGCTTGGATTACAATGCACTTTATAAAAGCAACTTGGAAGTGGGCTTAAAACAAATTGTTTTATTCTATCAAATTCTTTCCTTCTCTCTTATGCTCCCAATAGGGTGGTGGTTCAGATATACAATTTCCTTTTAACTTCCTTTTAACTGTAAGTCTATCGATCATGGTTTCTCCAGGCAACATGATCATTATTCAGATATACAATAGGGTGAATTCTGCTTATTATTAAACATTCCATCAGGAACAAGCGCTCTGTCCATCATATCTCAATTCAATATCCTTTCATCTGTAAGTCTATCAATCAAAGCCTCTCCAGGCAACATTGCTCAAGCAAAATATGATTGTTATTTCCATTTCGCAATAACTCTCTAAACTGCTATAGCTACCTCCACTTGCCTTGTTGGAGTAAGACATTCCTGATATAATCAATTAATCGTAAAATCCCTTATAATAGAGATCCAAGTCACTCGGATCAAAATGTGTAGGTTCACTATCCCTGGTTAATCACAAATCAAATGACTTTCAGAAACATTCTGATTTTAGGATCACCTATTTCTTTTATTTTATAAATCTGTTACCTTTGCTTGTTATTGTCATTTTTCCCGCACAAATGTTGGTATGAAAATACTATCAACATAAAAGTGTTGGTATGAGAACTTCAAATGCCACATTTCTTAATTTCCTTTTGTTTTTTTACTGTTGTGCATTTCTCTAAGCTTGAATGGGAATTTTTTCTCCATGTGTTGCTGATTCTGAAGTTCTTTTTCATTTACCACACATACCCTGCTAATTTTAGATTGTTTCCTTTTCGTTTCCTGCACATACCCACAAAAAGTCATCTTATTGTATAATTGCTCCTCCGATGTGCCTATGTTCTTGCACACCCTTCCAATTTCCTTTTGTTTGTGCCTATGCTTCTAGTATTACGTCTGCTCCGAATGCCTTTAACTCTTGTTAGATTAATTAGTAATTTTTATCATACATATCATGTTTCCTTAAATGTGTTAAATTTCTATTTACAATAGCATATTATCTAAATTTGTTGTGTGGTTATCTAAGAAATATGTATGCAAGAACTAATTTTATAGGCACATTTGTATAAACAGGAAAAAGAGGTTAAGTATTGAGTGCAAATAATCTAATTATCAGTCTGTACCTTGTTTAGAACTTACAGATCTTGATGTTCTTTTTCTAAATGGTCTATGGGTTATCTTCAATTAGCAAATATACAAGTTACTGCTGTTTATTTTTTTAGATTGAACTTTTTTTTCAATATTTTTACATCAATTTAAAATAATTGGTTGGGTCAAACTTCCATTTGTTGAAAGTTATTTAAAGGAAAAGGAAACCTAGGGCACAACGCTATGCAAATTTGGAAAGGGTGAATGTATGGAGTTCTACCCTTCTAGGTAGTTGTTACCTTGATTCCAATACTTGACATCCAGGTCCCAAAATGTCAACTTTATTATGGCATCAAGGCTCACCATTTCAAACTTTGAGAGGATGTACATTCAAACAGCACTATTCATATATATTATTTGTCTGTTTATGTTGGAAGACAAGCATATGGTATTCACATAATTGATCACTAACTCCGAAAACCACATACGTGCTGTATAGCCTCTAAATCAGTTGCTTATAAGTTTTTAATAGTTCTGATTGCTGCTCAGTGTACTGCTACACTAGTGCGAACTATTTCCACGATGTTTTTCATGATCAATAAATCATGTAAAAGCTAACTGTTTCTTTTGTATTACTTGCTCACATCAATTTCTTGCAGTTAAATCTGAGACATATTATCAGGCGTGACATACTGATATACCCAGGTTATGTTCCTCAACCAGGAGTCAAATACAAGGTCTTCCACTATGGACTGAGATTTGGTGTTGGGAATTGGAGTTTTGACAAGGCTGACTGGGGAAATGTTGACATGGTAAATACATGTTGGGCTAAGTTTCCTGAACCACCTGATCCTTCTAGTCTATCCACATCAGATGAAAATATTTTACAGAGGGATATCCTTAGCATTGAATGTGGGAAAGCATTGAATACTGCTCTTTATCTGCATCATCAGAGAAGGAAATGCCCCATTCCTTCAGAAGGCAATGGTAATTTTAGTGTAGTAGAAGACAAGGGTTCATCCCATGAATTGAAACATGTAACGAATACTGCAGCTAATGTGATATCTGGACATGCCTCAAGCAGGAGGGGTATGTCTCCGAGTATAAGGATGGTTGCACTTTGGGCCTTTTCTGTGTTAGGGTTTCTAGTTGTGATTTCAATGGTCCTCTCTAACCGCAAGGGAGAAAATCTTAAGGCTAAATGTAGCAGAAGCAAGAAAGTTTAGCTGAAATTTGGTGGACATTACTGGCAATTCTTGCAAGTTTTATGATGAAAACTATATGACACTGAATGACATCCTCGAGCATCTGAGATCATGCACCGTTATGTGATTCTCCAGTGTTCAAACTGATGAAAATGACATATGGCTTCGATAAAAGTACATGTCACAGACAAAAAGAGTTTGATCTGAAGAGTCATTCAAAAAGGATTTTACATGTTGTACAATTTTGATCACTATCTTGAGATTTAAATTCTCTCTAGCTTGCACAGTTTGCAGTAGGAGATGGCTAATTGCTTTGACTATCCATGCAAAGCAGCTCAATATTTTGATTTGTATGGAACGGATATAGCAACAATCAGAGTTCTCAAGGATGGCAACAATTTGACTTCTTGGGAGATATATTTTATCATAAACAATCATAGAAAATAACGTAATTATATCTGTGTGGTGGTTGACGAATAATTCTTCAGTTTTTTTTTCTTTTTATACTTCTTCTGCATGTATTTCCTTCTAATTAGATGTATTATGTGGATTTGTCATTCTCATTTGTTCCTTGAGATGTAGAATGGTAGTAAACTATTATAAAAGTAGTACATATTTGTTCCCTGTATCGACAAAGATGCTACAATTACTGATTTCTGAATACAATTTTTGTTTAATCTTAGAATATTGCCAACTGATCTAATACACAAGTCAACTCGTTTTGTGGTTCCCAGTTTCTTCAAAAAATTAAGTTCATGTTCATCCAGATGTGCGGCTTCAAAGAAATAGAAGCTGGAGGAGTCCGGAAGAGGGAGAAAAGATGGAAGCAGCCTCAAAACTAGGATGTCAGATTGCTGATGCTAAAAAGTTCTTAGAGACGAGAGAAAAGATGGGAAATATCTCATTTAATCCAACAAACGGCGGCTATTATTATTATTATTATTTTTTATCATCACAAGGATATTTTTCTTTTTTTTGTGTTCTTAAATGTTTAGGATAAATTATATAATTATATATATAATTTATGTCGTTAAGGTAAAAAATATTATGGTGGATATATGAAGTTATTAAAAAAATATTTGTCTTCATCATAGTTAAAAAAGATAAAATAATTATTTATCAATGGATACATAAAGCTATTAAAAAAGATAAAAAATATTTTTCTACATTATATTTAAAAGAGATAAAATAATTATTGTTAATGGTACTATTACGGATAAGGTTGTAAATAGAGTGTTTGATGTAATACTTATGTATGTTCGTGTTTTTCGATTTTGTTCATGTTTTATACATATAGAGGGCTTATAGTAGGCTTGATAGTCCTATTTTGATTGGCTTTTGTAGCTGTTTAAGTTTTGTAAATATAGGTTGTGTGCAGTCATCGTGTAAAGGCAAAACTATCTAGATTTTGTTCATATTTTATATAGCATGTAGAGGGCTTGCAGTAGGCATGATAGTCTTATTTTGATTGATTTTTGTAGTTGCTTAAGTTTTGTAAACATAGGTTGTGTGCAGTCGTCATGTAAAAGCAAAACTATCTAGAAACTAGCCATTTAACTAGTCATTTTAAGGTTTTTTTTTAACTCCATAGAGTCATGCGGAGTGTCGATTAGCACAGTACTCAGGAGTTATCCGAGTAGCATATGGTTGGATAAGTCTTTGAGGTAATGTCTAGGGCTGATTCGTTGCTTTATTCTGCAACAATATCATAAAGGCACTTGTGGGGATTTTGACTATGATGAACCATCTTGGATCCTTTATCGTGTGATTGTTTATGAAGTATATGTTTGTAATTTACATTGCTTATTAAGTATTTGCTGAAATAACTGCTTGTTGGATCCCGAGTTAAATGCTTACTCTAACATATCTTCTCTTTTATAAGTCTTTAAGGGACTATAAAAGTTTTGGTTGAGGTTTACTCTCTGCAGATGAACATGCAAGAGTACTATATGACTTAGGCAAAACTAGCTAAATCTGTGATAGATTGTATCAAAGCGGGATAAGCACACTTTGAAATACTTGACATGCAAACGTGGGAGACTTAGCGGGAGTGTGTTGAGGGCAACCGCAATCATTTGAGGGAAACGAGCATAGAGATGTAAGAAAAGTAGTTGCTCAGAGGAGTGGATATCTGAGATTGACATTCAGATGAATGACCAACCCTTTGCGTGGAAGGCATCATGAGGACAAGTGAGATAGGAAGAACGCATAGCGCACAAAGGTTGGGATAGCTGAGTTCGAGCTATAGTTTGATGTTGGCAATCAAACTTGATAGTGCTAAAGGCAAGTGAGAGGCTTGGCAAAGGATAAGACCTTGTAAGGAGAGATAAGTTCTCAGTGATCGAAAAAATTGTATAAAGCTCACAAAGGTGAGGGAAATTGTTAACTTGAAGAATTCAATACTCATGCAAGGGCTTATATGTAGACAATGGACTATCTTATTGAATCTCGAATTTTGATGATGAAACTAATTGATAAAGTTTGTGATCTAATTTATATTTTGAGTGACACAAGACTAGCTTCGATCAAGAAGAGACAAATTGATTAAAGCAGGAGGAATCAGACGTTGGGTTGGAGTGGAACATGTCAGAAGATTGGACGTCGAGACGGAGGATCGATCGATGTATCGGTAGAAGGCTTCGTGCCATGAGTTCGAGAATCGGGCCAAGAAGAGTGAACATTGCACTAAGAAATCGAAGTTGTAGAGTCAACATGCTGATTGGGCAATAGGCCATACGAGAGGACGATGCGCCAAAGGATCGGACAAAGCGCCAATAAACCAATGACATGCCGAATAACTAAGATTCATGCTTGTAATAATTTATTTAGATCGAAGAAATTTATGAGGCTAATTGAGTTAGTTTTAATATAATTAGGCTAACTCAATTAGGGGCCCATTGGGTCTAAGTTAGGGGGCTATTTTGGGCCAAGAGAAAATCCTAAATAGTGATCCAAAAATTGGGTCCGGCGGTGGCACCACTAGAATAGGTGGTGGAATCATCGGTGGCTCAGTCTTCGAGACACAATCTTCATGACTGTGTCAGGTAGTGGTACCACCAGATTGGGTGGTGGTACCGCCCAGCAGTGGTATCGCTAGTACCCTAAAATCTTGGGATGTTTAAAATTTTAGCTTCATTTTTGAAGTATTTGGGATCTATAAATACCTTAACTATTCCTGCTTAGAACAACAAGATAGAGGAACAAAAACTTTATGATTCCAAGGTTGTAATCTCTTAAAAGTGTAGAGTCCCTCCTCCTAGAGCTAAGTCCTAAGAGAGGTGTGTAAGGGAACACTTGTAAAAGAGGGGTGTAAAGGTTCTCTCCTGAACTTGTCAAAAGGAAAATGTGCTGTAAGAGTAGTTGATCTTCATCCATTGGAAAGAAGATTGTTAGTGGACGCCGATGGCCTCGAGTAAAGAGGAATCAGGAGTGGATGTAGGTCAGGACGATCGAACCACTATAAAATCAGTTTGCATATTTTTTTGATATTTACTTTCACTGTAAACCACTTTATTTACTCACTGCTCTCACGAACATCTTTAAGTTTAAAACATTTTCGATACAATTTTCATCATATGAAGTTTTCAAATCGAACAACATTTTCCAAACTGATGATTTTATCATAAGCACTAATTCCCCCCCCCACTTAGTGCCGACTTGATCCTAACATATCTGTGGCCATCCTAAGGTGACCAAAACTCTGTGCTATAGAGTATTAAAACTTTTCTTTTAGCATGGAAGGGATACATCTATAGGAAGTTGAAGTGTGCAATAAGTTTAGCATGTTGCTAGGCCTTGAGAGGCTTAATGGGAGTTGTATTAGTGAAGAGTCATAATCTAGCAAGTACATTTGTGAGGATAGAATAATACATAGTTTATTTAATAAGGCGGAGTAGTCCAAGAGAATTATGATTTTAAAACTTTTAAAGAGAAGGATGCGAAGAGAAAAATTGCTCAAATGGGACAAATAATCTAATAGGAATAAGTCACAGTTTTCTAGAGGGAGAATCATATTGAGGAGATATCTCAAGATAATAGCTCCATAAAACTTAATGGACTAAGCGAGCGACGAGGAGTCATCGCATAATTTTGCATGAGATAATACATTGGTGGACGCATTGCAAAATCAAATGCGGGAGTGACCTAAGGCAACACCAAATAAAGGCATATAGAGTTGACATGGAGATCAAACTCAATGAAGAGCTAACTCATAAAATGATGAGTGCGAGGGCAATTATTAACTCAATACAAATTAAGAAGTGGAGCAATTTGGGTAGAACTTGGTGAAGTGCTCAAGTCGCATGAAGAGAGTCGATATAAAAGGTAGAACATGGAGTAGAGGCATGAAGCATTCGTTGGCAGTGGTTAAGGGTATGAACTCTTATAGAAGTAAGAGCGATAGCATATCATTCCAAGGGTCCCTTGTTTTGATAGAGTAGACTTATCTTGTATGATGCCATAGTCAAAGGGAGCTTCGAGGCATATGCACCTTATCTCAGCAAAACAATTGATAAAGAGATTAAGGTGACTCAACTTACAGAGGCAAAGTTAAAATTAGAAGGCCTTGGCATCAAGTAAGAGAACACGAAGGTAAATATTCTTGAAGAATATGCCGTGGTGAAAACTACGCACAATAGAGATCATATTATGGGTAGAGGCCTAGGATCCATACAGTGATGCACTAATTTTAGTAAAGTTGGTAGATTTTGAAAGCTACTAGGCAACGGAATGCTCTAGACTTATGTTTTATATATGGGTGACTCAAGAGTGGGTGGATAAAGGCTGATTGTCAAAGGAGCAAACAAAATTGAAGATGATGAAGGCCTTGCGATGTGCTGGCAAATGCCATACATGAAGAGATCACAGTTCAAGTTCATCTCACAAAAATCAGAATGCAATGAAATGTTACCAAGAGATAACATAGTATAGCGGATCATGGTGGAACAGTTTGAGACATAGGACAAGTCTTGTGAGGGACTTCATCATACGGAGTTATAATTGGGAGCTACTAGGAGCTCCACTTTGGTGAACAATACAATGACAAGAAGGGTTATAGATTTAACAAGTTAATGCTATGGTACCATAGAGGTGAGTCTTTTGTGTGTATATTAAATTTTATATCAATTGAAAGCTTTAGTCATCAGTATATGAGGGCTATGTACCACTAAAGAAAAATTCTGAGTGCAAGTACTAATGAGTCTCATGGGGGAGACTTGATTATACAAAGGTATGATCAGAGCAATTAGAGAGTTGGACTACTCGAGAGCTTATAGTCGCTTGAGGGAGCCTAACAAGTTAAAGGATAAGATTAAGTGAGCAAACGTTACTACTAAGAACACGAAGGAAAACAAAATTGATGTGAGCCTTGCAACATGATGGCTGAGGCCATACATGAGAGTTATAGTTGGTCTTTCTATCGACCAGAGAGAAATGTGTTGAATCCTAGATTTTGATGATGAAATCAATTGATGAGTTTATGGACTGATATAAGTTTAAGATAAGTGATGCAAAAGAAAATTCCATTATAGATTTGAACTATCGAAAGGTAAATTGTTAAAGCAAGAGAATCAGACATTGGCCGAAGAGCATCATATCAAAGATTGGATGTCATGCACGAGGATTGGTCGACGTGCCGGAGGATGAACTTCATGCCATAAGTTTGGGCATCAGGCCAGAAGGATCAGGTATTACACTAAGAAGATATGATATTTTGGGAGGTCAATATGCCGATAGATCGGGTAATATGTTGAGGGAAAGGATGATACACCAAATGTTCGGATGAATTATCAAATGAATAGATGACATATAGGACAACGTGCTGAAGGCTTCATGATTGTAATTAGAGTGGTTAAGTCTTGATTGAAGTTATTTGGAGTCTAATTGAGTTGGTTTTGGGCTATAACCATACTAACTTTATTAAGAGCCCATTAGGCCTGAACTAGGGTCGAATTGGGCTTGTTGGAAGGTCAATTGGTGACTTGAGGTTGGCCCAGGTGGTGGTTGTAAGGTAAGGATCTAGAGCAGCGACACTAGGAGGGGGGGGGCATTAGTGCAGCGGATAAAAATTGACAGTTTAAACCAATTCGGAAAAAGCGTTGTGCATTGAGAAGTTTTGTTCGATGAAAGCAATTTCAGTAAAGAGGATTATTCGAGTGAATATGAAAGAGGATTGAGAGAAGGAGATTGAAAGATTGTAGCCAAGTAAAAATTGAAATGCAGTAATTTAAAAGCTTACACACCAAGAGAAGTACGAGCGATTTATAGTGGTTCGGTCAAATGACCTACGTCCACTTCCGAAACCTCCTCCGATGAGGTTCCCAGCTTCCACTCTCAATCCTTCTTGAAGGGGAAGGATCAAACACCCATTTTACAGACTTTTACGAGTGGTTCACTCTTTTACAGAACTTTTACAAGTGAGACTTTGGAAGGTCAACACTCAAGCTTTCCAAGGTTGTTTCACTAGAGTTTTGGCTCAGTTTTTATCACATCTCAATGTACTTAGCCAGTTGAGAAGAAAAGGGTATTTATAGGCTCAATTAGCTTCAGAATTGGAGCCAAAAGAGGTCACATCCTGGATTTTCGAGTGCTGGCAGTACCACCACCAGTTGACCCTAGTTCTATCAGTGTCCTGGGCGATACCACCACTCGATCTGGTAGTACTACTGCTTGACAGAGTCTTGAGCTCTGTGGAGGGGCGGTACCACTACTTGTCAAGCGGCACCACCGCTGACAAGTAATAACTATTAGTGGTACCACTGCCCAGAGCACCTGGGAACCTGTTCCCGAGGTGGTGCCACCACCCCAGTTTGGCCATCCCACCGCCAGACAGGTCTAGCAATATTGGATAAGCCTTGAATCCGGCCTAATCTAGTTAAATTACAGGTCCAATTGGCTCCTACTAGGGTTAAAGGATTGTCACCTAATCCTGACCCTAATTACATGCTAACTATGAAATTGAAAACATATTTCTAAGCAAAATATAATCCGGTAATGTCAAGTCTTCTTCCGACGAGCTTTTGGCGGACTTTCGATGAACCATCGGACAATCTTCTGGCGGACTCTTAGTAGGCTCTTGAACTTTATGGTGATTTCTGACAAGTCTTTTTGGCAAGCTCGAACTTTCTCGATGAGCTCCGAGAACCTCCGACAAACCTTCCGACGAACTTTCGATAATCCTTCGGTGAGTCCCCGATTCATTCTTGGCTAGTTCTGACATCACTTCCAATGAACCTTGAGATTTTCGATGGACCTTGGACTCCTAACATACTTGACTCCAGCAGTTTTGCTTTACGTCTTCATCACTATCATAGTTAATCCTGTACACTTTTCTCAATAATATAGATTAGATCAAATAACCTATCAATTGACTTCATCATCAAAATCCGAGATTCAACAATCTCTCCCTTTTGATGATGATAATCAATTGATGACGGAGTTAACCTTAACTCCCCCTATCTATATGCCATATTTTGAGAAAGAAAACACTTGAATTCAAACCCCTTGAATTCAAGTCCAACCCGATCAGTTACATACATTCGGACTTATCATCATGCTCAACTAGCATGATTTTTCATCCCAAATACGAAACTTCATATTTTTCACAATTCGAAAATGATGTCAAGGCATGACATTCATTTTCAAGTTCAATATCGAATGATGATATACAATCATTATTTCGATAAATGATATCAACTATAATTTTAAAATGTAGCAAGAATAAGTGATCAATTAGTTCAAGAATTTAAGGCATGATATCAATTGATGATACATCATTCAATGATACACAAATGAGAGCTAATCGTACCAAAATCATGATACAATAATAATCATAGAAATATTTTCATTTTAAGCATTCATGAAACATTTACGATGCATACGATATATTCCATACAATTACGATACGCTATAATCATTTGTGATACACTACATATAATTGCAATACATTATGATGCTTTTAATGATAGAAAGCATTTTATGATACAAAGCATGACAATTGCGATACATTGCAATATGATACATATAAAGCATTTATCAATACAAATCATGCCATCAAGTCATCAATTCAATTTGTTGTATTTTTCTTCCCCTTTGTCATTAACAAAAAAGGAAATAGGCCATGGATACCAAATATTATGATAGAGTTTTTTTTGAAAGTGGCAGAAATGATAGTTTCAAAATTCCATCAAGAAAACTTATAATTCATCAAAAATTCATATCATAGATATAATTCAGCATTAAGAGTTAATTTGACAAAAATAATCTGTGAAGTGGAAAAATGAATCATTCAAGTCAATAAAAGTTCATACAAGAATAGTTTTCACCAAATAAAATTTGTGAGGTAGAAAGGAGAGATCATTTTAGCACAAAGTTTATGATGTATATTTAAAAATTCATGAAAAGAGCATCCAAAAATTTATAAAGGGCTCACAACATAAAGAAGAATTCATGAGAGCTAACTTGGTATTTTCATAGAAAATTCATCAAGTGGAAAACAACTAATCAAGTCATAAAGCATTCATAAAGGCTCATGACATAAAATTTACAAGAGTTAAGTGTTAGGATCTAGAGTGGCACTAAGAGGGGGGAGTGAATTAATGCAGCAGATAAAAATTGTAACTTTAAAACAATTTCGAAAAAGGTTGTGCATTGAGAAGTTTTGGTCCGACGAAAATCATTTTAGCAAGAATGTTTTGATTGAATATGAAGGAGAGTTGATAGAAGGAGATTGAGAGATTGCAGCGAAGTAAAAAATTTGAAATGTAGCAATTTAAAAACTCACACCAAGAGAAGTATGTAGCGATTTATAGTGGTTCGTTCAAATGGCCTACGTCCACTTCCGAAACCTCCTCCGATAAGGTTCCCAACTTCCACTATCAATTCTTTTTGAAGGGGAAGGACCAAGTACCCCTCTTACAGACTTTTATAAGTGGTTCATGCTCTCTTATAGAACTTTTACAAGTGTGGCTTTGGGAGGTGAACACTCAAGCTTTTGAATGCAAATTTGCTAGAGTTTTGTCTTAGTTTTTATCATTTCTTAATGTGCTTTGCCAGCTGAGAAGTAAGGGGTATTTATAGGCTCAATTGACTTTAGAATTGGAGCAAAAAAGAGTCACATCTCAGATTTTTGAGTACTAGCAGTACCACCGCCAGTTGACCCTACTCTGTTAGTATACTGGGTGATACCACCGCCCAGTCTGGCAGTACTACTGCTTGATAGGGTTCTCGGACTCTGTGGAGGGGCGGTACCATCGCTTGTCAAGCGGTACCACTATTGACAGGTAATAACTATCAGCGGTACCACCGCTGACCTGTGGTAGTACCACCATCCAAACCACCTGGGAACTTATTACCGGGGCGGTGCCACCACCAAACATGATCTAGCACTACTGAATGGGCCTTGAATTCGATCCAATTCAGTTCAATAAAGGCCCAATCAGCCCCTGCCAAGGTTAATTAGGATTATCACTAATGCTAACTCTAATTACGTGCTAACTATAAAATTGAAACATATTTCTAAACAAATTAAAATCTGATGATGCTGAGTCTTTTTTCGGTGAGCTTCTGACGAACTTCCGGCTGACTTCCGACACACCCTCGGATATCTTCCGGCGGACTCCCAATAGGCTTTCGGACTTTATGGCGAGTTTCGATGAATCTTTTGGCAGGCATCTGAACTTTTTCGGTGAGTTCCGCGAACCTCCAACGAACCTTTCGACGAGCTTTCGAAACCTTCGACAAATCCCTGATTCATTCTTGGCCAGTTCCAACAGTACTTCTAACGATCTTTCGAACTTCCGGTGGACTCTTGAACTCACAATGTACTTGACTCCGATAATTTACTTTGTCTTCATAGTTAATCTTATACACTTATCTCAATAATATGGATTAGATCAAATAACCTATCAATTGATTTCATCATCAAAATCTGAGATTCAATAATCTCTCCCTTTTTTATGATGACAATCAATTGATGATGGAGTTAATCTCAACTCCCCCTATTTATATGCCATATTTTGAGAAGGGAAACACTTGAATTCAAACCCCTTGAATTCAAGCCGAAACTGATAAGTTGCATTCATTGAACTTATCGTTATGCTCAACAAGCATGATCTTTCATAAATATGAAACTTCGTATTTTTCTTAGTTTGAAAATAATGTCAAGGTATGACATTCATTTTCTAGTTTAATATCGAATGATGATGGACAATCATCATTTCGACACATGATACCAACTATAATTTTGAAATGTAGCAAGGATCAAATGATATCAAAATAAAATACACGAATCCAAATCATGATATCATTTTACGATACATCATGAAATGATAACTTATCATATCAATAAAAGATACCAGAGTTAAACATAATATGATAATGATCTTACAAAAATTAACATTTTAAGCATGTATAAGCCATTTGCAATGCATGCGATACATTCGATACAATTACAATACGCTACAATACACTACATACAAATGCGATACATTGTGATGCTTTTAATGAGAGCACACATTTTACAATACAAAGCATGACAATTGCGATATATTGGAATACAAAGCATTTATCATTCCATCAAGTCATCAATTTAACTTGTCACATTTTTCTCCCCCTTTGTCATCAACAAAAAGAAAATGGGCCTTGATGCCAAATATTGGAGTTTTTGAAAAATGGCAAAAAGAGAAGGATAAAGCCATTAAGAACAACGAAAAGTGATTCGTTCATTCTTATTGAAAGTTCATGTCTATAAAATCATAAGATAGATCATCGAGGCCACAATTCATAAGAATTTCTAAGAGCTCATGAAAGATTCATACATGAAAAAATTAAGGGTTAATTCTGTATAATAATTCTTGAAGTATAAAAGTGAATCATTCAAGTCATTAAAGGCTTACAAGAATCGTTTCTACCAAATGAAATTAGTGAGGTAGAAAAGAGATCATTTGAACATAAAGTTCATAAAACTCATGAATGTTCATTCAAGAAAGATTGAGATGAAAAGTTCAAGAGGCAATTTGATTGAAAATTCAAGCTATAAAATCGTTAAGTGAAAAGATTGAAGCCAAAAACAATGATAAAAAATTTCATCAAAAGCTCATGACATTCATTCAAGAAAAAAATTGTGAGGAAGAAAAGAGAGATCTTTTAAGCTCAAAACTCATGAAAAGAGTCATGATGATGTTTTCATTCTTAAAAAAAAAATCCAAAAATTTTATACAGGGCTAACTTGGCATTCTCATAAGGAGGAATTCATGAAGGCTAACTTGGCATTATCATTCATCAAGTTTAAAATAACTAATCAAGCCATTTAAAGCTCAAGACGTAAAATTTTGCACAAGAGTTAAAAATTCATCGAATTTGCATGAATGAAATATGAAAAGAGTATTCAAGAAATAAAAACTTGAGAGCTTCTTCTTTATGCAAAGTTCATGACATAAAGATTATGTATAGTTTCATACGTCATGAAGACAAAATCAACAAACTTCAAATGATACAAAAATCATTAAATCCATTTACTCATGCCAATAGAAGTAGAGGGAGTATAAAATCGATAGAATCGATTTTCCCAAGTCATTATAAGGGCATAATATTAATTAAAGATCATCAACGAAGGTTCATATACATGATGCTAAAAATCATTAATCGAAGGAGTATCAATGTAAGATCGGAGAAAGATAAAAATGAGAGCTCCATTCAAAATACGATATTGAAAAGATGTCATCCGAAATCCAAAAAGATAATATCAAGATGAGTTCATGAAAATCGAAGTTGAAAAATTTCAGAAAAGAAACATACAACAACTTCATGCATTAAGATCAACACGTATGGAACTTTAAAGTATGCCAAAATAACATAGGGATTTACAAAATAAGAGTCAAAAGCTCCATTACAACTTATGAAGTCAATATAGAGTTTTTACAACTATTCCTTAGGTGGAGTACCAAAATGCCTATACAAATTATCTAACTTCTGATTCATTTGATGCTCTTCACTTAGGATTTTAGCTTGCTGTGATTTGATTTATCTCAGTCATGATCGGATCTTCAGAAGATGGAGCAAGAGCTGATTCTGATGGTGCTGCACCAAAGGGACTAGGAATAGGAGATTCATTACCCCTAAATACTGGTGTTTCAGGTTCTACTAGAGGGGCAGCTAGATCGGTCATTCTAGGTTGCCTAGTCTATATTTCAATCCTAAATGTGCACCTTAATCTCTTAAGTAGGTTTCTGTTTATGGAATTATATCTATCCACTTTTATTACGTCTTTGTCGGGTGGTATTCTATTAATATATGCATATAGTAATCTAGTGATTAACCCCCCATATGGTAACATTAAATCTTTAGATGCTATGTCCATCATATTTTACTAGATTAGGTATCCAAAATAATTATCTTGTTCGGTCATTATCCAGTGTATAGTACCCAACTCCATTTGACTAATTTCATCATGGTGATATTGTTTAGGGATTAGGATACTAATGATGATATGATGGAGGATCTTAGAACTAAATGGTAACAAATGCTCACAGCTTTTAGGGACTATGGCTAGGTTAGGATTTTAAAAAATGGTCCCTAAAGCCTCGGAGTAGGTTATTTCAATTGCATCCAAATCCCACTGTCATCTAAAGTAAAAACCCCTTCTCTTCTCTGAGATTCCAATTAGGTCACAAATTATGCTGTCTGTAATTGAAATTTGATTCCCTAGAAGGTAGGTTGACAAGTTGTGATCCTCATCTACGCTTAGATTAGTGTAAAACAACCAAACTAGTTTAAGGTAAATTGGTTTGCTGATTTGTAAAATAGGCAAGACATCTAAATTGGCAAACCAACTAAAGAGCTCTAGGTCTCCTAATTCACTTAAATCAACATGCTTACCCTTATGCACGTTTCTTGTTTCAAAATTAAGCTACATAAGAGCATTTTCACTAGAGCTAAAAAGGGATGGGTCATATGAATCTCCTTCCCTCCTCTTCCCTTTGTCTCTTGATGATATCCTAGGAGTCATTTGTATAGATAAGATGATAGTGAGAGGTAATTATAAAAAGGTAGCCATGTATCAAGAAATTAAAGAGGGAGTGTCAAAGATTATCTTAGTATAGGTTTTTTGAGAAATAGAGATCTTGATCCAAGATTTAAGAGGATAGAAGCCTCTCTTGGTCTTCTAAAGAGGAAAGATGGAGATTTGAGATGAGGGGGAGTGTATTTTGAGGTAGCTGCAAGAGTTGGGGGCATTTCTACCGCTGGCCCTAAAACCCCTTTATATAAGTGGGCTCTCGGGCGGTGCCACCGCCAACTGATTGGTGCCACCACTTGGGAATAGAATGCCCAAGTAGTGCCACCATTTGGGAATAGAATGCCCAGGCAGTGCCACCATTGACACCCAGACTTAGGCAATTTTAGGAGGGCTGCAACACCTTGATCATTTGAGCAATTTGTTCTCCTTTTTTTCATTAATTAACATCTATCTTACAGATGTCTAATTTGATCATTATGTAATTTGATTGAGATGAAATGATATCATTGAATTACGTCTGATCTCATATTAATCATGGGATAAATTTTTATTAAGCACATTGACTTAACAAATAATTAATCACATTAAAACGTTGTAATCAAGAGACATCAGAAACTTTATCACCAAGCGGATCGAGAGAGAATGAAATGTAAAGATAAGAAAACTCAAATGATATAAAAGTAGTGATTTCTGAAGGTTATGAATACTTGCATATTATTGTCAAAACTCACACCGATCAATTTGTGAAATCACGAAGGACATAAAATTTAACCAAAAGATGTCATTCATAGTTTATAAATATCAAAATCATGAATCACACTATTTTCAGTCATACGTCCAAGAAATCAAGGAAAGGAATAAAGATAAATTAATGATTCATGTGTTACTCATCATATATAAGATAAGTAAAAGATCATCAAGCATGTTTCAAAACATTTATCACTAAGAGTCATCTTCGAAAGATATTTCAAAGAGAATATATTACAATCGTAACTATTGATAAGTAACTCATTTGTATGCATCATCAAATAAGAACATGATTTATGTATCGAGTCATCAAATTCAAGGGAAAAATTTGAGTCTCGAATGCATTCAAGCCATCAATGCACAATAAGTCATGATTTTAATCAAAATAAAGTTATGATTAAAAACAAGAACAGTTATGAATCATATGAAGAACTCATTCTAGCTCAATTCATTAACTTCGAATTCATCATTAAAATCACACAAAATAAATGAATTTGTAGATCTCGAGTAGATAGAGAATGCAATTAAAGTGAATTTAACTTTTTATAGAAATGTTCAAGGAAGATATATACTTTTTATATAGAAGCCTAGCATCATCATATAGTTCCAAAACAAGGTTTCGTCAAATCCATTGAGACCACATCATTTCAAAATATAGGATTTCAAATTGTAAAATGACACAAATATTCTCATCGAAATCATTTTTCAAGAGACTTAATGCAAGTATGTTTTAGCCTTAGTAATTATGGTGCATAACCAAACAATGTATAACACTCAAGGGTCTTTTATTACCTGAGCTAGTGAGCTTGATAATGATCAAGAATTGTATCGTTACCTGCTCCTAGCTTGCGATGGTTAGGATGCCTACAAAGGAGGATTTTTGGGTACCCATTTGACTTTTGGTGCCTCAAACATTGATATCCTAATTTTGTCATTTTGCATTGAATTATTTATGGTTCCTTTAGGAACCAATATTAATTTATGTGGACTTAGATTCTTAAACAGATATTTGTAAATAACATGTCTGGGTTTGCAACAAAAATTATATTTTGAGTGAGATGATACATGTAGTGTAGGTCCTTTAATGAAGATGGTTGGATTTCGGTGAGATCCACTCACAAATCCAATTCCACTTCTTTTTCCGACATGACCCTTGTTTGGAAGGATCATATCCAAGCCCTTGCTACTGACCTTAAACTTATTTAAGGTCTCTTTAAGTAGCAAGTTCTCTTTCTTAATTGCCTCTAAATATTCACACTTAGAGCATGGAGGTAAAGAGGGAGTATCAAGTTTAAGACTATCAAATTCATCGACTAAGATAGCATGCTCCTTTTTCAACAAATTAAACTTTTTACTAATAGTTCTACATTCATCAAATAATTCATGAAAGGCATTTGAAAGCTCGTCAAAAGATAAATTTTTATTAACTAAATCACATACCTCTTCTCCGAAAGCCATTAAAGTGAATTTAGCCATCTCTTTGTTGCTTGCTTCTTTATCTTCGGAGCTACTTGAGTCATCCCATGTTGTCTTTGGAGCCTTCTTCTTCTTTGGTTGTTTCTTCTTGGTTTGAGGGCATTCACTTTTGAAGTACCCCGGCTTTTTTCATTCATAGCATATTACTTGTTCCTTTTTGGGTTCAAATTTATTTTTAGAATCATTTTTAAATTTATTCCTTCTTATAAATTTTTTAAATTTCTAAGTTAAGAGTGCAAGTTTATGATCATGGTCCTCATTACTTGAAGATTCTTTCAAGTGGTCTTCTTGTATTCTCAATGCCATATCTTTTCTGTTCTTTGGAAGGGGGCTCTTGAGCTCATCATGAGTATAACATGTCATTTCGTAGGTCATCAATGACCCTATGAGTTCTTCAAGAGGAAATTTTTTTAGATTCATGGCTTCTTGAATGCCATAAGTTTTGGATCCCAACTTTTTGAGAGGGATTTTAAGATTTTAGTTACAAGTTCAAAATTTGAAAAATCTTTCCTAAGTGCTTTGAGTCCATTGACAATATTCGTAAAACGAGTGTACATGTCTCCGATGGACTCACTTGATTTCATCCGAAATAATTCATAAGAATGCACTAAGAGGTTGATTTTGGACTCTTTCACTCGGCTAGTGCCTTCATAAGTGATTTCAAGAGTATGTCAAATATCAAAAGCTGATTCATAAATCGAAACATGATTAAATTCATCTTTATCATGAGCGCAAAGCAAGACATTCATAGCCTTTGCATTAAGAGAAAAAACCTTCTTCTCCGATTCATTCCATTCGTTCATCAGAAGATAAGATTTTTGAAAGCTATTTTCAACAATATTTCAAAGTTCAAAATATATGAAAATAAGAAAAATCTTCATGCGAGTCTTCCAATAAGTGTAATCCGACCCATTAAGCATAGGCGGATGTATAATTGAATGACCCTTTTGCATACCGGAATACGTCATCTCTCTTGGGTTTTAAACCAAATGAGAGTGATCTCACTTTGATACCAACTGTTAGGATTTAGAGAGGCACTATAAGGGGTGGGGGGGGGAGGTGAATTATTGCCACAGATAAAAACTATAACTTTAAAGCAATTTTGAAAAAGGTTATGCGTTAAGAAGTTTTGGTCAAACGAAAACGATTTTGGCAAAGCGAATATTTCAATTGAATACGAAGGAGAGTTAAGAGATTGCAGCAAAGTAAAAATTTGAAATATAGGAATTTAAAAACTCACACCAAGAGAAGTACGTAGAAATTTATAGTGGTTCGATCAAATAACCTACAATTACTTCCGAAACCTCCTCCGATGAGATTCCCAACTTCCACTATCAATTCTTCTTGAAGGAGAAGGACCAAGCACCCCTCTTATAGATTTTTACAAGTGGTTCACACTCTCTTATAGAACTTTTACAAGTGTGGCTTTGGGAGGTGAATACTCAAGCTTTCGAATACAAATTTATTAAAGTTTTGACTTAGTTTTTATTACTTCTCAATGTGCTTAGCCAGCTAAGAAGTAAGGGGTATTTATAGGTTCAATTGACTTCAGAATTCGAGCCAAAAAGAGTCACATCCCAGATTTTTGGGTACTAGAAGTATCACCGCCTAGCATTGGTGGTACCACTACTAGTTGACCCTGCTCTATCAGTGTACTGGGTGATACCATCGCTTAACAGGGTCCTCAGACTCTGTGGAGGGGTGGTACTATTGCTTGTCAGGCGGTACCACCGTTGACAAATAATAACTGTCAATAGTACCACCGCTTGCCTGGGGTATTACCACCACCCATACCACCTGGGAACCTGTTCCCAGGGTAGTGCCACCGCCCTAGTCTAGTGGTGCCACCACCAGACATGGTCCAACACTGCTGAATGAGCCTTGAATCCAGCCCAATTTAGTCTAATTAAGGCCAAATCGATCCCTACTAGGTTTAATTAGGATTATCACCTAATCCTAACCTTAATTATACGCTAACTATAAAATTAAAATATATTTCTAAGCAAATTATAATTCAATGACATCAAGTCTTTTTCTGACGAGCTTTCGTGAACTTCTAGTGAACTTCCGACACACCCTCAGATATCTTTCGATAGACTCCCAACAAGCTCCCGGACTTTATGGCGAGTTCCAATGAATCTTTTGGCAGGCTTCCGAACTTTCTTGGTGAGCTCCACAAACCTCTAATGAGCCTTCTGGCGAACTTCTAAAACCTTTGACAAGTCCCAGATTCATTCTTGGCCAGTTTCGGTCGCACTTCCGATGATCCTTCGGACATCCGACGGACTCTCGAACTCTAAACGTATTTGACTCTAACAATTTGCTTTATGTCTTCATAGTTAATCCTGCACACTTATCTCAATAATATGGATTGGATCAAATAACCTATCAATTAACTTCATCATCAAAATCCAAGATTTAATATTAAGAACTCTTTAAATTCGAATTTAGGAAGATGAATGAAATCCGAAAGAGGGCATTCAAGCTATAAAAAAATTATAAGAGCTTCTTCTTTTCACATAGAATTCATGACATAAAAGTATGTATTAAAAGAATAGTTCCAAGTGTCATGAAGACAATTTGTTTAGATTATCAAAAAATTATCAAACTTCAAATTTCATGGTATGAAAGTGTGAAAAGTAAATTGTGAAAGTCATTCAATGGAAGTAGAGGGAGGATAAAAATGATAGAATCAAAGTCATGTTATAAATTCAAAAATCATCAATCTTGAGTCATGTATATGATCCTAAAAATAATTAATAGATGAAGCAATAGTATTAATCCAAGATTGGAGGAGGATGAAAGTGAAAGCTTCGTTGAAAATATGAAATTGAAAAGATGTCATAAGATAATACGAAATTCAAAAAGATGATATCAAGATATGAAAACCGAAAAATTCCAACAAGGCAAACTACAACAACCTCATGTATTAAGTTGAACATATATGAAACTTAAAGTGTACCAAAATAATATAGAGAGTACAAAATGTGAGTTATAAGCTCCATTACAACCCATGAAGTCAACATAGAGTTTTTACAACTATTCCTCAGGTGAAATGCTAAAATGTCTATACAAATTATCCAACTTGCGATTATTTGATGCACTTTATTTAGGATCTCAGCTTGTTGTGATTTAAGTTGATTTATTTTAGTCATGATCGAATCATCAAAAGATGGAGCAAGAGCTGGATCTATCGGTGTAGCACTAAAGAGACTAGGAAAAGGAGATTCATTACCCCTAAATACAGGTGTTTCGGGTTTTTCTATTGGAGGGGGAGGATCGGTCCTTCTAGGCCACCTAGTCTAGATTCTATTCCTAAATATGCACCTTAATCACTTAAGTAGGTTTCTGTTTATGACATTGTATCTATCTACTTTCATTATCTCTTCGTTGGGTGGTATTCTAATGTTGTATGCATGTAATAATCTAGTGATTAACCCCCCCATATGGTAGTATTAAATCCTTAGATGCTATGTTCATCATATTTTGTCAGATTAAGTATCCAAAATAATTTTCTTGTCTAGTCATTATCTAGTACATAATACCTAACTCCATTTGATTGACTTCATTGTGGTGATATTATTTAGGGATTAAGATACTAATAATGATATGATGGAGAACCTTAGAGCTAAATGGTAGTAAATGCTCACGGCTTTTAGGAACTATGGCTAGGTTAGGATTTCCAAAAATGATCCCTAAAGCCTCGGAGTAGGTTACTCCAATTGCGTCCAAATCCCATTGGCCCCTAAAATAACAACCTCTATTCTTTTCAGAAATTCCTATTAGATTGCAAATCGTGCTATTTGTAATTGAGATTTGGTTTTCTAAAAGGTAAGTTGACACATTGTCATCTTCATCTATGCTTAAGTTAGCATAAAATAA
Organism: Musa beccarii; assembly: GCA_024322285.1. NCBI lineage: Eukaryota > Viridiplantae > Streptophyta > Magnoliopsida > Zingiberales > Musaceae > Musa > Musa beccarii. The sequence continues at coordinate 30,909,207 of CM044399.1, read as the reverse complement.
TCAAACAAGCCTAAGGTATATTGGTTCACTAATCTGTAAAATGGGCAAGACATCTAGATTGGCAAACCAATGAATAGGTTCTAGGTTTTCTAATTCACTTAGATCAACATACTTACCCTTATGTACGTTTCTAGTTTCAAAACTAAGATACCTAAGGGTATTTTCACTAGAACTAAATAGGGATGGGTCATATGAATATGCTTCTTTCCTCTTCCCTTTGTCCCTAGATGATCTTCGAGGAGCCATTTATCTATAAATGATGATAGTGAATGAACAATTTTAAAAGAACAACAATGCATCAAGAATTCAAAGAAGGAATATCAAAGATTACCTTAGTAGAAATTTCTTGAAAAAATGGTGACATAGATCTAAGATTTGGGAAGATGGAAGCCTCTCTTGGTTTTCTTAAAAAGAAAAATAGAGTTTGAGAGGTGGAAGAGTGATTTGGGAGGCTATAGCAAAAGTTAGAGTTGGTTCCATTATCGACCCTAAAACCCCTTTATATAAGGGAGCTCTTGGGCGGTGCCACCGCTAACTGGGTGGTTCCATTACCAAGGAATAGAATGCCCAAGCGGTGCTACCGTCAGTTTTGACGGTGCCACTATTGGCATCTAGACTTGGACAATTTTTCAAGGGTAGTAATACCTTGATTTTTGATCAATTGTTCTTCCAATTATAATATCGAATCGGTTGATTTTATTTGCTATGCATTTGAACAACATTTAAGTCAATTTCATCCCTCACATTAGTCGATTTGAATAAAGTCATCAAAACCAAAAAAATAATCAAAAGAAGATGGTAATCATTAAAATTAACAAAGGTCTGTTCGTAGCATCATGAATAACATCATTCATTATTTATAAATATTCTTTTTAATAAGATCAAAATCAAGAATTATAAATCTTATTATCACAAGTCATAAGTCCGAGGAATAGAGATCAAGAAAAAATTCGAGTAGGGAAAATTATCGATTCATGCATTCAAACTATCATTACTCATCGCACATAGTTTCAAAATAAATAAAAGATCGTCAAACATGATTTAAAACATTCATCACCACGAATCTCATTCGAAAGATATTTCAAAAAAAAATTTGAGTATTAAATGCATTCAAACCAACAATTCTCAATAAGTCATGATTTCAATAAAATTATGATTCCAAAAGTTTAAAAGTAGAAGTCATGAATCATTTTGAAGGATCTCATTCTATTTCAATTCATCAAAATCATATTCAAGAAGTTCACGAGATTCACAAAAAAATTGAATTGATTAATCTCGAATGGAAAATGCATTCTCTTTTAAGTATTTAAATTTAATTGATTTGACTTTTCATAGGAATGTTCAAAACTTTTATATGAAAGCCAAGTATCATTGTATAGATTCGAAACAAAGTTTCATCAAAACCATCAAGACTAAAACACATCATTCCAAAACATAGGATTTTAAATTATAAAATGATAAATATTTTCATCGAAATTATTTTTTCAAGAGACTTAATACAAGTATGTTTTAGCCTTAGTAATTATGATGCATAAACAAACAATGTATAACACTCAAGTGTCTTTCATTACCCGAGCTAGTGAGTGTGATAACGATTATGTATTATCGTTACTCGCTCCTAGCTTGCAATGATTAGGATGCCTACAAAAGAAGATTTTTGGGTATCCATTTGATGTTGGGTGTCTTAAAAATTGATCTACTAATTTTGTCATTGTGCATTGAATTCCTTATAGTTTCTTTAGGAACCCATATCAATTTATATGGGCTTAGTTTCTTTAATGGACATTTGTAAACAATATATCTGGACTTATAACAAAAGTTACACTTTGTGTATAGTAATACATGCAATGTATGTCCTTTAATGAAAGTGGTTGGATTTCGGTGAGATCCAATCACAAATCCAATTCCACTTCTTTTATAAACTTGACCCTTATTAGTAAGGATCATGTTCAAAGACTTGCTATTAATCTTGAATTTATCTAAGGTTTCTTTATGTAATAAGTTTTCCTTCTTAAGTTCCTCTAGGTATTCACACTTAGAGCATGGAGGTAAAGGAGTATTATATTAAGGTCTTCAAATTTATTAACTAAGAGAGCATGCTCCTTTTTCAATAAATTAAACTTTTTGCTAATTGTTCTACATTTATCAAACAATTCATGGAAAGCATTTGAAAGCTCATCAAAAGTTAAATTTTTATTAACTAAATCACATATCTCTTCTCCAAAAGCCATCCAGGCAAAGTTGGAGACCTCCTTATTGGTTGCTTCTTCGTCTTCGGAGCTACTTGAGTCATCCCATGTTACCTTTAGAGCCTTCTTCTTTTTCGGATGCTTCTTCTTGGCTTGGGGGCATTCACTTTTGAAATGCCCTAGCATCTTACATTCATAGCAAATCACTTGTTCCTTCTTGGGTTCAAGTTTATTTTTAGAGTCATTTTTAAATTTATTTCTTCTTATAAATTTTTTAAATTTTCATGTCAATAGTTCAAGTTCATCATCAAGGTCCTCATCAATTGAAGATTCTTTCAAGTGGTCTTCTTGTGTTCTTAAAGCCATATCCTTTCTGTTCTTTGGAAGGGAGTTCTCAAGTTCATCATGAGCATTGCAAATCATCTCATAGGTCATCAATGACTCAATTAGTTCTTCGAGAGAAAAGTTCTTTAAGTCCTTGGCCTCTTGAATGGCTATAACTTTTAAATCCCAACTCTTTGGGAGGGATCTTAAGATTTTAGTTACAAGTTCAAAATTAGAAAAACCTTTCCCAAGTGCTTTTAGTCCATTGACGATATCCGTAAAACAAATGTACATGTCTCCGATGGACTCATTTGGTTTCATATGAAATAATTCATAAGAACGCATCAAGAGGTTGATTTTGGACTCTTTCATTCAGCTAGTGCCTTTATGAGTGATTTCAAGAGTATGCCAAATATCAAAAGCCAATTCACAAATTGAAACACGATTAAACTCATTTTTATCAAGAACGCGAAACAAGGCATTCATAGCCTTTACATTAAGAGTAAAAACCTTCTTCTCCGATTCATTCCATTCGTTCATCAAAAGAGAATATTTTTGAAAGCCATTTTCAACAATATTCTAAAGTTTAAAATCCATGAAAAAAAGAAAAATCTTCATGCGAGTCTTCCAATAGGTGTAATTCGACCCATTAAACATAGGCGAACATGTAATTGAATGACCCTCTTGCATGTCGGAATACGCTATCTCTCTTGGGTTTTAAACCAAATGAGAGTGACCTCGCTCTGATACCAACTATTAGGATCTAGAACGGCACTAAGGGGGGGGGGGTTGAATTAGTATAGCAGATAAAAATTGTAACTTTAAAGCGATTTCAAAAAAGGTTATGCATTGAGAAGTTTTGGTCAAACGAAAAAGATTTCGGTAAAGTGAATGTTTCGATTGAATACGAAGGAGAGTTAAGAGAAGGAGATTGAGAGATTGTAGTGAAGTAAAAATTTGAAATGTAGGAATTTAAAAACTCACACCAAGAGAAGTACATAGCGATTTATAGTGGTTCGGTCAAATGACCTACATCCACTTCTGAAACCTCCTCCGATGAGGTTCCCGGCTTTCATTATCATTCCTTCTTAAAAGGGAAGGATCAAACACCTCTCATATAGACTTTGAGGATCTAGAGTGGCACTAAGAGAGGGGGAGGGAGGGGGTTTAATTAGTGCAGTGGATAAAAATTAACAGTTTAAACTGATTCAAAAAAAGCATTGTACATTAAATTTTGGTAGAGAGGATTATTCGAGTGAATATGAAAGAGGATTGAGAGAAGGAGATTGAAAGTTTACAGCCAAGCAAAAATTGAAATATAGCAATTTAAAAACTTACACACCAAGAGAAGTAAGCAGCGATTTATAATGGTTCAATCAAATAACCTACGTCCACTTCTGAAACCTCATCCGATGAGGTTCCTGGCTTCCACTATTAATCCTTCTTAAAGGGGAAGGATCAAACACCCCTCTTACAGACTTTTACAAGTAGTTCACACTCTTTTATAGAACTTTTACAAGTGAGACTTTGGGAGGTGAACACTCAAGCTTTCTAAGGCTGTTTCACTAGATTTTTGGCTCAGTTTTTATCACTTCTCAATATACTTAGCTAGCTGAGAAGTAAGGGGTATTTATAGGAATAATTGGCTTCAGAATTGGAGCCAAAAGAGATCACATCTTGGATTTTCGGATGCTAGCGGTACCATTGCCAGTTGACCTTGGTTCTGTTAGTGTACTGGGTGGTACCACTAACCAGTCTGATGGTACTATCGTTTGACAGAGTCTCAAGCTCTGTAGAGGGGTAGTACCACCGCCTGTCAGGTAGGACCACCATTAATAGGTAATAATTATCAATGGTACCACTACCCAAAGCACCTGGAAACCTATTCCCAAGGTGGTGCCACTACCCCAATCTGACGGTGCCACCACCAGATAGGTCCAACAATATTGGATGAGCCCTGAATCCAGCCCAATCCAGTTAAATTACAGCCCAGTTGGCCCCTACTAGGGTTAAAGGATTATCACCTAATCCTAACCCTAATTACATGCTAACTATAAAATTGAAAATATATTTCTAAGTAAAATATAATTCGACAATGTTAAGTCTTCTTTCGCGAGCTTCCGGTGAACTTCCGACGGACGTCCGATGAACCCTTAGATAATCTTCTAGCCGAATTCCGGCAAGCTCTAAGACTTTACGATGACTTCCGATGAGTCTTTTTGGCAAGCTTCTGAACTTTCTCGATGAGCTCCGTGAACATTCGACGAACTTTTCGACAAACTTTTGATAATCCTTTGACAAATCCCCGATTCATTTTTGGCCAATTCTAGTAATACTTCCGACAAACCTTCGAACTTTCATGGACTCTCGGACTCCCAACGTACTTGACTTCGGCAGTTTTGCTTTACGTCTTCATCACTATCATAGTTAATTCTGTACACTTTTCTCAATAATATAGATTAGATCAGATAACCTATCAATTGACTTCATCATCAAAATTTGAGATTCAACAGTGGTACCATCAGGCCCAGGTAGTGGTACTGTTTGAGAGCCGAAAAGCATAGGTTATGCTTTTCTACGAATTCCAATGGTAGCACCACCAGTTCTGGTGGTGGTAGCGCTAGAGCCCAGATTCTCGGGCTTTGTTCGATGATAGTATTGCTTGGCATTGGCGGTAGTCCCATTAGTACCTCAAAAACTCGAGGATTTAAATTTTTGGCTCTATTTTTGAAGCCATTTGTGTCTATAAATACCCCACTTATGCTTGCTTGATGCAAGAGGTGAAAAAGAAGAGAGAAGAACAAAATCTTGTGAATTAAAGCTTGGTTCATGATCCTAAGAATTGATATTAGAGTTCAGGTCTTTTAGATGGATTAATATCCAAGAGAGATTTAATGACTTTTTTTTGGTAATCAAGAGGATTACTCTATCACTCATCCTTCTATGTTTAATTGGATGGACTACATTTATTAGAAAATATAAATGTAGATTTTGGATTTTGATATATGGAATGTTGTTAAGTGTGGTTTTCAAAAATCCTCTAAATCAATGAATGAATGGAATGATGTTGAGAAGAAAACGTTTTCTTTAAATGCTAAAGCTATGAATGTTTTAAATAAAAATAAGTTTAATTGTATTTCTACTTGTGATACTACACATGATATTTGATACACACTTGAAATTACTCATGAAAGCATAAATAAAGTAAAAAAAATTAAAATTAATTTGTTAGTGCTTAGTTATGAATTGTTTAAGATGAAGCGAAGTGAAACCATTGATGATATGTATACTTGTTTTATGGATATTGTCAATGGTTTAAAAGCTCTTGGAAAAAGTTATACAAATCTTGAATTAGTTAATAAGATTTTAAGATTCCTTCCTAAAAGTTAGGATCCAAAGATAACTGTAATTCAAGAAGCAAAAGACTTAAACAACTTTCCTCTTGAAGAACTCATAGGATCTTTAATGACCTATGAAATGACTTGCAAGACACATGACGAATAAAAGAAAATTCTTCCAAAGAACAAGAAAGATATTGCACTAAAAACCAAAGAAGACCACTCGAGTAAAAGCTCAAGTGATAATGATGATATAGCACTCCTTACAAGAAGATTTAAAAAGTTTAGGAAAAAGAACAAGATTAATTCTATAAAACAAGAATCTAAGAATAAAAATGAACTTAAAAAGGATACAATAATTTGTTACAAATGAAAACAGCTAGGGCACTTCAAGAATGAGTGTCCATAACTAAAGAAGAAGCTACTAACTTAAAAGAAGAAGAAAGAATTCAAAGCAATGTAGGATAAATCCAGTGCATCAAAAGATGAAGAGCAAATCAATAAAGACAAAGTGGAAAACTACACATTAATGGCTTTCAACGATAAGGTATGTCTCCAAATAAAAGCTTGAAGTAAAAGATGGTATCTTGATAGTGGATGCTCAAGGCACATGACCAGAGATCCAACATATTTCTCAAAACTCACTAGTCGAGATGAGGATATGTCACCTTTGGAGACAACAATAAAAGAAAAAATTATCGGCAAAAGAAATATTGGTAATAAATTAAATCTTTTGATTGAAGATGTTCTGTTAGTAGATGATTGGAAACATAACTTCTTAAGTATTAATCAATTGTGCGATGAGGGATATAAAATAAAATTTGAATCTAATGCTTGCATCATAGAGATACTACATAAAAATAAATCTATGATTGCTTTAAGGAGCAATAATGTTTATACTATTAATCTTGATGATTTTTATAATGAAATTATTAGGATCAAGTTGGCACTCAAAGGGGGGGTGTGAATTAATGCTTTTTAGTAAAAACTATTGAATCTCATATTTTGATGATGAAACCAATTGATAGTGTTTATGATCTAATCTGTGTTTTGAGTGATACAGGAAGCTTCGATCAGGAAGAGACAATTAAAGCAGGAGGAATCGGATATTGGGCCGGAATAAAATATGTTAGATGATTAGACGTCGAGCCGAAGGATCGGTCGACGTATTGACAGAAAGCTTTGTGCCATGGGTTCGAGCATCGGACCAAGAAGAGTAAAATTACACCAAGGAGATCGAAGTTACGGAGGTCAACTACCAATTGGACAATAAGCTGTAAGAGAGGATAATGCGCTAAAGAATTGGATGAAGCGCCGATGAACCAATGACATGCCGGATAATAAATTGATTCATGCTTTGTAATAATTATATAGATCAAAGTAGGTTTAAAGTGTAATTAGATTAGAATTGGGCTAACTCAATTATGGGCCAACTGAGCCCAAGTTTAGGCTGTGTTGGGTTAAGTGAAAGGCCCAAACAATGGCCCAACAGGTGGGTTAGGCAGTGGCACTACTAGAACAAGCGGTGGAACCATCGATGACTAAGTCTCTGAGACACAGTCTCCAAGATTATGTCATACGGTGGTATTGCTAGACTGGGTAGTGATAGCACCCGGTGTTAGGGTAGACTGAGTGGTGGTACCACTAGTACTCTGAAGACTTAGGGTGATTCAAATTTTAGCTCTATGTTTGAATCCACTTGAGGCCTATAAATACTCCTCTCATCTCTGGTTAGCAAACACAACAATTGATAACAAAAAGAGGGAAAACTCTATTGTAATTATGTGAAAATTCCTCCTCTCTAGCTTTAAGTGTTAGTTAAGTCTAAGAGAGGAGTGAGTGGGGGTATAAAGGTTCTCTCTTGAGCCTGTCAAAAGGAGAATAGAGTTGTAAGGGTGATTGGTCTTCACGCATTGAAGGAAGACCATTAGTGAACATCGATGGCCTCGAGTGAAGAGAAATCAGGAGTGGATGTAGATCAGATAATCAAACCACTATAAATCTGGTATGTTCTTTCCTTACTATGTATTTTCATTACTTAGCTACTTTTGTTACTTTATATTTACTTCAAGTTGACATCATTTCCTATCTCCTATCTGATTTCATCAAAATGTTTTTGTCAACTCGAAAGGATTTCAAATTACAAACATCTTTTTACTGCTGCACTAATTTACCACCCACCCCCCCTAGTGCCAATTGCGATCTTAACAGTTGGTATCAAAAACATGTTATTTCTCATTTAGTTTAACACCCAAGAGAAATGATTCTTTTCAGCTTTCAAGGGGATCACTATATTATTCGTTCTCCTATATTTAATGGGATGGACTACACATATTGGAAAACTTGAATGAGAGTTTTCTTACTTTCTTTGAATTTTGATTTATGGAATATTATCGAATACCCCCCCCCCTCTTAATGCCAATTGCGATCTTAACAGTTGGTATCAAAGTCATATTATTTCTCATTTGGTTTAACACCCAAGAGAAATGACTCTTTTCAGCTTTCAAGGGGATCACTATATTATTCGTTCTCCTATGTTTAATGGGATAGACTACACATATTGGAAAACTTGAATGAGAGTTTTCTTGCTTTCTTTGAATTTTGATTTATGGAATATTATCGAATATGATTTTCAACAACCCTCTAAACCTATGAATGAATGGGCTGATTTTGAAAAAAAATTATTTTCTTTGAATGCCAAAGTTATGAATGCTTTGTTTTGTACCTTGGACAAAAATGAATTTAATCAAATTTTGATTTGTGAAATTACACATGATATTTGGCACACACTTGAAATCACACACGAAGGCACTAATAGCGTTAAAGATTCAAAAATTAATCTTTTGATGTATGATTTTGAATTATTTTGAATGAAACCAAGTGAAACTATTGGTTACATGTACACCCGTTTCATGGATGTTGTCAATAGTTTAAAAAGTCTTGGTAAAGATTTTTTTAATTTTAAATTTATTAATAAGATTTTAAGATCCCTTTTAAAAAGTTGGGATATGAAAGTAATGGCTATACAAGAGTCAAAGGACTTGAACTATTATTCTCTTGAAGAACTTATCGGGTCCTTAATGACCAATGAAATGACTTGTGTTGAACATGATGGACATGAGAACAACCTTTCGAAGAACAGGAAGGTAATTGCACTTAAAACAAAAGAAGACCACTTGAGTGATAACTCAAGTGATGATGATGATGATGACCTTGAACTTATCATTATAAAATTTAAAAAAATTATAAAACAAGAAATTAAGAACAAAAATGAACTTAAAAATAAAAAGGTGCCAAAGAAAAAGAAAGAACTCAAGGACAAATCGAGTACATCCGAAGACGAAGACGCAAACTACGTTTTGACAGCTTTCGACAACAAGGTAAGCAACTCAACCAAAACCCCTTTACTTTATTATGAAATTACTTGATGTTTTTCATGAGTTGCTTGATTTAGTTTGTAAGAAATAAAAAAAATTATAAAAATATATCATGCTTTTCTTTCTAGTGTTTTTGAAAATTAAAAATTTTGAGCATGACTATTGCATATTGATTTCTTGCACAAAGCATAAAGAGTTAAATTCACTTAAGAAGGAAAATATGTTATCATTGTAATTGTCATGATAAATCAAATCTTTTAGTTGAAGATGTCGTATGTTTAATGTGTTATATTTTTTGGACTTGATGGTTTTTATGATGAAATTTAATTTTCGCTCCTAAACCTGGATGCATGGTTTTATTTGGCATAAAAGATAAAGGCATACTTGTATGAAATAAGTCACATAAATTGAAACACATAAAAAGGAAATACATTTCTGTCCAAAGTTTTGGCAATTTTTCAACAAGTGATTGATGAATCTAGTCATGTTATTTATGAATCTCTTAAAAGCGATTTTGATGATTTAAATTCAAATGAGGTTTATTTGAATTATGAACTTAATACTTAACTTTTCTTTATCAAGATCTTTGATCTCCTAAGATTTCTTATGCTATTTATTTAAGAGGAGAATTTTCCAAATGAATCATTATTTTTTGGAATTATAACTTAAATTTTTTATGATGAATTGAGACATTATGTATGAATCAAGTTTTCATATGAATTTATCTACATTGCCTTTATTAAATTTCCCAAAAAGTGATTTTGATGATGATTTTAGATTTATTTTCATATGATTCTTTTTACTAATGAGATGATATATGCAACTAAATCATTTATTGTATTTATGACTTGAGATATATTCAACATAAAACATCTTTCTTGATTCTCGTATGATTCTCTCATTTTATTAAACAAGAATATTTGTGCTAATGAATCATAATATTTCCTTGTTTCTTTTCAAATACTCCTAACTTGAAATGATGTGCTTTGATGGTTGAAACTTTGTATGCATAAATTGATTTTTTTCTCCTATGTTTCAATGCTCCTTTGTATTTGTGATTTATAAATCTCATGATATGATGAAAATTTATGATGTCATGATAAGAGCATTGATGTAAAAGAAAATTTGTATCCTCCACTTATTTTTGACAATGACTAAGGGGGAGAAAGTCTTGCTAGCTTGCGCATCATAAATGAAAGCAAAGTTTGCTAGCTTGGACATTTCAAGGAAGCTTAAAAGCTTGCTAGCTTGCAAATCTCAAAAGAAGAAGCAAAATCACTAGCTTGCACTTCTCAAAAGAGAAGAAAAGATTTTACTAGCCTGTATATATATGAAGAAAAGCAAAAATTACAAACTTGCACATTTTTAAAACTTATTAGCTTGCATGTTTAAAGTGATGTAAATCTTGCTAAATTACTAGCTAGTATATTGTAAAACTTGCATATATAAAAAACTAGCTACATGCACTTCTCCTTTTTGTTAATGACAAAGGGGGAGAAGTATGATAATGATTTCATGTATTGTATGATGTATTAAACATTTTGATTATGCATGACTTTTATGATGACATATTACTTGGATTCATAATTTATTTATAAATTTACATTTCTATCAATATGACATATTGATAGGGGGAGTTAAGGTTTATTCCGTCATCAATTAGTTATCATCATCAAAAAGGGAGAGATTATTAAATCTCGAATTTTGATAATGAAACCAATTGATAGTATTTATGATCTAATTTGCATTTTAAGTGACGCAGGAAGCTTCGATTAGGAAGAGATAATTAAAGTAGGAGGAATCGAACGTTCGGCTAGAATGAAACATGTTAGATGATTGAACGTCAAGACGAAGGATCGATCGACATATTGGCAGAAGACTTCATGCCTTGGGTGTTGGGATCTAGAGCGACACTAAGAGGGGGGGGGTGAATTAGTGCAACGGTTAATAACGATAAATGTTTTATGATTTGAAAATACTTTTGGAAACTTCGTACGCTGAAAACTTTGTTTTGACTAAAACCGATTTTGATTAAGGCATAATTAACTTAAGAGCATTTCGAGATAAAGAAAGATAGTAAGCAAATAGAGTAGTGAAGTGAAGATGTTTTGTAGTAAAGTAAATTGCAAGAATATAAACGTAAACCGATTTATAGTAGTTCGGTTATACGATCTACGTCCACTCCCGATTCCTCTTCACTTGAGGCCATCGGCTTTTCCACTAGTTGTCTTCCTTCCAATGGACGAAGACGAACTCCCTTATAGCACCTCTCCTTTTGACGGGCTTAGGAGATAACTCTTATAAGCACTTCACTCCTCTCTTTTAGTGGAATACAAATGAGAACTAGAGGAGGGATGTTTAGAAGGATTTTTACAATATTTTCTTGCTTTTAAAATCTCTGTGCTTGTATCTTCAACCCTGGGATGGGAGGGATTTTTATAGGCTCCAATTGGATTCAAACTTGGAGCCAAAAATCATCCCATCCTAGGTTTACTAGGTTCTGGTGGTACCATCGCCTATCACTGGCGGTACCACCACCAGTCTGACACTAACACTGGGTGGTACCACCGCTTAGTCTAGTGGTACCATCGCCTAACACACTGACACGGTTAGTGTACTAGGCGGTACCACCGCTCAGCCAACGGTACCATTGTCCAAGTGTTCTGACACTGGGTGGTACCATCGCATAGTACAACCTGGGGAGCTGGACCTGAGCGGTGCCACCACCCCAATCTAGCGGTGCCACTGCCAGATAGGTCCAGCACACCTGGTTGAGCCTTAAACTCGGCTCAAACCAGTCCAATACCGAGCCTAGTTGGCCCCTAACAAGGTTAAAGATTAACACTTAATCCTAACCCTAATTATGTGCTAACTATAAAATTAAAGATATTTTCTAAGCTAATACAAATTCTGGAAAGTTAAGACTTCTTTCGACGAGCTTTTTGGCGAACTTCCGGTGGTCTTCCGACGAACCCTCGGATACCATTCTGCGGACTCTCGATAAGCTCCTAGACTTCTCATTTAATCTTCGTGAGTTCTGACGAGCTTCTTCGGCAAGCTCCGATCTTTCTCGACGAGCTATGAGAACTTCTGACGAACCTTCCGACGAACTTCTGAAAACCCTTCAGCAAGCTCCCTACTCATTCTCGTCCAGTTCCGATAGCACTCCCGACGAATCTTCGGACTTCCGTTGAACTCTCAAACTCCCAATGATTCCATCGCACTTGACTCCGGCACTTTGCTTTGCTTTACGTCTTTATCATTATCGTAGTTAATCCTGCACACATAAAACTTAACTCTATTTCGATCTAATCAGTTATTACAATGTGAATTGATATTCTGTTACCTGGCACGTCATTGGTCAGCGCTTCATCCACTTCTTCAGCACATCATCCTCTCTTGTGGCCTGTTGCCCAATCAATGGTTGACCTCTGCAACCCCCATATCCTTGGCGCAACACCACTCTTCTTGGCCCGATGCCCGACGTCCGAAGCCTTCTACCGATTATTGACCGGACTTCGGCTCAACGTCCAATATCCTGACATGATTTCCTCTGGCACAATGTCAATTTCTCCTGTCTCAACTATCTAATCCTGATCGAGTAGACCTACATCACTCAAAACACAGTTAGACAACTAAACACAATCAATTAGTTTCATCATCAAAATCCGAGATTTAATAATCTTCCCTTTTTTTATGATGATAACTAATTGATGATAGAGTTAATCCTAACTCCCCGGAGTTTAAACAAACTCCCTCTATCAATATGTCATTGATAGAAACCTTGGATTATTCTAAATCTAAATAACATTCATCATATGTTATGAGAAATATCAAAACATCATGCAAATATATAAAATCTTCAATTCAATGCATGAAGTCATCAGTCTACTTCTCCCCCTATGTCATCAACAAAAAGGAGAAGTAGCTCTAGCTATTTTAAAAGATATACAAGTCAACTCATATAAGCTAGATTTATCACATTCAATCATAGCAAGTTTTAAATTTGGAGCCAAAAACCATCCCATCTTGGGTCTATCGGGTTCTAGCAGTACCATCGCCTATCACTAGCGGTACCATCGCTAGTCTGACTCTGACACTGGGTGGTACCATCACTCAATCTGGCAGTACCACCTCCTGACACACTAATACGGTTAGTGTACTGGGTGGTACCACCGCTCAGCCAACGGTACCACTGCCTAGTCTGTACGGTACCACCGCCAAGTATAACTTGGGGAGCTAGACCTGGGTGGTACCACCACCCCAGTTTGGCGGTGCCATTGCCAGATAGGTCCAGCACACCTGGTTGAGCCTTAAACTTGGCCCAAACCAGTCTAATACCGGGCCTAGTTGGCCCCTAACAAGGTTAAAACATTAACACTTAATCTTAACCCTAATTTTATGCAAACTACAAAATTAAAGATATTTTCTAAGCTACTACAAAGTTTGGAAAGTCAAGACTTCTTCTGGCAAACTTCCGGCGGTCTTCTGACGAACCCTAAGACACCATTCTGTGAACTCCCGGCAAGCTCCTGGACTTCTCGATTAATCTTGGTGAGTTCTGATGAGCTTCTTCGGCAAGCTCCGATCTTTCTCGACGAGCTCCGTGAACTTCTGACGAACCTTCCGATGAACTTCCAAAAACCCTTCGGCAAGCTCCCTACTCATTCTCGACTAGTTCTGGCAGCACTCCCAACGAATCTTTGGACTTCCGTTGAACTCTCGAACTCCCAATGATTCCATCACACTTGACTCCGACACTTTGCTTCACTTTATATCTTCATTATTATCATAGTTATCCTGCACACATTAAACTTAACTCTATTTCGATCTAGTTAGTTATTATAATGCGAATTGACATTCTGTTTTCTGGCATATCATTGGTCGATGCTTCGTCCGCTTCTTCGGCGCATCATCCTCTCTTGCGGCCTATTGCCCAATCGACGGTTGAACTTTGCAACCCCGATATTCTTGGCGTAACACCACTCTTCTTGGCCCAATGCCCAACTTCCGAAGTCTTCTGCTGATTGTCGACCGGACTTTGGCTCGACATCCAATATCTCGACATGATTTCCTCTAGCACAATGTCAATTCCTCCTGCGTCAAATGTCTAATCCTGATCGAGTAGACCTACGTCACTCAAAACATAGTTAGACAACTAAACACAATTAATTAGTTTCATCATCAAAATCCAAGATTCAACAATGGGTTTGAGTATCGGACCAAGAAGAGTGTAATTGCACTAAGAAGAGTGAAATTACGATGGTACCACCCAGGTCAGCGATAGTACCATCGATAGTTATTACCTGCTAGGCGGTGGTACCGCCTAACAAGCGATGGTACCACCCCTCCACAAAACTTGAGACTTTGTCAAGCGGTAGTATCACTAAACTGGGCAATGGTACCGCCCTGTACATTGGCATAACCAACGTCAACTGGCGGTGGTACTACTAGTGTTAGGTGGTGGTACTGCCAGCACCCGGAAATCTAGGATATGACCTCTTTTGGCTCCAATTCTGAAGTCAATTGAGCCTATAAATACCCCTTACTTCTCAGCTAGCTAAGCACATTGAGAAGTGCTAAAAACTGAGTCAAAACTCTAGTGAAATAGTCTTGTAAAGCATGAGTGTTCACCTCCTAAATTCTCACTTATAAAAATTCTGTAAAAGGGTATAAGCCACTTACAAAAGTCTGAAAGAGGGGTGTTTGATCCTTCTCCTTCAAGAAGGATTGATAGTGGAAGCCAAGAATCTCATCGGAGGAGGTTTCGGAAGTGGACGTAGGTCATTTAACCAAACCACTATAAATTGCTGCATACTTCTCTTGGTGTGTAAGTTTTAAATTGTTGCATTTCAATTTTTACTTGGCTACAATCTTTCAATCTCCTTCTCTCAACTCTCTTTCATATTCACTCGAATAATCCACTTTACCAAAATACTTTCATCGGATAAAACTTCTCAACGCACAACACTTTTTCCGAATCGGTTTAAATTGTCAATTTTTATCCGCTGTACTAATTCACACCCCCCTAGTACCGCTCTAGATCCTAACACGCATGAGAGGATGATGAGCTGAATAATCGGACGAAGCGCCGATAGACCAATGATGTACCGGGCAACTAATTATGATTCGCATTATAATAATTGTCTAGATCAAAGTTGGATTAAATTAATTTGGTTATAATTGGGCTAACCTAGTTAGGGGCCAGGTGGGCCCATACCCGGACAGGTTTTGGCCGGACTCAAGGCCCAAACAGGGTTGCTAAACCTTGTCTAGCGATGGCACCGCTAAACTAGGGCGATGGTACCGTCTAGGGTTCAATCTCCCAAGTGGTCTGGGTGGTGGTACTGCCCAATGTTAGTGTACCTAGGTGGTGGTACCACCTAGTACACTAACGATGGCAGAAAGCCTAGGTGGTGGTATTGCCCAGCACTAGCGGTGGTACCGTTAGTACCCAGGAAATCTAGGATGATTCAAATTTGGGCTCCAAATTTGAATTACCTTGAGGGCTATAAATACCCCTCTCATCCATAGTTAGACCATACACAAAAACTTGGAAAGAAAAAAGGAAAACTCTATTGTAATAGTGTCAAAATCCTCCCCTACTTGTTAAGTATTGATCTAGTCTGCGAGGGGTGAGAGGCCTTATAAAGGTTAATTCCTAAACTTGTAAAAGGAGAATTGAGTTGGAAGGGAGTTAGTCTTCACCCATTGGAAGGAAGACTACTAGTGGAAGCCAATGGCCTTAAGTGAAGAGGAATCGGGAGTGGACGTAGGTCGGATGACCGAACCACTATAAAAATTGGGTTTGCATTTACTTTTTACAATTCATCTTTTTGCAAACCCTTTACCTTACTGTAATCACTTGGATCTTTCTCTTTCACTTACGAATCCTTTTAAGCTTAACACATTTCCGATATGGCTTTCATCGAAATGATTTTTATCGTACGGGGTTTTCTGAAATCATCAAATTTATCATATTTTACCGCTGCACTAATTCACCCCCCCCCCTCTTAGTGCTGAATTGATCATAACAGTTGGTATCAAAGCCTGGTATTTCTCATTCAGATTTTAAGAGGGCTACTCTATTGTTCATCCTCCTATGTTCAATGGGATGGACTACACCTATTGGAAAACTCAAATAAGAGTTTTCTTGCTTTCCTTAGATTTTGATTTATGGAACGTCGTTGAAAATGGATTTTAACTACCCTCTAATCCTAAGAACGAATGGACCAATTTTGAGAAAAAATCTTTTTCTTTAAATGCAAAAGCTATAAATACCTTATTTTGTACCTTGGATAAAATCAAATTTAATCATGTTTTAACTTGCGAAATGGCTTTCGATATTTGACACACACTTGAAATCATGCATGAAGGCACTAATAGAGTCAAAGACTAGAAAGTAAATCTTATAATGCACGATTTTGAGCTTTTCCGAATGACACTAAGTGAGACTATTAGTGATATGTACACTCGTTTCATAGATGTTGTCAATAGTTTAAAAAGTCTTGGTAAAGATTTTTCTAATTTTGAACTTGTAAACAATGTTTTAAGATCCCTTCCAAAATGGTAGGATCCAAAAGTAATTGCTATACAAGAGTCTAAGAATTTAAAAAATTTGCCTATTAAAGAACTCATTGGCTCATTGATGATACATGAAATGAGCTTCTTGGAATATGATGAACATGTGAATCACCTTCTAAAGAATAAGAAGGATTTGACACTTCGAACAAAAGAATACCACTTCAGTGATGACTCAAGTGATGAGGACTATGATGATGAGAACCTTGAACTTTTGATAATGAAATTTAAAAATTTTATAAAATAAAAATTAAAGAACAAAAATCAACATAAAATGAAGAAGAGGTCACCAAAGATGAAGAAAGAACTAAATGAAGATTCAAGTGCACCCGAAGGCGAAATAGTGAATTGTGCTTTGACAGCTTTCAACAGCTAGGTAAGTAACTCATGTTGAATCTTGGATTTTGATGATGAAACTAATTGATTATATTTTATGATCTAACTGAATTTTGAGTGATGCAGGTCTACTATCGATCGGGATTAGACAGTTGACGCTGGAGGAATTGACGTTGCGTCGGAAGTGATCATGTCAGGATATTGGATGTTGAGCCGGAGATTTGATCGACAATTGGCAGGAGGCTTCGGACGTCGGGCATCGGGCTAAGAAGAGTGGAGTTATGCCAAGGATATCAGGGTTACGAAGGTCAACTGTCGATTGAGCAACAAGCCACAAGAGAGGACGATGCACCAAAGAATCGGACGAAGCGCCGACCAATGACGTGCCGGGCAACTGAATGTCAATTCGTGTTGTAATAATTATCTAGATCGAAGTAGAGTTTTGTTTATATGTGTGCAGAATTAACTACAATGACGATGAAGATGTAAAGTGAAACAAAGTGCCGGAAGTCAAGTGTGATGGATCGTTGGGAGTTCAAGAGTTCGACAGAAGTCCAAAGATTCATTGGGAGTGCTGCCAGAACTAGCTGAGAATGAGTAGGGAGCTTGTCGAAGGATTTTTGGAAGTTCACTGGAAGGTTTGTCGGGAGTTTGCAGAGCTTGCCAAGAAAGATCGGAGCTTGACAAAGAAGCTCGTTGGAACTCGCTAAGATCATCGTGAAGTCCGGGAGCTTGTCGGGAGTCCATAGAATGATTTCCAAGAGTTCGTCGGAAGTTCATCGAAAACTCGCCGGAAGAAGTCTCGAGTTGTCGGACTTTGTAATAGATTAGGAAATATCTTTAATTTCATAGTTAGCACATTAATTTGGGTTAGGATTAGGTGTTAATCCTATAACCTAAGTAGGGGCCCATTGGGCCTTGTTTTCGATCGGTTTGGGCTGAGTTTTTGGCCTAAACTAGTGTGCTAAAAAGTGTTGGGCGATGGCATAGCCCAGTGGCCGAGAGGGTGGGTGGTGGCACCGCCCAGGCTAGGGCGGTGGCACCACCCAGCACTTGAGAGCATAGGCGGTGGCACCGTTGCCTTGGGCGGTGGAACCGCCCTGTACACTATCAGTCTGACAACTGACAGGCGGTGGCACCACCAGCATCAGGAACAACAAAAGAGATTCAAATTTGGGCTCCAAATTTGAATCCTCTTAGGGTTTATAAATACCCTAGGTGTTCCTACAAGAAAGATAACAAGCATAACACTTTGAAAGCAAGAAAACTCTACTCAATCTCTCTAGAAAATCCTCCTTAGTTTTTCACTTGTATTCTAGCGAAAGAAAGGAGAGAGTGTATGTAAGGGTTTTTTTTCCTAAGCCCATCAAAAGGAAAGGTGCTATAAGGGAGTTCATCCTCACCCGTTGGAAGGAGGATAGCTAGTGGAAAAGTCGATAGCCTCAAGTGAAGAGGAATCGGGAGTGGACGTAGGTCATATGACCGAACTACTATAAATCAGTTTGTGTTTATCTTATTGTCATTTACATTACTGCAAACCATCTTCACTTTGATGCTCTACTTCGTTGTCTCCTTCTTACGTATTCCTTCAAGTTAAAATGTAATCAAAATGGTTTCAAACGAAACGTTGCTTTCAACGTACGAAGTTTTCGAAGTTGTTTTTAAAAGTGCTGAAGTTTATTGTATTTATCCGCTGCACTAATTCACCCTCCCCCCTCTTAGTGCCGCTCGATCCCTAACAATTGGTATCAGAGCCACGTTATTTCTCATTCAGATTTATACCCGTAAGAAATAGCTCTTCATGGCTTTCAAGAGGGCTTTTCAGTTGTATGTCCACCGTTCTTTAACAGATCAGACTACACATATTGGAAAACTCGAATGAGAGTTTTCTTGATTTCTCTTAATTTAAACTTATGGAATGTTATTGAAAATCATTTTCAACTTCCCTCTAAACCGATGAACGAATGGTCGGACTTAGAGAAAAAATCTTTTTCTTTGAATGCAAAGGCTATGAATGCCTTATTTTGTGCTTTAGACAAAAATGAGTTCAATCAGATTTCTATGTGTGAAATGGCTTTTGACATTTTGCGAACACTTGAAATCATGCACGAGAGACTAGTAGAGTCAAAGACTCGAAAGTGAACCTCTTATTGTATGATTTGAGCTCTTTCGAATGACACCAAGCAAAACTATCGGCGATATGTACACCCTTTTCACAGATGTCGTCAATAGCTTGAAAAGTCTTGATAAATGTTTTTTGAACTTTGAACTCACTAACAAGATTTTAAGATCCCTCCCAAAGAGTTGGGATCCAAAAATAACGGCTATTCAAAAGTCTAAAGACTTGAACGCTTATTTACTTGAAGAACTAATCAGGTCTTTATTGACCTATGAAATGACTCTTGAACATGATGAACACATGAACCATCTTCTAAAGAACAAGAAGGTTTTGGAACTCTGAACTTTGAAATGCCACTTGAGTGATGACTCAAGTGATGAGGGCACTATTGAGAACTTTGAACTTCGAACACTAAATCTTAATAAGTTCATGAAACAAAAATCTAAAATAAACAATGAACTCGAATGGAGGAAGAGGCCAAAGATGAAGAAGAAACGTAAAGAAGAATCAAATGACGAAGAGGCGAAATGTGCTTTGACGGGCTTCGACTACAAGGTAAGTAACTTAACTCCCTTGAATTATTTCGAAATTATATAATGTTTTTCATGAGTGCTTAATTTAGAAAGTAGGTAATAAAAATTATTTTTCAAAAATTATATCATGTTTCTCTTTTTAGCACCTTTAAAAGTTAAAAACTTGACCATAAAAATTATATTGCTAAGCTTTCATGCATGTTATGTTTTGAAATTTGGATTGATGCAACATTATGGGTGATAATCACTTGATTTGTGTAAAATATTAATTCCATGAATGTTTATGATTTCCGTATCGGTTTTTGATGCATGATTTTTGATATTGCCTAGGATTAATTCATGCATGTGTATCTTGATGTTTTATATTTCATTTCTAAACATGGTGTTTGATTTTTAAATTTTTGTATCATGCTTAATAAGGAATTGAAATGATGAAGATTAAAATCCTACATTTTAGAATAATGTATATTTGGACTTGATGGTTTTTATGACGAAAATTATTTTTCACATTTATAAAATGATGCATGATTTTAGTAAAAATTTGAGTATTGATCATTTTGTTATAACAAATGAAAGAAAGAATTAAAATAATTTTGATGAGGCTTTTGATTTTAAAAATGATGCATGGTCTTTACATGAAAATGAGAGCATGCTCGTATGAAAATAATTTACACGAAATGAAATACACAAAAATGAGAAAATATACTATCATGATGCTTTATGTTTGATATGTTTTGTCTTAATGGATTTAATGACAAACTTGTATTTTGAATTTATACAATGATGGCTTCCGTATAAATATTTTAATATACCTTATCAAATCATCATTAATAATGATGAAATGAAAATATTAAAAGTTTGTTGTCATGCTTAATGATTTTATAATATCATGAGAATTTAAAGTTGTTATATCTTGATGACGAACTCATGTTTTGGTTTTAAAATTTTATACTCATCTTTTAAAACATGAGCACACTCATATGAAATAAACAAATTAAAATAAAACACATTATGTGTGATGAGTGACTCTTGCACTTTGAACCTATGTGTTTTTGGTCTGATGAATTGTTTATATGACGTGTTATATTTTTTTACTTTAAAAATCCTGATGATGGTTTTTGCCTTTATGTCTTGAACTTTCATGATTATCTCAATTTGACATTAAAAGACAAATGCATACTTATATGAAATGAATTATAACAAGAAAATGCATGATCTTGAAATTTTTTTTCTATCTCTAATGTCTTCGGTCTTGATGAATCCATGTGAATCTCTTTAATCGAATCTTTTGGAAAATGCCACATACTTAATGTGATTTGACTTAATGATCTTTATGACAAAATTTACCTTTCCATCTTGAATGTTAATATTTCTTTTTAAAGTAAAGGCATGCTTATAAGAAGCAAATCACATGAATAGAAATTTATAAAAATGAAATGCAATCCTCTATCTTATCAATATTTCAATGCTTGTCATGTATGAATTTATTGAATGTAATTTTGAGGATGATTTCGGATTTAACAAATGCTTGATTCATATTTACAATATGAAATACATTTTAAATATGAATCATGTTCAATGCTTCAATCATGTTCTATCTCCCTTAATTTATTTTGTTCTCCTATAATTCCTTTTTATTTACTAAAGAGGAGAACCTACCAAATGAATCATGAATTCAAATGAAATGATACAAATGAATCACTTATTGATATATCTTTTTGAAATACCTTTCTTAATGTGATGTTGATAACTTGAGATATCTTTTAGAATTCATGACACGAGACTTAGCCTTTATGTCTTAAACATTCATGCTTTTTTCTATTCGACATAAAAAGGACAAAGGCATGTTCATACAAAATCAATGCAAATCACTAAAAAAGAAATGTATGTTTTTTGAACATCTCTAGACTTTCATAATCATGACTTCTTGAAATGTATGTTTGTTTTTAATGATTCATGACTTCTAGACTTTCCGAATCACAACCTTATTTTGTTGGAATCATGACTTGTTAAGTAATGAGAGCTTGAATGCATAAATCAAGTTATTCTTTTTACTATTCTCTACCAAATGAATCATGATTGATATCATTACTATTATACCTCATGTTGTAGGGAAAGAATTCATAAATCATGATGCAATAAGAATTCTTATGCAATAATCAAGTGGTCATGTGATTCTTCGCTATAAAGAAATTTTATTAAAATTATGATCTTGACAATTATAACTTGAAGTTCTTTATAAATCAAGATCGTTTACCATGCTCCTTCCGTTTTATCAAAAGAAAATTCTTTAAATGAAATGTAACTTATCTTTTGATTTCTCGAAATTCAATACTTGAATTTTTATAGATTCATGATCTTGATATCTTGATTCATATGAAATGTGATCTTGATAAAAATTCTTATGCATGAATCAAGATGCTCTTTGTGCTATCAATTCTCAAATGAATCATGTTCTTCTTGAGCCTTGATATTATATCCTAGAAGTGACATGATTTTTTTGCCTTGTGTGATAAATTAAATATCTAATATAAATGAAATTTGCTTTATGATGAATCATTGAATCATGACTTGATCTATGAGAATGCTATGTTTTTATGTATTATGATTCTTGGTTGTATACCCTTTATCATGAATTAAAAATTGATGCTAAAGAAAATATTTGTGAATCATGATTTTGATTTCTCGGAACTATATGCTTAGAATTTGTTTTAAAATCATGATCTTGATCTTGCTAAAAAGAATAATTATGAACCATGAATGATATCTTTTAATCCTTGTTGATTTTTCATATTGATATCTTTCATAATATGATATGATTAAATCATTGATTTATTCTTTTTATCATAGCATAAAAATACATATAAAATATGCTAGCTTTACTTGAACTTGATTGCATGCTTAAATTGATTTTTTTTCTCCTATGCTTCAATACTTATTTGTATGATTCATGACTTGATGATTGAAATATTCTTGTAGAATTTTGATATGTATCACTTGTCATGATTTGAATATTGAAATAAAAAAAATTATGTTCTTCTTGATATCTTTTATGATGAATAATGAATCATGACTTGATCCATTATATTGATATATTTGTATCATGATTTGAAGATTGATGTAAACTTTTTTTTGCAAACTTATGTGAAAAGTTTATATCATCATATTTGATCCTCCCTTTCTTTTTGACATTGATAAAGGGGGAGAAAGTTTATTGCTAGCTTGCAACTTAAATGAAAAATTTGCTAGCTCATTCAAGAGGAAGAGAATTGCTAGCTTGGCATATCACAAAGAACTCAAAGTGCAAATTTGCAATCTTGCTAGCCTACAAAAGAGGAAAAGAACTTGAATATCAAAAAATTGCTACCTTGCAATTTCAAATTTACACAAGAAGCAAGTGTTGAATTGCTATGCTTGGGCATCTTTAAAAAACTTACTATGATTGAATGTTTTAAAGTGATGTATGTTGAATATTTTGATTGATAGCTAGTATGATTGTAAAATTTGCATATCCTTGAAAACTAGCTATGATGCAACTTCTCCTTTTTGTTGATGACATAGGGGGAGAAGTAGATTGATGACTTCATGCGCTGATTGAATATTTTATATATTTACATGATAGTTTAATAATTCTCATAATTTGTGATGAATGTTGTTTAGATTTGGGATAATCCAAGTGTTCTATCAATGGCATATTGATAGGGAGAGTTTGGTTAAACTCTGGGGAGTTATGGTTAACTTCGTTAGTCATCAATTAGTTGTCATCATCAAAAAGGGGGAGATTGTTGAATCTCGAATTTTGATGATGAAACTAATTGATTGTGTTTTATAATCTAACTACGTTTTGAGTGATGCATATCTACTATCGATCAGGATTAGACAATTGACGCTGGAGGAATTGACATTGTGCCGGAAGTGATAATGTCAGGATATTGGATGTCGAGCCGGAGGTTCGATCGACAATCGGCAGGAGGCTTCGGACGTCGAGCATCGGGCCAAGAAGAGTAGAGTTGCGCCAAGGATATCGGGGTTACGGAGGTCAACCACCGATTGGGCAACAAGCTGCAAGAGAGGATGATGCGCTAAAGAATCGGATGAAGCGTCGACCAATGATGTGCCGGACAACTGAATGTCAATTCATGTTATAATAATTATCTAGATCAAAGTAGAGTTTTGTTTATGTGTGTGCAGGATTGACTACGATGACGATGAAAATGTAAAGTGAAACAAAGCACTAAAAGTCAAGTGTAATAGATCATTGGGAGTTTGAGAGTTCGACGGAAGTCCGAAGATTCATTGGGAGTGCTGCCGGGACTGGCTGAGAACGAGTAGGGAGCTTGCCGAAGGGTTTTCGGAAGTTCACCAGAAGGTTCGTCAGGAGTTCGCGGAGCTTGCCAAGAAAGATCGGAGCTTGCCAAAGAAGCTCGTTGGAACTCGCCAAGATCGTCATGAAGTCCGGGAGCTTGCCAGGAGTCCGCAGAATGGTTTCCGAGGATTCATCCGAAGACCATCGAAAGTTCGTCGGAAACTCACCGGAAGAAGTCTTGACTTGTCGGACTTTGTAATAGCTTAGGAAATGTCTTTAATTTTGTAGTTAGCACATTAATTTGGGTTAGGATTAGGTGTTAAACCTATAACCCAAGTAGGGGCCCATTGGACCTTGTTTTGGACCGGTTTGGGTCGAGTTTTTGGCCCAAACTAGTGTGCTGAAAAGTGCTGGGCAGTGGCACTGCCCAGTGGCCGAGAGGGTGGGTAGTGGCACCGCTGCCTTGGGTGGTGGAACCGCCCTGTACACTGTCAGTCTGATAACTAACAGGTGGTGGCATCGCCAACACCGAGAACAACGAAAGAGATTCAAATTTGGGCTCCAAATTTGAATCCTCTTGGGGTCTATAAATACCCCAGGTGTTCCTACAAGAAAGATGACAAGCACAACACTTTGAAAGCAAGAAAACTCTGGTCAAATCTCTCTAGAAAATCCTTCTTAGTTTTTCACTTGTATTCTACCGAAAGAAAGGAGAGAGTGCTTGTAAGGGTTTTCTCCTAAGCCCGTCAAAAGGAAAGGTGCTGTAAGGGAGTTCATCCTCGCCCGTTGGAAGGAGGATAGCTAGTGGAAAAGCCGGTGGCCTCAAGTGAAGAGGAATCTGGAGTGGACGTAGATCGTATGATCGAACCACTATAAATCAGTTTGCATTTATCTTATTGTCATTTACATTATTACAAACCATCTTCACTTTAATACTCTACTTCGTTGTCTCCTTTTTATGTATTCCTTCAAGTTAAAACGCAATCAAAACAGTTTCAAATGAAAAGTTGCTTTCAACGTACGAAGTTTCCGAAGTTGTTTTTAAAAGTGCCGAAGTTTATTGTATTTATCCACTACACTAATTCAACCACCCCCCCCTAGTGCCGCTCGATCCCTAACAACTCATCCAAAATATTTTTATATTATTATGAAATTACTTTATCTTTTCATGAGTTGCTTGTTTTAGTTAGTAGGAAATAAATTTTTTCTTTTTCTTTCAAAGTGATTTTTTAACATGATAATTGCATGCTTCATAATAAAGAAATAAAATGTTAAAATTGAATGTAATACTTGTACACCAACCAAGACTAATCTTATGTATGTCTTAAGAAGTTTTAATGTTATCATGATTACATTGAAATATTTTTTTTTGGTTTTAAACATGATGCCTGATGATTTTATATCATGCATGAGTATTTCAAGTAATGATGACTTGAAATCCTATGTTTTGGAATAATGGGTTTTTGATCTTGATGATTTCCGTATCGCTTTTCATAATACATGATTTTGACAAAAATTTGAGCATGACTATTGATTTTTCACACTAAGCTAGAATCATGTAAAAAGGAAAACATCTTGTTACAACTAATAATAATGAAAAAATAAATATTAGAATTAGAATGATTTTGGTGATGCTTTTGTGAAATCATGCTTGATAATGAAAACGTTAAATGTATGTGCATCTTGACGATTTTAGTTTTTGACATGATGACTTGGCTTTCGAATGAAAAATTTGAACATGCCTATGTGAGATCAAATTGCATGAATTGAAACACATAAAAAGAGAAATGTTTTTGTAAAAATTCTCTGTCTTTTGGCGAATATGTCAAATTGAATGAGTTAAAAATGAGGAATATTTTGATAATAAATGCTTGTATCATGCTTGATGATTTTGTATTTTGTATAAGGATTTAAAGTAGTGATCGTATGCTGTTATATTTTTGGTCTTGATTGATTTTATGACAAAATTTTCTTTGAAGTTGATGTATTATATCTTTTTTGTATTGATGATTTTTATGATGAAACTTGCCTTTTGGTCTTGAACATTTATGATTGTTTTTATTTAACGTTAAAGGCAAAGGCATACTTAAAAGTAGTAAATCACTTAAATAGAAACATATAAAAAGGAAAATGCATGTTTCTTGAAAATTTTTATTTTTCGATAAAATATAAGTGATGAATCTATGTATATTATATTTTGTGAATCTCTTGAATTATGAATGAGATCTTGATGATGTGTTAAAGAATCCACTTATATGAATCTATGAAAATGATCTTAATGATGGGTATGGAGTCGACGAGTTGAATTTGAATGAGATCCCTTTTTAATAATTCTTGACTCTTCCCTTAATCTCTTGGAATCATGACTTTTTGATATATATATATATATATATATATATATATATATATATATATATATATATATATAATGCATGAATCAAGTTCACAAAGATTTCATTTTACTATAAAAAAACTTTATTGAAATCATGATCTTGACAATTATAACTTGAAGTTCTTTATAAATCAAGATCGTATATCATGCTTCTTCTATTTATCAAAAGAGAATTTTTCAAATGAAATAACTTGTCTTTTGATTTTTCGGAACTCAATACTTGAATTTTTATGAATTCATAATCTTGATAACTTGAGAATTTTATGTATGAATCATGTTTTTTGTTTGCTCTCCTATGTTTCTTCTTTGTAAAAGAAGAAATTTATTCAAATCAACCATGATATGTCACTTGATTTCTTGATAACTTCTCGATATTCATGACTTGAATTTTGATGATTGAATCATTGATTTATTCTTTTTTATCATAGCTTGAAAATTAATGTAAAGGAAATTTCATTATATTTTTCCCCCCTTTTTTTTTGACAAAAACAAACGGGGAGATAGTTTGTTAACTCAAACATCACAAAAAAATTATAAGGTTGCAATCTCAAGAGAAGAAAAATTGCTATCTTGCCTATCTTTAAAAAGAAAAGTGCAAACTTACACATCTCAAGAAGTAAAAAATTGCTATACTTGCACAAACTTGAAACTTGATGTTGTAAAGTGATTGCTAGCTTGTTGTAAAATTTGGACATCTTTAAGACTAGCTAAGATACAACTTCTCCTTTTTGTTGATGACAAAGGGGGAAAAGTAGATTGATGGCTTCATACATTGTAATAATGGTTAATATTTTAAAATATTGCATGATAATTTTTGATGACTTGTTACTTGGATTATTTTTTGAAATCTAAGGTTTCTATCAATATCGCATATTGATAGGAGGAGTTTGTTTAAACTCTATGATTTTTAAGGTTAACTCCTTCATCAATTAGTTATCATCATAAAAAAGGGGAAGATTGTTGAATCTCGGATTTTGATGATAAAACTAATTGATTATGTTTTGGTAATCTAACTACGTTTTGAGTCACGTAGGTCAACTCTTGATCAAGATTAGATAATTGAAGCAGGAAGAAACGACATTGCATCAGAGGAAAACACGTCAGAAGATTGGATGTCGAGCTAGAGGTCCAGTCAATGATCGACAGAAGGCATCGGACAAAGAAATCGGGCATCAGACCAAGAAGAGTCGAGTTGCGCTAAGGAGATCGGGGTTGCGGAGGTCAATGACCGATTGGGCAACGGGCCGCATGAGAGGACGATGCGTTGAAGAACCGGATAAAGCACCGATGGATCAATGATGTGCCAGGCAACTAATTATGATTTGTATTGTAATAATTATCTAGATCGAAGTAGGATTAGAATAATTTGGTTATAATTGGGCCAACCCAATTAGGGGCAAGTTGGGCCCATACTCGGACAGGTTTGGGCCAGACTCAAGGCCCAAACAGGGTTACTGGACCCTATATGGTAGTGGCACCACTAGACTGGGGCGGTGGTACCACCTAGGGTTTAGTCTCCCAGGTGGTCTGGGTGGTGGTACCTCCTAGTGTTAGTGTACCTATGTGGTAGTACCGTTAGCTAGGCGGTGGTATTGCCTAGTACACTGATAGTGGCAGAAAGCCTAGGCGATGGTACCGCCCAGCATTGGTAGTGGTACCGCTTGTACCTCAAAAATCCGGGATGATTCAAATTTGGGCTCCAAATTTGAATCACCTTGAGGGCTATAAATATCCCTCTCATCCATGGTTAGACCACACACAAAAATTAAGAAAGAAAAAGGAAAAACTCTACTGCAATAGTATCAAAATCCTCGCCTACTTGTTAAGTGTTGATCTAGTCTAAGAGAGGGATAAGAGGCCTTGTAAAAGTTAACTCCTAAACCTGAAAAAGGAGAATTGAGTTGTAAGGGAGTTAGCCTTCACCTGTTGGAAGGGAGACTACTAGTGGAAGCAGGTGGTCTCAAGCAAAGAGGAATCGGGAGTGGACGTAGGTCGAATAACTGAACCACTATAAAAATCGGGTTTGCGTTTCTTGCAATTTATCTTTCTACAAACCCTTTACCTTACTGCAATCACTCAGATCCTTTTCTTTCACTTACGAATCCTTTTAAGCTTAATATGTTTTCGAAACAATTTTTATCATATGAGATTTTCTGAAATCATTGAATTTGTCATATTTTACTGCTACACTAATTCGCCCCACCCCCCACCCACTTAGTGCTGAACTGATCCTAACAAAAGTGAGCTAAAACTCTAGTGAATCAAAGTTGTAATCTTGAAAAGTGTTGAGTATTTCTTCCCTCTATTAGGATCTAGAGCGGCACTAAAAGGGGACAGTGAATTAGTGCAGCGGATAAAAATTATAAATTTAAAATGATTCCGAAAAGAGTTATGCATTGAGAAGTTTCGGTCCAACAAAAAAGATTTCGACAAGGTGAATATTTCGATTGAATATGAAAGAGAGTTGAGAGAAGGAGATTAAGAGATTGCAACCAAGTAAAAATTAAAATGCAGTAATTTAAAAACTCATACCAAGAGAAGTATGTAGCGATTTATAGTGGTTCGGTCAAATGACCTACGTCCACTTTCGAAACCTCCTCCGATGAGGTTCCCAACTTCCACTATTAATTCTTTTTGAAGGGGAAGGACCAAGCACCCCCTCTTACAGACTTTTACAACTGGTTCATAATCTCTTACAGAACTTTTATAAGTGAGGCTTTGGGAGGTGAACACTCAAGCTTTCAAATGCAAATTTGCTAGAGTTTTGACTTAGTTTTTATCACTTCTCAATGTGCTTAGCCAACTGAGAAGTAAGGGATATTTATAGGTTCAATTGGCTTCAAAATTAGAGCCAAAATAAGTTACATCCTGGATTTTTGGGTACTAGCGATACTGCCGCCTGGCACTAGCGGTACCACTGCCAATTGACCCTGCTCTGTTAGTGTACTAGGTGGTACCAGCACCTAGTCTGATGGTACTACTATTTGATAAGGTCCTCGGGCTCTATGGAGGGGTGGTACCACCACTTGTCAAGTGGTACCATCGCTGACAGGTAATAACTGTCAGTGGTACCACCGTTGACCTAGGGCAATACCACTGCCCAGACCACCTAGGAACCTATTCCTAGGGTGGTGCCACCACTAGACATAGTCCAGCATTGCTGAATGGGCCTTGAATCCAACTCAATTCAGTTCAATTAAGGCCCAGTTGGCCCCTACTAGGGTTAATTAGGATTATCACATAATTCTAACTCTAATTACGTGCTAACTATGAAATTGAGACATATTTCTGAGCAAATTATAATCTAGTAATGTCGAGTCTTCTTCTGATGACCTTCTAGTGAACTTTTAGCTGACTTCCGACACACCTTCGGATTTCTTCCGACGGACTCCTAGTTGTCTCCCGAACTTTATCGCGAGTTCCGATGAATCTTTTGGCAAACTTCCGAACTTTCTCGGTGAGCTCCGTGAACCTCCAACGAACCTTCCAGCGAACTTTCGAAACCTTCAGCAAGTCCCCGATTCATTCTCGGTCAGTTCCTTCGGACTTCCGATGGACTCTCGAACTCTCGACGAACTTGACACTGACAATTTGTATTATGTCTTCATTGCTATCATACTTAATCCTACACACTTATCTCAATAATATGGATTAGATCAAATAACCTATCAATTAACTTCATCATCAAAATCCAAGATTCAACACCCTCCTCTTGAAAAGTTTAGAATTTTATCTAAGGGAAGTGTGAAATTTGTAAAGGTTATCTTCTAAACCTTTGAAAAGGAGAAAGAGTTGTAAAAGGGTAGTTGATCTTCGACCATTAAAAGAATATCACTAGTGAAAACCAGTGACCTCAATAAAAGAGGAATCGGGTGTGGACGTAGGTTAGAGGACCGAACCACTATGACTTGATATGCACTTTATCTCTTTGCTTATTATTAGGCATTTTATCACTTTATCTTACGTGTTGCATATACTGTGATGTCCTTGGATCTGTGCAATGGGAATCAGATCGTGATGAGATCCCGATAATGAGACCGATTCACCTTTAAACATAGACCCTGAATTATCCTGGTCATAGGTTACTCGAGAAGGACATCGAGATAACCGGATAGATTGGTGTGTTGTATACCTATCCATATGATGGAGGTAACTGGTCTCATAGCTACTCATGTGGGGACACTAAGGGTACAATTCAAGTGCTCATTGGGGAATGAGTTCACTGATTGATCCGCCTACGGAATGCTGGATGGTTATTGATACCTCACGTCAAACAGTGATTCCGTAGTCCTAGTAGTATATCTGGTCCTTAGACTTGAGACACCAAGGATGTCCTGTATAAGTACTCCACTCTTTGATACCGAACTTATAGGTTTGGAAAGTTCCAGATCTAGTACAACTGGTCATTGGGAGTGGTAGCCAACCTTACGAGAGCTATTGAGTGTCAATAGAGGATCATCCACTCTCGGTATCATGAGAGGAATATCTCATGTGTTCTTGCTCGAACAAATCCTTATCCAAGGTTATTCGGATTGAGAGAGAAAGAGTTCTCTAGGAGAATCCGACAAGAGCAAGACTCGAGGAGAGATCGTATGAGCCTGACAGCACCATGCCCTGTATAGGGTCTCTGAGATATTAATGGATGAGAGACTATAGATATATGGTAACTGAGGACAGATAGGTCCAAAGGATTGGATTCTCCTGTATCGTCTAGGGGCCGTGGCGTAGTGGCCTAGTACGTCTGCAGTTGATGAGTTGGGTGAATTATTATAGAGATAATAATTCACTAAGTCAGAAGGAGTTCTGACAAGTATGACTCACGGCCAACTCGATATTGGGCCTAGAGGGTCACACACATATGGTAGGTGTTGCAACGAGTAGAGATTCGGATATGAGATATCCGCTGAACCCCCTATCTTATTGGATATTCATTAAGCCCCTGAATTATTGGATCCTAAGATGAGATCCAATAATTACTAATAAGAGATTATTGGGTAGACACCCACTAATCCAAGAGGCTTGGGTAATTGGATGGAGATCCAATACCCAATGGGCAAAAGATCTATTAGGGTTTTCAGGGGGCCTCTATAAATAGGAGGGAACTAAAGCTCTATATGCTGAGGGTTTCTTTTGGTAGCCACCTCCTGTTCTCCTCTCCTTAGAGAGAGAGGTGCATCGTCGCAATCCCTACCGTGTGGATACCGTTAGAGAGGAGGACGCTTGACCTCCTTCATCCTCTCCCACAGATCTGTAGGAATTCAGGGATATACGATCTCCCTAGGTATCTTCTTTTACACGTGTAGTTTTACGGATTTATTTTTGACGCACCGATCTTTGCACGACTGACGGAAACTTTCTACGGGAAATCTGGGGTGTTTTTTTTTCTATTCTTCTGCTGCGCATGTGATGTCGCTCCCCTGAAGAATTTCCCAACAATTTCAACTTACAAAACGGCTTTTGATATTTGGCACACACTTGAAATTACGCATGAGAGAACAAGTAGAGTCAAAGACTTGAAAGTAAACCTCTTATTGCATGATTTTAAACTTTTTCTAAAAGAACCAAGCGAGACTATCGATGATATATGCACCCGTTTCACGGATGTCATCAATAGTCTAAGAGCCCTTAGTAAATCTTTTACGGATTTTGAACTCATAAACAAGATTTTAAGATCCCTTCCAAAAAGATGAGATCCGAAAATAATGATAATACAAGAGACTAAAGTTTTAAATAAATTTTCATTGAAAGAACTAATTGGCTTACTAATGATATATGAAATGAGTTTCATGGAACTCGATGAACGCATGAACCACATTCCAAAAAACATGAAAGATTTTGAACTTTGGACAAATGAATGCCACTTGAGTGATGAATCAAGTGATGAGGACAATGATAAACTTGATCTTCGAACACTAAAATTTAAAAGGTTCGTAAAATAAGAATCTAAAATAAAAAATGAACTTGAACGGAGGAAGAGAACAAAGAAGAGGAAGGCACCCAAGGATGAGTCAAGTGCATCCAAAGGCAAAATGGCAAATTGGCCTTTAACGGCTTTCATCAACAAGGTAAGTAACTCACCCAAAATGCTTTTACCTTATTTTAAAATTACATAATATTTTTCATGAGTGATTAATTTAGATAGTAGGAAATAAAAATTATTTTAAAATATATATCATGCTTTTCTTTCTAGTATTTTTGAAAATAAAAATTATGATTGATGATTGGATGATTTATGTAATTCCATGCATATGATTTCTGTATCGATTTTTGATTTTAAATATGATGCACTTCTATGAACGTTATTGCTTATTTTTGGGCATGCTTACGTAAAATCTTGCTTGATAATGAAAATGCTTCATACGTATGTATCTTGATGTTTTATATTGCTCTTCGATTCTAAACATGATGCTTGATGATTTTATATCATGCATGAGTTTTTAAAGTAATAAGGTGTCATATTGTGATGACAAAACTTGTTTTTTGAATTTATAAAATGATGCATGATTTTGGCAAAAATTTGAGCATGACTCTTTGTTAATACTAAGCTAGAATCATGTAAGAAATAAAAAATCTTGTTAGAACTAATGAAAATGAAAGAAATAATATTAGAATAAAATTTTTGAGGATGTATTATGGTATCATGCTTGATGATGCATGAGGATTTGAAATCTCACATTTTGAAACAATGTGTTTGTCTTGATGATCTTGATGATGAAATCGTTTCTAAATACGATGATGATTTCGATTTAAAATAAGATATATTATTTTAGACACAAAAAAATTAATTATCATGATAATCGCATATTTCATGATAATGCTTGCACACCAAACATGATTAAAAGATAGAAGCAAGCATATTGATAATTTTAATGACAAAATCACCTTTTCGGTTTTAAACTTTGACACACATCTTTTATACAAAAAGGACTTGAGCATGCTTACATGTAATCAATTTACTTTGCTCATAACAAATTTTCTAAAATGAAAGATTTTGATGATAATTCTGGATTTATATGATCATTCATGGCTTTCAAACCAAAATTGAACATACCTTAATTGAACATACCTTACAAAACCATACTTGATGATGAAAATTTTAAATGTATGTGTATGATTTTGATTTTTGACTTGATGCTTGGCTCTTGTATAAAAAGTTTGAACATTTCTATGTGAGACCAAATTGAATGAATTGAATCACATGAAAAGAGGAATGCTTTTGTAAAAATTCTCAATCTTTAAAGCTTTGGAAAATTTGTCAAAAATGATGAATATCTTGACTATAAAAGTTTATTATCATGCTTAATGTTTTTTATGATATTATGCATGAGGATTTGAAGGTATTATATTTTGATGATGAAACTCATGTTTTGGTCTTAAACATGATACTCATCTTTGCATGTTCTAAATCCCTTTAATCGAATTTATTCAAAGATGTCCCATGCTTAATGTGTTAAATTTCTTTTTACTTTAAAAATCTTGGTGACGGATTTTGCTTTTACATCTTGAACTTTCATGCTTATCTCTATTTGACATTAAAAGACAAAGACATGCTTATATGAAATTAATCATAAAAAGGAAAATATATGATTCTTAAAATTTTACTATCTCTAAAAGTTTTTCAATTTTTTCATGAAAGACAAGTGATAAATTTATTTATGATATTTTGTGAATCGCTTGAATTATGAATGAGATTTTGATGATGTGTTAAAGAATCCATCATGAAATTGATGAGTTGATAATGAGTTTTTATCAAAAATCTATCATTTTGAATCTCTAAAAAGTTGATGATGTGATAATAACTTTATTCATATTATGAATCTCGAAAATGATAATCTGATTATAAGTTTTGAGTTGTCGAATTGACTTAAATGAGATTTTATTTTAACCAAATCATGAACTTTTTTTTGACGTCTTGACTTAAACAATTTCAAGAAATGTGATTATTGCTTGATATTTGATACTTGGAATTTCTTATGAAATGTGATCTTGATGAGAATTCTGAATCAAATTGCTCTTTGTGCTATCTATTTTCAAATGAATCATGAGCCTTGATATCATATCTTTCATGATATAGAAATGACAAGAATTCTTTGCCTTGTATGCCTTATGTGATGATTGAAAATTGATGTATAAAGAAATTTGCTTAATGATTGAATCATTGATTTATTTTTCTTATCATGGCTTGAAAATGAATGTAAAGAAAATATGTTTAGAATTTGTTTTAAAATCATGATCTTGATCTTGCTAAAAAGAATATTTACCATGACTGATATCTTTTGATCTTGATCTTACTAAAAACTTGATTTCTTGGCCATGTATGCATCATGTGATATTGATTGACACTATTTTCTAAATAATGTAAAAAGGAAGAAAACTATGTCCTTCTTTCTTTTTGGCATTAACAAAGTGGGAGAAGGGTTTATTAGCTTGCACATTACAAATGAAAGCAAACATAGTGAGCTAGAACTTGCAAAAAGGCAAAACTTGCACTTCTCAAAATGAGAAGAAAGAAATTGCAAAGTTATATTATTATTATTTTTTAAACTCATGAGCTTGCATGTTTAAAATGTTGTAAATTTTATAAAAATTATTAGCTCATTGCAAATAAAAAGTTGATAGCTTGCAAAGGTAAAACTTAGTTGTAAAAGAGAAAAATTGAAAGGGAGCTAGCTTGCGTATCACAAAGTATGCTAGCTTGCTTATCATTATTGCTTGCTTGTTTATTATCAATTTTTCTCATATCATGATTTATTTATGACTCCCTTGAATTCATGACTTGATATAATGAAAATTCATGATGTAAATTTATTATTTTACATTGATCAAAGCATTGATGTAAAAGACTATTCATACTCCCTCCCTTCTTTTTGACAATGATAAAGGTGAAGATAGTTTGCTATCATGCACTTAACGAAATAAAGCAAAGATTAGTAGCTTGCATATTTCAAAAGTTGTTATATTAAACATCACAAAGAAAAACAAAGAAGTGCTATCTCAATAGAAGCAAAAATGTAAAACTTAGAGAATTTATAATCTTACACTTGCCATGCTTCTATGGTTGTATGTTATAATGAAAAGTTAGCTTGCATGTCTAAAGTGATGTCATTTTTGCAAAAAAAATTGCTTGCTAGCAAAGGAAAACTAGTTGCACTTCTCAAAAGAAAGGGAACAATTGCTACCTTACAATCTATTACACATCCTTAAAAACTTACCATAATTGAATATTTAAAGTGATATATTTTGAACATCTAAATTGATAGCTAGTATGATTATAAAACTTGCATATCTTTTAAACTAGCTATGATGTAATTTCTCCTTTTTGTTGATGGCATAGGGGGAGAAGTAGATTGATGACTTTATGCATTGTATTGAATATTTTATATATTTACATGATGTTTTTGTTGGCATGTTTTTGATACATGTTACTTGGATTTGGGATAATCCAAGTGTTCTATCAATGGCGTATTGATAGGGGGAGTTTGGTTAAACTCTAGGAGTTAAAGGTTAACTCCGTCATCAATTAGTTGCTATCATCAAAAAGAGAAAGATTGTTGAATCTCATATTTTGATGATGAAATTAATTGATAGTATTTTATTGTCTAATTACATTTTGAGTGACGCAAGTCTATAATCGATCAGAATTAGATAATTGGCACAGGAGGAATCAATGTTGCACCGGAAGAAATCATGTCAGGATATTGAACGTCAAGCTGGAGGTCCGGTCGACAATCGGTAGAAGGCTTCGGACATCGAGCATCAGGCCAAGAAGAGTAGTGTTGTGTCAAGGATATCATGGTTGCGCCGAAGAACCGGACGAAGCACCGACCAATGACGTGCCAAGCAAGGTTGATTCGTGTAATTGACTAGATCGAAGTAGAGTGAAGGTTTATGTGTGCAGGATTAACTACGATAACGATGAAGACATAAAGCAAAACAAAGTGGCGGAGTCAAGTGCGATGAAATCATTAGGAGTTCGAGAGTTCGATAGAAGTCCGAAGATTCATCGGGAGTGTTGCCGAAATTGGCTGAGAATGAGTAGGGAGCTTGTTGAAGGATTTTCGAAAGTTCACCCGAAGGTTCGTCGGAAGTTCATGGAGCTTGTCGAGAAAGATCGAAGCTTGCCAAAGAAGCTCGTCGGAACTCTTCAAGATTATCGTGAAGTCCAGGAGCTTGCAGGGAGTCCGTAAAATAGTATCCGAGAGTTCGTCGGAAGCTCACCGGATGCTCATCGAAGGAAGACTTGATGTGTCAGACTTTGTATTAGCTTAGAAAATATCTTTAATTTTATAGTTAGCATGTAATTAGGGTTAAGATTAGGTGTTAATCCTATAATCTTGCTAGGGGCCAACTAGGCCTGGTAATAGACTAGTTTGGGCTGGGTTTAAGGCTCAACTAGAAGTGTTGGACCCTGTCTGGCGATGGCACCGCTAGACTGGGGCAATGGCACCACCCCAAGTCCAGCTCCTAGGATGTACTGGGCAGTGGTACCGCCCAGTACACTGGCCATGGTAGTGTGTCAAGCAATAGTACCGCCCAGTGTGAGGGTCAAACTGACAGTGGTACCGCCAGTGATAGGCTGTGGTACCACCAATACCCAGGTCCAGCTCCTAGGATATATTAGGCGATGGTACCGTCTAGTACATTGACTATGGCAAGGTGTCAAGTAATAGTATCGCCAGATTGGGCGGTGGTACCATCCAGTGTTATGGTCAAACTAGCGGTGGTGCCGCCAGTGACAGGCTATAGTATCACCAGTACCCAATAAACCCAGGATGGGAAGATTTTTGGCTCTAAGTTTGAATCAAATTGGAACCTATAAATACCCCTCATTCCTGGGTTGAACACACAAATACAGAGATTTTGAAAGGAATGTAAAAATCCTTCTAAACATCCCTCCTCTAGTTCTTATTTGTATTCCACCGAAAGAGAGGAGTGAAGTACTTGTAAGGGTTACCTCCTAAGCCCATCAAAAGGACAAACTGTTGTAAGGGAATTCTTCTTCGCTTATTGGAAGGATGACAGCTAGTGAAAAGCCGGTGGCCTCAAGAGAAGAGGAATCAGGAATGGACGCAGGTCGTATGACCGAACCACTATAAAATCGAGTTTGCATTTACTTATTGTCATTTACATTGCTGCAAGCCTTTATTTTAGTTGCTCCACTTCCTCTTCATCTTCTTACATATATCTTCAAGTTAAACATAATCGAAACGCTTTTAATTGAAATGTTACTTTTAATCATATAAAGTTTTTCGAAGTTTCTTAAATCATTAAAATTTGTCGTACTTAACCACTACACTAATTCAGCACCCCTCCCCCCCCCCCTCCTCTTAGTGCCGCTCTAGATCCCAACACTAGAGAGATCGTATATCCCTAAATTCTTGTAGATTTGTGGGAGAGGATGATGGAGGTCTACTGTCCTCCTCTCTAGTAGTGATCCACATGACAAGGGTTACGAAGACGCTCCTCAAATCGCTACACTAATCTCCTCTTCGTGCGCACCACACAATCAAGAAGGGCCAACTCTTCTTGCTATCCACACGCCCTAAATAGGGGTTGCTGGCTGAGGAGAAGAGAGGGAGAGGAGAATAAAAGGTGGCAGCCAAGAGAGCCCTAGCCTATAGGCCTTTGGTTTCCTCCTATTTATAAAGGTCCTCCATCAACTTAACCTTAATGGATCATACCCTATTGGGTATTGGATCTCCATTCAATTACCCAAACCTCTTAGATTAGTGAGTCTCTACCCAATAATCTTTTATTAACTCTTATTAGATCTCATCTATAGGATCCAATAATTCAGGGGCTTATTAGATATCCAATAATATAGGGGCTCCGGTGGATATCTCATATCTAAACCTTTACTCATCGTAGTACCTATCAAATGTGTGTGACCCTTTAGACCCAATATCAAGCTGGCCATGAGTCATACTTGTCAGAAGTCCTTCTAACTTAGTAAATTATTTTCTCTATAATAATTCACTTAACTCATCGATTACGGATGTACTAGGCCACTATACCGTAGTCCCTAGACGATACAGGGGAATCCAATCCTTTGGGCTTATCTATCCTCGGTTACCATGTACTTATAGTGCCTCATCCATCTAATATCCCAGAGATTATATACCAAGCATGGTGTTGTTAGGCCCATATGGTTTCTACTTAAGTCTCACTCTAATTAGATTCTCCATACTTATAGTGCCTCATCCATCTAATATCCCAGAGATTATATACCAAGCATGGTGTTGTTAGGCCCATATGGTTTCTACTTAAGTCTCACTCTAATTAGATTCTCCTAGAGAGTGGATGATCCTCTATCGACACACAATACCTCTCGTAAGGTTGGCTACCACTCTCGATGACTGGCTATGCTAGATATAGAACTTTCAGACCTATAAGTCTGGTATCAAAGAGTGGAGTACTCATATAGGACATCCTTGGTATCTCAAGTCTAAGGACCAGGTACATTACTAGGACGATGGAATCACTGTCTAACAGTGAGATATCATTAACCATCTAATATTCCGTGAGCAGATCAATTAGTGAACTCATTCTCTAATGAGCACTTGCACTGTATCCCTAGTATCCCCACATGAGCAACTATCAGATCAGTCACCTCTATCATATGGACAAGTATACAACACATTAGTTTGTCCGATTATCTCGATGTCTCTCTTGAGTAACCTACGACCAGGATTATTTAAGGTCTGTGTTTAAAAAGAATCGTTCTCATTATCGTGATCTCATCACGATCTGATTCCTATTACAAAGATCCATGGACATCACAATATATGCAACACACAAGATAAAATGTCAGATAATAATAATAAGTAAAAATAGTGTATGTCATGTAATGCATGTTATCACTCACGTGACTGACTTATAGGGCACCTATGACTAGTAGTTTCTACTTGAGTCTCGCTCTAATCAAATTCTCCCGAAGAGCTCTTTCTCTCTCAATCCGAATGACCCTGGCCAAGGATTTGCCTAAGCAATAACATATGAGATATTCCTCTCATGATATCGAGAGCGGATGATCCTCTATCAACACTCAATTGTCCTCATAAGGTTTACTGCTAATCCTGATGACTAGCTGTGCTAGATCTGAAACTTTCATACCTATAAGTCCAATAACAAAGAGTGGAGTACTTATACAGAACATCCTTAGTGTCTCAAGTCTAAGGACCAGATGTACCACTGGGACTACGGAATCACTGTTTGATAATGAGGTATCATCAACTATCAAACATTCCGTAAGTAGATCAATCAGTGAACTCATTCTCCAATGAGCACTTGCACTATATCCTTACTGTCTCTACACGAGCAGCTATGAGACCAATCACCTCCATTATATGGATGGGTATACAGTATACCAGTTTGTCTAGTTATCTCGATGTCCCTCTCGAGTAACCTATGACCGAGATTATTTATGGTCCATGTTTAAAGGTGAATTAGTCTCATTATCATGACTTCATCACGATCCAATTCCCATTGCACAGATCTATAAACATCACAATATATGCAAGAAGCAATTAAAGTGAGAAAAATATTAAATAAATAATAAACAAAAGGAGTGTATATCATGTTACATGTCTCATCACTCATGTGATTGGCTTGCATGGCACCTATGACTAGCAGATGAGTCCAGAGGGACTTAGCTACCCAAAACCATCGATTATAATAGAGGTAGACTCAAAGAATTGTCATAGTGCCATAGAGGTGGATTTACCAATCTTGAAGAAAGAGATGCTGATGTGAGGCGATGGATAGTTGAGCCATTGGTATGGTAGTGGCACGATACCACAAAGGCGAAATTTTCATGGAGTCATTGATCTCTTACTCACATGGAGGAAGAGCGTTTGATCATGAAAGGGGCCAAGGAGATAGAGAATGCTGAAGAAACTTTAAATACCATGACAAGGTTGAAGGGCATAGGCAAGAAACTTTATAAGACTAGTATCAATAAGTTTCTCATCAAAAGAGTCAAAAATTAAGACTTCAAGTCGACATAGGAGTGCTTAACCAAGAAAGGACATAAGTAGTACATGGTATTATACCTTTTCTACTTAGAGGAGTTGGTGGTAGAAATGATGAAGAATATGATATAATCCCAAACATGACCAAAACTATCAGAGACTTGCTCTAAGTCAAAACAAAATTTTATTCTTTTAGTGTAAAAATTCTTGATTCTTACATTCCAAAAGTTCGATAGCAATAAGGAGGCGAATTGTAATAACTAACTTAATGCTATAAGTGTAAATACTTCAAGTGTTTCAGAAGTGGGAGTGAAGAGTAGGTGAAGGCTCATAAATAGCTTGATGCATGAAGTATAACCATTGTG
This sequence comes from Musa beccarii, assembly GCA_024322285.1. Lineage (NCBI taxonomy): Eukaryota > Viridiplantae > Streptophyta > Magnoliopsida > Zingiberales > Musaceae > Musa > Musa beccarii. Next base: position 30,868,377 of record CM044399.1, on the reverse strand, counting down.
GAGGTAGGTAAAGTCAAATAACTTTTGCCTTCTCAACTCTTAAAAGAATGGGCGAAACTAGGTACCTCAATTTTCTTATTTATCCAGCAAAGGTGCTTTGCACATATTCAAAGATCCTTCAAAGAAATTTAGTAAAAAATAATTATTATTAAATAATCACAAATTATGATCATTTCTATCGAGAGTAGAATATTTATTTTATTTCCTAACAAAATGTAATTGAAAGCAAAAGTAATGTGAATATACTTGGAGGCAACAACTAAGTGGAATAGGAATCAATGATTAAATTTTACAAACTAAAGATCTCAAAAACTTCAAAGTCTACGAGGCGATGCTTGTTGAAGTTTTAACAAACATCCACTCAGTTCAAGTGGTATGACACGAGACTGATGCACAACAAGAAAAGTCTTTTCTTTTATCTGAGGGGTTCGTAGGAACCAACAAAAATGAACACAATTCGATTGACCTCACACTAGAGTCAAAGTCATTGATGAGTTGAAATAGCGTTGACAGATCAAAGTTCGACTACTAAATAATAGTGGCGGAGTGTAGCTAAAAACTAGGAGTCATATTGCAACTAGAGTAGAAAATCAAAAATTCAACAAAGGCGAAGAGATGCAATGCCCACAAAGGCTTCGACAAGGATATCGAAAAAATAAGTGAGGGAGAATGCCATGGATAAAGTTGTAAATAAGGTGTTCAATATAATACTTGTGTATGTCTCTATCTTTCGTTTTTTTTTTTTCATGTTTTGTATGTAGAGGGCTTCTAGTAGAGACTTGGCAACTCCATTTTGGTTGACTTTTGTATCCATTTCAGTTTTGTAAACATAAGCTATGTGCAATCATCGTGTAGAGGCAAAACTACCTAGAAACAAACCATCAAAGCAGCTATTTTGGGGATTTTTTAGCTCTGCAAAGTAATATAGAGTGTTAGCCAACATAGCACTTAGGAGTTACTCGAGTAGCACATGGTTAGATAGACCTTTGGAGTAGTGTCTAGAGCTGATTCGCTATCTTATTCAGAAGTAGTATCATATAAATACTTGTGTGGACTTTTAATCACGATGGATCACCTTGAAAGTTTTATCGTTCTACCGTTCAGAACTTATGAAGTCTATGTAATTTATATTACCTATTAAATATTTGCTAAAATGATTGTTTATTGGATCTCGAATTAAACGCTTCCTCTAACTCATCTTCTCTTTTACAAATTCTTAATGGATTATAAGAGATTTCAAACAGACTAGCCCTTTACATACGGATATGCAAAGATACCATACGACATAGGCATAATCAATTAAATCCATAACAATATAATAAAAACATAGAAAGAATCTGCTAACAACTATAATTAAAGGTTTACATATTGCTTGAGAATGCCAGCAAGTTTTGATTGATTTGTTGAGAATGATAAAAAAAAATTAATATTGGCACGAGTCTTTCAAATTTGTGTTTGTAAGCGAGATAAGAACAAAAAGATGCAAGAAAAAAAGATGGACGAGATCAACTCAATGCAATAATAACAGATCACAGTCCTACAGAGTCTGCTAATCCATAAATTGCACAAAGACAAAAAAAACTAAATGCGTGAAGAAATAAACTGAAGTAAATGCCTAATTTGCCACGACAGATGGAATTAGATATAGGTTACCTTGTTGTGCTTCAGACAGACCAGGAGATAAGTCACCCTGCATTAGCAATTTAGTACACATCAATCATCTGCATTAGTAATTTAGTACCAGCTTTTGCTTGAGCAAAAGTGCTTTTACCATCACCTCAACTCGTTGACCACAAAATACACTTCCAGGTTCCCAGTGACGAGTTTCAATCACAAGAAAAGAAAGAAAAAACAGAATAAGAAAAAAAGAAAGCATATACTCTCATAAACTTGAATGCATGAGGGCTGTTAGGTTTATGAAGCCTTCCACCAGAGAATATATCCCTACCGGAGGGCTCATTCACTAGGGAAGAATCAAAGAGTGCCAGAAATGAAATTGGAGTGACTTTGCTATTATATTGGTGGTCTACAGTCAGTGTACATGACTATATATTACAGGAAATATGCAAAGAAATAAAAGAATGAGAGCTACGTGGAAAAGCATGATAACCAACAGAGCCATAGCCTTGCAAGTTGCCACATAAAGAAATATCATGAAAGAATCTACTCATCAAATCAGATACTCAGATTCATCTAATAGTGCAGCCTGGTTAAAGAAAAGGTACGATGTCCTGTAAAACCGCCAGAACTAATATGAGAATTCATGTCCACGTATTGATATATACTTCTTCACCCATATGGCGATATCATCAGCGCAAGCTAGTGCCTGAGGTGTCCTGAGAAGCATATCCAGTGTGGCAAACTCATGAACTGCATCCTTGTATTCTAGGACTGGTGCATCGACATTAACCTTGCGGAGCTCCTCGGAGTATGCAATTGCTCGATCCCTCATCCAGTCATGTTCTGCAACCACAGTGAGGGTTGGAAGCATGCATTTCAATGGTGGTCCCCACCCAGAAACAGCAGGGTTTGCAGCCGGATGGTCTAAACTGAACTCCTCCTCAGGTAAGAACAACTTCCAAGCAAGCAAGCACAAGGCCTTGTCGTAGAAGTAAGAGTTTGCTAGCTTTATTTCGGATCGGGTGGGTGCACTTCCAGTGAAGAAGGGATACATCAGGACCTGGGCAACAACCTTAACTGGCTCTGCAAGTTTTCCGGCTTCAACTGCCTTTCGAGCCACAAAATCAGCAATATTAGCACCGCAGCTCACACCAAGAAGAACACATCTGTTTCAACAAAAATGAAAATAGATTATGTCAACTAGGTCAATGATACAGATTATCATACAAAAATAATCCCAGAAGAATGAGGAACCAAAACTCATTGATAGCATACAATGCAATAGCTATTGTTTAACTATGAAGTTGAAGCACCTCACCAGAGAATAACAGTCACCATATCAATTGAGGTGGGCCAACAATTTTAGTGGATAATTTTAAGATAACTAATATGCACCAGCTGCAGGTGAAAATCAGAAACTTCTAGACAAAAAATCTAAATCCAAAGCAGCATAGTGCTGCAACAGCTAAAAATACTAAAAAATAAAAGGGCAACAAAGATACAGAAACCAGGAAACCACATAACTATAAGATGAACACAAATTCGTTAAACAAGTACAAATCTGAACATGCTGAATTTTTTATAATATGGTTCTTCCCAACATGAAAAAAGCGGATAGATGCCAGATACACATATGGTTCTCATCAAACAGTGCAATAAATTAAAAAAAGCATGATACTATCATGTAGAACCGAATAAACAACATTTTGATACATGCCTTTTAAAATTGTCAGTTTTGGAAATGCCACCAGCTCGGCAATCCATCTGAGTCATCCTACCCACTTTCTTGATCCTCCTGCCTGGCATTCCTACCATGACCTCAATCTAATGACCAACGAATATTGTAATTCCAAATGTCGATAAAGTAATAACCGCTGAACAAGTTTCGATTTTAGGTAATTGCAGGGTGGGCCTTAGTACAATGGTAAGAATGCTCTTTTGCGACCTCGGAGACCAGTGTTCGTATCATGGAAATAGTTTGTAAATAAATATTTGGAGATAAGATCATGTATATTGACTTTCCTCAAACTCCGCATTGGCAAAAGCATCATGCACCAGTATGCTCAACTGTTTAGGTAATTTGAAAAATGTGCTCCTCAAGCATTCACAATTCTCGGTCATCAAGAGCCCAAAAATGACCCAGAATATTACTCAATGCCCAGAAATTGATGATCGTATTTACTCTAATTTATGTTAAATAATCCTCATCCCAAAAAATCACGGAGTAATAACAGTGCTCAAATACCATTTATTAACATGTGTTGAAGTTTACAAATAGATCGCAACTGCATACAGAGTAAAAAAGATTGAAGACAGAAATCTGCTGGACCAATGTCCCAATAGAGAAAAAAAAACCCATGCAATTAGAGATTAAAGATAGATGAGAGTAAACATGTAGAGAAGATAAAAGGGCAATAAGCCTAACCAAATCTTCTTCTCTTCAACTTAAAGTTATGTATAGTGTTCAAAATTTGTCTCTTCGACTGCCAAACATCCTCACTGTGTAAAGCCTTAACCAGCTCTTTTTCTGACTCAATCTAAAAACTCAATGATGGCTTCAAAAGAAAGTAAACCAGCCAGCCAAAGGTTGTCATTTTTTATAACAATATGTCAGTTAGAGCTTCTGGTATTTCTTTCAATCTAACAGACCAATCCAATGTGATCTGAGTGTTGCGCATTTGTGAAACCAACGATGTCTTATGGATCTTGAGTGTTGTGCAGCTAAGAAACAGCACATACAAAATGTTTGGATTGTCAAAATGAGAATATTAAGATATGTGTAAAGTTACTAGGAAAGATAAGAAAAGAAATACTTTTATTCGTGAACAATTAGGTATCGCTTCGATAGAGGATAAGATGAGAGAAAACCGATTAAGATGGTATGGGTCTGTGCTTTGGAAACCTTCGGATATTGTAATCGAAAGAGGAAAAATAATTAATGTTAGTGTTACGAGAAGAGGTAGAAGAAGACATAAAAAGGCCATAATAGAAACTAAAAATAAATATTTAAGTACTTTGAACTTAACTAAACATATGACTTTTTACATATCCCAATGGCGTTAAAAAATCCATATAGCCAACCCCAAATAGTTAAGACTTACAGCTTTATTGTTGTTGTTGTAGAGCAATCCAATGTCTTAATCGAAGAATAACTAAAATTAATACTTAAACTTAAAAAAGACGATAGCAATCCTAAGAAGCTTATGACTTTACCCAAAAGTCTCTCATATATGTGCTAATTCAGAAAATAGAAAGGTAAATAAATGTTGTACCTAAAGGCTTGGTCTGTCTCTATGAATCATGGATCTCCAAACAACAATAGAGCCACCTCTATATCCTTTTCAGCACATTCATGAAAGTCTTCTCTAATAACTTGTACTTTCTAAGTTGAATACAAGATATTCACCTTAATCTTTTTGGTGGCAACCTCTAAGTTTCTCATCTCCAAAATCTAATCAATCTCAAGCACAATTCATTTGACCATTCACTAATACTTTTTTTTCCAAAGTTTCCTGTCACACACTTCAAACTAAAAGCTTCGGCAATATCTTTCAAATAATTGCATCTTCTTAGCCACCTTTCTTTTTGATTCTCAGATCGAATCTTAATTTAGATTTTGGTTCTGACTAAGCTCATATCAGCACCATGCAAATGCAAAAGGTTCAGTGGAGGCATTGATCAGCACATCATCATTAAGCAACTGACCTTAAACATTTAGACAATGCATTAATATAAACCCACAACAGATATTCTAATAATTTGTCTAGATGAGCTATGTTGAAACTGATGTATAATACTTTTGCAATGATCAATGTTATGTCTACTCTGTAAAACAACACAGATAACTTAAAGAGCCAATTAAGCAACTCTACCACAAAAATATCCAACTGAAAACTCAATTAATACGTAACATTAAATAAGATCGCTTCCAAATATGCAATGGAAGGATCCATATAGCCGACTCTGTTGAGTGACTGCATTTGACAGCATGCCAATTGACTTATTCTGCACTATTTCCTAAAGATCTGCAAGACTTTAGCAGTAAACCATCCAAGCCCGAGCATACAACTCAAAATAGTTGGAAATATATACAGAGATAGGTAGGATAGCGATGAAATGATCACCTGGAAGGATCACCGTGAGCTGCCAACCACGGCTCGACTGATGACGACCCTAAGGCATCGGCAATCTGCGACTTCCTGATGTCCCCACCGCCACCTCCCTTTGCGGTCCCCATCGACTTAATGCAGTCAGCCAGATTCGCTTGCTTCCCCAACCAATACAGCACCTTCAGCCCATCCTCGAAAGCCGCAGGGTACCGGCTCTCCGGCGCCAGCCTATACCCGACGGCGATCACGATCACATCCAACAGCTTGGCGACTCTCCTGCAGAAGAAATCGTTGGCCGCCGACGTATTGCTCCCGGAGACGAACCCGCCCCCGTGGAACTGCAGGACCACAGGCAGCTTTCGAGGCCCGGCCGACCGGCGACGCGCGTCGGCCACGGAGGGGAGGTACCCCCCGTAGGCACCGCCGTTGTCGCGGGGGGCGCGGTCGAGGGAGGAATCTGGAAGGAAGAGGCGGAGGGAGAGGGAGGTGAGGGGGTCGACGTGGATGTCCTTGGTGGCGACGCCGTCGGGGCCGAAGGAGGGGTTGGCGGGGACGGCGGACTCGTCGGGGCGGGAGGTGATGCCGAAGGGGCTGGTCGCGCCCTCAATCGCCGCCTGGTGCAGAAATTGAAGCTTGTGCTTGAGGAGGATCTTGAAGATGATGCTGTAGAGTTTCACGGCCACGCTCGGCATCGCTGCTACCTACCCACCGATCCCTTCCGATGCTGATGTTCGCATTGGTCAATCGATTAGGATCGAGAGAGAGAGAGAGAGAGAGAGAGAGAGAGAGAGAGAGAGAGAGAGAGAGAGAGAGAGAGAGAAAGAGGGAGAACCGGCAATGGCTGTGAATATTTCTGGAGGAGGAAGACGGGCGAAAAGGGCGAAGGAAGGAAGGAAGGAGAATTGGAAAGCATTACGGCACTTTAACATTTCTTTTAAATATTATTTTAAAGAGAAAAATCAGATGAAAAAGTCTTTTGGTCAAAATAAAAGAAAATTGATTTAAAAAAAATATTTTTTTGGAAAAGAAAAAATATCAATTTTAATTTTCATAAATATTAAAAAAGTAGCAAATTTTGTATCTTTTGTTATGATAAGAAAATGAGAACACTAAGATCTGTATGAAAATAATGTATTAATTATATGGAAATCAATGTTTTACATGCTCAATCATAGAGCATTGCTTTGTCATGAGATATTATCCTCCAACTTTATATGCTGCATTATCAATGAACAAGAAATCATTTTGAATATATCACTAAGCTCTCCCTAAAAGAAAATGAAAACTATTTTGTATGGCAAAGAAATGACCTCATTAAAATGCCAAAGTTATAAGACACAATCTCCTAATTATTATTATTTTCCCCCTTTTCTGATTCAGTAATTGCATCAAGTGATAATTTCATTGCTACAATTGTTCCGGTAGACAAATACTAATCAGATATTGTTTATATTAATTGGAACAAATACTAAGTTGAATAGAATCATTCAATTAGGTTGAATTTAAAGGTTCAAACCCCTGTGATCTCTGAGCTGGTCCAACATGGCCAGCTTGACCTCCTTAATGAATGTTATCAACAAGGTCTTGAATCTTGATGCTCATTACAGTTCAAAAACAAAAACAAGAATTGAAATCATCCTCTAACAACTTTGAAGTTGCAAGTTCCATGATTTATGTTTTTGTTTTTCCTTATCTTCAGCAACAAGTCCATTGGCAACAACTTTGGAAGTTAGCAGATGGGTCAACATGAGCATGCCCTTTAAAGTCAGCTTGTTTCTAGAAACATCCTTTTTCTAGAAACTATGAAGTATACAACAAAATTGCTTACACACAGTGCCTTCACATCAATAAGCCTTGAGGTCAAACTTGGCCAATTCCTTCTGGTAAACTCAAGAGATGTTGACTTTTTCTAGATGAGAAAGTCGGGTGATTCGTTTACCAATTTAGATAGATATCATGGGGCTAACCAGTCAATGGAATACCATGAAATCACAGAAGCTGCACCCGTAAACTCAATTGCCATAGGAGACTCAACAATAACTCAAACTCAGCAAATTTGCCATGAGAAAAATATCACAATTAAATTATAACAAATTCTTTGTAAGTTGTCAAGGATACAAAAGTTTAGAATCATTGCTCACTATTCAGATACAAGAATACAAAAATGTGGCCAGATCTAAAAGATGCAGGCACAAAAACTTCGCAGCTACTGTTCATGTCTGATGCTGGTCATCCTCATCACTACCGCTTTCGTCTTCTCCATACACCATTTCATCGATTTCTTCATCTTCGTCATCGTCTTCTTCGGTATCAACATTATCCTCATCTTCATCTAGCATTTTGTCACCTTCACCATGATGCTCATCCATGGATGCTTTCTTTCCAGCACCTTTATCGATCTGAAACAGAATCAACCATGTTAGAAGAACCTAACAGTTCACATAGTTTATATAATGAGTATACAGTACTACCTACCTGTGTCATGATCAGTTGAAATCTACCAGATAGCTTTAATAAAGGTTCAATAGCTGCACATTTAAATTCTATCATCTGCCACAGAAAATACAATATCATGTAAGACAAACAACAGATGAACTGTGATTTGAGTATAGCTTTGCAGTTTATAGTAAGGTGATTACATAAATGAAGATGCTATAAGATTTTCAAGTTCAAATTTAAAAGAATCTGATTTAAAATAAAAAAAATAAAAGGAAAAATGACAGAATTATGAATGCATATAAACAATTTACAACCTAAGAGGTATACCACATAGGCTTGTATACAAAGAACAAATCAACAGGAAAATAATATGCAAGATTGCATCTGGGTATACCTTGTGTAAACCATCAAGCATTTGGACTGATGAATCTTGAGATATGATAAATTGACCATGGTTGACTAGAATGTAATATATCCACGGAAAAATATGCTTGGAACTGACTGAACTGTTGAAGAAAAATTAAGTTGTTTATTAGGCATCAGCATGCAGTTCAATTTAATCCAGTGATACAATTCTACAAGCAGTAGTGCGATAGAAATATTGAAAAAGGTTAGACTATAAGCTGGGGTGGATGCTGACAGACTAGCAGAAGTCAGTTATAGATGATGTAGATGACACTTTCTCGGATTAAGGAACAAATCAGTTGGTACTTGACAGTGATTGCAGCCTAAGTAGTTGGCATGGAAAAAATAATAGCACCTTCAGAAGTGTGTGCCATACAGGAATATTTCTTGAGGTACTAATTCTGTTTTCTACAATTGATTTATGATAACTGTTGTGTTTAAAGTCTCCCAAATTTAGATCAACTGGTTGTACAATTAGATTAATAGAAGTCATAATATTCATCCAAAGTACATAAAATAGATTTTATTGCTGGTTAAAATGATGAAGCTAGTGGATTGTGTGACTGATGCTGGAGAGACTCTGGAATGTGGGACAATTGTAGCATATTTTTACAGCCCGACCCAACCAGAATCCAACCAAAATTCTCTCTAAGTTTTCTTTTCAAGTACCTGGAACCAGGATCATGATTTAGTGATATTACCACAAGTAACTTCTCAAATTGTCATCTAAATACTTTTAGGCATTTGATGAGACTCGTCATAGGTACTAATTTTTGGTGCCATATAATTCCTGTGAAATTCTGAGAAGATCTAACAGTGTTAATAAGGATCAAACTTAGCCACCATAAACCCAAGATTAATGACAAGACACCAACTCAAGGCAACTAACTATATTGAGTGACAAGGCCATCACCAGGACCAGAAAGGGGGGCCAGCCTATTGAGAACCAAGAATGAACCTCCAGTTTATATCACATGTTATGTTGAGACTTGCCTTTGGAGTTGAGTCCGACCAAAAGGTCAAATAATAATCTTCAATATCATTTGTTTTAGGGTTTTAAGAGAAGGATAGGACTCACACAACCTTATGTTCTACTGTTTCTTTTGCTGTCTCCACTGAATGGGAGGTTAGGGGAGGGCAGAAGATCATGCCAAAGCCAGGAGAGAGCACAAGATTGAGCCCCCAGCGGGAAAAGAGAATCTAAGAGGTCATGGAAGCTCTATCCATATGCAGTATTTTTTACCTCAATAAAGCAGCACACCAGTCATTTTGCCACATTGCATAGCATGGACACTAGCACGTAGTGTTCCAGAGGTTTGTTGGCATGGGAAGTTGTCATCAAAATTTAAATCCTACCTAGAAATATCTGTTATTCTGAATTCTTAATTGTCATGAAGCAAAAACAACACGAACAATAAGAGGGTGACAACAAAGACGAAGTTAGGCTATCAGGAAATTTTCTAAATGATAAAATAATGTATATTGTTAATCAATGTAAAACAGGACTTGGGATTGAAGCACAACTATTGTGCATGTGACTATGTAAAGGTTTCTTGACATATAATATATAGTAAAAATACAAGAAAGCAATTCTACTCCATAGTTTAACCTCTCTATTGCAATATAACCCAAAAACTATGAAGCTACCTGTCACGTACAAATTGTAAATGACTTGTTCGATATAATGCTTATGCATGTCCGTGTCTTTTCGGTTTGTTCTAACTTTGCAAAGAATGTAAATGACTAGCCAAAGGCTAAACAACCCCATTTGAATGAGTTTGATGGCCGTTTCAGGCTTGTACATAATGATAGTGTAATGTGGACACTTGTACTAGATTTCGATCTGTAGTGGACCAATTTTATACCTTTGTTGTGTAACCGTTCTGAGCTTGTAATGTATATGGTTGGAATTTGCATTGGCTCTAAAGTGTTTGCTGAAAGGGTGACTTGTGGATCCCGTGTGAAGCGCTTTCTCTGTCCCGTCTTCTCTTTTGCAAGTCCTAAGGGATCATAGGAAGCTTCAGGGAGGCTGACCTTTGCGGACCGACACACAATGGTGCCGCACAGTTTAAGGCAAAATCAGCTAAGTCCGTGACAGATGATATCAGAGCAGGACAAGCCCACTTAGAAACACTTAACATGCAAACGTGGGGGACCTAGCGGAGCTACGTTGAGGGCGGCCAACATGCACGATCGTTTGGGAAACGGACATGGAGTTATAAGAGGAGTCGCTCAGAGGAGCGGGCATCCGAGAATGGCATTCAGAAGAATGGCCAACCCTTCGCGTAAAGAGGCACCACGAGGACAAACAAGCTGAGAAGAATTACATAGCGCACAAAGGCTGGGATGGTTGAGTTCGAGCAATGGCTCGACGTTGGCACCCAAACTTGATAGTGCTCGAGGCAAATGGAGTACTTGGTAAAGGATGAGACCATGCAAGGTGGAGGGGGTTGTTCGACGATCGAAAGAGTTGTGCAAAGCTCACAGAGGTGAGGGGAGTTGCAAACTCAAGGAATTCGATACTCATGCAAGGGCTTGCATGCGGACGATGGACTGTCCGTGGCCATCCCAAGGCGGTCGAAGGTCGACGCCATGGAGCATTGAAACTTTCTCTTCGGCATGTGCAGGATACTTTCGTAAGAGGGTGAAGTGTGCAGCAGGTTCAGCATGTTGCTAGACTCAGAGGGGTGCAGTGGGAGCTGTATTGGCGAAGAATCGCAATCTAGCAGGTGTGTTTGCGGAGACAGAATAGTGCACGGTTTGTTTAGCAAAGGTGAAGTGGTCGAAGGGGATGGTGGTCTCCAAACCTTCCAGAGGGAAGGAGACGAAGAGAGAAGTTGCTCCAACGGGGCAGATATCCAGGAGGGATAAGTCCCGGTTCTCCAGAGGAAGAATCATGTGCAATGAACTGCACCGGTTGAGGAGTACCTCAAGACAAAGCTCGATGGATCGAGCGAGCAATGATGAGTCGTTGTATGATCTCGCAAGTGGCAATACATTGGTGGACGCATAGCGAGATCAAGTGGAGGAGCGACCCAAGGCAACACAAAGTGAAGACACACTTGGAGTCGATAAGGAGATCGGACTCAACAGAGGGCTGACTCGTGGAATGGTGGGCGCGAGGGCCACCATTAACGCAATGCAAATCGAGAAGCGGAGCAACTTGGGGATAACTTGGTGGTGTACCCAAGCCGCATGAAGAGAGTTGGCATAGAAGATAGAACATGGAGCGGAGGCTTGGACCTTTCCTTAGACAGAGGTCAAGGGCATGGACTCTTGCAGAGACAAGAGTAGGATCATGTCGTTCCATGGGTTCTTTACTCTGATGGAACATACTTATCTTGCATGGTGCCAAAGACGAAGGGAGCTTCGAGGCACATACACTTGATCTCAGTGAAGCATTTGACGGAGGAACTAAGACGACGTAGCTTGCAGAGGCAAAATTGTTGTTAAAAGGCCTTGGCACGGGGCAAGAGGATGCAGAGGCAGGTACTCTTGAAGAATATGGCACAGTGTTGCTATTCGAGTTGCCATGAGAAAAGTGATGTGCAGCGAAGATTGTGTTGGTAGGGGCAGAGTACCAAGATCCAGACAATGGTGCACCAATTTCAACGAAGTCAGGGGACTTCAGAGGAGCTGCTATGTGATGGACTATCCTAGAGCTAGGCTTCGTCTGAGTGTGACCCAAGGGCGGGTGGACGAAGGTCGATTGCCAAAGGAGCGAACAAAATCGAAGGTGGCAGAGGCTCTGCGATGTGTTGGCAGAGTCCACACATGGAAAGATCGCAGTTTGAGTTCATACCACAAGGATCAGAATGCAAGGAGATGTCACCAGGAGGTGACATGATGCAGCGGATCGTGGTGGAATGGTTCGTGGCAATGCGACTCACACAGTGAGTCCCATGGGGGGACTGGATCATGTAGAGGTATGATCGAGAGCGCGACTGGGAGCTCCACTTCGATGAACACGACGACAAAAAGAGCTATGGATTCAAGCAGTGAATGCCATGGTACCACAAAGGCGGGTCTTCCGTGCGTGCATCGAATGCTGCATTAAATGGAAGCCTTGGGCATCAGCTTATGGGGGTTGTGCACTATCGAGAAAGAAGTTCAGATGCAGGTACCAGTGAGTCCCATGGGGGGACTGGATCATCTGAGAGGTATGATCGGGCGATCAAGAGTTGGATCGCTTTAGAGCTCACATTCGCTTAAGGAGCCCGGCAAGTCAGAGGACAAGGCCGAGTAAGCGAACGTTGCGACCAATGAAGCTAAGGAGAACAGAAGCGATGCAAGCCCTGCAACATGATGGCGGAGGCCTTATATGGGAGTTGCAATCTGTCTTTCCATCGACCAAGAGGAACTACTCAGAGAACACAGAGGTGTTGAAGTAGGTGGTCGAAAAAGGACGAGGAAGCAATGATGAATCCAAAGGGACTTAGCTACCCAAAACCAAGCATCAGTTAGAATGAAGGTGGACTCAGAGGAGTGCCGTAGTACCACAGAGGCGGATCTACCGATCGTGAAGAAGGGACGCAGATGCGAGACAACAGATAGTAGTGCCATGGGCATTGCAGTGCCATAGTACCGCAGAGGTGGGACTTCCGGAGAGTCATCGATCCCTTGCTCTCATAGAGGGAGAGCGCTTGGTCGTAATATAGGCCGTGGAGGAGGAGAATGCATTGGCAAACTCCATGTACCATGACAAGGTTGAAGGGCAGAGGCCAGAGAACTTCATAAGACCGATGTCAATAGACTTCTCATCGAGATTGCCGTAAGTGAAGGACTTCGGGTCGATGCAAGAGTGTAGGACCAAGGAACGAAGCAGGCAGTACGCGATGTTGTACCTTTGCTACTCAGAGTAGGCGGCAGGAATGATGGAGAAAGCGATACAATCCTAGATGCGACCAAATCTATCAGAGACTTGCTCCAAGTTGGAGTGATAACTTCTTGCATTCCAGAAGTTCAATGGCATTGAGAAGGTGAATCACAGTAGTTGACTCAGCGCAAGGATTGCAAACACTTCAAGTGCTTCGGAAGTGTGAGCTAAAAGAAGGCGAAGTCTAGTAACCAGCTCGACGCACGAAGTACAATCTCGAGGAGGCGGGCGAAGTCAAGTAACCTTTGCCTTCTCAACTCTCAAGAGAATGGACGAAACCGAGTACCCCAGCTCTCTTAGTTATCTAGCAGAGGAGCTCTGCACAGATTTGAAAACCCTTCAAAGAGACTAATGGAAGACAACAATTGTTAAGTCCTCACCAATGGTGATCAGTGCTACTGAGAGTAGATTGTCCGCTTTATTTCCCAACTGAATGTCAATCGAAAGCAGAAGTAATGCGAGCCTACTTGGACGAGACAACTAGGTGGAAGAAGATTCGATGGAAAAATTTTGTGGAGGAAGAACTTATAAACTTCAAAGGTTGCGAGGCGATACTCGTTAAAGCTCCAACAAACATCTATCCAGTTTAAGAGATAAGAAGAATTTGAAAACTGGCGCATATCAAAGATAATATTTTCCTTCATCAGATGAATCCGCAAGAATCAGCAAGGATCAGCACAACTCTGCCATCCCCACACCAGAGTCAAAGTCATTGGCGAGTTGAAGCAACATGGCGGATTAAAGTTCGATAACTCAACAACAACAAGCAGAGAACAACTGAGAGCCAAGGGACACATCGCAGCAAGAGCAGAAGATTGAAGATCCAACAAAGACAAGGAGTTGCAGCGTCAATGAAAGCTTCGACGAGGACGTCGAAGGAATAAGTGGGGGAGAATGTCACGGACAAATTGTAAATGGCTTGTTCGGTGTAATGCTTATGCATGTCCGTGTCTTTTTGGTTTGTTCTAACTTTGCAAAGAATGTAAAGGGTTGACCAAAGGCTAAACAGCCCCATTTGAATGAGTTTGGTGGCCATTTCAGGCTTGTACATAATGATGGTATCATGTGGACACTTGTACTAGATTTCAGTCTGTAGTGGACCAATTTTATACCTTTGTTGTGCAACCATTCTGAGCTTGTGATGTATATGGTTGGAATTTGCATGGACTCTAAAGTATTTGCTGAAAGGGTGGCTTGTGGATCCCGTGTGAAGCGCTTTCTCTGTCCCGTCTTCTTTTTTGAAAGTCCTAAGGGATCCTAAGAGGCTTCAGGGAGGTTGACCTTTGCGGACTGACACGCAATGATGCCACACGGCTTAGGCAAAACCAGCTAAGTCCGTGACAGAACCCAGCCCTAACAGTCCTAGCCCATCTTTTCAGGGTAAAATAAATTCAACCAAGATTTCAGTTGGTTTTTGGGGTTTGGTTTGTCAAATTCTGTTGAGTCATTAATAAAGAAAGCTGGTAATGGTTAACCCTAAATCTAATCCAACCCACCTTGGTTGCATGCTGTTCAGGAGTTCAACTGACTGCCCGTCCCATCCAACTTAACTAAAAGGGATTAAATTAGTGACCGAAGCTATCATAAGGCCTCGCTCTGGTATGTAGAAGGTAAAAGGGTAAACACGATGCATGACAACGCACATTCTCCATATAGATTAGAGAAAGTGTAATATTTAAATCAATCAATACTGAACTCAATATTTTTGCCTTATATGGTTAAGATTTCATATGCATAGACATTGATATTAGAACAATAATCTTAAGAGAGTTACAAAACCACCCCATTTCTCAATCCATATTTAGAAATGTTCATAAGAATTTAAAACAAACATAACTCAGGGGCAACTGCCTAGTAATTACAAATCATTTTATGGATAGGAAATGACTGAATCTGATTCTTGGAATAGAACCCCCAAATTCAAGCATCAAAAATACAAGAATAAAGTCATTAACAGTTGCTATAAAGTCATTAACAGTTCTTATATAAGTAAAAGTTTTCATACCTTTTTTCCAAAGCAGATATGAGGACTTCTAGAGATTTGCAAGCATCAATGGAGCTCATGGATAAGACATGCACCCTTATCTACTCATATAGAGAAGGACACAGTCAGCTTTTACAGCTAGATAATCTCAATACAGAATACACAGCTATTTTTTATCAATAATTTACTTATTAAATCTTATGACTAACCATATTAGAGACACAAACCTTCTTAGGAGGCATATTTACATCAACTGATATTTTCCCCCCATTGTATATATCCAGAACAGTATTAGTAGGACTACTGGCATGATCTTGTGTCCTGAGATCAACCTTTTCGGTGACAATCCCCAATGCCTTTAGTCTATCCTCTATGCATATAGTACCATCCTCTTCCATTCTTTGCAGAACCACTGCACCAGTGAACAAATTTAGATTTGGACTTACAGAAGAAAATTTGATTTTGGAAGTTAAATGCAAAAGTCAACCAACCTGAGAGCTTGACTATACCGGACAAAGCATTTAATCTCATTTCAAAAGGTGTTAATGGAATCATAATTCATATTGAAAATTAGTACTTCAATATTAAAAATATTAATGAGTCCTGAATTTATGCATTTAAAGAAAAAAGTAATGTATTGATAAAAAGAGACAAAAGGTCAAACTTTTATGTTTCTATCATTGCCAGGCAAATGACTATGAAGTTCCATGGAAAAATGAAGAGAAAATGAAGAGAAGCTTTATCTTGGTTTTTTTCTTCCAATGAGAGACTTTGAACAAGAGGCATCTGATGAATTGAATTCAATATGCTGAAAATCTGTTCCAGTACTTCAAACAAAATAAAAGAATTTTATGTTATTCAATGCTTTCTTTGCTTTTAACCTCTAGCTCAACTTACTTTCTTCCATTATTAATTAAAAAATTTGCTAGGAAGAACATAAACTTTTATCCAAAACATAAAGAAAGAAGGTTCACTATGTTCAAAGTGATGCCTCCATATTGTGTTTCTTCAATTGGAAGAAGAGAAACAACCTCCAAAACAATAAACTGGTAAATAAAATTCTAGTTGAAGTGTTATGATTGCATAGATGAATAAAGAGAACATCCAACCATAAAACTTATGGGCATACAAGCATGTTTATTTATAAGACTTGTGTAATGATGTGGCCCACCTTCCTTCCAACTCTGGACTGCATATGATATTGCAAGCCTAGCCAACCTGTCTTGGGCCTAAATCAAGCTTTCCAAAAATGGCTTTCCAATAGTCATAAATGTCTATCATTAAGGAGTGTTCATTGAACATGGACCACACCT
Organism: Musa beccarii; assembly: GCA_024322285.1. Classification (NCBI taxonomy): domain Eukaryota; kingdom Viridiplantae; phylum Streptophyta; class Magnoliopsida; order Zingiberales; family Musaceae; genus Musa; species Musa beccarii. Next base: position 30,851,631 of record CM044399.1, on the reverse strand, counting down.
TTTCCACCACACAATTGCTAGCCACGACTCTTATATCACACTGAGTCAGCTGCAAACACCGGTCCATCTCATGCATATCAAGCCCATCTAGTGCTCTCATGCATTGACCATGACTCGCTCGGAAGCTACGTCTCTCATGACATATGCAAAAGATCCACAGAACTTGGATATCATTCTCAAGTCAGATAGGGAGTTTAGCAGCTCCCTAATAACTCACTGATGAGGGACTGCAATGAAAAAATAGAACACCAACAGCACGAGAAAATATATGCCAAGACTGCTTCGTCACAAGGAGTTTTTCTTTCTATAATGTTTTAGCTAGTAATTTGGGAATAGTTGCTAGAATACTATCAATAACAGGCCTCCATCAGCTCTAAAACATGTTAAACAATCTTTTATTTTTCTGTAACTATACAGTAAAAAATAATTCTGTAGGGGCTTCTATTATTCCTTGAGATGAAGTAGCATCTAGTGCCATTCCTAATAACCATGTTAAGCAAGAACTAATTAGCCTTATGTAGAAATATAAGGTTGATAGCCAACAAGATAACTTTGTATAACACAGTGATTTAAAAAGCGCTAGGCGCCAAAAGGTGCCAAGGTCTAAAATCGTCCGAGGCGCTAGGCACTCGCCCAAGTGCTCGCTCGAGCGAAACGAGACGCTAAAATATAAAAATATATAATATAATTATTTAAATAAAAATATACAATTAAATTAAGAAAATCTAAGGTACAAAATCACAATATCATATTACTAAAAAGTCTCAAAAACCAAAACAATTGAATTGCTCTGAACACTTGCCATTTATCCTAAAACCTAACAATAATTTCAAATAAATAAAAATAACAATATTAAAATCAAAATAATATATTATTAATTTAATAAATAAAAAATTCTGTTATTAGTATACGATTAGCGATATCGTTAATAACGATATCTATTAATATACTGTTAATAGTATACTGTCGAAGCTAGGACTGAGAAGGAAGACCAAGCCTGTTGAAGCAATGGCAAGAAAGTGACAAAGAATAAAGAGTGACAAATGCAAGGCAATGAGTGGGAGCGGTGAGCGACAACAACAATAACAAATGGCAATGACGGCAAAATGCGGTGGAAGCGGGCGGGGCAATGAGCGACAACGACAACGACAGCGATAGCTGGAGCAGGAGCGGCGAGCGACAACGACAGCTGGAGCAGGAGCGGGAGCGGCGAGCGACAGCGAACGCAAGAGCGGCGAGCAACAACGGGAGCGGAAGCAACAAGTGACAGCGAGAGCAGGAAGCGGCAGTGGGAGTGGGAGCGGGAGCGACAGTGGCAGCGACAGCAGAGACCAATCGCGAGGGTTAGGGTTGGGGAAGTCGATGAAGTCACGAGAGAGGCTAATATCGGTGATTTAGTTGGTTTAATCGAACTAACTAAATCACCGGAGACTGAACCAGACCTAAAATTCTGGTTCGCCCAAAGCGCTCGCCCGAAGCGCCCGACGACTGGGCTCGGGCAAGCGCCCAGGCGACGCCTCTTTGAAGCGCGCCACCTAGAAGTGAAGCGAGGCGCTCGGGCCTCGCCTCGCCTCGCTCGAGCGCCTAGGTGAGCGCCCGAGCGCCTTTTTAAATCACTGGTATAACATTTATGAAGCAACTGCATATCCGATCACAATATCATGCAAGCCACAGATGTCAGATATGATGTTGCATCTTGTTCTATATATTCTCAAACTGATGGCAGGACAATATTCAACTACGTCAAACTCCATATGCAATGTTTTATACACCTTTGTGGTATACTACACTTAATAAAAGAATCTTTAAACATCTACATGTTTGATCCTTCCCATAAATTAATTTGTTAAAGATAAGCCATAATGTTGTGTAGCCATTCCTCCAAAATGAGACAATAACTTACTGAAACTAAACTATCATCGGTTCATCACCATGATCATCAAAGAATTCCGAGTAGGAATCAGGATACTATATTGAGGAGGCTCAGAAAAAAGAATCCAAACTATATGATCGTCCTTTGATGTAATGACAGACACATATCCCAAGGCAAATTTTACAATGGAGAAAATAGACCACATAAGCAGCTTGCAACCACAAGAGTTGATGGGATCTAAGTTCATTAAACCAAGGAACACTAGTGGAGCTAAAAGTAGTATCAGAAAACAAGTGGATGATTTGGCAAAAACTGTTTTGAGTATTAGCAATAACAACAACAATCGTAATGACTTAATTATGGTTATTCTTCCAGGTCTTCACTATGAATTTCAATAAATCACTACCATTCTCAACACTATAAAAAAGTTTTACCTTTTCTATGTGTAGACCGAGCCTTGTTCTTATTGATAATTGGATCGACCTCCACATTCTTGACATCTGTTATCAATTTCGTCACATTGTGCTTTCTTTTCTTATCCTGTGCATAGAGTTTTGGAACTGGAAGTATAGCATCTTCTGCATTTGCTCGATCAAGTGCAGTCACCGTTTCTGCAACAGATACAAATTTACCACATCTAGAAGATATAAAAATAATACAAAAAAGAATTCAATAATGAAAAAAAAGACCAAGTAATATCATGTCATTAGGCATTAAAATATGGAACTACGATGCTACTGATTTGCAACAAACATTGTTCATGTTTTTAAGCTAAAAGTATTCATCGTATAACATAGTCCCTTTTAGGTAATGTGTATAGCATACCTTTCATGTCCTTAGTTTGTCCTTTCTGAGAGATCAAAAAGCTGTCAATTGGTATAAGAACACCGCCTTTGAAGTCACCTAATTTTATGTCAACACCATACTCTACCAAGAGTTTCTGAAATGATGGCTTTACCAGTGAACCATAAGCAACAAATACTTGCCCAGAAGCAGGTTTGGGTACATCTAGAAGTTTTGCAGAATATATTGCCACATCAAATTTCTTTTTTGACTCCAGAAAAACTGAGACTCTTGTAGGCTGACAATTGCCCAATTCCTCAATGCCACTTCCATACCAAAAATAACAGACACCCATTTCTGAGATGGCCAAAACAGATAGTCCCTCTCCATCCTTGCCATCATTATCTAACCTTTTGCAATCAAGATAAATGGCTGGATGATCCATTGAGAGGATACAGATGGCAGATTGCTTTTTACCACCGCCCACTTTCCATATGGCAACATGTCTCTCACCAACTCCAGATGTCACAATGTATTGGCCATCTTCACTGAAAATCATGCATCGAACAGCCACCTAAACAACTTTGTGGTGTTTAGTCAAGTTGATTAAAATGACAAACAAGGCATATAATGAGGATGAAATGAAAGAAGGAAAGAAAATAAAGGACATGGAATAAAAGAAAGGATGATACATGTTGCAAGAATATAACATACCGGATGTCCAGGAAACTTCTGTATCTTTTTGTTATCTGAGCAATTGAAAGTTTTCAACTGACCAGCAGCAGTGGCCAATATTTTACCATCTGAAAATGAGAACATAAGCTCAGTTATATAAATACCATTTCTTTTCATTAAAAGGAAATAGAGATTAGGTTATCTGTCATGTCCATAAAGCTTAATGATGGTGCATTTGTTTCAGATATGCCTTGAGAATAAATGAAGGACCTTTATTCTTGTAAAGCCTTATATACCCATGAATATTGAACACCACAAAAACATAGAATCAGGAATGAAATGTCCTTTAACATACTGCAGAAAGTACATGAATATTGATACTTGAATTGTGCTCATAAACAACAATCCACTAACTGGTCATAGATTACAGTATATCAATCCACAAATAATAGTAATCTCGCCAAATTAGCATGTAATATACTTTCCCTACATAAAATTATGCACAAGACTCCTGCTCACCACCTCAGAATTAAATGTCACTTTAAAAAGAGAAATGAAACTATTCAGATATAATGGCAAATTTACCTTAGGTTTCATTCCAATAAATTAGAAACCCAATTGATGTGAAAACAGGATTTAAAGGACATCTCAAAAGAACCATGGGCATCATGATCAGTTTCTAAATTATATGTTGCCAACACACCAACTTGATACCATTTGTCGGTTGGACAGGAGATGCAACTTGATAATACTTATAATAAAGAAAGTTTTTGGCAAAATAATCTGTCGCCATTTTTACCACTTCAAATTGCATTTGATAAATGGAGAAATGTAGTCCTAAAATAGAACACCTCAAACTATATTTAAACACTTCATACTACCTCAAAATGGTACTTTAAAAAGAGATAAGAATATGCAGATATGGCAAATGTGCATTAATTTCAATATCAAAAGAATATAAAACTAATTTAATTATGTGAAGAGAACATCTTGGTTTCCAAGAGCATCATGATCAACTTTTGAACTATACGTTGACAATGTACAAACTTAACTAACATTTGTCGGTTTGAAACAGTTGCAGCTTAATAACAGTTATTGGCAGGCCAGTGCAAAAGTTTTTGACAAAATGCTTACCATAATTCATATAATGTACTAACTCTTCGAAGTGCATATTTTAATTGAAAGAAATGTCATATGCAGCTCCTACCTAAATAATCGAGAATTATGAACTACTATCTAATCAAATGGCTAGTTAAATTAATGATGATAACACCAGTTATTTTCACAGTATGTAGCTTCTTTTTTTAATGCCATGAAACAAGTCCATATGGCTTGCAATAAATTAATTATAGAGAACCAACAAATTTAGCTTGACAAAGCTTAATTAATTACACAAGGGAAGAAACAACAATAGCTACAAAAGGTGCTGGCTGGTTGATGGCCTATAACTGAACCTTTTCAAGAAATTTATGAACGGTGGGGTTTCTGTGCGTTGTAAAGTATATTCCGTTCCTCATACAATATGCAGCTTATACATGAAATCATGTAGTCTCCCACATTCCAGGCACTAATTACCACCAAAGAAACTGATGCAGAGTCCAAATTGGCTAAATTTCACTAGACGAGAAGCATCTATAAGCAGTTTCTAGGTAAACACTAGGAGCAGTGATTTAAAAAGCGCTAGGCGCTAAAAGGCGCCAAGGTCTAAAATCACCCGAGGCGCTAGGCGCTCGCCCAGGCGCTAGCCCGAGCGAAGCGAGGCGCTAAAATATAAAAATATATAATATAATTAAAAATATAATTATTTAAATAAAAATATATTATTAAATTAAAAAATTAGTAATATTAAAATTAAAATAATATATTATTAATTTAATAAATAAAAAATTTGTTATTAGTATACTGTTAACATAAAAAAATCAAATTTTTTAAATAAAAAAATCAATTTTTTAAATAAAAAAATCAATTTTTAAATAAAAAATTAATTTTTTAAATAAAAAAAATCAATTTTTTATTTTTTTAAGACTTTGGGCGACGTCACCGAGGTTCGGGCGACGTCGCCGAAGGCTTCGAACAACGCCCCGAGGCTCGAGCGACGTCCCCGAGGCTCGGCGACGCCCCCGAGGCTCATTTTTTAATAGGAAATTTTTTTTTAACTTTACGAGCGACGCCGCCGTGACATCTCGGCAACGTCCGAAACGGGCGAAACGATAATGCAGAGACAGCAATTGGCTAAATTTCAGCTAGAGCGGCGGCGATAAATGCAAAGGCGGAGCGGCGGCGGCGGCGATGCAGGCAGCGGCGAGCAATGGCTCGTCGCTGGTTTAACCGCGCTCGCCCGCGCCCGGCGCGCTGGGCTCTATAAGCAGCGCTTCCGCCTCGCCTCGAAGGCTAGGCGCTGCCTCGCCGCTACGAGCGCCTTTTTAATCACCGACTAGGAGTACTTTCTTCAGTCTCAATAACCATGAACACTTTATGAAGTGTCAATATCCTATGAATTCTTTCCAAAATGTCAATATTCTAGATTGAGAGTTCCTACAACCGAGACAAAATGAACATGATAACATGCTAATGGTATAGTTAAGATAAAATAACATCTGTGCCATAACATAAAATCATATTCTTGGATGCAATACACAACCTTCCCCAATCTATGATGAACATACATACTAATATAAAGCCATAACTATAACCAGGATAAACAAACCAAAAGCATTCAGCTTCAATATACGAAACCTTACCAGCAGAAACTGACATAGAAGATATTGGTTTTGTAAATGCTCTAAATCTGCCTAGTATGTTCCCTGTTGATGTATCAATCTGGCAAACCATACCATCAACACCTGTTGTGTATACATATCGACGAAGCATGGAATAAGAAACAGCGGTAACACCCCTGCCATTTATCAAATTCTGCCATTAAGCATACAGTCATAGAATTTATGCAAGAAGAAAAATTCATATGGAAGGAACAAAGAAAATTAGATCCTTTTATACAAAGAATTGTATCTGAAAAAATCACAGAGAATAAAGAATCATAATTGGGAAAATAACACTTATAATAACGTCCCTAGTTCAACATATAACTCACTTTGCCAATTTAGAAATGAGTTAGTTGAACTTTGGCTTATACAAACTGTGATCAGAAATGATCAAACTAGAGTTCACTTATCAGTGTATCATGCAAAAGATATGTTTCATCAAAGATTTGTGAAATGAAGTTGCAGTACCAATCTCATTAGAAGATTCAACTATATTAAACCATGAACATCAAAAAAGGACCTCCATTTCTGCCAGCAGATTTAAATTCTGAATTATAACGAATGTCATAAATTTTGGCAGAACAACTGTTCTCCAGAGAAAAGGATTAACTCAATTAATTGACTGTTTTCAGGTGAGCCACAAAAAAGGAATCTGGAAATCTATGGAATTCTCAAGGAGAGTTCTCAAGATAGAGCAAAGAGTATATACAGGATTCATTCTACCTAGTCAAGATCAAAAGGAGATATATTCACAAGCATGGTGAAAAGCAAATTTAGTTCAATTGAGTGTTGAGAAGAAAAGTTACAATAACATAGAGAGAGAGAGAGAAAGATAAAAGAGTGTTATGCAGAACGCATGGGCATAACCCTACAAGACAGCATTGTGGAGGTTTTAAAAAAGCTGATTATCAATTGATGCAATTGATGGAATGCTTGTTCTCATTGTTGATAAAGAATCATATGACAGAGTGGGAAAACAGCAACAGACTATAACGAAGGTTCAATGACCAGGTAATATAGATTTCAAGGTGCAAACTAATTTATCATAGGAGAAGACAAGTGAGGTAACACAGAATCTGATCATCTAATGATATTACACTGATCATGTAATAAAACTTAGAACTATGAAAAATGTGGAATTTTTAGAAGAAGATGAATATGTAAATTTATGTAATGCCATCAATCTTGGTTCAGTAACATATATTTTTCCCTCCACAAACCAAACTAATTTACACAAAAAAACCACCATATTCCAAGTCAACCTAGTATAGTCCTTTGGATGTAAACCTCACCCAGGATGACAGTCGCTGACTTTCCACCTCAACTGGCCAGCAGAAACATCCAGTGCCAGAACATCACCATTGCCCGTTCCCAAGACCAAAATAGAATTTCCTGGTTTTTTTTTCCTCTTGCAAGGCAGAAGTCAAAGAGACATCAATACGGGCAGAATCACCCGCAGACACCAAATATATCAATAAATTCATAACTTTAAGGCTTTTTCTTTTTGGTAACGACGAGAAAAAAAAAACCTTTTTTTCTAGTTGAACCCATTTCATGCAAGTATAGTCGAGAGAAAGGTGCCCACTTTTCGGCTGAGACAGCAAGCTCGAGGCATCAGAAGGTGCAATATCGGAAAACTCGGTCTGCAACTGACCCTTGATGGTGTCCCATATCTGCAGCCAAAATTCGAGTCTAAAAACGGTAAACACGAACCAAATTTCAAATTCATACCACCTAACTCGGCCAAAAATTGAGGGATCGGACAACCTTAATTCGACCGTCACCGGAAGAGATGGCGAAGAAGTCCAAAGAGGGGCTGAAGGATGCGAGGAGGTCTCTGATGTTGGGAAAGCTCTTACTCATCTTGAAGCGGTCGAGAGCGATCGGGTCGTGTAGACAAACTATGAGGTATCCGAGGAAGGAGGAGCCACGTAAACCTTAGGAAAACCCTAGCTTGCTAACTATGAGAACGGAAGAGGAGGAGGAGCCGCCGAAACCCTAGTACAAGTGAAGGCGGCCCACAAACAAGCGTTAATGGCACGGTCATCGCTTTGGCCCATTTCGTGTGGCCCAGCCCAGGATCAATGTTACTGGGCCCATCATTCGCAGACCAATGAGGTCGCAGACGCGAGTGCAAGCAAGCTTCCGTGGATCGAGGCTTAATGTATTGACTGAATCCGGATCAAGAACACTGGTTAGAGATTCGTCAGCTTCCACATATCCAAAACGAATCAGCATATGCATGCGTACAATCTGATGGGAACACAACCAGCTGTTGATTTTGTTCTGATGGAGCCTCTTGATAGCAGATAAGATTTTCTCAAATTGTATGAGGAAATTTCGTTGGGTTATCGAGGAAAATCCTTCCTAGTTTATTAAGAAAATACTCACCTATAAATAACTCTGTATGCAGCTATATCCAATCAATTCATTTTATATTTCAATCTTTACATGGTTTCGAAGTCTCTTACTTGTAAATCATTTTTGTTACATCGATCCATATTGACATTCTTGATAGAAACATCATTTTGCGAGGACATGATAATGGATAAGATTTTCTTAAATTGTACGAGGAAATCTTGCTGGATTATTGAGAGAAATTCACCCTAATTTATTAAGAGAATTCTCTCCTATAAATAACTATGTATATAGTTATATTAAATCAATTCATTTTACGTTTCAATCATTACACCTCTCACCGAATTGACGAGCAAACAAAGTAAAGTTTATCCGCCATGGGAAGTGTGTCAACTTTCTTCACCTTCAGTAGCAGCCTTAGCATGTGCAGTGGAGGCGGGCGTCTCATCCCACAGACAGATCCTCGCTGTTTAGCATGTACAAAGAACATGCAGCAGCGCACGTTATTAATCGAGTGGCTTCCGAAGCCCTCTCGTGATCGCCAGATCCGGACAAACCTCAGTCACGGGCTTCATGTTGCACCAGCACTACATATCTCCGGTACTGCCTCTTGTGGTGGCAATCCAACCCGAGGAGCAAAGAGGGAGAGAGCGAGAGAGAGAGAGCGCGCGATGGAGTTGAAAATTAGGGCTGTGGTGGTCGCAATGGCGATGGTTCTCCTGCTGGTGGCGGCATCCACCACGGCGGCGGCGGGCCAGAGCCTGTGCAAGATGACCCAAGAGGGGCTGGCGGCGTGCAAGCCGTGCATCGCGACGGTGAAGCCGGAGGAGAAGCCGAGCGAGGCCTGCTGTGCGGCATTGAAGCAGGCCGACCTGCCGTGCCTTTGCTCCTACAAGAACTCCGACCTGCTGCCCTACCTCGGCATCGACCCCAAGCAGGCCATGCAGCTCCCCGTCAAGTGCAACATCGCTCCTCCCCAGCCATGCTGAGAAGAGACGCTGCGCCTGCTCTTTCCTTTTGTGTGCTTGGTGGTGTAGTGGTTGAAGAAGACATGCAAGTGTTGTTGTAGGTGGTGTAGCTGTGTCCTTTTTCCCTTCATTCCTTCTTCTCACAACTCCATGTTTCCCGTCATGTTATCAGTAATAAACTACATCTATATGCACTAAAATGGTATTCATCTTCTGGTGTTTGACAATCTGAATTCTGACCACAGTTCCATAGACGAGAAAGTCAATGGCACAGATTTCCAACCAGAAACATTCCTTTATATACACACATAAATATTTCCAATCACAGCCATGGAATGGAATGTTATAAATCTGAAACTTCTTTAATGGTAAGGAATTCAAAGTAGAGAATAAGTTTGTTCTATATAAGCCTATATGGAAGGCATCTACTTACTGCATCTCTCCTCATTTTCATGATCTCCTTTCACGCTTCATGTCTGAACAAAGAAAGGATACTGAAGGAGTAAGGAGGAAGTAACGATGGGGTGGCAGAACAGAGAGAGAGAGGATAAAGCTCTTGGACTGCAAGTCCAGAGAACATATTGTTCGAATTCGACGCTACCAGGGAGTCATCACCCTTGCAAAGGAAATCTCCAAGACATGCATTTGCTCCTGGTGAGATGATGATGGGCGCGGAAAAACTAAGCAAAATTGAATGCATTGTTGGATCCTTTCTTCCTCACGTAGGATGCACTATATTCCCTGTAAGAGATGAGCCATCTCACAGTATCAGGCTTGCAACCACTGATGCATTGAGCAAATGATGAATATGTTCTTTTTTGTGAGTACAGGTGACTTTATTCGCTTTCATTTTTTTGTATAACATGGAAAAAAACCTGTAAAGATTTATATTGGAGATTCTGATGCCTATTAAGCTTATTCCCAGCTTGAGATCACCTGCCTTTTCATATGCATGCCTATAGAATATGTAGGTAGTTCCAATTGAGACAGCAAATTATTTTCTCTTTCTTTGTTTTATGCTTCCATCTTATAACTCTGGAATGTTGCAGGAATAGGAATTTGGGCTTCAGAAGATATCAGCAGATGTGAGAGTCTGTAAATATCTCTATGACAAGCAAAAAACTTGGTCCACAATGGCCATTTGGTCATAGTTACTGTGGTAGCTGTCACCAAATGTAAATGCCTTAAGATTTTTTTCTATTTTTTTCTCTCTTGAACGTAAATAGTGACGGTAAGGTTACGTGCATTGATCCTTTCCAGATCCCATATTGACGGAAGCCTCATGCATTGGATACATCCTTTATTTAAGGTAAATAGTGATGGCAGATTTTAAACCCACCAATCAAGCTAGTTAACATTAAAATTTATTAGATGAAGTTTTAAATTTTTAATTTTTACTAAGAATATACTATTATACGATCAATATTTGAAGTGTAAAAAAATTATTAGATATGGTTTCAAACTCTTTCTTAAGTAAATGAGTCAAATTTATAATATTTTATGTGTAGAAGTATCAGATAAGATATTGTATCCTCGTTGTTGATAAGTTTGATACACCACCACCATGGTGAGTCCCTGTTGCATCTTCTAACAATGGTTCATCCACATGCTAGAGGACCTGAGGTTTGCAGGACAAGCCTAACCAAGCAAGAAATGACATGAAATAACAGGCATATAAATTGATGGCAGCGTTCCACCTTATCATGGTCCTCCTTGCTGGTCTTCTGAAAAGAGTGCTCCATATCTCCTGCTGAAATGGAGATGCCAATGTGGGGACATCCCACCCTGCACTCAGTTGTGGAAAAAGAGGACAGAGCTCAGGAGGCACTTATCATGCCAACTATAAACATTGAATTGAGACGGAAGTTAAGGCCCTGTCTGAAATCAGAGAGCACTGTGGACCAGATCTTGAACATTGTAGTGTGTGGATTTAGTTGTAATCTTTATAGTGATGCTTCAGCTTCATTTTTCCAGAACAATGTCTCTGAAAGCTATCCACAATAGCACTGGAACTATTCCGATCACTGTGCCTCTTGGAATATGGGAGAGAGGACAGCATCATGAACCTTGATGCCATTGGAAAGGAGAAGGTTTGGATGGTGATATGAGCCCACTTGATATTAATTAGGTAGCAAATTGCACTTGCAGCTGGAAAGCACTTGATAATTGTATGACTCAACACTGTTAGCAAAAGCCAATGATACCTCATCACAGCATGTGTACTTCATCGCATCCGGACTGGCATAAATGATGCTTCAGAAGGTGGAGACTGTGGCAGCCACCTGATAGAGACGATGACAGCCTGGTTGGGTGGTCTTTCTTATGATTTTGTTAGGGTGTCACAAGCAATCTATTGATACCTGCAAATCCTCTCCTCACCACATATTTTTTTGAAGATTGTCTAGATCAAAAGCTGTGGTTCCAATAACACTTTCAGATTTAACATGCAGAGGCTTCTCCCATGTTAGGTGCATCCTCTGCAGATTACTGTCATGATGATAAATTGACATAGTATGAAATGATGTTTATAGAAACATATTAAGGACCTTTTACTGGAAAGAACAGTAAAAAAGATTGAGGAGAAGAAGAATAAGAATAAAAAGAATGCAAAATGTTAGTGCTTAAGTTAATTATGGAGCATCACAGAATAATCTCAGATATATCCCAAACTCATCCTCTTGTTTGGATACTTGAGAACTAACAGTTGAGGAAAATAAAAAGATTGAGAGAAAAGAAGCAAAATATTTCTAATCAGAAAGAGAAAAGAACCTGAATAAGTTTTGCAGCATCCAAGAATAATTTGAAGTATCTTCCAAACTCATAATCTTGTTTGGATACTTGGTTACATCAAAAAGTAACTTAGAGTTGAGCCTCAAACTCTTACCAGAGAATATAGATTTGGATGTGTCATACCAACCGAGCACGATAAAGATGCTCTTAACTCTAGCAGACATCCATACCTGGGTTCAGTACCTCTTGTTCCTTTTTCTCTCCGAATTGTGCTAAACTTTGTTATTTGTTTTTTAAAGAATGTCAGCTTAGAGAGGGCTGAAGAATGGCTGAAATTAGTGCGGGAGAAAGTACAAGATGGATATGGCTGCATATGTAGTTATTCTGCCATGGCTGATGGCCTACAGAATAAGAATCATTTGACTTGCAGGCAAAATAGGAGCTTCAGTAGTTGGGTTCTACTTCTTGGGAACTGCTGCTACCTATATCTGAAAAGATATGTAAATCTCAGAAGAATAATGTCAATAACCCCCTCATCAGCTGCTTAAAATCTTATAATCCAGAATGTGGAAAGAAAAAACATATGAACAAATTTGATTTCTTTTACATTGTTGGGCTTTTTTATTAATAACAAGAAGTGAAATTTATCATTCATAAAAAATATCTAAGTGAATCAAATATTAGACCATAGAATTATGATTTCAAATATCTCATCCTCATAATCTTACATCACAGATGTGGTGCTTCAGAAGTATTTGGACCACATCTTGGCAGTCTACTGAGATCATACAAATGATAGCTGATAAGAAATCCAAAGAATTATACTATTCTGATAAATCAGAAAATAGGACCAAAATACGCTTAGACCTAAAGACTTTTAGCTGAAGCTTCTGGGCTGTGATTGTGCAGCATCACCATATATACATACAAATGCATATTTTTTTACCAAACCAATGAGCTGTTCAAAGCTCAATCTTCATTCGAGAAATTGGTCATGTCCCTGCATTAAATTGATGAAAAGTCAGTAACATCTGAGGGATCCATGAAATGAACAAGCTAAGAATTTTCATTGCAACTGTTTATACCACCATGGAAGTTCCACAAGGAAGCAACACTTTGGAGATCATCCTCCCAGAAAGTCCCAAGCTAAAAGGTTGAGATTCTTTTTATAAGATCGACAGACAAATAATGATCTGTAGGATTACAGTCACAGAATTTGGCAGTGGATTAATACCTGCGATGAAGCATCTCCAAGTCCATTAAGGAAAGCCTGATGTGCAACGAGACTTAGATGACAAGTGGGGTCTAACATGTTCATGAAGCAAGTGGAACCTAATCTGTTGGTCCTCTGTTGAGGTTGCTTAGCATGTGATGATACCATGCTCATTTCAACTTGATACACGGAATCTGGCACAGGCCTACAGATTTGAATCATCTGAAATTTTTTAAACAGAAGAATGTTAATAGGGATTGGAGGCAGATTATTAATTGGTTTAAACAACATAATGACCAAGAAATTATCAAATCTTACATTATTGGCACAGAAATTTGTCAAATTGTTGAAATCCAACTCAGGGCTTTCAGTGGCCAGCTTCATGGACAGAAACTACAGCAAGAAAATAAGGACAAGATGAGAGAATTTATATACAATAGGTCTACTCCAGAAATCATAATTCCATATAAATGTGTTATATTTTCCATGATGACGATACCTCAACTTGGCGCTGCAACGACTGCACATAGTCTATAATCTCGTCAAGCATGACCGCCTTGCCAGTTGCCTACAAGAGAGAATTGCAATACAAAACTAAATTCTGAGAATTTTTCACAAAATTCTTGTAGTCTATAACCTCATCAAGGTTGACTGCCTTACCAGTTACCTACAGTAGAGAATTGCAATACAAAACTAAATTCTGAGAAATTTTCACAAAATTCTTTTTTTTCTAATCGTAAATTGAAATAGGTTGATCTTTCCACCTTGTTATCCAATAAAAAGAGCATCATGTGGATCTAATTGTTACCTTGCTGCAGCCTGGAACGAGATCTTGTAGCAACTTCATTCGTTCGCTGATCTTTTCTCTTCTCACCTAAGGAGCAAGCAGAGAACAATCAGCATCGACGGAAATGAGAACCAGCATTTTGAGCTGGATATCACATTCATCACATACCCTTTCTGCTAGGCTGTGGCTATCGGTTGCTTGGCCTCTTCTCGCCCTGACATGAACGTAGTCCTTGGGAGGCTCTGAGGGCTTGTCATTGCTTTCTCTTTCCTGCTTCTCTTCACCATTCCGTCTAGTTCTGGCACCATCATTTTGCTCATTGCCAATCTCGTTATTGTTCCCTGCCGATCGACATCTCTTTGCATCAGAATCCTCCTCGTCTGCCACCTGAAAGCTCAAATTTTTGAGTCCTTCCTGGTAGATCATACAGCAACATGATAAGCCAACATGGCACGGTGAAAGGATGATCTTTATACCTTGGGAGGATCAACGACGGATTTCGGTTGAATAGTATCCTTCTCTTTGCTCTTCAGAGGAGCTTTTCGCTTCTTCGCGTTGCTATCTCTGGGAGCTCCTAAGCTTGCTTCTCCACTCACAGAAATCGGATCGGATACCGATGTTTCCTCTCTAGAGTTCCACAACTCGGCATATCTCACCGTCGGAAACTGGTTGCTTGCTACGCTGGAATGTAGGTTGGCATTCCCTGGTAGCTCAAGATGGCTGGAGCGCCAACAGCGATTCTGGGCGTCGAGGCTGGAAAGCCTTACTGCGCTCTCCACAAAGACTGGGCATGCCGCCAACTGTTCCAAATGTGCCAGGGCCAGATTGCCTGCAATAGTTAGCCCCCCCATGGCCTGAGGCAAGTGTCGACGAACGTTATCCAGTTTGGAAAGATCGCCTTTTGGACCCGAATTCCCAGAAGCATCCGTGACTTGGGACCGCGGTGAGACCTCCTCGCTCGAGTCGTCAATTCTCTGCAAACATGCCCCGAGCTCACGAAAGCCGCAGCTCTTGGCAGGGGCAGCTGAACTAGACGACTGCGACGACATGAAGGAACTCATTGCCGACCCAAGTTGGCTATCGGGATCGATGGAATGGTCGGAATTCAGGTTGAGAAAGCACTGCAGCAATTGATTCGACGGTCCAGAACTCATTTCCGAAGGCTAAAAGATTTCTCCTTTACTGGAGCTGAACACTAGAAGTGACAAAACAATTGATCTACGTCAAGGTTTCCGGAGAGCTGGAAAAGAGCTGATAACTCGAAGAAAGGTGGGAGCTTTGGGCGAGAATAAAGGAAGAGAATAGGAGGTGAAGGAGAAGAGAAGGGGAAAGGGGAAAGCAGAGGCTGAGAAGGGAAAGGAAGGAGGGAATACTAAAGCTGATACAGAGGAAGAAAATATAAGCTTTTGAGGATGTGGGGAGTCAATTACAGAAGGGGAGAGACGGAGGGAAGAAGAAACAAACTTCTCTGTGATGTCACACACAATGGAAATAGAGAGACAGAGACTACCATTATGACCAGAAAACTCCATGTCTCCTTCAGATAACTTTGAGACAGATCTCCCCATGAGAGAGGGTTATAGCGTTACACCAAAGCAAAGTCACTTTAGAATTCAACAAGTATCTTAACTTCTATATGACATTGCAGCAAAAAAGCACTCTTCCCGCTGAGCAATCTTAGGAAGAGGGGAAGTTTCTTCTTACTTTGCTTCTTTTACACTCTTCCATGGTTATGTTCATCATAAGCTCAAGCAGAACTGTCACTCTTGCAAGGCTCAGCGGAGCTTTTTTGTGTTTTGCCTGCCTACTACCTGTTGCAAGTGAAGAGCATCAAGACCAGATTGAACACAATGATGCATCCTTTCAGAATTTGGACTTCATTTTTGAGTGTAGAAAGAGTGTGATATTATCTGTAAATACAACAATGATGAAGGATTAACTATTCAAGTTCTATTTTGCTTTGATTTGGAATAGTGGACTCCACCAAAGGCCATCTTTTCCCTTAATGCTTTATGCTGATTCCTACGTCACCTAATCCCGATTATTTTATGGTGGAAAAAATATTGATAATATTCGAATCAATCTGACTTGATTAGATTCGTGTGAGCAAGAAATCTGACGTGACGAGTAAGATGGTTCGAATGCTTCTCGTGATTTGATGTGGTCTTGGGCATATGCTTCATCACTGATGTGTACGAAAATCGAGATTAAATAAGATTCTTGATATGATCTACGTCAGTAATTGATAAAGGTAAGGTAAATTTAGTATACGATAATTAACCTTGATTATGTGTCTAAAGTAACCTTTTATAATGGATAAATAAAGAGAAATGTTCCACGAAATGTTCCTCCTTTAGGACTGGATAAATATTTCCTAATCATTACTTTAGACTAATGTCTACGTTGCCTCATTGTTAATCGGATTTTGTCATCTCACCACTGCTGCTGTTGAGTATACTCATGTGTCGAACCATTATTGGTGGAAAAAAATTTTCTATCATCGTCATAGTTTTTTTTGTTAAGATTTTTACTCAGCGCACTATTCGGAAGTGCATTATCTTTTTTTCTCCTACTTTTCTTTTCAATTGCTTTTGATTAGTTCTGTTTTATCAAATATCACAATGATGTTTCATGCAGGAGGTATATAAAATGAATCTTTAAGGTAAAAATCTCATTAAGATCGCTATCTTATAAAGACTTGACAAATAATGCCAACTACTTAAAAATGACAAAATAAAATGAATGAATCCACCACATCAGCATGAATATAAAAAAATATTTTTTTGA
This sequence comes from Musa beccarii, assembly GCA_024322285.1. Classification (NCBI taxonomy): domain Eukaryota; kingdom Viridiplantae; phylum Streptophyta; class Magnoliopsida; order Zingiberales; family Musaceae; genus Musa; species Musa beccarii. Next base: position 30,834,695 of record CM044399.1, on the reverse strand, counting down.
GTCATTTCAAATTAGAAGAATATTTTTGTACCATATATTCTCTCTCCTCTCTAGACTGTTCACTTATATAAACTTGGGCATTTAAGGGACCTTGCCAAGAATACACTTGCACTGGACTTCTATTTGAAGAGGAAGCTCAGGAATTTGACATGGTTTAGGATTTTTGTCATTGATCATTTTTTTTAATATTCTTCTTTGAGAATGACTCTTAGTGTTTGCTGAGATTTGGAATCAAGAATAGGTCAAGTTAATCCCTAATTCAGATGATCTAACATGACATAAATCTTTTTTTTATGTTGTATATCCACCCATAATAAAAAAAATAGTATATGATGTAAGAATAAAATCTATAATATGCTTTAAGTTATGTGGATGTGCTTCGAAATTCTCTTTGTCCTTGGCACCATGCAAGATGAGTTTGCACCATCAGAATAAGAAATCTATGGAACTACATGATCATACTTCTGCCTTTGCAAGAGTCTATATCATTAACCTCTGTCGAAGGAAAACTCCAAGCCCCTACTTCATGTTCTATCTTCTATGCCACTTCCTTCATGCGACTTGGGTATTTCATCAAGTTATCCTCAAGTTACTCTACTTCTCGATTTGCATAGAGTTAATGGTAGTCCTCATGCCCACCATTCTACGAGTCAGTCCTCTGTTGAGTCCGATCTCCTTATCGGCTCCAAGTGTGCTTTCATTTTGTATTGTCTTGGGTTGCTCCACCACTTGATTTCGCTATGCGTCCACCAACGCATTGCCACTTGCAAGATCATGCAATGATTCCTCATCGCTCGCTCGATCCATCGAGCTTTATCTTGAGGTACTCCTCAACGTGTGTAGTCTGTTGCACATGATTCTTCCTCCGGAGAGCCGGGACTTATCCCTCCTGGATATCTACCCCGTTGGAGCAATTTCTCTCTTCGTATTCTTCCCTTTGGAAGTTTTGGAGATCACCATCCCCTTGGACTACTTCGTCTTGCTAAACAAATGGTGCATTGTTCTGCCTCTGCAAATGCATCTGCTAGATTGTGACTCTTCGCTAATACAGCTCCCACTACACCCCTCTGGGTCTAGCAATATGCTGAATCTACTACACACTTCAGCCTCTTACGAACGCATCCTGGTCATGCCGAAGAGAAAGTTTCAATACTCTATGGCGCCGACCTTTGGCCACCTTAGGATGGCCACGGACAGTCCATCGCCCGCATACAAACCCTTGTATGAGTATCGAATTCCTTGAGTTTGTAACTCCCCTCACCTTTGTAAGCTTTGCACAACTCCTTCGATTGTTGAACAACCTATTTCACCTTGCACGATCTTATCCTTTGCTAAGCGCCCCGCTTTCCTCGAGCACCGTCAAGTTTGGGTGCCAACGTCGAGCCACCGCTCGAACTCAGCCATCCCAACCTTTATGCACTACATAATTCTTCTTAGCTTGTTTGTCCTCGTGGTGTCTCTTGCGCGAAGGGTTGGCCATTTCTCTGAATGCCATCCTCGGATGCCCGCTCCTCCGAGCAACTCTTTCTCCTACAACTCCATGTCTGTTTCCAAACAGTCGCACATGTTGACTGCTCTCAATGCAGCCCCGTTAGGTCCCCCATGTTTGCATGCTAAGTGTTTCTATGTGTGCTTGTCCTACTTTGATACCATATGTCATGCACTTAACTGGTTTTGCCTAAGTCGTGCGGTACCATTACGTGTCAGTCCGTAAAAGTCAACCTCCCCCCGAAATCTCCTACGATCCCTTACGATTTGCAAAAGAGAAGACGAGATAGAGAAAGCACTTCACACGGGATCCACAAGCAAACCTTTCAGCAAACACTTTATAGCCAATGCAAATTCTACCCATGGATATCACAAGCTCAGAAGGGTTGCATAACAAAGGTATAAAATTGGTCCACTATAGATCGAAATATAGTACAAGTGTCCACCTGACGTAAACTTTATGTACAAGTCGATAATGGCTGCTAAACTCACTCAAATGAGATATTTAGTATTTGGCAAGCCCTTTACAAGCTTTACAAGCTAGAACAAACTGAAAAGGACACAGATATGCATAAGCATTACATCGAACAAGTCGTTTTATAATTTGTTTGTGACATAACGTCGATTCTTCCTGCTTTAATTATCTATTCCTGATCGAAGCTATCTGTGTCACTCAAAACGCAGATTAGATCTTAATCACTATCAATTGGTTTCATCATCAAAATCTGAGATTCAATAATCTCTCTTTTTTTTATGATGATAACCAATTGATGACGGAGTTAACTTTAACTCCCTCTATCAATATTGCCATATAGAACTTCTAAATTCAAAAATTCAAGCAACATGTCATCATAAAAATCATGCATAATAATAATTTCAATACATCAATGTTCCTGCATGATCATCATCATACTTCTCCTCCTTTGTTATCAATAAAAAAGAGAAGTGTATCTAGCTAGTTTTTGAGATATGCAAGTTTTACAATATTTAAGGTAGCAATTTATAACATACAAAAGCATAGTAAATTTTAAAGATGTGCAATTTTGCACTTTTGTTTCTTAAGATAGGCAAGATAGCACTTTGTTTCTCTTGAGATTGCAAGCTTGTAATTTTTGGTGATGTTCAAGATGGCAAGTTCTTTCTTTTCTTTTAAGAAGTGCAAGCTTAGCAAATTTTGCTTCCTTTGCATTGATCAAGCTAGCAATTCTTTTTTTGTGATGCACAAGCTAGCAAACTATCTCCTCTTTTATCTTTGTCAAAAAGAATGGAGGAATACACTGAGATAATTTTTGTTTTTATATTAATAATTCATCATAAAAGATATCAAGAAAAACTAATTTCTTAATTAGATATACAATTCATGAAAGAAAAATTAATGTTCCAAACATCACAAAAGGTATACAATCATCAATACAAGGGAGCCATATGAGAATTGAAAGATGTCAAAGATTATGAGAAATCAAGTTATGATTCATTTTGATATGTCTCTTCTTTAAAATACCACAGGAAACTCAAGAGATCAAATAGAAGATCTTGATTCATAAGAAAAATCTCAAGTATCAAATATCTAGAAATCAAGATCTTCTCTTTAGCAAAAATTCATGCATAACATTTCTCAATTCATCATGATTCATATAAAAAAAAAAATCAAATTATGATTTCAAGAAATCAAAGTCATGAATTATTTGAAAAAATCTCATTCAAATTCAATTCGTCAATTCCAATCTCATCATCAAAATTACTTTCATGAATTCATAAATAACATAAATAGATTTGGATAAAAACTAATTATTAATTCATCAAAATCACTTTCATAATTTAAGAGGTTTACAAAAGGTGATATATATGGATTCATTAATCTTTTATTGAAAAATCAAAAAGATAGAGATGGGAAATGCATTCCCTTTTTATATGTTTCATTTTAAGTTATTTATTTCATACAAGAATGCCTTTGTCTTTTATAAAAATATACATCATTATATAAATCCAAAAAATAAGTTTCATTATGAAGATCATCAAGACAATATATATATATATATATATATATATATATATATAATATGTTATTCCAAAACATAGGATTTCAAATCATCATTGCTTCAAATCCTCATCATGATACTGTAATATAAAATCATCAAGTATGATATAAATTTTTTTAATATTTTCATTACATCATTAAAATTATCAAGCATGATTTCATAAAGCATCTTCAAAATTATTTTAATTTTAATGATCTTTCTTTTATTATTGTTAGTTGTAATAAGATATTTTCCTTCATAAATGAATCTGGCTTAGTGTAAAAAGTTAATATGAAATTGTCATTCATAATTTTTAATTTTCAAAAAATCACTAGAAAGAAAAGCATGCTAAAATATTTTTTTTTAGCTAATTCAAATCATGGAAAAACACTAAGTAACTTCATGGTAAGGTAAAATCAAATTGATTGAGTTACATACCTTGTTGTCGAAAGCCGTCAAAGCATAGTTCACCACCTCGCCTTTGGATGCACTTGATTCTTCTTTACGTGTTTTCTTTTTCTTCACTTTTGTATACTTGTCTTTGGAGCGCCCTAGCTTCTTGGATTCATAGTAAGTGGTTATATCCGGATTGAGTTCATTTTTAATTTTTAATTCTTATTTTATGAACTTTTTAAATTTTAAAGTGATAAGTTCAAGGTCATCATCACTTGAGCTTTTGCTCGAGTGGTTTTCTATAATTCAAAGTGCAAAATCCTTCCTATTCTTTAGAAAGTGGTTCTCATGTTCATCATATTGTAAGCATGTTATCTCATAGGTCATTAATGACCCGATAAGTTCTTCGAGAGAATAACAGTTCAAGTCCTTTGATTCTTGAATAGCGATTATTTTTGGATCCCAACTTTTTGGAAGGGATCTTAGAATTGTTAGGATAAGTTCAGCACTAAGAGGGGGAGTGATTAGTGCAGCGGTTAAAAACATCGACTTCGGAAAACCATTTCGGTAAAAAGCTTCATTTAATGAAAACTCATTTCGACAGTTTAACTTTGAATACATTCGTAAGTGGATAGAGAAGAAGTAGAGTAGTTGCAGTTAAGTAAAAAATAGAATGCAGCTAAGAAAGAAAAGTGCACAAGGAAAGAACACTAATTTATAATGGTTCGGTCCTATGACCTACGTCTACTCTTAATATCTCCTCGTTGAGGTCACCAGCTTCCACTATTGATCTTTCTTCAATAAGAAAAGATCAATTACCCATTTACAGATTTTTTTATAAGTTGCTCACTCTCCTTGTATAAATGTCTAATACTTAGAATCGGTGGAGGTGAACTCTCAAGGTTACAAGCAGTGATTTCACTATAATCTTAGTTCTTTCGTTCACTTCTATATGTTCTACAAGCTGAGAAGTATGGGGTATTTATAGGCCTTAATTGGCTTAAAAATTGAAGCAAAAAAAAGTTATCCTGGATTTTTGGGGTACTAGTGGTACCATCGCTAGTGGACTCTGACTTTGACTCAGTTTGGCGGTAGTACTATCTAGTCTGGTAGTACCATTGCCTAATCTAGCGGTACTACCACCATACAGAGTCTTGGCTACTGGACCTGGGTAATACCATCGCTTGACAATTAATAATTGTTAGCGGTACCACCGCCCAAACTCCTGGAAGACTGAACCCTAGGCAGTGGCACCGCCTAGTTCTGGTAGTGCCACCGCTAGATAGGGTTCAGCATATTGTCTGGGCCAAGAGTCTGGCCCAAACCAGTCCGGATTCGGGCTCTGTTGGCCCCTAAGTTAGTGGGATTACCTCACAATCCTAACTCTAATTACACCCTGATTACGATATTTAAGGCATATACTAAAGCAAGCAAGCCTCGTAGGTCAAAAGTTCTTCTGGCGAGCTTCCAGTGATCTTCTAACGGTCTTCTGATGGACTGTCGGTGATCTTCCAATGGACTCCCATCAAGCTCTTGAACTCTCGACGATCTTCTCGGTAAACTCCAACGAGCTTCTTTGGCGAGCTCTGATCTTCTCGACGAGCTCCGACAAACTTCCAACGAACTTCTTGATAAACTTTCGATGTACATTTTGGCAAGTGCCCAACGAACTTCTCGGTAAATTCCAACAACACTCCTAAACTTACGGTGAACTCCTGATGAACTCTAAGACTCCCGATAAATCGTTCGATCTTTGACTCTGGCACTGTATTTGCTTTATGCCTTCTTTGTTATCGTAGTTAATCCTGCATACTTTTCTCAACATATAGATTAGATCAATATATTAGTTGATTTCATCATCAAAATTCGAGATTCAACAGTCTCGCCTTTTTTAATGATGATAACCAATTAATGATGGAGTTAACCTTAACTCCCCCTATCTATATGCCATACTTGAGAAAAGACACACTTGAACTCACAACCTTAGAATTCAAGCTTTGATCGATAAGTTTAATCAATATGCACAATATAATGCTATGCATGATTCTTCATTTTAAAACACGATATCATGCATTTATCATGATACCAAAATTTGTCAACATGATGCCAAAGTATGATAATCATTTTCAAGTCTGATACCAAATGATGATAGACATTTATCAAGCATGATACCAGCTTCAAATACGATGTTAAGCATGATACCAATTTCTAAGTTCGATACAAAATTATTAACATGATGATAAACATTCATCATTTTAAGGTACGATACTAACTTCAAATACAATATTAAACATGATACCAATTTCTAAGCATGATATTTATTATTTCAAGTATGATGCTAAGCACGATACAAATTTCAAGTTCGATACGAAGTTATGATAATAGTCATTATTTCAAAAGACGATATCAATTTCAAATGCGATACCAAATGAGTATGATACCATGCATATTTCAAATATGATACATTTCAAGCAATCACGATATAAGCATTTCAAGTATGATATATTTCAAGCAATCACGATATAAGCATTCATCAATTTGCCATTTTCTCCCCCTTTGTCATCAACAAAAAGGAAATGGGCAATCGTCAATTTGACTTTCCATTTATGAAGAAAATATATAAACTAGCACTACTCTTACTAGCATTCCTTTGGAGCTTTGAAGTAGGTAAGTTAGCAAAAATAAACAATCTAGTACAACTTTGCTAGCTCTTTTCGTTGGATGAGCAAGGCTCTTCTTCAAAAGAAAAGGAGGGAGTTTATTTATTAAGAAGAATCGAGCTATCAAAAGTCCATGAATAATACAAGGAAAAGAATCCGTTCAAGCTATCAAAAATTCATCAAACTTCTACTTTCATCAAGAGCTAAAGGACTCATGACATAAAAATACGGATAGAAAGGAGAGGTTTATGATCATTGCAAAAATTTGCACAAGAATCAAGTGTATCAATGAAATCCATGAACAATACTTTAATCAATAAAATCTGTGAATGAAACTTTTATCAATAGCAATGGGGTTCTAAGAGTATCAAAAGTCATCAAGTGACAGAGCAAGAGTATCAAAAATTTATAAAATAAACTCGATACTAAGATAAGAGGAAGATGATATGAAATAAATTCGATAGAAGCTCCATTTACAAAAAATTAAAAAAGTTCCAAAAAAGTATACAAGAAAATCATGCATTCGGATAATTTAACATTCTTAATTCATGCATTACACAAAAATTAAAAGGAAATATGTACCATTACAACATAGAGAGTATAGAAAGAGTTAAGAAGTGTATTACAACACATAAAGTCATAGTACACAAGAAGTACAACATAGAGTTCTTTAAAAATACAAGCTACTCATTGGGTGATATACTAAAGTATCTAAATAAGGTATTAAGTTGATAATGAACTTGTTGCACTTCAATTAAGATATGATCTTATCGTAATTTAAGTTGATCTAGTCGAGCCACTATAGGGTCGGTAGATGATGAAAGTGCTGGATCCGTTGGTGCTGCCTCAAAGGGACTAGTGAGAGGAGATTGATTACCCATAAATATAGGTATTTCAGGTTCTAGTTCAAGAGGGGGAGGATCGGTTCTTCTAGGTAGCCTTGTCCAAATGTCATTTCTTATTATACACCTTAATTGTCTCAGTAGATTTCTATTAATTACATTAAATCTATCTACCTTTATGGTTTCCTCATTCGGTGGTATCATAATATCATGTGTATGTATTAGCCTAATGACTAAACCACCGTATGGGAGCATTAAATCTTTTGTTGATAGTTCGATTATGTTTTGTCGTATTAAGTATCCAAAGCAATTTTGATGTCTGGCCATGATCCAATACATCATTGCCAACTCCATTTGATTTATCTCATCATGATGATATTATTTTGAAAGCAAAATACTTATTATGATATGATGAAGTACTTTAGAATTAAAGAGTAGTAAATGTTCACAACTTTTAGGAACAATCAATAAATTCGGGTTTCCAAAGATGATACCTAAGGCTTCGTAGTAAGTGATTTTGACTGCATCTAAGTCCCATTGATATCTAAAGTAGCAACCTCTTTTTTTTCGAAAATTCCTATAAGGTTATAAATTACGCTATCCGTAATTGGTATATGATGCCCTAGGAGGTAAGTTGACACCCTATCATCTTCATCTACATTTAAATTGCTGTAAAATAAATGGACAAATCTAGGGTAAATTAGTTCACTAATTTACAAGATAGAAATAACATCTAAGTTTGTAAACCATTGGATAGGCTCCAAATCTCCTAATTCTTCTATATCTATATATTTTTTCCTTGTGTACACTCCTAGATTCAAAGGTTGAAAACTTAAGGGTATTTTTATTTGAGTTAAAAGGAATGGGGTCATTGGATTCATCTACTCTCCTCTTCCCCTTGTCCCTTGAGAATCTTCTAGGTGCCATAATTCTACAAGTATTAATAATGAAAGAAACCAATGTAAAAGAGCAGAATTAATTCATGAATCAAGGGAAAGGTTTCAAAGATTACCTTTGTAGTGATCTTCTAAAGTGGGGTGAGATTGATCCCAAGATTTGTGGAGAAGAGAGGCCTTCTTGGTTTTCTAGAGAAGTGATAAGGTGAATGAGAGGTAGGGAGGATTGGTGGCAGTGTGTGTGAAGAGTTGGGGTCAGTTCTATCGCTGGCCCTAAGATGCCATTTTATAGGGCAGTCTTAGGCAGTGCCACAGCCTAAGAACAGAGTGTTCTGGCAATACTACCACTAGTTCTAGTGGTGCCACTGCTGGTACACTCTCTTAGGCTTATTTGAGGCTGTAAAGTTTTTATCACTTGATCTATTAACAACTATCTTATAGTGAGGCTATTGAATGTTCGACTCAATTATCGAGTGATTAATCAAGCAATATAACATCATTTATATCATTCAAATCCCCTTTTTGAACTTCTTATTTCTTTTGAGCAACACAACTCATCAAATCATTTTAATTTTTTTAATAGAGATTCAATCATACAAAGAGGTTTTACATGGTGAGATGTCATAATCATCAAAGGTTTATGAACATTTTCTTTAGTCTATTAGGAGGATCAAGGGAGAACGGTTAATAATGTTGACAATTTGAACATTAAGAGATGAGTTTAGATAAGCGTTTTCAAGAATCATGAAAGCTTGAATGCCAAAATATTATAAGTGAAATCAAGATCATCAACAAAATCACTTTTCGATAATCTAACAAAGTCAATTTAGCTAGTGTCCTTTAGTCTCGATACTAGTATGTTCTAGTATCATTATTTAAAACTGAAAGTTATTTAAACGATCAACATGTTTTAATCATTAGGCAATCAATGAGATACTCTTTCATTATTATTTTATCTAGTGAACATGCATCATCGAGGTATCATTTCTCTCTCTTAGCTTGTGATTATAAGCATATCTATAAGAAATGGTGGTTTTTAGGTATCCATTTGACTTTGAGTGCCTTATAAATTGATCTACCTAACTTGTCATTTCATATAGAGTCCTTTGTGATTCCTTTAGGAACCCAAATTAACTTATATGGACTAAATTTCTTAAATGGATATTTATGAGCATAATATCCAAGTTTGTAACAAAAATTACATTTGATACGGGGTGAAACATGTAAGGTAGGACTTTTAACAAAGATGGTTGGCTTTTGATGAGTGTTACTCACAAAGTCGATTCTATTTCTTTTATAAATGTGACCCTTGTTGGCAAGGATCATGTTCAAGGATTTGCTACCAATCTTAAACTTTTCTAGAGTTTCAATTAGTAGCACCTTTTCCTTTTTAAGTACATTTAAGTATTCACACTTAGTGCATCGAGGTAATATATCATTGTCATGCTTAATTTTCAATTTATCAAGTTCACTAATTAGGAAGTCATGCTCTTTTTTCAATAATTTATACTTTTTGCTAACTAATGTACATTCATCAGATAAATCATAAAAAACACTCAATAATTCATCAAAAGATAAATTTGCATATAATGAACTACTTACCTCATCGCCGATTGCCATTAGCACGTAGTTTGCAATCTCATTGTTGTTTTGCTCCTCATCTTCGGAAGCGCTCGAATCGTCCCACGTAGCTTCGAGCGCTTTCTTCTTTTTCGGTTGCTTCTTCTTCACTTAGGGACATTCACTTTTGAAGTATCCCAACTTCTTGCATTCGTAGCAAATAATTTATTCTTTCTTGAGTTCAAATTTATTTTTAGTATTATTTTTAGATTTGTTTCCTTTTATGAATTTTATGAATTTTCTTGTTAAGAGTACCAAGTCATCATCATTGTGCTCATCATTTGAGCTTTCTCTCAAATGGTCTTTATAAGATCTAAGTGTCAATCCTTCTTGTTCTTTGGAAGATTGTTCTCAAGTTGTTTATGCGTATTACAAGTCATTTTATAGGTTATTAGAGACCTGATAAGTTCTTCGAGCGGAAAGTTGTTCAAATTCTTAGCTTCTTGAATAGTCATTGTTTTAGGGTCCCAACTCTTTAGAAGAAATCTTAATATCTTATTAACAAGTTCAAAGTTAGAAAAACTTTTACTAAGAGCTTTTAGACCATTGACGACATTCGTAAACGGGTGTACATGTCTCTAATGGTCTCACTTGGTTTCATGAGAAATAATTCATAACTATGAACCAAAAGATTTATTTTAGACTCCTTTACTCTACTAGTGCCTTCGTGTGTGATTTCAAGTATATGCCAAATGTCATAAGCCAATTCATAAATAGAAACTTGATTGAATTTAATTTTATATAAAGTGCAAAACAAGGCATTCATAGCCTTAGCATTTAAAGAGAAAGTCTTCTTCTCTAATTCATTCCAATCGTTCATTGGAAGAGAAGACTTTTAAAATCTTTTTTTGATGATGTTCCATAACTCAAAATCCATAGAAATCAAGAAAATCCTCATTCTAATTTTCTAATACATATAATCTGTCCCATTGAACATGGGTGGACGTGTGAATGAATGACCCTCTTGATTACTGGCAAATATCATTTCTCTTGGGTTTTAAATCAAATCGAGAGTGACCTTGCTCTGATACCAATTGTTAGGATCAAGTTCGGCACTAAGAGGGGGGGGGGTTGCATTAGAGTGCAGCGGTTAAAAACGTCGACTTCGAAAAACCATTTCAGTGAAAAGTTTCATTCAATGAAAACTCATTTTGGAAAAGACATTTAACTTTGAGTACGTTCGTAAATGGATAGAGAAGAAGCAGAGTAGTTTTAGTTAAGTAAAAAATAGAATGCAGCTAAGAAAGAAAAGTGCACAAGGAAAGAACGCATCGATTTATAGTAGTTCGGTTCTTCGACCTACGTCTACTTCTGATACCTCCGTCGTTAAGGTCATCGGCTTCCACTATTGATCTTTCTTTAATGGACATAGATCAATCATCCCTTTACATATTTCTTTACAAGTTGCTCACTCTCCTTATACAAATTTTTAACACTTAGAATCAGTGGAGGTGAACTCTCAAGGTTACAAGCAGTGATTTCACTATAATCTTAGTTTTTTTATTCACTTCTCTGTGTTCTACAAGCTGAGAAGTATAGGGTATTTATAAGCCTCAATTGACTTAAAAAATGGTGCTAAAAAATGTCTTATCATGAATTTTTAGGGTACTAGTGGTACCACCGCTTGTCCTTGGTGGTACCATCGCTTGTGGACTTTGACACTAGGTGGTACCACCACCCAGTCTGATGGTACCATCGCTAGAGAGAGTCTCGGCTACTGGACCTAGGTAGTACCATCACTTGGTAGTTAATAACTACTGGTGGTACCATTGCCTAGTCTGGGCGGTACCACTATCGAAACTCCTAGGAGACTAAGCCCTGGGCGGTTCCATCGCCTAGTTCTAACGGTGCCATCGTCAGATAGGGTTCAACACACTATTTGGGCTAAGAGTCTAGCCCAAACTAGTCCGGATTCAGGCCCAATTGGCCCCTAACTAAGTTAGTGGGATTACCTCCCAATCCTAAATCTAATTATACCCCAACTACGATATTTAAGGCATATACTAAAGCAAGCAAGTTCGGAAGGTCAAAAGTTCTTTCGACAATCTTCTAGCGATCTTCCAATGGACTATTGGCAATCTTCCAACAGACTCTCGATAAGCTCTTGAACTCTTAACGATCTTCTCAGCAAACTCCGATGAGCTTCTTTGGTAAGCTTCGATCTTCTCGGTAAGCTTTGGTGAATGATAGAACCCCAGAGGAATTCTATAGAGATTGATCTTTGAGGGGGATCAACCCTTGGAACGCTATAGGGGTTCCACCCTCCAAGTAGCCTAGTGGCTGCAATTGAAGATTGATCTTTCTTATTGCAAAGAGGTGGAGGCTACAAGCTTATATAGAGCTCCAAACCCTAGCCCTAGGGGCTGCTTCCTAAGTGAACTACCCAATTTACCCTCAACCTTAGCGGGCCGGCCCAAGAACAAGGGCGGCTAAGAAGCCCAAAGACCCAAATATAAACCCTAGCCTCTCTTCTTTATAGGATAGAGGTGGCTAGGTGGGGTTTATTACATTCTCACAGAGGTTTTTATTAGTCGCTACATGGTTGATTAGGACCTAACCTGCTAGGGTCCTATCAAGCCCGCCCTCTTCAAATCACCTTGTCCTCAAGGTCAGGGTTCCATGAACTCGAGGGAACCGACTTCAACTCCTCATATGATTCCCATGTGGCATCTTCGAGTGGTAAATTAGTCCAATGTACTAGTACTTGAAGAGGGGACGTCGACGACGTATCACGACTCTGCTGATCGAGGATGGCTTGTGGTTGGGCTTGAATATTTCCATCATCGGTGGTGTTGGGCGCTGGATCTGGGTGTCTCGTGTTCTCCCAACTTAGGCTTCAAGCATGACACGTGGAAAACAGGGTGAATTTTGGCATCTTCGGGTAATTTAAGTCTCATGCGCCCACGGCTCAATACGCTCTATGATCCGATAGGGCCCATAAAAACGTGGAGATAGCTTCATGGAGGCTCGTGTGTTGATGGATAGTTGCTTGTATGGTTGTAGGCGAAGATAAACCCAATCTCCTACTAAAAATTCTCTTTCACTTCTTCGTGTGTCAGCTTGCTGCTTCATTCTAGCTTGAGCAGTAGAGAGATTATCCTTTAGCAAATGTGTAGGAGTTTGTCCTGTCAATTAAATCTTGGTCAACCTGATCTACCTTAGCCGAGCCAATTACATACTTTGGAATCACAGGAGCCGGCCGACCATATAATGCTTCATATGGGGTACATTTTGTAGATGAATGATATGTAGTATTGTATCACCATTCGGCCCAGGGGAGCCATTTCGTCCACTCCTTTGGTCGATCACTAGTGAAACACCGAAGGTATGTCTCTAAACATCTATTCACCACTTCTGTTTGGCCGTCAGTTTGTGGATGGTATGCAGTGCTCATCTTGAGTTTGGTGCCCTGTAATTGAAATAACTCGGTCCAAAATTTACTAGTGAAGTTCCTGTCACGATCACTTACAATGGACCTTGGCATCCCATGCAGTTTAATAATATTTTCTATGAAAATCTGAGCAATACTAACAGCAGTGTAGGGATTGCGCACAGCACAAATATGAGCATATTTCGTAAGTCGATCAACCACCACAAGGATTGTGCTTTTACCTTTTGAAGGTGGCAGCCCTTCGATGAAGTCCATGGAGATGTCAGTCCACACCGAGTCTGGAATGGGTAGTGGTTGTAGTTTCCCTGGACTTGCCACTGTTTCACCCTTTTGCTGTTGACATACATCACATTGTGCTACGTATTCAGAAATAATTTTTTTCATCCCTTTCCAATAAAAGTTTTGCTTCACTCTTTTGTAGGTTCTTAGAAATCCGAGTGCCTGCTTTGAAGGTGTGGAGTGCATTTCATGCAGAATAACTTTGATGCAAGGGAGTTTGGTATAAGCACAATCGACCTTTATAGCGTAGATCCCTCGAATCCCAAGTATAGTGAGCTATTGCACTTGGATCCTCCTCCAATTTTTGATGATGTTGCTGGTTTCTGGATCCTTCTTCCATTCTTCCCTAATGCCCTCGAGGAAGCCGGTGGTAGGAAGAGAGATAGCTGAAAATTCAGCTTCTTTGAGGAGCCATGAGAGTGCATCTGCAACAACGTTTTCTTTCCCCTTTTGTAAATAATTTCATAATCAAATCCTAGAAGTTTGGTTACCCATTTTTGCTGCTCCGGGATGATATCTTCTGCTCCAAAAAGTACTTAAGGCTTCTATGGTCGGTTTTAATCTGAAATCGTCGGCCAATCGTAGGGTCTCCACTTTGTTATCAAGTGCACAATGGCGAGCATCTCCTTATCATAGATAGACATTTTTGATGGGTGGGAGACAATGCCTTGCTAGTGTATGCAAGTGGTTGACCATCTTGCATGAGAACAGCTCTAATTCCAACTCCAGATGCATCGACCTCAATGATGAAGGGTCGGTGAAATCTGTAGTGCTAGCACCGGTGTTGTCGTCATGGCTACCTTAAGCCTATCGAAGGCAGCGGAGGCTTTGTTCGACCATAGGAAGGCATCTTTTTTCAGTAGAGAAGTGAGGGGGGCACTAATCTTCCCATAGTCCTTCACGAATTTTCGGTAGTAGCCCGTTAATCCAAGGAACCCACGCAGCAATTTCACATTTGTAGGTTTCGGCCAACCTTGCATTGCTTCAATTTTTGTTGGGTCTACGGCCACTCCTTCTTCTGATATTATATGCCCAAGGTACTCTACTTTTTGCTGGAGAAAGCTGCATTTTGATAGCTTAACAAAAAGAGTATTCTCTCGAAGGATCGTCAGAATAATTCGCAAGTGCTGAAAGTGAGTCTCAAGAGAAGGGCTGTAAATGAGAATATCATCGAAAAATACCAGCACAAATTTGTGAAGAAAGCTCCGAAAAATGTCATTCATGAGACTTTGGAAGGTTGAAGGAGCATTAGTGAGTCCAAAGGGCATTACCAAGAATTCATAATGCCCGTTGTGAGTGCGAAAGCGAGTTTTGGGATGTCGCCTTCACATACCCGAATTTGATGATAACCGGATCGAAGGTCCAACCGTGAAGACTCGAGCTCCTTTTAATTCATCAAGAAGTTCATCCACCACTAGTATGGGGTACTTATCCTTGACGGTGATGTCATTTAGAGCTCGGTGAGTCGGCGCACATCCGCCAAGTTCCGTCTTTCTTGCGCACAAGTAGCACCGGTGAGGAGTAGGGGCTGCAGCTTGGTCGAATCACCCTGTTTGAGCATTTCCTTCACGATTTTCTCAATTTCATCCTTCTGGACATGAGGATAGTGGTAAGGCCGAGTGTTTGCTGGTGGTTTGCCCGAAAGGATTGGAATCCGGTGGTCATGTTGCCGAGTAGGAGGAAGACCGCGGCGGTTCAAAGCAAAAACATCATCAAATTCAACAAGCGGTTGGGTGATCTTTTGATTTTTAATTTCTGTTTTCTCCCCCTCTGGTTGCTCTGGAGATGCATAAGAAAGCCACCATTTATCTTGTGTAAAACTTTCTCCATTCGTTGGGTTGAAACGGTGGTTACGTTGCTTCAGCGCTTCCCGCGTAGGGTGACTGTTTTACCTTTGCAATAGAATTTCATAATTAATTTAGAAAAGTTCCAAGAGACATCACCTAGTGTCGTCAGCCATTCTATGCCCAACACAGCCTCATAATCATCAATTGGTAGGAGGAAGAAGTCGGCAACAATTTCTTGGTCCTGTAGTAATAGTTTCACCTGCGGGCATCTTTGGTCGCATTTTAGGATTCGACCGTCGGTGACCTTTACGTCGAACTTGCTGCAACCTTCGATATGGAGTGCCATCCGAGCAGCAACCTTACTGTTTAGAAAGTTATTAGTGCTGCCTGTATCGATGAGAACGGTGATCGGTTGTTGTTTGAGCAGGCCTCCAACTTTCATCGTTTGTGGATTTGAGTAGCCGGCTAGCGCATGTACCATAAAGTCGACCGATTGTGGCTCTTCTTCCACATCTTCATCCTCATGTTCAAGACTCTCTTCTAGCTGTTCACTGATCTCTTCTTCCACTGGTTCAATCACAAGAAGTCTCCCCTTTTTACAGCGATGCTCGCGGCTCCACGGCTCGTCACAATGCCAACATAACCCCTTAGCAGATCGATCTCGAAGCTCTTCTCTTGTCAACCTTTTTGGTGCAGGAGTTCGGCTGATAGTAGGCGAGGCTAAGGGCTTCAATATTTTTGGTCGGGGAGCGACCCTAGTCCTCCGGGCTTCATGGTTCAATCGCTCCTCCTGAAGTCGTGCGAAAGAGATGGCTGCCATAAGCGTGTACGGTTGTCGCGCTTTAACTTCTCCCCGGATCTCCGGCTTCAAGCCCTCAATAAATGTCCCCAATAATTGTTTTTCAGACCAATCACGAGTTTGATTAGATAACCTTTCAAACCTGGTTTGATACTCCTGGATGGTGGAGGTTTGTCGGATCTTTGCTAGTTGTCCGTCGATGTTCTCGTAATCGGTTGGTCCGAAACGGATCAGCAGTCCTTCTTTGAATTGTCGCCATGAGAGGACTCCATGAGTATGTTCAAACCAATCAAACCATTGTATGGCATCTCCTTCAAGATGTATAGCTGCAATTTCTACCATAGATGCATCTGCGGTTTTGTGGTACCGAAAATATCGCTCCGCGCGCGAGATCCAACCAATCGGGTCTCCTTCTTCCCATCTAGGGAAGTCCACCCTCATGCGTGGATAGTGAGGATCGGTCATAGAGCCTCCCCTCTCTTGAAGGTCATCTCTTCGATTAGAGCTCTCCCCTTGATGTGATTTCTTTGGGCTCGGTGGTCGACCCAAACTAAGTTCGAAAAGAGAGTCCGAATCTTCTCCTCCATTCGTGTCTCGAAGGCTTCAAATTTAGCATCAATTGCCTCCTCGGATGCCATAGCATATGTCTCCAAATCTGTAATATTAAGATCTCTCTTTTGTTACTGGGTTAAAGGCATGAATTATTTGAGGGAAGTGGTGGCCGAAATGGTTTGTGGATTGGTGGATGTAGGCTGCGGTTTAGGCTTGTTTTGTGGCTGTTTTGGGTGCTGTTTGGGGCTACGATTTGATGGAGTTTTGGGCTGAGATGGTAGTGGATGAAGGTTAGGGAAGAAGGTTTTAGATCTGTGGTAGCTCACAGCAAAGATTTGACAAAAATCAATAGAAATTGCTGCCTATGTGTGCTGTCTCGTAAGAGCAGAATTGTCGTCGAAGAAATATCAGTTTCTCGACGAAATTTCCAGCGAAAACTCAGGGGTTTGAGGAGGGGGTTTGATGGTAGAATCTTAGTTTAGATAGCAACAAGGATAACAAATTGGATCAAGAAATTTTGGCAGCAAAGCAGTAAAGAAATCGTTGCAAGTTGCGATAGCAGAATTCTCGTCGAAAAATTTCAACAGTTTGCGACGAGAGATTGCAGCAACATACAAATTTGTTTTTGTGATGAATTCCACAATAGATCAATCATGGATGGGAGCCAAGATGATCTATGAGGTGCACAAAAAATTTCGTTCAAAAAGGATAACAATTAGATCGATTAAAGGCAGCAACACGCGGCTGAAATTTTCTGCAGCAATCCTTCGTTCGCAAAGATGGTAACTTTCGCGACGCAAGGAATTCGCAGCAAGGGATCGATAGAAAAACTTCTTTTTGGTATTTTAGATGAAAAATTGCAGTAGCAAAAGGTATTGGTGGTAGGAAAATACCAGATCTCTGATGCAATTGGAGGTGGCGATAGTAGATCGATTTGATCTACGTCAGGAGATGACGGTGGAGATGATGACGTCAAGAGCAATTGTGGGAATTGCTTGGCTGATGGTGGGCAGCAGAGATGGCAGCAAAAGCAGCAAGATTGCTGCTCTGATACCAGATGATAGAACCCCAGAGGAATTCTATAGAGATTGATCTTTGAGGGGGATCAACCCTTGGAACGCTATAGGGGTTCCACCCTCCAAGTAGCCTGGTGGCTGCAATTGAAGATTGATCTTTCTTATTGCAAAGAGGTGGAGGCTACAAGCTTATATAGAGCTCCAAACCCTAGCCCTAGGGGCTGCTTCCTAAGTGAACTACCCAATTTACCCTCAACCTTAGCGGGCCGGCCCAGTAACAAGGGGGGCGGCGGCTAAGAAGCCCAAAGACCCAAATATAAACCCTAGCCTCTCTTCTTTATAGGATAGAGGTGGCTAGGTGGGGTTTATTACATTCTCACAGGGTTTTTATTAGCTGCTACATGGTTGATTAGGACCTAACCCTGCTAGGGTCCTATTAGTGAACTTCCGACGAACTTCTCAATGAACTCCCGATGTACATTATGGTGAGCCCCCGATGAACTTCTCGACAAATTCTAGCAACACTCCCAAACTTTCGATGAACTCCTGATGAATTCTCGGACTCCTGATGAATCATTTGATCTTTAACTCCAACACTATATTTGTTTTATACCTTTTTCGTTATCGTAGTTAATTCTGCACACTTTTCTCAATATCTAGATTAGATCAATTTATCAATTGATTTCATCATTAAAATCCAAGATTCAATAAGAATCTTGTTAACAAGTTTAAAATTAGAAAAACATTTACTAAGACTTTTTAAACTATTGATGACATCCATAAAATAGGTGTACATGTCACAAATAGTTTCATTTGGTTCATTCGAAACAATTCAAAATTATGCATCAAAAGATTAATTTTTGAGTCTTTGACTCTAATAATGTCTTCGTGTGTGATTTCAAGTCTATGTCAAATGTCATAAGCTGTTTCATAAATAGAAACTCGATTAAATTTATATTTATCCAAAGCACAAAACAAAGTATTCATAGCTTTGGTTTTTAAAGAGAAAGTCCTCTTCTCCAAATCATTCCATTCATTCATTAGAAGAGAAAATTTTAAAATTTATTTTCAATGATATTCCATAAATTTAAATCCAAGGAAAGTAAGAAAACTCTTATTCGAGTTTTCCAATATGTGTAGTCCGTCACATTGAACATGGGAGGACGAACAATATAATAACCTTATTGAAAGCTAAAAAGAGTCATTACTCTTAGGTGTTAATCCAAAAGAGAAATAACAAGACTCTGATACCAACTATTAGGATCAATATGACATAAAGAAGGGGGGGGGGGGTGTTGAATTAGTATAACCGTAAAAATGTCGATGTTTCAGAAAATCGTTTCGTACGAAAAGTTTCGTTTCATGAAAACATATTTCGATAAAGATGTTTAACTTTGAATATATTTATAAGTGAGTGATGTGGAAGTAGAGTTATTGCAAAATAAATAGACAAGCAGAGAAAGAGAGGCACACTAATTTTATAGTGGTTCGGTCATCTGATCTATGTCCACTCCCGATTTCTCCTTCGTCGAGGCCATCGACTTTTACTATCGGTCTTCCTTCAATGGGCGAAGACCAACTACCTTTACAACTCTCTTTTTCTTTTAATAAGTTTAGGAGTTAACCTTTTACAAGCCCACTCACCCCTCTCTTAGACTTGATTAACACTTAAAGCTAGAGGGGAGGAATTTTTACACTATTATAGCAGAGTTTTCCCTCTTTTTTTTCTCAGTTGGTGTATTGCCTAACCAAGGATGAGAGAGGTACTAGGTGGTACCATCGCCTAGTCTGCCCTGACACTAGGCGGTACCACTGCCTAACACTGGGCGGTACCATCACCTGACATAGTCTCGGAGACTATTTCTTGAATATTGAGCCACCGGTAGTTCCACCGCCTGTTCTGGTGGTGCCACCGTTGACCCTCCTCTTGGGTCACTATTTGGGCCTTGCACTTGGCTCAACACAGCCCAAACTTACGCTCAATTAGTCCCTAATTGAGTTGGCTAAATTTCAACCTAATTAGACCTAAAACCTACTTCGATCTAGACAATTATTAAAAAGCTTAATCGAATATTGTCTGGCATGTCATTGGTTCATCCAGCGCTTCATCCGATTCTTCGGTGCATCATCCTCTCTTGCGGCCTATTACCCAATTGGCCAACTCTTATCTCCTTGGTATAATTTCTCTCTTCTTGGCCTGATGCCCGAACCCATCATTTGAAGCCTTCTATCGATACGTCGATCGATCCTTTGACTCGACATCCAATTTTCTGGTATGTTCTCCTCTGGTCCAACATCGATTCTTCCTACTTCAATTGTTTATTCCTAATCGAAGCTACCTGCATCACTCAAAATGTAGATTAGATCTTAATCACTATCAATTGGTTTCATCATCAAAATCCGAGATTCAACATCTACCAGATCTCATAATCATAGTGTGCTGCAATAGCTAATAAAATTTGGATAGATTTTAGTATAGCTATGAGTGAAAAAGTTTTGTCATAGTCAACACCTTGCTTTTGATGATACCCCTTAGCCAGTAGTCTTGCTTTATAGATCTCTACGTTTCTATATACTCTGATTTTCTTCTTGAAGATCCACTTGTAGCCAATAGATATAATACCCTCAAGTGTATTAACTAGGTTCCAAACCTTATTGGAGTATATGGAATCCATCTATGAATTCATTACTTCTTGCCACTTCTTAGAGTCTATACTCGTAATAGCCTCATCGTAGGTTTGAGGATTAATATCTTCAATATTATCTCCTCTAATATGTCTCGCATATCTCTCAAGAGGATGTGATACTCTATCGAACCTACATAAAGTCAGAACTTGTGTGCTAGGTGCCTGAACAGACTCTAGATGTGGAATGGTGCTTGAGCTAGGTCATCCAACCTCGCTCAACTCTATCACACTCCCATTGTCTCCACCAAGAATGTATTCCTTATCAAGGAACACTACTTTCTTGGCTACAAAGACTTTTTGGTCCTCGGGGTGAGAAAAATAATACCAATTAGTTTCCTTGGGATATCCTATGAATATGCACCGTTCCATCCTAGATTCTAATTTATCATGGTTGTGTCTCTTGACATAGGCAGAGTAGCCCCAAATCTTAACAACCTTAAGATCGTACTTCTTCCCTTTTCATATCTCATATGGGGTAGACATCACTGGCTTAATTAGAATTCTATTTAGGAGCTAAGTTGTGGTCTCTATGGCGTATCCCCAGAATGAGATGGGTAGGCCAGCGAAACTCATCATGGATCACACTATGTCTAACAGCATGTGATTCCTCCTTTTGGATACACCAAAGCTGGGGTGTATAAGAAGGTGTCCACTGGAATAGAATCCCTTAGTACTTGAGGAACCAGATGAAATTTTTACTCAAGTACTCACTTTCTCGATCTGATCGAGGAGTCTTGATACTCTTTCCAGTCCAGTTCTCCACTTCATTTTATACTCCCTGAATTTCTCGAAGGTCTCAGACTTATACTTCATTAAGTACACATGTATATACATTAAAAAATCATGAGTAAAAGTAATGAAGTAGGAGTAACCACCTATGACATGAGTTGATATGGAACCATATACATCACTATGTATGAGTTCTAGTAACTCAGTGGCTCTTTCTTCAATTCTATTAAATGGAGAGTTGGTCAGTTTTTTACGAAAGCAATGTTCGTAAGTCACATATGACTCAGTCAAATGGATCTAGGTATCCATCCTTTTGTAACTTTTGAATCCTTCCCTCATGGATGTGACCTAGCCTATAATGCCACAAATATGCATTGTTCACCTCATCTCTTTTCCTCTTAGACTCACTTACACTTAAGATATGCGAAGCTATGTCTAGCATAAACAAACTATTATGCAATGTTCCTCTCGTGATAATCTTAACATCTAATAATATTATGTTAAATCTCAGATTTTGATGATGAAACCAATTGATAGTGATTAAGATTTAATTTGTATTTTGAGTGACACAGGTAGCTTCGATCAGGAATAGACAATTGAAGCAGGAAGAATCAATGTTAGGCCGGAGGAGAACATGTTAGAAGATTGGACGTCAAGCCAAAAGATCAGTTAATGTATCAGCAGAAGGCTTCGGATGATAGGTTCGAGCATCAGGCTAAGAAGAGTGAAATTACACTAAGGAGATCGGAGTTAGCCGATTGGGCAATAGGCTGCAAGAGAGGATGATACATCTAAGAATCAGATGAAGCATTGAATGAACCAATGACATGTTGGATAATATTTGGTTAAGTTTTGTAATAATTATCTAGATCGAAGTAGGTTTAAGTTATAATTAGGTTGTAATTGGGCCAACTCAGTCTCCAAGACATAGCCTCCGAGACTACGTTAGGTGGTGGTACCACCCAGTACTGGTGGTGGAATCGCTAGTACCCTGAAGACTAGGGTGATTCAAATTTTAGCTCCATATTTAAATCCCCTTGAGGTCTATAAATACCTCTCTCATCCTTGGCTAGAACACACACCAACTGAGAAAGAAAAGATAGAAAACTCTATTGTAATAGTGTGAAAATTTCTCCCCTCTAACTTTAAGTGTTGATCAAGTCTAAGAGAGGGGTGAGTGGGCTTGTAAAAGATTAACTCCTGAACTTATTAAAAGGAGAATAGAGCTGTAAGGGTGGTTGGTCTTTGTCCATTGAAGGAAGATCGATAGTAAAAGCTGATGGTCTCGACGAAGGAGGAATTGAGAGTGGACGTAGGTTGGATGATCGAACCACTATAAAATTAGTGTGCCTCTCTTTATCTGCTTGTCTATTTATTTTGCAACTACTCTACTTTCACATCACTCACTTGCAAACATATTCAAAGATAAATATCTTTGCCGAAATGTGTTTTCATTGAATGAAGCTTTTTGTATGAAACGATTTTTTGAAACATTGACATTTTTACCGCTGCATTAATTCACCCCCTCCCCCCCCTCTTAGTGTCGTATTGATCCTAATAGTTGGTATCAGAGTCTCGTTATTTCTCATTTGGATGAATACCTAAGAGAAATGACTCTTTTTGGCTTTCAAGAGGGTCATTCTATCATTTGTCCTCTCATGTTCAATGGTACAAACTACATATTGAAAAACTTGAATAAAAGTTTTCTTGCTTTCCTTGGATTTAAATTTATGGAATATCATTGAAAACAGATTGCAAAAGTCTTCTCATTTGATGAATGAATGGAATGATTTGGAGGAGAAGACTTTCTCTTTAAATGCAAAGGTTATGAATATCTTATTTTGTACTTTAGATAAAATTAAATTTAATCATGTTTCTATTTACAAAATTGCACAAGAGATTTGGCACACTCTTGAAGTTGTTAGGGATCGAGTGGCACTAAGGAGGGGGGGGTGAATTAGTGCAGCAGTTAAGAATGATAAATTCGGTGATTTAAAACAACTTTCAGAAACTTCATATGTTGAAAATGATGCTTCGATTAAATCTACAACGAAAGATGCTTTAGAAGTAAATTGATTCGTAAGAAGGAGATGAGAAGGTAGAGCATTAAGGTGAAGATGGTTTGTAGTAAAATAAATTGCAAGAATATAAATACAAACCGATTTATAGTGGTTCGGTTATACGACTTACATCCATCCCGATTTCTCTTCATTTGAGGCCATCGACTTTTCACTAGTTATTATCCTTCTAACGGGTGAGGATGAACTCCCTTATAGCTCTCTCCTTTTGACGGGCTTAGGAGGTAACCCTTACAAGGCCTCTCACCCCTCTCTAAGGCTAGATCACACTTTAGAATAAGAAGGAAGGTTTTGACATAATTTTAATAAGGTTTTCCCTTCTTCTTTCTTAGTTTTTGTGTGTATTTAATCCATGGATGAGAAGGGTATTTATAGACCTTAAGAGGATTCAAATTTGGAGCCCAAATTTGAATCACTTTCGGTTTTTCCGGTGCTGGCGGTGCCATCGCCTGTCAGTGGCGGTGCCACCGCCTGTCAGTGTCAGATATTGATAGTGTACTGGGCAGTGCCACCGCCAAACACTTCCAGCTTCACTAGTTGGACCTTAAACTTGACCCAAACCAGTCCAAAATAAGACCCAATGAGCCTCTACTTGGGTTATAGGATTAACACCTAATCCTAATCCAAATTAACATGCTAACTATGAAATTAAAGATATTTCCTAAGCTATTACAAAGTATGACAAGTCAAGATTTCTTCCGGTGAGCTTCCGATGAACTTCTGGCGGTCTTCCGACGAATCCTCGGTAACCATTCTACGGACTCCCGACAAGCTCCTGGACTTCACGATGATCTTGGCGAGTTCCATCGAGCTTCTTTGGCAAGCTCCGATCTTTCTTGGCAAGCTCCGTGAACTTCCGATGAACCTTTCGGTGAACTTCCAAAAACTCTTCGGCAAGCTCCCTACTCGTTCTCGGCCAGTTTCAGTAGCACTCCCAACGAATATTCGGACTTCCGTCGAACTCTTGAACTCCCAACGATTCATCACACTTGTCTTCCAGCACTTTATTTTGCTTTACATCTTTATTATTATCATAGTTAATCTTGCACACATAAACCAAAACTCTACTTCGATCTAGACAATTATTACAACACGAATTGACAGTCAGTTGCCCAGCACGTCATTGGTCGGTGCTTCGTCCGATTCTTCGGCGCATCGTCCTCTCTTGTGTTTTGTTACCTAATTGACGATTGACCTCCGCAACCTTGATATCCTTGGTGCAACATGCTTTTCTTGGCCTGATGCCCGACGTACGAAGCTTTCTGCCGATTGTCGACCGAACCTTCATCTCGACATCCAATATCCTGACATGATCACCCGGCATAATATCAATTCCTCCAGCGTCAACTGTCTAATCCTAATCGATGGTAGACCTACGTCACTTAAAATGCAGTTAGACAATAAAACACAATCAATTAGTTTTATCATCAAAATCTGAGATTCAACAGAAGTCACACATGAAGGCACTAGTAGTGTTAAAGACAAAGTAAATTTTTTGATCCATGATTTTGAATTATTTCGAATGGGACTAAGAGAAACTATTGGTGACATATACATCAATTTTGTGGATATCGTCAATAGTTTAAAAAGTCTTAATAAATATTTTTCTAATTTCGAACTTGTAAACAAGATTTTAAGATCCCTTTCAAAAAGTTAGGATCCAAAAGTAACAGCGATACAATAAGCCAAGGACTTGAACAACTTTTTACTCGAAGAATTTATCGGGTCTTTGATGACCTATGAAATGACTTTCTTGGTATAATATGAATATGAGAATAACCTTCCAAAGAACATGAAGGATTTGAGACTTCGAACAATAGAATATCACTTGAGTGATAACTCAAGTAATGATGATGATGATGATGACCTTGAACTTTTGACTATAAAATTTAAAAAATTCATAAAACAAGAATTAAAGAACAAAAATGAACTCAATTCGGATACAAGCACTTGCTATGAATACAAAAAACTAAGGTACCTCAAAAGCAAATGTCCATAACAAAAGAAGAAGAAGACACTCAAGGACGAATCATATAATGAAGTTGCGAACTATGCTATGACGGCTTTCGACAACAAGGTAAGTGACTCAATCTAGTCTTTTTTACCTTACCATGAAATTACTTAGTGTTTTTCATGATTTGATGAATTTAATTTTTTTAAATTTTTTTTATCATTCTAGTGATTTTTTAAAATTAAAGAATGTGAATGACAATTGCATGATAACTTCTCACACTAAGCTAGAGTCATTTAAGAAAGACATTGTCTTGTTACAACTAATAACAATAAAAGAAAGAATTTTAGAATTAAAATAATTTTGAAGATGCTTTATGGTATCATGCTTCATGATTTTATATTATGCATGAGGATTTGAAGTAATGATCTTATGTTTTGAAAAAATGTATTATATTTTTGATCTTGATAATGAAACTTGTGTTTCGGTTTTAAACATGATGCATGTCTTTTATACAAAAAACTTGAGTATGTTTATATGAAATCAATGCATGAATTGAAACAATTAAAAAGAGTAAAGCATTTTTTTAAAATTTCTTTATCTCTATCTTTTCGATTTTTCAACATGTGATTCTTAGTGATGAATCTATTTTATGAATCTCGTAAACTATAAAAGTGATTTTGATGATTCAAATTTGAATGAGTTTATCAAAACCATGATCTTAATTTTTTTAAGAC
Source organism: Musa beccarii (assembly GCA_024322285.1). Taxonomy (NCBI): domain Eukaryota; kingdom Viridiplantae; phylum Streptophyta; class Magnoliopsida; order Zingiberales; family Musaceae; genus Musa; species Musa beccarii. The sequence continues at coordinate 30,808,772 of CM044399.1, read as the reverse complement.
TTATAACATGAAATCCTTTATAAATCAAGATATTCTATTATGTGTTCTCGTATCATTCCTCTAAAAGAAGATTTCACAAATGAATCATGATTCCTATCTTGAATTGCAACATAATTTTTTATGAATCATGATGAATTGAGATTTCTTATGTATGAATCAAGTTGTCCTTTTTGCTATTTATTACCAAATGAATCTTGATATCATTGCTATTTTAGTTCCTATGTTTCATTTTACAAAAAAAAAGAATATTTATAAATCATGATCTTGATACCTAATACTTAAGATTTTTTTGATATCATATCCTTCATGACATAATTTCTTTAGCTTGTATGCATCATGTGTTGATTGAAATACTAATTGATGCAAATTTTTAATTGATGTGAAAAATTATTGTAAAAAGAAGATACTACTATATCATTGTATTATTCTCTTCCTTTTAATAATGACAAAGGGGGAGAAACACTTGCTATCTTGCACTTCACAAAATGAAGCAAATGTTTGCTAGCTTGGACATTTCAAGGAAGCTTAAATATTTGCTAGCTTGCAAAGGTAAAACTTATTTACACTTCTCAAAAGAGAAGAAACAAAAGTTATTAGCTTAGAATATCACAAAGAGAAGCAAAGTATTATCTTGCCTATCTTAAGATGTAAAAGTGCAAACTTGCACATATCAAGAAGTAAGTGATAAATTGCTATAGTTGCACATCTTTAAAACTTGCTATGCTTGCATTTTGTAAAGTGATTCATTGCTAACTAGTATGTTGCAAAACTTGCATATCTTAAAAACATGCTAGATGCACTTCTCTTTTTTGTTGATAACAAGGAGGGGGTGCAAGTATGATGACAATATTAAAATTTCATGCATGTTATAATGCACTTTAAAATTTTGAATGATGTATGCAATGATTTTGTATGATGAATGATTTTTCATTTCTATCAATGTAGTAATATTGATAGGGAGAGTTTGTCTAAACTCCGTCATCAATTGGTTATCATCATCAAAAAGGGAGAGATTAATGAATCTCAGATTTTGATGATAAAACCAATTGATAGTGATTAAGATCTAATCTATATTTTGAGTGATGCAGGTAGCTTTGATCAGGAATAGACAATTGAAGTAGGAAGAAGAATTGGGCTAACTCAATTAGGGACCAATTGGGCCCAAGTTTAGGCTGTGTTGGGTCAAGTGAAAGGCCTAAACAATGACTCAAGAAGTGGGTCAGGCGGTGGTACTACTAGAGAAGTGGGTCAAGTGGTGGCACCACTAGAATAGGCAGTGGAACCGTCGGTGGTTTAGTCTTCAAGACACAATCTTCGAGACTGTATCAGGCGGTGGTACCATTCAGTACTAATGGTGGAGCTGCTAGTACCTTGAAGACCAGGGTGATTCAAATTTTGGCTCTAAGTTTAAATCCCCTTGAGGCGTATAAATATCCCTCTCATCCCTCGTTAGAACACACACCAACTGAAAAATAAAAGAGGAAAAACTCTACTGTAATAGTGTGAAAATTCCTCTCCTCTAGCTTTAAGTGTTGATCAAGTCTAAGAGAGGGGTGAGTGGGCTTGTAAAAGGTTAACTCCTGAACATATTAAAAGGAAAAGAGAGCTGTAGGGGTGATTGGTCTTCGCCCATTAAAGGAAGACTGATAGTAAAAGTCGGTGGCTTCGACGAAAGAGGAATCGGGAATGGATGTAGGTCGGATGATCGAATCATTATAAAATTGGTGTCTCTCTTTCTCAGCTTATCTATTTATTTTGTAATTGCTCTTCTTTCACATCACTCACTTGCAAACATATTCGAAGTTAAACGTCTTTGCCAAAATGTGTTTTTATTGAACGAAGTTTTTCATGCGAAATGATTTTTCGAAACATCGACATTTTTACCGTTGCACTAATTCACACCCCCCCTCTTAGTGCAGTATTGATCCTAACCTATTGAACAATCATTATTCTCAAAAATTAATTTATATCTACTAATAGTTAAATATGAAATGAAAATAATATTTTTGATAATAGAAAGAATATAATAACATATATCTAATGCAATAATAGCTCTACCAAGCACATGTAGGATAACCTCGCCAATAGCCACTGTAGCAACTTTTGCTCCATTGCCTATCTTGAGGTCCATCTCACGTCTCGCCAATCTCCTAGGTCTTGCTAGTGCTAGTTATAGGTGTCCTACAAGCCAATCACGTGAATGATGATACCTATAATACGCTGCGCCAATCTCTTTGCTTATGATTATTGGTATTTTTCTCACATTATCTGGATGTATATTGTAATGTCCTTGGATCTATGCAATGAGAATCGGATCATGATGAAATCACGATAATGAGATCGATTCATCTTTAAACATAGACCCTAAATAATTCCGGTCATAGGTTACTCGAGAGGGACATCGAGATAACCGGACAGACTGGTGTGCTGTATACCTATCCATATGATGGAAGTGGCTGGTCTCATAGCTACTCATATGGGGACATTAAGGATACAGTACAGATGCTCATTAGAGAATGAGTTCACTAATTGATCCACTTATAGAATGTTGATAGTTATTGATATCTCACGTCAGATAGTGATTTCGTAGTCCTAGTAGTGTATATGGTCCTTAAACTTGAGACACCAAAGATGCCTTATATGAGTACTCTATTCTTTGACGCCGGACTTACAGGTTTAGAAAGTTTCAAATATGGTACAATCGGTTCTCGGGAATGATAGCCAACCTTACGAAGGTAATTGAGTGTCAATAGAGGATCATCCACTCTCGATATCATGAGAGGAATATCCCATGTGTTCTTGTTTAGGCAAATATCTGGCCAAGGTCATTCGGATTGAGAGAGAAAGAGTTATCCAGGAGAATCCGATTAAAGCGAGACTCGATTAAAAATCGTATTGGCCTGATAGTACCATGCCCAATATACAGTCTCTAGGATATTAGATGGATAAGAGACTATAAATACATGGTAACTGAGGACAAATAGGTCTAGAGGATTGGATTCCCATGTATCGTCTGGGGACTACGGCGTAGTGGCCTTGTACGTCCGTAATCGATGAGTCGAGTGAATTATTATGGAGATAATAATTCACTGAGTTAAAAGGAGTTCTGACAAGTATAACTCACGGCCAGCTCGATATTGGGCCTAGAGGGCCACACACATATGATAGGCGTTACGACGAGTACAGGTTCGGATATGAGATATTCGTTGGAGCTCCCATCATATTGGATATCCAATAAGCCCATGTATTATTGGATCCCATGGATGAGATCCAATAAGAGCTAGATTATTGGGCAGAGACCCATTAATCTAAGAGGCTTGGGTAATTGGATAGAGATCCAATACCCAATAGGGCTAGATCCATTAGAGTTGATAGGGGGCCTCTATAAATAAGAGAGAACCAAAGACCCATAGGCTAGGGTTTTTGGTGGCTACCTCCTGTTCTCCTCTCTCTAGAGAGGTGCATCGTCATAGTCCCTACAATGTGTTGAATCTTAAATTTTGATGATGAAACTAATTGATTGTGTTTAGTTGTCTAATTACATTTTGAGTGACACAAGTCTACTCGATCAGGATTAGACAATTGATGCAGGAGAAATAGACATTGCGTTGGAGGAAATCACGTCAAGATATTGGACGTCGAGTCAGAGGTCCAATCGATAATCGATAGAAGGCTTCGGACGTCAGGCATCGGGCCAAGAAGAGTGGTGTTGTGCCAAGGATATCGGGGTTGCAGAGGTCAACCGCCGATTGGGCAATAGGCCACAAGAGAGGACGATGCATCGAAGATTCGGATGAAGCACCGACCAATGATGTGTCGGGCAACAGAATATCAATTCATGTTGTAATAACTGACTAGATCGAAGTAGAGTTAAGTTTTATGTATGCAAGATTAACTACGATAATAATAAGACGTAAAACAAAACAAAGGTCAGAGTCAAGTATAATGGAATCATTGGGAGTTTGAGAGTTCGACGGAAGACTAAAGATTCATCGGGAGTGCTGTTGAAACTGGCCAAGAACGAGTAGGGAGCTTGCCGAAGGGTTTTCGAAAGTTCACCGGAAGGTTTGTCGGAAGTTTGTGGAGCTCACCGAGCAAGATCAGAGCTTGCCGAAGAAGCTCATCGGAACTCACCAAGATCAATCGTGAAGTCCAGGAGCTTGTTGGGAGTCCGTAGAATGGTATCCGAGGGTTCGTCGAAAGGCCGTCGGAAGTTCACCGAAAGCTCACCGAAAGAAGTCTTGACTTTCTGGATTTTGTAATAGCTTAGGAAATATTTTTAATTTTATAGTTAACATATAATTAGGGTTAGGATTAGGTATTAATCCTTTAACCCTGTTAGGGGCCAATTGGGCTTGGTATTGGATCAGTTTGGGTCGGGTTTAAGGCCCAACTAGGAGTGCTGAATACTGTCTGACGGTGGCCAGACTAGGGCGATGGCACCGCCTAGGTCCAACTTCTCAAGTAGTCTGGGGCGGTGGTACCGCCCAGACTGGGTGGTGGTACCGCCTAGTACACTGACCATGTTAGTGTATCTGGCAGTGGTACCCTAGACTGAGCGGTTGTACTACCCAGTGTCAAAGTTAGACTGGTGGTGGTACCGCTAGTGACACACAGTGGTATCGCTAGAACCCGGTAGACCTAGGATGGGATAGTTTTTGGCTCCAAGTTTGAATCTAATTGGATCCTATAAAACCCCTCCCTCCCATCCTAGGGTTGAGGTGACAAGCACATATACTTTGAAAGCAAGAAAACGCTGTAGAATTCTTTCTAGAAATCCTCTCCTCTAGACTTCACTTGTATCTAAGTTAAACGAGATAAGAAAGTTCTTGCAAGGGTTACCTTCTAAGCCCGTCAAAAGAAGAGTGCTGTAAGGTAGTTGGTCCTCGCCCATTGGAAGGAGGATAGCTAGTGGAAAAGCCGGTGGCCTCAAGAGAAGAGGAATCGGGAGTGGACGTAGGTTATATGACCGAACCACTACAAATCTGGGTTTGCATTTCTGTTCTTGTTATTTGCTTTGTTGCAAACCCTTTCCATTTGATTTGATGCTCTGTTTCATTATCACTTACAAACATTTTTAAGTTAGAGCTTTTCCAATACAATTTCTCTAATACGTTTTCGTTGAAACGAATTATCTTTTGTTGTATGAAGTTTCTGAAATTATCAAAATTTATCATTATTAACCACTGTACTAATTAACCAACAATTGGTGTCAGAGCCTCGTTATTTCTCTTTCGGATTCACACCCATGAGAAATGGCTCTTCACGACTTTCAAAAAGGTTTTTCGATTGTTCGTCCTCCGTTGTTTAACGGTTTGGACTACACTTATTGGAAAACTCGAATGAGAGTTTTCTTGATTTCTTTAGATTTAAATTTATGGAATATTATTGAAAATGGCTTCAACTTCCCTTTAAACCGATGAATGAATGGTCGGATTTAGAGAGATTTTTTTTTAAATGCAAAGGCTATGAATGCCTTATTTTGCTCTTTAGATAAAAACGAGTTTAATCGAATTTCTACATGTGAAATAGCTTTCGATATTTGGCACACACTTAAAGTCACACACGAAGGAACAAGTAGAGTCAAAGACTCGAAAGTTAATATTTTGATGCACGATTTTGAGCTTTTTTTAATAGAACCAAACGAGACTATCGATGACATGCTCTCCCATTTCTCAGATTTCATCAATAGTCTAAGAGCCCTTGATAAATCTTTTTTTGATTTTGATCTCGTAAACAAGATTTTAAGATCCCTTCCAAAAATATGGAATAAAAAAGTAACCGCTATACAAGAAGATAAAAATTTAAATGAGTTATCTCTTGAAGAACTCATTGGGTCTTTAATGACTTATAAGATAACATTCTTGGAATACAATGAATATGATGAACACATGAACCACCTTTCAAAGAACATGAAGGATTTGGAACTTTGGACTATAAAATATCACTTGAGTTATGACTCAAGTGATGAGGACAATGAAGATGACATTGAACTTTTAATGAATCTTAATAAGTTCATTAAACAAAAATCTAAAATTAAAATTGAACTTGAACAAAAGAAGAGGCCACTAAAGAAGAAGAAGAAGGCATGCCAAGAAGAATCCAGTAAAGAAGAGATGAATTGGGCATTAACGGTTTTTGACAACAAGGTAAGAAACTCACCCGAAATATTTGTACGTTGTTATGAAATTACTTGATAATTTTTCATGAATTGTTTAACTTAGTAGGAAATAATTTTGTTTTAATATCATGCCTTTTATATTTTTTTGAAAATTAAAATGATGCTTGCATAATTTGTGATAATGCTCATACAAGATTAAACCGATGAATTTTTATCTTGACAATTTTCATATGGCTATTCCTAAATGCTTGATTTTGGCATAAATGCTTAGGCATGGTCATATAAAATCATGCTTGATTATGATAAAAAATGAAAGTATTAAACATATGATTGTCAAGTTCAAAGCGGCACTAAGGAGGGGGGGGGGGTGAATTAGTGCAGCGGATTAAAACTTAACCTTTTAAAAGTCAATTCCGGAGATTCGTATAGAAACTTAATATAACTAAAGAGACTTTAACTTGAAGTAATTCAGGTGAATAAAGTTGGAAGTAGGGAGAAGAATTCCGATCAATTTTGCAGCTAAGAAATTTACGAAACAGAAATTCAAACACACACACAGCAAATGTACGCAGTGATGTATAGTGGTTCGGTCAAATGACCTACGTCCACTCTTGAAGCCTCCTCCAATGAGACTCCCAACTTCCACTACCAAATCCCTTGAAGGGGAAGGACCAAACACCTCTTTACAGCCTTTTACTAGAGGTTCCCTCACTTTACAGAATTTTTATAAGGAGAAGAAAAGAGGTGAACACTTGAGCAATTGAAAGCAGGAATTTGCTATAGCTTAGACTCAATTCTAACACTGCAAAAGGTCCCTCAACCAGCTAGAAGTAAATGGGTATTTATAGAGCTTTTTGGGATTCAAAAATCCCGCTCAAAGAGGGGTCTCATCCGAAATTTCAGACTGCAGGCGGTACTACCGCCTGACACACCTTTGCGTGTGTCAGTGTGCTGGTGATACTACCGCATGGCATTGGCGGTACTACCGCCTGACACAGGTGGTTGCAACCACCTGTCAGGCGGTACCACCGCCTACCTGGGGCGGGGCTACTGCCTAGCCTACGGTCAACAAGCGGTGCTACCGCCTAGCCTACGGTCAACAGGCGGTGCTACCGCCTGGGTTCGGCGGTGCTACCATCGGCCCTTGCCAGAAACTGTATGGGCCTAACCTTTGGCTCAATACAGCCTAATAAAGGCCCAATTGGCCCAATACAGGTCTAGATAGGATTAACACTTAGTTTATACCCTAATTAAGTGCTAACTATGAACTTTTAAAGCCAAATTAAATCGACACCATCAAGTTATCTTTTGAAGAGCTTTCCGGCGATCTTCCAACGGACTTCCAACACTCCCTCGAATTCCTTCCGGCGGACTCCCAGCAGGCTCCCAGATTCTATGACGAGTTCAACGAGTCTTTGGCACCCTTCCGAACCTCCTCGGTGATCTTCGCGAACCTCCGACGATCTTTCTGGCAAACTTCCGAAACCTTCGGCAAGTCCCCGATTTCATCTCGGTTGGCTCCGACAGCACTTCCGATGATCCTTCGAACTTTCGGTGGACTCTTGAACTTCCAGTAACTTGACTCCAGTAATTAGCTCTATCATAGTTAATCCTGCACACTTATCTCAAAAATGGATTAGATCAAATAACCATCAATTGACTTCATCATCAAAATCCGAGATTCAATAATCTCCCCCTTTTTGATGATGACAATCAATTGATGACGGAGTTATTCTTAACTCCCCCTATCTATATGCCATATAATGAGAAAGTAAAAATATTTGAATTCAATCTCTTGAATTCAACCAAAACCGATAAGTTACTTGCGTTGAACTTATCATCATGCTCAATCAGCATGAGGTTTCATTTGTAAGCACTATCAAAGCATGACATTTAATTTCAAATCGAAGGATGATAAACATTTATCATTTCATCAAAAGATACCAAAAATTTGAGATTACAACAAGGATCTTATGATTGAAAAAGCGTGACACCATATCAGATAAGTCATGAGATGAAAACTTGTCATATCGATCGAAAGATGTCATTTGATAAACATGATATAATAGGAATCTTTCAACTATAAAATTCAATTGCAATGTGATGTATTGCATTACTTATGGGTTCATTTGCAATGCTATTTAAGGATTGCAACCTGTTTTTTTGACACAAAGCATGGCAAGAGCAATTGAATTGCAATAACACATCTTATGAGACATTTTTCATTTCATTTACACTATATAAGTCATTTTTCAATATAATGCATGATATTTATCAAGTCATCAAATTATTTTGCTCATAAAGGCCACATTCATCAAGTCATCAATTTCATATTTTTCTCCCCCTTTGTCATCAACAAAAAGGAGATGAATAAACTTGATGAAAGGGTGAAACTTGATAAAAAAAATGACATAAGTGAGAGGAGTCATAAAGTCTTTTTTAATACAATGCATGATATTTATCAAGTCATCAAAATTTTTCAAATTATGTATAAGGATACATCATTGAAGCCAATCATCAACCATATCCAAGAAAATTCATGATGAGATTCAACTTGTTATTTTTATGAAGGAAGAAGATATGAAATCATAAAAACTTGATTAGCACATGAATAAATATTTAAGAGCTTGATTTTTATGCAGAATCCATGACATTAATTTATGCATATGTCAAGCTTATATAATCCATTTAGTCATCACAAAAGAAGTTGAAGATAGTATGAAGTTATACATACATCATTGAAAGACATGATTTTCATTGAAGGTATAAAGGTGAAACTATCAAAATCAAAGTTTAAACATTTTGGAAATCATGCACTATTAAATATTAGCACAAATTTAGCATGCCTAATTCTCTTCTAATGAAGTCATCATTATTAGCATGCCTAATTCTCTTCTAATGAAATCATGCACTATTAAATATTAGCACAAATTTAGCATGTCTAATGAAGTCTTCTAATAAAGGGCTTTGTGAAAATGTCTGGTAATTAGTATTTTGTATCAATAAATTCTAGAGTTACATCATTATTAGCGACATGATCTCATATAAAGTGATGCCTAATATCAATGTGCTTAGTTCTTGAGTGTTGAATGAGATTTTTGGTTAGACAAATAGCACTTGTGTTATCGCATTTTATTGGAATATTTTTTAAATTAATTCCATAATCTTCTAAAATGTTTTTCATCCAAATAACTTATGCACAACATGTACTTGTAGCTATATATTCGGCTTCCGCCATAGATAGTGTAACAGAATTTTGTTTCTTGGATGTCCAAGAAACAAGTGCATATCCTAGAAATTGGCATGTTCTGGATGTGCTTTTTCTATCGATTCTACATCTGTCAAAATCAGCATATGCATAAGCTTTTAAATTAAGGTTATCAGATTTTGGATACCATAATAATAGATTAGGAGTTCCTTTAAGATACCTAAAGATTCTTTTAATAGCTTTAAGGTGAGATAACTTAAGATTAGCTTGGAATCTTGCATATAGACCTACACTAAACATGATATCAGGTCTAGTTGCAGTGAGATAGAGTAAGCTACCTATCATTCCCCTATATGTTTTTTGATCAAAATTTTCTCCATTTTCATCCAAGTCTAACTTGGTGGAAGTACTCATTGGAGTGTTGATGGCTTTAGAACTATCCATGTTAAATCATTTTAATAGTTCAAATGTATACTTGGTTTGATTAAGAAATATTCCATCACTAAGTTGTTTAATTTGTAATCCTAAAAAGAAGTTTAACTCACCCATTAGACTCATTTCAAATTTATGACTCATACACTTAGCAAATAATTCACATTGTGATTCATCCGAAGAACCAAAAATGATATCATCAACATAAATTTGAATAATAAGAAAATTATTTTCAAAATATTTAATAAACAATGTAGTATCAACCTTGCCTTCAGTAAAATTATTTGAAATTAAGAAAGAACTAAGCCTCTCATACCAAGCCCTAGGGGCTTGTTTCAATCCATAGAGAGCTTTAGTTAATTTAAACACATGATTAGGAAGAAGAGAGTTTTCAAAACTTGGTGGTTGTTCAACATAAACTTCTTCAGAAATAAAGCCATTCAAAAAAGCACTTTTGACATCCATTTGAAAAAGCTTAAAGTTATTACTACTAGCATAGGCAAGGAGCATCCTAATGGCTTCTAGTCTAGCCACAAGAGCGAAGGTTTCTTCGTAATCGATACCTTCTTCTTGGTTGAAACCTTTGACCACTAATCTAGCATTGTTTCTAACCACGATATCATATTCATCTTGCTTGTTTCTAAAGACCTATTTAGTACTGATAACTAAATGGTCACTTGGTCTAGGAACAAGCTTCAATACCTCATTTCTCTCAAATTGGTTCAATTCCTCTTGCATTGCGATAACCTAAGAATTATCTTTCAAGGCTTCGTCAATGCTTTTAGGCTCAATTTGAGAAACAAAAGCGGCATGAGCACAAAAATTTTTAAATGAAGAACACGTTTGAACCCCTTTCGATGTGTCTCCTATGATTAACTCCTTGGGATAGGCATCTACATACTTCTATTCCTTAGGTAAGGGGAATTCGGAAGAAGATGCTTCCAAGTTGCTATTTTGAGGAGAGGATTCATTTAAATTCAAATTATCAAAACCAAAATCATCATCAAAATCTTTTTTCTTAAATTCAGAAATTTCATTAAAAACTACATGAATAGACTCTTCTATAGCTAATGTTCTTTTGTTAAAAATACAAAAAGCTTTGGAAACAGAAGAGTAGCCAAGAAAGATGCCTTCATCGGATTTAGCATCAAATTTTCCTAAAGCATCCTTTTCATTTAAAATAAAGCATTTGCAACCAAAAATTTTAAAATAAGAAACATTAGGTTTTTTGTCATTCCATAATTCATAAGGAGTCTTGGATAGAGATGGTCTTATTAGAACCCTATTCATGACATAGCAAGCCGTATTAACAGCTTCAGCCCAAAAATATTTGGGTAAACTATGTTTATTTAACATGGTTCTTGCCATTTCTTGTAAATTTCTATTCTTTCTTTCTACTACTATATTTTGTTGAGGATTTCTTGGAGTAGAGAAGTTGTGGTTATACCCATTTGATTCACAAAAATTTTGGAAGTCACGGTTTTGGAATTCACCACCGTGATCACTCCGAATTGATGAAATCATGAAATCCTTTTCATTTTGAGTAAGTTTACAGAATTTAGAGAAACATTTAAAAGAATCACTTTTGTGAGCTAAGAAATAGGTCCACGTGAATCTACTATAGTCATATACAATCACAAAGTCATATTTGCTACCTCCTAGGTTTGTTGTGTCAATTGGTCCAAACAAATCCATATGGATCAATTGTAATGGTCTAGAGGTACTTATTTGATTTTTTGGCTTGAAGCTAGTTTTGATTTATTTCCTTAGTTGACAAGCATCACATACTTTATCTTTAATGAACTTAACATTAGGAATGCCTCTAACAAGGTTTTTAGATGTAATTTGAGAGATTAGTTTCATGCTAGCATGACCTAATCTTCTATGCCAAAGCCAAGCATCATCATTCAAAGCCGAAAAACATATTTCACTACTAAGATCATCAAGATTAATAGTGTAGACGTTATTTTACTTGATTATAATTATAGATGTATTGTTGTGTGGTTTTTTGACGATGCAAGCATTAGATTCAAATCTTACAATATAACCATTATCACATAATTGACTAATGCTCAAGAGATTATGTTTTAAACCATCTACTAATAACACATTATCAATTGAAAAGGTTGATTTGTTACCTATAATACCCTTGCCAATGATTTTACCCTTGTTGTTGTCTTCGAAGTTGACAAACACTTCGTCTTGGCTAGAGAGCTTAGAGAATTGAGATGGATCTCCGGTCATGTGCCTTGAGCATCCACTATCAAGGTACCATCTCTTGCTCCTAGCTTGTGTGAGTATTTTTGTCTACAAGAAAGGATGGTTTTTAGGTACCCATTTTGACTTGGGTGCCTCAAAAACTGATCTACTTAATTTATCATTATTCAATAAGTTTCTAATTGATCCTTTAGGAACCCATACTAATTTATTTGGGCTAAGTTTCCTATATGGACATTTGTAAGCAACATGTCTAGATTTGCAACAAAAATTACATTTCAAATGAGAGGATACATGTAATGTTGGCCCTTTAATGAATGTGGTTTGAGTTCGGTGAGATCCACTCACGAATCCAATTCTACATCTATTTTTGACATGTCCCTTGTTAGCAAGGATCATGTCTAAGCTCTTGCTACCGACCTTAAACTTGTTTAAGGTCTCTTTGAGTAGCAAGTTCTCCTTTTTGATTGCTTCTAAGTGATTACACTTAGAGCATGGGAGTAGAGGGAGAGAATCATGCTCAAGACTCTTAAACTTATCTAGCAATAAAGCATGTTCCTTTTTTAAAGAATTGAAGCTTTTTTAACAGTTCTACATTCATCAAATAATTCATGAAAAGCAATTAAAAGCTCATCGAAAGATAAATCTTCATTAAGTAAATCACTTACCTCTTCTCCCAAAGCCATTAGAGCGAAGTTGGCCTCCTCTTTGATGCTTGCTTCTTCATCCTTGGAATCACTCGAGTCATCCCATATAGCCTTCAATGCCTTCTTCTTCTTGAGTTGCTTCTTCTTGGCTTGGGGGCATTCATTTTTGAAGTGCCCCGGCTTCTTGCATTCATAACATATGACTTGGTCCTTTTTTGGTTCAAGTTTGTTCTTGAATTTATTTTTAAATTTACCCTTTTTAATGAATTTTTTAAATTTTCTAGTTAAGAGTGCAATGTCCTCATCAAGGTCCTCATCACTTGATATTCCTTTCAAGTGGTCTTCTTGAGTTCTTAATGCCATATCATTCCTGTTCTTTGGAAGGGGGTTCTCTAGCTCATTATGAGCATGACATGTCATTTCATAGGTCATTAAAGACCCTATGAGTTCTTCGATAGGAAAAGTTTTAAGGTCCTTGGACTCTTGAATGGCCGTAACCTTTGGATCCCAACATTTCGAAAGGGATCTTAAAATTTTTATTACTAATTCAAAATTAGAAAAATCTTTACCAAGAGCCTTGAGTCCATTGATGACATCCGTAAAATGGGTGTACATGTCTCCAATGGACTCACTTGGTTTCATTCGAAAAAGCTCGTAAGAATGCACAAGAATGTTGATTTTGGACTCTTTCACTTGGCTAGTGCCTTCATGAGTGATCTCAAGTGTTTGCCAAATATCAAAAGCCGATTCACAAATTGATATGCGACTAAATTCATTTTTGTTTAGTGCACAAAACAAGGCATTCATAGCCTTGTCATTTAAAGCAAACACATTCTTCTCCGACTCATTCCATTCGCTCATCGGAAGAGAAGATTTTTGAAAACCATTTTCAACGATATTCCAAAGCTCAAAATCCATAGAAATAAGAAAAATCCTCATACGAGTCTTCTAATACGTATAATCTGACCCATTAAACATAGGTGGACGAGTAATGGAGTGACTCTCTTGCATGCCAGAAAAGGCCATCTCTCTTGGGTTTTAAACCAAATATGAGAGTGAACCTCGCTTTGATACCAATTGTCAGGTTCGGAGCGGCACTAAGAGGGGGGTGAATTAGTGCAGCGGATTAAAACTTAACCTTTTAAAAGTCGATTCCGGAGATTTGTATAGAAACTTGATATAACTAAAGAGACTTTAACTCGAAGTAATTCAGTGAATAAAGTCGGAAGTAGGGAGAAGAATTCCGATCAATTTTGTAGCTAAGAAATTTACGAAACAAAAATTCAAACACTCATACAACAAATGTATGCAGTGATGTATAGTGGTTTGGTCAAATGACCTACGTCCACTCTTGAAGCCTCCTCCAATGAGGCTCCCAACTTCCACTACCAAATCTCTTGAAGGGGAAGGACCAAACACCCCTTTACAACCTTTTACCAGAGGTTCCCTCACTTTATAGAATTTTTTCAAGGAGAAGAAAGGAGGTGAATACTTGAGCAATTGAAAGCAAGAATTTGCCATAGCTTAGACTCAATTCTAACACTGCAAAAGGTCCCTCAACTAGCTAGAAGTAAACGATATTTATAGAGCTTTTTGGGATTCAAAAATCCTGCACAAAGAGGGGTCTCATCCGAAATTTCGAACTGTAGGCGGTACTATCGCTTGGCACTGACGGTACTACCGCCTGACACACCTTTACGTGTGTCAGTGTGCTGGAGGTACTACCGCCTAGCATTGATGGTACTATCACCTAACACAGGTGGTTGCAACCACCTGTCAGGCGGTACCACCGCTTGCCTGGGGCGGTGCTACCACTTGGCCTATGGTCAACAGGCGGTGCTACTGCCGGCCCTTACCAGAAACTGTATGGGCCTAACCTTCGGCCCAATACAGCCCAATAAAGGCCCAATTGGCCCAATACAGGTCTAGATAGGATTAACACCTAGTCTATACCCTAATTAAGTACTAACTATGAACTTTTAAAGCCAAATTAAACCAACACCATCAAGTTATCTTCCGAAGAGCTTTCCGGCGATCTTTCGACGGACTTCCGACACTCCCTCGGATTCCTTCCAACGGACTCCCAGCAGGCTCCCGGATTCTATGGCGAGTTCAACGAGTCTTTGGCACCCTTCCGAACCTTCTCGGTGATCTCCACGAACCTCCAACAATCTTTCCGACGAACTTCTGAAACCTTCGGCAAGTCCCCGATTTTATCTCGGTTGGCTCCGGTAGCACTTCCGATGATCCTTCGGACTTCCGGTGGACTCTTGAACTTCCAGCAACTTGACTCTAGTAATTAGCTCTATCATAGTTAATCTTGCACACTTATCTCAAAAATGGATTAGATCAAATAATCATTAATTGCCTTCATCATCAAAATCCGAGATTCAATAATGATTTGGGCTTTAATCATAATGCTTAATGATTTTACATCATCCATGTGTATGATAAATTGAAATCCTATGTTTTGGAATGATGTGTTTTTCGTCTTGATGGTTTTGACATAACCTTGTTTCGGAGTCATACAATGATGGTTTTCTTTAAAAAAAAAGAATATACTTGACAAATAAAACACATAAAAAGGAAAACATATGATCATGATAAATTCATGAATCTTGATGATATTATATTGCTTTTGATTTTAAACAAGATGTATGATTTTTTACACAAAAATTAATGGCATATTTTTGCATACCAAGTATGATTAAAAGATAGAAGTAAACATATTGATGGTTTCGCTTTCAACATGATGCATGGTCTTTACCTGAAAATTTGAACATGCTCAAATGAGATCAACCACATAAAATAAAATACATAAAATTGAAAATGTGCTATCATGATGTTTTATTTATGTTTGGTCTTGATGGTTTTAATGACAAAACTTGTGTTTCGATTTTAAACATGATATGCATTTATGCATGACATGCAACTCTTGAATCATGTTTTTTTTAAGATGTCGCATGCTTAATGAGTTTCCACTTAATTATCTTTATGATGAAATTTATCTTTTCACTCTTGAATGTTATTACTTGTTTTTGTTATGATCGGAGAGGCACTAAGGGGGGGTGTGTGTGTGTGAATTAGTGCAGCGGATTAAAATTGTAAGTTTAAAACCGATTTCGTAAATAGCTAGTTCATATAAAAATTTTGATTCGATGAAAGATGGCTTGGTTGAAGTTGCTTGAATTAAAGAAAAATAAACTGAATGATTTACAGCCAAATAAAAGAATAATTCAAAAATTTAAACACTCACACATTCAAGAACGCCACGATGTATAGTGGTTTAGTCAAGTGACCTATATCCACTTTAGAAGCCTTCTCCGATGAGGCTCCCAACTTCCACTAGTAAATCCTTTTGAAGGAGAAGGACCAAACACCACTCTTACAATCCTTTTACAAGAAGTTCACACTCTTACAAATTTTTCAAAGAGAAAAAAGGAGGTGAACACAAGCTATCAAAAAATAAGGCTTTGCCAAAGCTTTTGCTAAATTTCTAACTCTCAAAAGGGTACCCTTTCAGTTGAGAAAGGAGGGGTATTTATAGATCCCAAGAGGATTCAAATTTAAGCTCCAAATTTGAATTCTATTTGGGTTTCCCGGTGCTGGCGGTTCAACCGCCTATCAGTGGCGGTTCAACCACCTATTAGTAGTCAGATTGACAGTATGCAGGGCGGTTCAACCGCCCAAGGCAGTAGTTCAACTGCCCATGCATTCTGGTGCTAGGTGGTTTAACCATCCAGCTTTGACCACTGGGTGGTTCCACCGCCCAACACAGGTGGTTCCACCGCCTGGCCCACTCAGCAAAGCTGAATGGGCCCTGTTTGAGGCCCAAATTGACCCAATAAGAGCCCGGTTGGCCCCTACTAGGTTTAAACTAGATTATTTCCAAATCCTTACCCTAATTACGTACCAACTATGAAATTGAAACATAATTCTAAACCAACATCTTCAAGTCTACTTCCGGTGAGCTCTCCGAGATTCCGGTGGACTTTTGACACTTCCTTCGAATTTCTTCCGACGGACTCCCAACATGCTCCCGGATTGTATGGCGAGCTCAATGAGTCTTCGGCAAGCTTCTGAACCTTCTCGGTAAACTCTGCGAACCTCCAACGATCTTTACGGTGAACTTTCGAAAACTTCGGTAAGTCCCTGATTCGATCTCGGTTGGTTCCGGCAATACTTCCGATGATCCTTCGGACTTCCGGTGAACTCTTGAACTCCCGACGGACTTGACCTCGGTAAATCACTTTATGTTTTCATCCTATCGTAGTTAATCCTGCACACTTATCTCGACAATATAGATCAGAACAAATATTTCACCAATTGACTTCATCATCAAAATCCAAGATTCAACAATCTCCCCCTTTTTAATGATGACAATCAATTGATGATGAAGTTACTCTTAACTCCCCCTATCTATATACCATATCATGAGAAAGTAAAAATGCTTGAATTTAATCTTTTGAATTCAAGCAAAGACCGATAAATTTCATTTAACATCAAGCTTAATAAGCAAGCTTAAGCATAAATATGAAAACTTCATATTTTAAACAATGTCAAGGTATTACACCTATATTGATAAGAAATATTAATTCAAGGATCAAATGATATCATAAATAGTGTTCAATATTAAGACATGATATCAAATGAAATATTAGCTTATCATATCAATAAAAAATAAAAAAAATTGATATGATATCGATCTCAAAACACTTCAATTCAATCTTCTTAATACTATGCAAGACATTTTATTAAGTTATTTTCATATGTCTCATCAATTTACACATTCTTCTCCCCCTTTGTCATTAACAAAAAGGAGGTGAAGTAGCCACCGCAAGGTATTATACTACAAAAAAAATGAGTGGTCAATTATCAAGCATATGATAAATGAGTTGAACATAATACAAAATATGTCTTCCTTGTCGGAGAAATCCAAAATATGTTTGGATCATTTTTATTCATGTTCATGAGATCCGAAAGAAAACATTAGAGTGTCAAAATGCTCATGAAAAATTCATACATGAAGAATATAAGACTCATTTTTTGATTGAGAATTCATAGAATTGTGAAAGGATAGATCATTAAAGTCATTCATCAAGAATTTCATATTTCAAGGTAAACTTCACGATAATGAGATGTCGAAACTCATGAAACTTCAACGAATGAAATATATCAATATAAAAAATTTGAAGGAAAAACTTCGACGAATGAAATATTCTTGTAGTGATTCATGAGGAGGAAGTCATAAAACCTTGAATCATACCAATTAGCACAAGAATAAAAATAGAAAATGAACATTTAAGAATACCACCATTTAAAGAAGGAGGAAAATAATATCATGATAGCTTTTATCAAGATTAAGATCAAAAGATAAAAATGAGAGCTCCATGATATAAAGATGTTATCAAAATGTGAAAATATAATATCAATATGAAACTATAAAACTGAAAATTTAATCATTTCATCGAAAGTCATAACTCAAAAAATTCATCAATAGGAAGATCAAGATGTCAAGATGATATTGCAAGGATGTCATTAAAAAATGAAGAGGTGATATTAAGATGATATAATCAAAACCGAAGTTGAAAAATTTCGGAAAAGAAACATACAACATCATGTATTAGAACAATTTAGCATGTCTAATTCTCTTCTAATGAAGTCACTGTTGAATCTCGGATTTTGATGATGAAGTCAATTGGTGAAATATTTATTCTAATCTACTTTGTCGAGATAAGTGTGTAGAAACAACTACGATGGGAAGAAAACATAAAGCGATTGACCGACGTCAAGTCCGTCGGGGGTTCAAGAGTTCATCGGATGTCCGAGAGATCTTCGGAAGTATTGCCGAAACCATCTAAGATCGAATCAGGGACTTGCCGAAGTTTTCGGAAGTTCATCGCAAAGATCGTCGAAGGTTCGCGGAACTTACCGGGAAGATTCGGAAGCTAGCCGAAGACTCGTTGAGCTCGCCATACAATCCGGGAGTATGCTGGGAGTCCGCTGGAAGCAATCCGAGGGAAGCATCAGAAGCCTACCGGAATCTTGCCATAAAGCTCGTCGGAAGTTGACTTGAAGAGTGTCGGGTCAAATCACCTTGAGTTATGTTTTTAAGTTCATAGTTTGCACATGAGTAGAGCAAGGATTTAGAAAAAATCCTGCCTAAATTCAGTGGGGGCCAACCGGGCCTCTACTGGGCCGAGTTGGGCCTTAAACAGAGCCCATTCAGCCAAGGCTGAATGGGCCAAGCGACATGAATCGCCCGACTGGGCAGCGGGCACCGCTGGTGGTGAGGGCGGTAGCACCGCCTGGCCATCGTAGCTCGGCTATCGTAGCCAGCGGTAGCACCGCTGGCTGGGCGGTGGTAACGCCTCAATGTGTCGATCGCCCAGATCGACACAAGCGGTGGCACCGCCTCTGATAGGCAGTGGCACCGCCTCTGACACCGCTAGAACCGAGAACTCCAAATTTGATTTCAAATTTGGAGCCCAAATTTGAATCCACTTTGGATCTATAAATACCCCCCATTTCTCAGTTGAAAGGTAACCCTTTTGAGAGTTCAAAATCTTGAGTTAAAGTCTTTGATTAGTCTTGAAAAGTCTTGTCTCTTGCTAAGTGTTCACCTCCTCCTTGTTCTTGAGAAATCTTGTAAGAGTGTGAACCTCTTGTAAAGGGTTGTAAAAGGGGTATTTGGTCATTCCCCTTCAAAGGATTTGCTAGTGGAAGAGCGGAGCCTCATCGTGAAGGCTTCAAGAGTGGATGTAGGTCATTTGACCGAACCACTATACATCAT
Source organism: Musa beccarii (assembly GCA_024322285.1). NCBI lineage: Eukaryota > Viridiplantae > Streptophyta > Magnoliopsida > Zingiberales > Musaceae > Musa > Musa beccarii. The sequence continues at coordinate 30,789,354 of CM044399.1, read as the reverse complement.
TGTGTTCATGAATGTGTGAGTGTTTATATTTTTGAATCATTTCATTACTTAGCTGCAAGTTGTTTAGTTCCTTGTTATTTCCTTTACTCAAGCAATTACTTTCAAGTTCTCTTTCGTCAAATTGAAATCTTCCTACGAACTTGTGTTTATGCAAAATCGGTTTCAAAAGTATGATTTTAATTCGCTGCACTAATTCACCCCCCCCTCTTAGTGCCTTTTAGATCCCAACAATTGGTATCAGAGCAAGGTTTGCTCTTATATTGATTTAAAACCCAAGAGAGATGGACTACTCTGGTATGCAAGAGGGTCACTCCATTACTCGTCCGCCTATATTTAATGTGTCGGATTATACGTATTGGAAGACTCGTATGAGGATTTTTCTCATTTCTATGGACTTCAAACTTTGGAACATTGTTGAAAATGGCTTTGCAAAATCGGCATTTGATATTTGGTGCACTCTTGAAATCACTCATGAAGGCACTAGCCGAGTGAAAGAGTCCAAAATCAACATTCTTGTGCATTCCTATGAACTTTTTCGGATGAAACCAAATGAGTCCATTGGAGACATGTACACCCGCTTTATGGATGTCATCAATGAACTTAAAGCTCTTGGTAAAGGTTTTTTTAATTTTAAATTGGTAACTAAAATTTTAAGATCCCTTCCAAAGAGTTGGGATCCAAAGGTTACGGCCATTCAAGAGGCCAAGGATCTTAAAGTATTTTCGCTTGAAGAACTTATTGAGTCTCTAATGACATACGAGATGACATGCCATGCTCATGAAGAGCTTGAGAACCCCCTTTCAAAGAACAGGAAGGATATGACACTTAGAACACAAGAAGACCACTTGAAAGGAACATCAAGTGATGAGGACAGTAACAATGACATTGCATTTTTAACTCGAAAGTTTAAGAAATTTATCAGAAAGAATAAATTTAAAAATGACACAAAAAATAAATTTGAACACAAAAAGGACCAAATTATTTGCTACGAATGCAAGAAGCCGGGACACTTCAAGAATGAATGCCCTCAAGCCAAGAAGAAGCAATTCAAGAAGAAAAAAGCTTTGAAGGCCACGTGGGATGATTCAAGTGACTCCGAGGTTGAAGAAGCAAGCAAAGAGGAGGCCAACTTCGTGCTAATGGCATTAGGAGAAGAGGTTAGTGAGTTATTTTATGAAGAGATATCTTTCGATGAACTTTCTAGTGCTTTTCATGAGTTATTTGAAGAATGTAGAACTATTAGTAAGAAGTTCAATTTGCTTAAGAAAGAACATGCTTTATTATAAAGTAAGTTTAATAGTCTTCAAACCCCTTCTCTATTCCCATGCTCTAAGTGTGAACACTTAGATGCAACAAAAAGGGAGAACTTGCTACTCAAAGAGACCCTAAACAAGTTTAAGGTCGGTAGCAAGGGCTTGGACATGATTCTTGCTAACAAGGGTCACGTCGAAAATAGAAGTGGAATCGGATTTGTGAGTGGTTCTCACCAAAATCCCACCACCTTCGTTAAAGGTCCTACATTGCATGTATCACCCCATTTGAAATGTAATTTTTGTGGTAAAACGGGACATGTTGCTTACAAATGTCCATTCAAGAAAATTAGTCCACAAAAATTGATATGGGTTCCTAAAGGAACCATAAACAATTCAATGTTAAATTATAAATTAAGTAGATCAATTTGTAAGGCACCCAAAATCAAATGGGTACCTAAAAACCATCCTCTTTTGTAGACAAACTCACAAGCTAGGAGCAAGAAATGGTATCTTGATAGTGGATGCTCAAGGCACATGACCAGAGATCCATCTCATTTCTCTATGCTCACTAGCAAAGAAGAAGGGTATGTCATCTTCGGAGACAACAACAAGGGTAAAATCATTAGCAAGGGAACCATAGGTAACAAATCAAGTTTTTCAATTGATGATGTGTTGCTAGTTGATGGTTTGAAACATAATCTTTTAAGCATTAGTCAATTATGCGATAAAGGTTATGTTGTTAGATTTGAATTTAATGTTTGCATCATTGAAAAACCAAACAATGACATATCCATGATTGCTTTAAAACAAAACAATGTCTACACCATAAATATTGATGAATTAAGTAATGAAATGTGTTTTTCGATTTTGAATGATGATGCTTGGCTTTGGCATAGGAGATTAGGCCATGCAAGCATGAAACTAATTTCTAAGATTTCATCTAGAGAGTTAGTAAGAGGAATCCCAAACATGAAATTTGTTAAGGACAAGGTATGTGATGCATGTCAACTAGGAAAACAAATAAAAACTAGTTTCAAATCAAAAAATCAAATTAGCACCACTAGACCATTGCAATTGATCCATTTGGACTTATTTGGACCAATTGACATAACAAGCCTAGGAGGTAGCAAATATGCCTTTGTAATTGTTGATGACTATAGTAGATACACTTGGACCTATTTCTTGGCTCACAAAAGTGATTGTTTCAAATATTTCTCTAAATTTTGTAAACTCACTCAAAATGAAAAAGGTTTTATGATTTCATCAATTCGAAGTGATCATGGAGGTGAATTTCAAAATCATGACTTCCAAAATTTTTGTGAAATAAACGGATATAATCATAACTTCTCTACTCCAAGAAATCCACAACAAAATGGAGTAGTGGAAAGGAAAAAATAGAAGTTTGCAAGAAATGGCTAGAACCATGTTAAATGAATATAATTTACTAAAATTTTTTTGGGCCGAAGCCATGAATACGGCTTGCTATGTTATGAATAGAGTTCTAGTGAGACCATCCCTATCTAAAACTCCATATGAATTATGGAATGATAAAAAACCTAATGTTTCTTATTTTAAAGTTTTTGGTTGTAAATGCTTTATTTTAAATAAAAAGGATGTCTTAGGAAAATTCGATGCAAAATCCAATGAAGGCATATTTCTTAGTTATTCTTTTGTTTCTAAGGCTTTTCGTGTTTTCAACAAAAGAACCTTAGTTATAGAAGAATCTATTCATGTGGTTTTTAATAAAATTTCCGAATTTAAGAAGAAAGATTTTGATGATGATTTTGGTCTTGATAATTTGAATTTGAATGAACCCTCTCCTCAAAATGACAACTTGGATGCATCTTCTTCCCAAACTTCCTTACCCAAGGAATGGAAGTATGTAGATGCTCATCCCAAGGAGTTAATTATAGGAGATGCATCGAAAGGGGTTCAAACTCGCTCTTCTTTCAAAGATTTTTATGCCCATGCCGCTTTTCTTTCTTAAGTTGAACCAAAATGCATTATTGATGCCTTGAAAGATAATTCTTGGGTTATCGCAATACAAGAAGAATTGAATCAATTTGAGAGGAATGAGGTATGGAAGCTTGTTCCTAGACCTAATGACCACTTAGTTATTGGTACTAAGTGGGTCTTTAGAAACAAGCAAGATGAATATGGTATCGTGGTTAGAAACAAGGCTAGACTAGTGGCTAAAGGTTTCAACCAAGAAGAAGGTATCGATTACGAAGAGACTTTCGCTCCGGTGGCAAGATTAGAAGCCATTAGGATGCTCCTTGCCTATGCTAGTAGTAATGATTTCAAATTATTTCAAATGGATGTCAAAAGTGCATTCTTAAATGGTTTTATTTCCGAAGAAGTGTATGTCGAACAACCACCCAGATTTGAAAACTCACTTTTTCCTAACCATGTGTTTAAGCTAACTAAGGCTCTATATAGTCTAAAACAAGCCCCTAGGGCTTGGTATGAGAGGCTTAGTTCTTTTTTAATTTCAAATGATTTCACTAAAGGCAAGGTTGATACTACATTGTTTATTAAATATTTTAAAAATAATTTTCTTATTGTTCAAATTTATGTTGATGATATTAGTTTTGGTTCTTGTAATAAATCACTATGTGAATCATTTGCTAAGAATATGAGTGATGAATTTGAGATGAGCCTAATGGGAGAACTAAATTTCTTTTTAGGACTGCAAATTAAGCAACTAAGTGATGGTATATTTCTAAATCAATCAAAATACACATTGGAATTGTTAAAACAATTTAACATGGATGGATCAAAAGATATTAGCACTCCTATGAGCACCTCCACTAAATTAGATATGGATGAAAATGAAGAAAGTTTTGATCAAAAAACTTATAGGGGTATGATAGGTAGCCTGCTTTATCTCACTGCAACCAGACCTGACATTATGTTTAGTGTAGGGCTATGTGCAAGATTCCAAGCTAATCCTAAACTATCTCACTTCAAAGCTATTAAGAGAATCCTTAGATATCTTAAAGGGACTCCTAATCTTGGATTATGGTATCCAAAATCCGATAACTTTGATTTGAGAGCTTATGCAGATGCAAATTTTGGTGGATGTAAAATAGATAGAAAAAGCACATCCGGAACATGCCAATTTCTAGGACATGCACTTGTTTCTTGGATGTTCAAGAAATAAAATTCGGTTGCACTATCTATGGCAAAAGCCGAATATATAGCTGCAAGTGCATACTGTGCACAGGTTATCTGGATGAAAAATACAATAGAAGACTATGGAATTTACTTAAAAAATATTCCTATAAAATGTGATAACACGAGTGCTATCTGTCTAACTAAAAATCTGATTCAACACTCTCGAACTAAGCACATTGACATTAGACATCATTTTATACGTGATCATGTAAGTAGTAAAGATGTCACCCTTGAATTTGTTGATACAAATCATCAATTAGCGGATATTTTTATAAAACCTTTAAATGAGGAGCAATTTGATTTTATTAGAAGGGAATTAGGCATGTTAAATTGTCCTAATAAGTGAGCTTTATTATATGATATCTTTCCTTAAAATTTTGGTTTTCATCGATTTGTTACCAAATCTTTTCGGTTTTTATCCTTCCTCTTGGATTTCTTTTCATCGAATTCCTTTTGACTTCATCCCATCTCTAAAAACAAATTCAAAAAAAAATATTAAAAAAAAGGTGGTGCGGATTTTTGTGCTACCGGCGGTAGCACCGCTAGATCCGGCGGTGGCACCGCCTGGGTAGTAAGCCCCAGGCGGTAGAACCGCCTGCTGGGGCGGTAGTACCGCCCAAACACCCCTTATATAAGGGGTGAGTTAGAGCCGGCGGTAGAACCGCCCCCTAACCCGAGAGCTCTCTTCCTCACCTCTCTGCACCCCTCTAAAAACTTTCCAAGCATCATTCCTTCCCTCTAGAAGCCTAAGGAGGGGATCTTTCCTTGATTCAAGCTCCCTACCTCTCAAAGGAACAATCTAAGGTAAAAACTAAATTTTTCTCCTCTTTTTCTTGTCTAGTTTAATTCCTTCCTTTCAATTGATTATTGATCTATTCTCAATAGAAATGGCTCCTAAACGATCATCAAGAGACAAAGGAAAAAGGGTGGAGGTAGATTCATTTGACCAGTCTTTGTTCAAATCAAAAGAAGCTTCCCTTAGATTTTCTGAACTTAGTTGTAGAACCATTCATAAAGGAAAATATGTTGATTTGAATCAATTAGGGAACCTAGAACCCATCATGTGGTTTGCGGACTTAGAGGCCTTACCCATTTTGCAAGTTGCTGAACCTATTTATCCATGCTTGATTAAATTATTTTATGCTAATTTAAGTGTAAATGATGATGGCTTATCAACTTATCTTCTAGGAAATGAGATCTAAATATTTGATAGTACTAAATGCTCATTAATTGGAATTGATGAGAAAGAGTTAGGATGTTATTTTAGAGGGAAATGGGACATGGACACAATCGGAGCCACCCACTCTGAAGCCTTAGAAACTATGTTTGCAAATCCAAACTTAGGCATAATTCCTAAGAGTTGTGAATATTTGTTACCTTTTATCATTCCTAATCACATTCTTGTAAGCATTATCATTCCTAAACAGTTTCATCATGATGAGATCAGTTTCACTGAATTAGGTACCATATATTGGATCATGACCAGATAGAATTTTTGTTTTAGATACCTAATCCGGCAGCACATGATAGAAGTCCTTTCTAAAGGATCAATGTTACCATATGGAGGGTTAATAACTAAACTATTGCATGCCCATAATATTTACATTCCACCTGATGAAGAATTAATACAAGTAGATAGATTTAACATCATTGATGTGAAACTACTTAGGCGACTTAGGTGTACATTCGAGCATGGAATAGGGGTTAGACAACCTAGGAGAAGTGATATACCTCCCCCACCAGTAGACCATCCCGAAACACCAGTCTTTAGGGGAAGTGAATCTCCTCCTCCTGATCCTTTTGATGCAGCTCTATTAGTGCCAGCTTCAGCTCCACCTTCTGACAATCCGATCATGAGAGAGTTAAATGAAGTAAAATTACAGCAAATTGAAATTTTGAAGAAAATGCGAAAGATGAACCAAAAGATAGATCACATGTATAGGCACTTTGGTATTCCTCCTAAGGAGTAGTTTGTTGTATTTTCCTTTTGAACATTGTAAACTTGTGTGCAACTTTGACATCTATGCAGCTTTAACATATATGTTGTATTATCTTCACTACATCTTCTTGGGTACTGTGGAATGATATTCGGATTTCTGAATAATTTTCTTTTCCACATTTGTGATATTTTTCGAACATCCTTTATTGTTACATATATTTGGATGCGCACTCATAATATGAATCCCTCTTTTCCTTTTTGTTGATGACAAAGGGGGAGAAAGAATATGTGAATGCAATTACCATACGTTGAATGTTATATGCATTTCCCATGCTTTATAAGTTATTGCAAGTTATATGCTTAAAATGCTTATTTAGGTTCTTGATATCATGTTTTTATTGTGTATACTTCATTGATATCATTTTGATATCTATTTGACATCTTAATGATGAATGTCCAACATCGACTTTGTTATCATTAAATATATCATGAAGTTTTTCTTTCATATGTTAAACTTATTATGTTGAATTCAAAAATTGAATTCAAGCAATTTTTATTATCTATGGCATATAGATAGGGGGAGTTAAGAATAACTCTATCATCAATTGATTGTCATCATCAAAAAGGGGGAGATTGTTGAATCTCGGATTTTGATGATGAAGTCAATTGGTGAAATATTTGTTCTAATCTACTTTGTCGAGATAAGTGTGCAGAAACAACTACGATGGGAAGAAAACATAAAGCGATTGACCGAGGTCAAGTCCATCGGGGGTTCAAGAGTTCATCGGAAGTCCGAGAGATCTTCGGAAGTATTGCCGGAACCATCCAAGATCGAATCAGGGACTTGCCAAAGTTTTCGGAAGTTCATCGCAAAGATCGTCGAAGGTTCGCGGAACTTATCGGGAAGATTCGAAAGCTAGCCGAAGACTCGTTGAGCTCACCATACAATCCGGGAGTATGCTGGGAGTCCGTTGGAAGTAATCCGAGGGATGCATCGGAAGCCTGTCGGAATCTCGCCATAAAGCTCGCCGAAAGTTGACTTGAAGAGTGTCGGGTCAAATCACCTTGAGTTATGTTTTTAAGTTCGTAGTTTGCACATGAGTAAAGCAAGGATTTAGAAAAAAATCCTGCCTAAATTCAGTGGGGGCCAACCGGGCCTCTACTGGGCCGAGTTGGGCCTTAAACAGGGCCCATTCAGCCTTGGCTGAATGGGCCAGGCGGTTGAACCGCCCAGCCTGGGGCGGTAGCATCGCCCGACTACTGTAGCCAGCGGTAGCACCGCCTGGCTGGGCGATGGTACTGCCCCTGTGTGTCAATCAGCAGACTGACACAAGCGATGGCACCGCCTCTGATAGGCGGTGGCACCGCCTCTGACACCGCCAGAACCGGGAACTCCAAATTTGATTTCAAATTTGGAGCCCAAATTTGAATCCACTTTGGATCTATAAATACCCCCCATTTCTCAACTGAAAGGTAACCCTTTTGAGAGTTAAAAATCTTGAGTTAAAGTCTTTGATTAGTCTTGAAAAGTCTTGTCTCTTGCTAAGTGTTCACTTCCTCCTTATTCTTGAGAAATCTTGTAAGAGTGTGAACCTCTTGTAAAGAGTTGTAAAAGGGGTATTTGGTCCTTCTCCTTCAAAGGATTTGCTAGTGGAAGAGTGGAGCCTCATCGTGAAGGCTTCAAGAGTGGATTTAGGTCATTTGACCGAACCACTATACATCATTGTATTCATGAATGTGTGAGTGTTTACATTTTTGAATCATTTCATTACTTAGCTGCAAGTTGTTTAGTTCCTTGTTATTTCCTTTACTCAAGCAATTAGTTTCAAGTTCTCTTTCGTCAAATCGAAATCTTCCTACGAACTTGTGTTTATGTAAAATCAGTTTCAAAAGTATGATTTTAATCCGCTGCACTAATTCACCCCCCCTCTTAGTGCCTTTTTGATCCTAACAGTCACATTGTTCTTCATTTAGGGGTTTTGTGAAGATATCTGCTAATTGGTATTTTATATCAATAAATTCTAGAATGACATTATTATTATTGACATGATCTCGTATAAAGTGATGCATAATGTCAATATGCTTAGTTCTTGAGTGTTGAATTAGATTTTTGGTTAAACAAATAGCGCTTGTATTATCACATTTTATGGGAATGTTCTTTAAATAAATTCTATAGTCTTCTAAAGTATTTTTCATCCAAACAACTTGTGCACAACATGCACTTGCGGCTATGTATTCGGCTTCCGCCATAGATAGTGCAACCGAATTTTGTTTCTTGGAAGTCCAAGAAACAAGTGCATGTCCTAAAAATTGACATGTTTCAGATATGCTCTTTTTATCTATTCTACATCCACCAAAATCCGCATCTGCATAGGCTTTTAAATCAAAGTTGTCGGATTTTAGATATCATAATCCTAGATTAGGAGTTCCTTTAAGATACCTAAAGATTCTTTTAACAGCTTTAAGATGAGATAACTTAGGATTAGCTTGGAATATTGCACATAGACTTACACTAAACATGATATCTGGTCCAGTTGCTGTAAGGTAAAGTAAGCTACCTATTATTCCCCTATATGTTTTTTGATCAAAATTTTCTCCACTTTCATCCAAGTCTAACTTGGTGAAAGTACTTATTGGAGTGTTGATGGCTATTGAACTATCCATGTTAAATTGTTTTAACAAAACTAATGTATACTTTGTTTGATTAAGAAATATACCATTACTGAGTTGTTTAACTTGTAATCCTAAGAAGAAAGTTAATTCTCCCATTAGGCTCATTTCAAATTCATGACTCATACACTTGGCAAATGATTCACATAGTGATTCATTCGAAGAACCAAAAACAATATCATCAACATAAATTTGAACAATAAGAAAATTATTTTTAAAATGTTTAATAAACAATGTAGTATCAACCTTACCTTTAGTAAAATTATTTGAAATTAAGAAAGAACTAAGACTCATACCAAGCCCTAGGGGCTTGCTTTAATCCATAGAAAGCCTTAGTTAGTTTAAACACTAAATTGGGAAGAAGAGAATTTTCAAATCCAGGTGGTTGTTCAACATATACTTCTTCAGAAATAAAACCATTTAAGAAAGCACTTTTGACATCCATTTGAAAAAGCTTAAAATTATTACTACTAGCATAGGCAAGGTGCATCCTAATGGCTTCTAATCTTGCCATAGGAGCGAAGGTCTCTTTGTAATTGATACCTTCTTCTTAGTTGAAACTTTTGGCCACTAGTCTAGCCTTGTTTCTAACCATGATACCGCATTCATCTTGCTTGTTTCTAAAGACTCATTTAGTACCAATAACTAAATGGTCACTAGGTCTAGGAACAAGCTTCCATACCTTATTCATTTCAAATTAATTCAATTCTTCTTGTATTGCGATAACCTAAGAATCATCTTTCAAGGCATCATCAATGCACTTAGGTTCAATTTGAGAAAGAAAAGCGGCATGGGCACAAAAATTTTTAAGAGAAGAATGAGCTTGAATCACTTTCGATGTGTCTCCTATAATTAACTCCTTGGGATGGGCATTTACATACTTCCATTCCTTGGGTAAGGAAATTTGGGAAGAAGATGCATCTAAGTTGCTATTTTGAGGAGAGGGTTCATTTAAATTCAAACCATCAAAATCAAAATCATCATCAAAGTCTTTTTTCTTAAATTCAAAAATTTTATTAAAAACTACCTGAATAGACTCTTCTATAACTAATGTTCTTTTGTTAAAAACACGAAAAGCTTTAGAAATAAAGGAGTAACCAAGAAAGATGCCTTCATTGGATTTAGCATCGAATTTTCCTAAAGCATCCTTTTCATTCAAGATAAAGCATTTGCAACCAAAAACTTTAAAGTAAGAAATATTAGGTTTTTTGTTATTCCACAATTCATATGGGGTCTTGGATAGAGATGGTCTTACTAGAACCCTATTCATGACATAGCAAGTCGTATTAACGGCTTCAGCCCAAAAGTATTTGAGTAGATTATGTTCATTTAACATGGTTCTTGCCATTTCTTGTAAATTTCTATTCTTTCTTTCTACTACTCTATTTTGTTGAGAATTCCTTGGAGTAGAGAAGTTGTGGTTATACTCATTTAATTCACAAAAATTTTGGAAGTTGTGGTTTTGGAATTCACCACCGTGATCACTTCGAATCGATGAAATCATGAAACCCTTTTCGTTTTGAGTAAGTTTACAAAATTTAGAGAAACATTTAAAACAATCACTTTTGTGAGCCAAGAAATAGATCCAAGTATATCTACTATAGTCATCCACAATTACAAAGACATATTTGCTACCTCCTAGGCTTGTTATGTCAATTGGTCCAAATAAGTCCAAATAGATCAATTGCAATGGTCTAGTAGTGCTAATTTGATTTTTTGATTTGAAACTAGTTTTTATTTATTTTCCTAGTTGACACGCATCACATACTTTGTCCTTGACAAACTTTATATTGGGAATCCCTCGTACTAACTCTCTAGATGAAATCTTAGATATTAGTTTTATGCTTGCATGGCCTAATCTCCTATGCCAAAACCAAGCATTATCATTCAAAATTGAAAAACACATTTCATTACTTAGTTCATCAAGACTAATGGTGTAGACATTATTTTGTTTTAAAGTAATCATGGATATGTTGTTGTTTGGTTTTTCAATGATGCAAGCATTAGATTCAAATCTGACGATGTAACCTTTATCACATAATTGACTAATGCTCAAGAGATTATGTTTTAGTCCATCAACTAACAACACATCATCTATTGAAAAACTTGATTTATTACCTATGGTTTCCTTGCCAATGATTTTACCCTTGTTGTTGTCTCCAAAGGTGACATACCCTTTTTTTTTACTAGTGAGCATAGAGAATTGAGATGGATCTCCGGTCATGTGTCTTGAGCATCCACTATCACGATACCATCTCTTGCTCCTAGTTTGTGATGGTGAATGTGTCTACAAAAGAAAATGGTTTTTAGGTATTCATTTGATTTTGGGTGCCTCAAATATTAATCTACTAACTTTGTCATTTAGCATTGAATTATTTATGGTTCTTTTAGGAACCCATATCAATTTGTGTGGACTAATTTTCTTAAACGGACATTTGTAAACAACATGTCTGGATTTGCAATAAAAATTACATTTCAAATGAGAGGATACATGTAATGTTGGCCCTTTAATGAAGGTGGTTTGAGTTCGATGAGATCCACTCACGAATCCAATTCCACATCTATTTCCGACATGACCATTGTTTGCAAGGATCATGTCTGAGCTCTTACTACCGACCTTAAACTTGTTTAGGGTCTCTTTGAGTAGCAAGTTCTTCTTTTCGATTGCTTCTAAGTGATTACACTTAGAGCATGGGAGTAGAGGGAGAGAATCATGCTCAAAACTTTTACATTTATCTAGCAATAAAGCATGTTCCTTTTTTAATAAATTGAACCTTTTTGTAATAGTTTTATATTCATCAAATAATTCATGAAAAATAATTGAAAGCTCATCAAAAGATAAATCTTCATTAAGTAAATTACTTACCTCTTCTCCCAAATCCATTAGAGCAAAGTTAGCCTCATCTTTATTGCTTACTTCCTCATCCTCGAAGTCACTTGAGTCATCCCATGTAGCCTTCAAAGCCTTCTTCTTCTTGAGTTGCTTCTTCTTGACTTGGGGGCATTTATATTTGAAGTGCCCCGGCTTCTTGCATTCATAACATATGACTTGGTCCTTTTTTGGTTCAAGTTTATTTTTGATTTTATTTTTAAATTTACCATTTTTAATGAATTTTTTAAATTTTTTAATTAAGAGTGCAATGTCTTCGTCAAAGTCCTCATCACTTGATGTTCCTTTCAAGTGATCTTCTTGTGTTCTTAATGCCATATCCTTCCTGTTCTTTGGAAGGGGGTTCTTGAGCTCTTTATGAGCATGGCATATCATTTCTTAGGTCATTAGAGACCCAATAAGTTCTTCGAGAGGAAAAGTTTTAAGATTCTTGGCCTCTTGAATAGCCGTAACTTTTGGATCCCAACTCTTTGGAAGGGATCTTAAAATTTTAGTTACAAGTTCAAAATTAGAAAAGCCTTTACCAAGAGCGTTGAGTCCATTGATGACATCCGTGAAGCGAGTGTACATGTCTCCGATGGACTCACTTGGTTTCATTCGAAAAAGTTTGTAAGAATGCACAAGAATGTTGATTTTGGACTCTTTCACTTGGCTAGTGCCTTCATGAGTGATCTCAAGAGTACGCCAAATATCAAAAGCCGATTCATAAATTGAAACGCGACTAAATTCATTTTTATCGAGAAAGCAAAACACGACATTCATAGCCTTTGCGTTTAAAGCAAAAGTCTTCTTCTCCGATTCATTCCTGTTATGGATTGAGTGGCACTAAGAGGGGGGGGGTGAATTAGTGCAGCGACAAAGAACGATAGACTTTTGACAATTAAAATAAGTTTCGAAAACTTCGTACGATGAAAGCAATGTTTCGTTTGAAATCGATTTGATTACATTTTAACTTTAAAGCATACGCAAGAAGATGAAGAGGAAGTTGAGTAAGGCAGCAAATGAAGATGGTTTGCAGCAAAGTAAGTTGTGAGAAAGTAAATGCAAACCAATTTATAGTGGTTCAGTCATACAACCTACATCCACTCCCGATTCCTCTTCACTTGAGGCCACCGGCTTTTCCACTAGCTATCCTCCTTCCAACAGGCGAGGATGAACTCCCTTACAGTACCTCTCCTTTTGATGGGCTTAGGAGATAACCCTTACAAAGCCTTTCACCCCCTCTTGAACTAGAACACACTTTAAACTAAGAGGGAAGATTTTGAATACTTTCAAGAGGGTTTCCCCCTTCTTTTTTTTTTCAGTTCTAGACTCCTTTTCATCCATGAATGAGAGGGGTATTTATAGGCCTCAAGAGGATTCAAATTTGGAGCCCAAATTTGGCCCATAAAATTTGAATCACGTTGGTTTTCGCATTTTGGCGGTACTGGGCGGTGCCACATCCCATCCAACGGTGCCACCGCTAGTGCCCTCGGGTGCTAGGCGGTGCCACCACCAGCCTGGGGCAGTTCCACTGCCCAAGGTTCGGCCACTGGGCGGTGCCACCGCCCAGGTCATTTCAGCACATTGGTTTGGGCCGAAAACTCGATCGAAACCGGTCCAAATGAAGTCCGAATTGGCCCAAATTTGATTTATAGGATTAACACATAATCCTAAACCAAATTATGTGCTAACTATGAATTTTAAAGACATTTTCTAAGCTATTACAAAGTCCATAAGACAAGACTTCTTTCGGTGAGCTTTCGATGAACTTTCGGTGGTCTTCCGATGAACCTTCGGAAACCATTCTGCGGACTACCGACAAGCTCCTGGATTTCACGATGATCTTGGCGAGTTCCAACGAGCTTCATTGACAAGCTCCAATCTTTCTTGGCAAGCTCCGTAAACTTCTGATGAACCTTCCGGTGAACTTTTGAAAACCCTTCGGCAAGCACCCTACTCGTTCTCGGTCGGTTCCGGCAACACTCCCAATGATTCTTCGGACTTTCGTTGAACTCTCAAACTCCCAACGATCCATCACACTTGTCTTCCAGCACTTTGATTTGTTTTATGTCTTCATCGTCATCGTAGTTAATCCTGCACACACAAAAATAAAAACTCTACTTCGATCTAGACAATTATTACAACGCGAATTGACATTCAGTTGCCCGGCACATTATTGGTTGGCGCTTTGTCTGATTCTTTGGCACATCGTCCTCTCTTATGACTTGTTGCCCAATCGGTGGTTGACCTTTGCAACCCCGATATCCATGGCACAACTTTGCTCTTCTTGGCCCGATGCCCGACGTCCGAAGCCTTCTGTCGATTATCGACCGAACCTCCAGCTCGACATCCAATATCCTGACGTGATCACCCGGCGTAATGTCAATTCCTCCAGCCTCAACTGTCTAATTCTGATCGATAGTAGATCTGCGTAACTCAACACGTAGTTAGATCATAAAACACAATCAATTAGTTTCATCATCAAAATCCAAGATTCAACAATCTCTCCCTTTTTGATGATGATAGCTAATTGATAACTAACGAAGTTAACCATAACTCCCCAGAGTTTAATCAAACTCCCCCTATCAATATGCCATTGATAGAAACACTTGGATTATCCCAAATCCAAGCAACATTCATCACAGAATATGAGAATTATCAAACTATCATACAAATATATAAAATATTCAATACAATGCATAAAGTCATCAATCTACTTCTCCCCCTATATCATCAACAAAAAAGAGAAGTTGCATCATAGCTAGTTTAAAAGGATATGCAAATTTTATAATCATACTAGCTATTAATCACATCATACAATATTTAAGCATAGATTTGCAATACATCATTCAATCATAGCAAGATTTAAGTTCAAGCATGACAAGTTTTACTTGCTTCTTGTGCAATGTTACACTTTGCTTTTCTTAAATTTGCAAGATAGTAATTTTTGATATTTCAAGATAGCAAGTTCTTTTCCTCTTTTGTAGGTAAGCAAGATAGCAAATTTCTTCCTCTTGAATGAGCTAGCAAAATTTTCATATAAGCTAGCAAGAAACTTTCTCCCTTTTTATCAATGTCAAAACGAAAGGGAGGATCAAATATGATGATATAAACTTTTCACATAAGTTTGCATAAAAGAAATCAATCTTCAAATCATGATACAAATATATCAATATAATGGATCAAGTCATGATTACAAGTGCTAACATATTTTCTTTTCATTCATTTTTAAGCCATGATAAAAGAATAAATCAATGATTCAATCATTAAGTACATTTCTTTTTCATCAAATTTTTAATCATCAACATTCAAGTCATGAATATTAATTCAACAAGCTAGCTCCCCCTTTGTCATTGTCAAATAGAAGTGGAGGACTCAATTGCTAAAAAATTTTAAGCTATATAAAGAAATCATGTCATGATATCAAGAAATATTTAAGAAGGACATGATTCATTTGACAAATCCTTTTAATAGCGTAAAAGAATTATACAATCAAGGATCATGATAAAAATATATCAAAATCATAGATCAAGTTATGATTCATGATTCATCATAAAGAAAATTAATTTATATCAAATATTCAATTTGCCACACAAGGCAAAGAAATCATATCACTTCTAGGACATAATATCAAAACTCAAGAAGAACATGATTCATTTGAGAATTGATAACACAAAGGGCAACTTGATTTATGCATAGGAATTCTCATTAAGATCACATTTCATGAGAAATTTCAAGTATCAAATATCAATATATCAAGACTTGAATTGTTTTCCTCTTTAGTAAATGAAAAAGGAAGCAATCATAGAGGAAAGTATTATTGAATCTCGAATTTTAATGATGAAACTAATTGATTGTGGTTTATTGTTTAACTGCGTTTTGAGTTATGTAGGTCTACTATCGATCAGGATTAGACAGTTGACACTGGAGAAATTGACGTTGTGCCGGAGGTGATCACGTCAGAATATTGGATGTCGAGTCGAAAGTTCGGTCGATAATCGGTAGAAGGCTTCATACGTTAGGCATCGGGCCAAGAAGAGCGTGTTGCGCCAAGGATATCGGGGTTGCAGACGTCAATCGCCGATTGGGCAATAGATCGCTAGAGAGGACGATGTGTCGAAGAATCGGACGAAGCGCCGACCAACGACGTGCCGGGCAACTGAATGTCAATTCATGTTGTAATAATTGTCTAGATCAAAGTAGAGTTTTGGTTTATGTGTGTAGGATTAACTACGATGACGATAAAGACGTAAAGCAAAATAAAGTGCCGGAAGACAAGTGGGATGGATCATTGGAAGTTCGAGAGTTCGATGGAATTCCGATGATTCGTTGGAAGTGTTGTCGGAACCGGCCGAGAACGAGTAGGGAGCTTGCCGAAGGGTTTTCAGAAGTTCGTGGAGCTTTCCAAGAAAGATCGGAGCTTGCTAATGAAGCTCGTTGGAACTCACCAAGATCACCGAAAGAAGTCTTGTCTTATGGACTTTGTAATAGCTTAAAAAATGTTTTTAAAATTTATAGTTAGTACATAATTTGGTTTAGGATTAGGTGTTAATCCTATAAACCAAATTTGGACCAATTCGGACTTCATTTGGACCGGTTTCGGCCCAAACCACTGTGCTGAAATGACCTGGGCGGTGGCACCGCCCAGAGGCCGATAGCTGGGCGGTGGAACCACCCCAGGCTGGCGGTAGCACCGCCCAGCACCCGAGGGGACCAGCGGTGGCACCGCCCAGCACCGCTAGAATCAGGAAAATTGAGGCAATTCAAATTGAGCTCCAAATTTAGGCTCCAAATTTGAATCCTCTTGAGGCTATAAATACCCCTCACATTCTTGGATGAAAGGGTGTCTAGAACTGAAAGAAAGAAGAGGGAAACTCTCTTGAAAGTATGTCAAATCTTCCCTCTAAGTCTTAGGAGTGTTCTAGTCCAAGAGAGGGTAAGAGTGCTTGTAAGGGTTATCTCCTAAGCCCGTCAAAAGGAGAGGTGCTATGAGGGAGTTCATCCTTGCCCGTTGAAAGAAGGATAGCTAGTGGAAAGCCAGTGGCCTCAAGCAAGAGGAATTGGGAGTGGACATAAGTTGGATGACTGAACCACTATAAAAATCTAGTTTGCATTTACATTCTTGCTATTTACTTTGCTGCAAACCCTTTCCACTTAATTTGATGCTCTACTTCTCATGCAAACATCTTTAAGTTAGAGCTGTTCTTATATGATTCCACCGATATGACTTTCATAATACGAAACAAAGTTTTCATCGTACGAAGTTTTCGAAACTTGTTCAAATCGCTGAAAATTTATCGTTCCTTACCACTGCACTAATTCACCCCCCCTCCCCCCCTCTTAGTGCTGCTTGATCCCTAACAATTGGTATCAGAGCCACGTTCTTTTTTTTTTGGATTTACACCCGTAAGAAATGGCTCTTCATGGCTTTCAAGAGGGCTTTTCGGTTTTTCATCCACCGTTCTTTAACGGTTCAGACTACACATATTGGAAAACTCGAATGAGAGTTTTCTTGATTTCTCTCGATTTAAACTTATGGAATATCGTTGAAAATGGATTTCAACTTTCCTCTAAACCGATGAACGAATGGTCAGATTTAGAGAAATGATCATGATGATTTGAAAACTCCTACATGTAAATCAAGATTTTCTTCATGACAAATATATATATAAATTTTGTTTATTCATGAATTGATCTTTAATGACATGACTTCCTTGTGTGATGATTAAAAATTAATTTTCTTTATGATGAATCATTGAATCATGACTTGATCTATGAGAATGCTATTTTTTATATATATATTATGATTCTTGATTGTATACCCTTTATCATGAATTGAAAATTGACGATAAAGAAAGTATTTATGAATCATGATTTTGATTTTTCAGAACTATATGTTTAGAATTTGTTTTAAAATCATGATCTTAATCTTGCTAAAATGAATGGTTATAAATCATGAATGATATCTTTTGATCCATGTTGATTTTTCATATTGATATCTTTTATTACATGATATGATTGAATGATTGATTGATACAAATTTAAATGATGTGAAAAGTTGTTAAAGGAAGAAAACAATCTAAATTTTGATATTTCAATATTTGATACTTGGAATATTTTAAAATGTGTTCTTGATGAGAATGTTTGAAATTGCTATTTTTATCTCATGAATCTTTATCTTGATCTTGCTAAGAAAAAATTTAATGAACCATGAATCATATCATTGGTATTCATGAATTAATCCTTATTGATATCTTTTATGAATTCTTTGAATCTATTGCCTTGAACTTTTGAATTGTGATGAATCAAAAATTTTTCTCCTATATGACTTCTTCTCCTATATGTCATGCTTTGAATATTGATGAAGATTTTTTATTGATGGAAGTTGATAAATGATATGAAAAGAGGATGCAAAAGAAAATCTTTGTATTTGATCCTCCTATTCCTTTTGACAAAAACAAAGGGGGAGAAAATTTATTGCTAGCTTGCAACTTCAATGAAAAATTTCCTAGCTTGATCATTGAAATGAAGGAACATCCTATCATGAACATTTTAAATGTTGCTAGCGTACTACAAAAGCAAAGTGCAAACTTGTTATGATGAATTGTAAGAAGCAAGTGATGGATTGCTATGCTTGGACATCCTTGAAAAACTTGCTATGATTGAATATTGAATGTTGATGAAAATTTAGCTAGTATGATTGTAAAACTTGCATATCTTTTAAACTAGCTATGATGATTACTTCTCCTTTTTGTTGATGATATAGGGGGAGAAGTAGATTGATGACTTCATACATTGATTGAATATTTTATATATTTGCATGATGGTTTGATGTATTCTCGTAACATGAGTGATGAATGTTGCTTGGATTTGGGATAATCCAAGTGTTCTATCAATGGCATATTGATAGGGAGAGTTTGGTTAAACTCCGGGGAGTTAAGGTTAACTCCGTTAGTCATCAATTAGTTGTCATCATTAAAAAGGGAGAGATTGTTGAATCTCAAATTTTGATGACGAAACTAATTGATTATGGTTTATTATTTAACTACGTTTTGAGTTATGCAGGTCTACTATCGATCAAGATTAGACAGTTGACGCTAGAGAAATTGACGTTGTGCCGGAGGTGATCACGTCAGGATATTGGATGTCGAGCCGGAGGTTCGGTCGATAATCAGTAGAAGGCTTCATACGTCGGGCATCGGGCCAAGAAGAGCGTGTTGCACCAAGGATATCGGGGTTGCGGAGGTCAACCACCGATTGGGCAACGGATCGCTAGAGAGGACGATGTGCTGAAGAATCAGACGAAGCGCCGACCAATGATGTGCCGGGCAACTGAATGTCAATTCGTGTTGTAATAATTATCTAGATCGAAGTAGAGATTTGGTTTATATGTGCAAGATTAACTACAATGACGATGAAGATGTAAATCAAAACAAAGTGCTAGAAGACAAGTGAGATGGATCATTGGGAGTTCGAGAGTTCGACAGAAGTCCGAAGATTCGTTGGGAGCGTTGCCGGAACCGGTCGAGAACGAGTAGGGAGCTTGCTGAAGGGTTTTCGAAAGTTTGCGGAGCTTACCAAGAAAGATTGGAGCTTGCCAATGAAGCTCGTTGGAACTTACCAAGATCATCGTGAAGTCCGAGAGCTTGTAGGGAGTCCACAGAATGGTTTCCAAGGGTTCATCGGAAGACCGCCGGAAGTTCGCCGAAAGCTCACCGAAAGAAGTCTTATCTTGTGGACTTTGTAATAGCTTAAAAAATATCTTTAAAATTCATAGTTAGCACCTAATTTGGTTTAGGATTAGGTGTTAATCTTATAAACCAAATTTGGGCCAATTCGGACTTCATTTGTACCAGTTTCGACCGAATTTTTGGCCCAAACCACTGTGCTGAAATGACCTGGGCGGTGGCACCGCCCAGAGGCCGAGAGCTAGGCAGTGGAACCACCCCAGGCTGGTGGTAGCACCGCCCAACACCCGAGGGGACCAGCGGTGGCACCGCTGAATGGGCGGTGGCACTGCCTAGTACCGCCAAAATCGGGAAAACAGAGGCAATTCAAATTTGGGTTCCAAATTTGAATCCTCTTGAGGCTATAAATACCCCTCACATTCTTGGATGAAAGGGTGTCTAGAACTGAAAAAAGAAGGGGGAAACTCTCTTGAAAGTATGTCAAATCTTCCTTCTAAGTCTTAAGAGTGTTCTAGTCCAAGAGAGGGTAAGAGTGCTTGTAAGGGTTATCTCCTAAGCCCGTCAAAAGGAGAGGTGCTGTGAGGGAGTTCATCCTCGCCCGTTGAAAGGAGGATAGCTAGTAGAAAGCCGATGGCCTCAAGCAAGAGGAATCGAGAGTGGACGTAGGTCGGATGACCGAACCACTATAAAAATCTGGTTTGCATTTACATTCTTGCTATTTACTTTGCTGCAAACCCTTTCCACTTAATTTGATGCTCTACTTCTCATGCAAACATCTTTAAGTTAGAGCTATTCCTATATGATTCCACCGATACGACTTTCATAATATGAAATGAAGTTTTCACCGTACAAAGTTTCCAAAACTTGTTCAAATTACTAAAAATTTATCGTTCCTTACCGTTACACTAATTCACCCCCCCTCTTATTGCCGCTCGATCCCTAACAAGTATTTCAATTTGTAAAAAAAATATCTCAAGTCAAGAATTTAAGAGAGAGTTCATGATTCACTTGAAAATATCTCATTCAAAATAATTTGACAACTTGAAACCCATAATCAAATCAAAATCATTTTCAAGATTCAAAATGCTAGCAATTTACATTAATCATGACAAGTAATACATCAAAAGTCTACATCAATATTTCAATCATCAAGTCATGAAGCATATAAAGTGGTATTGAAACATGAGAGAAAATTTCAAATTACACATGTAATGTTTCAACATTCAAAACACATTTTCTCAAGTTGAGTATCAATAAGTCAAGAGAAAATAACTTATGATTCATTTGAATTTCTCTTCAATGACATGGGAAAATCATAGTATAAAGTAAGAGGTCTTGAAAAACTCAAGTTATCAAGATCTCGATATAAATAAAACTCATTCTAGTTCAATTTATCAACTCATAATCAATTCATCGAAATCACTTTTATAATTTATAAGATTCTTAAGATATTATGAAATTATTAATCTCGATAAGATGAGAAAAGCATGAAATCAAAATCTTATTCATAATTTAAGTGATTCACAAAATATCATAAATGAATTTATCACTTGTATTTTATTTGAAACATCCAAAACTTTAGAGAAAGAGAGATGTTCAAGAAACATACATTTCTCTTTTAGTGATTTGCATTGATTTCATATGAACATACCTTTGTCCTTTTTATGTCGAATAAAAATAAGCATAAATGTTCAAGACATAAAGGATAAATCTCATAACACAAATTATCAAGCATGATTCATTTGGAAG
This sequence comes from Musa beccarii, assembly GCA_024322285.1. NCBI lineage: Eukaryota > Viridiplantae > Streptophyta > Magnoliopsida > Zingiberales > Musaceae > Musa > Musa beccarii. The sequence goes on along the minus strand of CM044399.1, from coordinate 30,768,006 downwards.
GTTCTCCTTTTTAATAAGTAAAAAGGAATTATAGGAGAACAAAATAAATTAAGGGAGATAGAGCATGATTCATATTTAAAATGTATCTTATGTTATAAATACGAATCAAGCATTTTTCAAATCTAAAATCATCCTAAAAAATCACATTCAATAAATTCATAAATGATAAGCATAGATTTATTGAAGAATCGAAAAGATAGAGGATTGCATTTCGTTCTTGTAAATTTCTATTCATATGATTTGCTTCTTATAAGCATGCTTTTGCCTTAAAATAAAATGTCAACATTCAAGATGGAAAGACAGATTTTGTCATAATGATCATTAAGTCAAATCACATTAAGTATGTGGCATTTTCTAAAAGATTTGATTAAAAAGATTCACATGGATTCATCAAAATCGAAAGACAAACTTTATCATAAAAATTGTCAAGGCAAAAATTGAAAGACAAACTAAGACATGAGATTCAATTTATCATGATAATGTGTTTCATTTTGAGTTGTTTATTTCATATAAGTGTACTTATGTTTCAAAAAATGAGTATCAAATTTTAAAACCGAAACATGAGTTTGTCATCAAGATATAACAACTTCAAGTCCTCATGATATCATAAAATCATTAAGCATGGCAACAAACTTTTACTATTTTCATTTCATTATTATCAATGATGATTTCATAATGTATGTTCAAACATTTATATGGAACTCATCATTATATAAATTCAAAATACAAGTTTATCATTAAACCCATTAAGATCAAATGCATCAAAGTCTTTCATTCGAAAATTTTAATAAGAGCAACATAAATTGATTACATGTGAGCATGTATCAACATTTCAAAGCAAGACGTAAGTTTCGTCATAAAAACCGTTAAGACCAAACACATAAAAAATAAAACATCGTGATTAAAATATTTTTAACTTTTGTATTTTATTTTATGTGGTTGATCTTATATAAGCATGTTCAAATTTTCATGTAAAAACGAAATCATCAATATGCTTGCTTCTATCTTTTAATCATATTTGGTGTGCAAGCATTATCTTGAAACATGCTATTAATTTTTTGTGTCAAAAATCATGCATCTTATTTGAAATCAAAAGCAATATAAAATCATCAAGATTCATGAATTTATCATAATCATACGTATGGAGCATTTTCATTATCAAGCAAGATTTCACATAAGCATGCCCAAAAACTTTTTGCATGAAAGATATGTATCAAGTTTAAAGCCAAAAAGTGATACGAAAATCATCAAGATTCATAGATTCATTATTACTATATTATTTCAAAATATGAGATTTCAAGTCATCAAGTATGATACAATCATTAAGCATGTTTTCATGATACATCATCAAAATCATTTTAATTCTTTCTTTCATTTGTTATAACAAGATGATCAATGCTTAAACTTTTGCTAAAATCATACATCATTTTAAAAATCTGAAAAATAATTTTCGTCATGAAAACCATTAAGTCCAAATATAACACAAGGCAACATCAAAACCACATTTCTTTCATTTTGAAAATTTGTGGGTTAGGTCTTTTAGTTTTGCAATTGATTTCATGAAGACATGCATCATCTAAAAACTTCAACATAAAAAGGATTAAGACACATTAATCCAAGATAGATGTTTTTAAATCAAAATTACTTCAAATCCTCATTGCATGAAAACCGAAGTACACAATCATGGATTAACCCTATTAAACATAATCATGCTAATTAACTTTTGTATTAAATCATGCATCAAAATACGATATAGAAATCATAAACTAAGCAATCATCCAAAGTTTTGAATCATAATATGCATGAAACTTTAACAATATAGTTTTTCATGATTATTTTTATAATTTTTCAAAAATGCTAGAAGGAAAAGCATAGCATAATTTTTTAAAACAATTTGTTTTAATTTCCAAAATCATAAAAAAACTACTAACTAAGTTAAGAATTTATGAAAAGGATCATGTAATTTCAAAATAAAGTAAAAGCAACTTGGGTGAGTTTCTTACCTCATTGTCAAAAACCGTCAAAGTCCATTTCGCCGCTTCTTTACTTGATTTTTCTTTACAAGCCTTCTTCTTCTTTGGCCTCATCCTCGGTTTAAGTTCATTATTAATTTTAGATTTTTGTTTAATGAACTTATTAAAATTTAATGTTCGAAGTTCAAGTTCATCATCGTCCTCATCACTTGAGTCATCACTCAAGTGGTATTCATTTGTCCGAAGTTCCAAATTCTTTCTGTTCTTTGGAAGGTGGTTCAAGTGTTCATTGAGTTTAACATGTTCTAGGAGGCTCATTTCATATGTCATTAGTGAGCCAATTAGTTCTTCAATCGGAAGATCATTTGGATCTTTAGTTTCTTGTATTGCGGTTATTATTGGATCCCATCTTTTTGGAAGGGATTTTAAAATCTTGTTTATGAGATCAAAATCTAAGAGACATTTACCAAGTGCTCTTAGACTATTGACGACATCCGTGAAACAAGTGTACATGTCGCCTATAGTCTCGCTTGGTTGCTTTCGAAAAATCTCAAAATCATGCATCAAAATATTAACTTTCGAGTCTTTAACTCTACTCGTTCCTTCATATGTGATTTCGAGAGTGTGCCAAATATCAAAAGCCATTTCGCACATTGAAATCCGATTAAACGCAGTTTTATCTAAGGAGCAATATAAGGCATTCATAGCCTTTGCATTCAAAGAAAATGATCTTTTCTCCAAATTCGACCATTCATTCATAGCCTTTGCATTTAAAGCAAAAGTCTTCTTCTCCGATTCATTCCTGTTAGGGATTGAGCGGCACTAAGAGGGGGGGGTGAATTAGTATAGTGGTAAAGAACGATAGACTTTCGACGATTAAAATAAGTTTCGAAAACTTCGTACGATGAAAGCAATGTTTCGTTTGAAACCAATTTGATTGCATTTTAACTTTAAAGCATATGTAAGAAGATGAAGAGGAAGTTGAGTAAGACAGCAAATGAAGATGGTTTGTAGTAAAGTAAGTTACGAGAAAGTAAATGCAAACCAATTTATAGTGGTTTAGTCATGCGACCTACGTCAACTCCCGATTCCTCTTTACTTGGGGCCATCGGCTTTTCCACTAGCTATCCTCCTTCCAACAGGTGAGGATGAACTCTCTTACAGCACCTCTCCTTTTGACGGGCTTAGGAGATAACCCTTACAAAGCCTTTCACCCTCTCTTGGACTAGAACACACTTCAAACTAAGAGGGAAGATTTTGAACACTTTCAAGAGAGTTTCCCCCTTCTTTTTTTCTAGTTCTATACTCCTTTTTATCAATGAATGAGAGGGGTATTTATAGGCCTCAAGAGGATTCAAATTTGGAGCCCAAATTTGGACCATAAAATTTGAATCACCTTGGTTTTCGCATTTTGGCGGTACTGGGCAGTGCCACCGCCCATCCAGCGATGCCACCGCTGGTGCCCTCGGGTGCTGGGCGATGCCACCACCAGCCTGGGGCGGTTCCACCGCCTAAGGTTCAGCCATTGGGTGGTGCCACCGCCCAGCCTGAGCGGTGCCACCACCCAAGTCATTTCAGTACACTGGTTTGGGCCGAAAACTTAGCTGAAACCGGTCCCAATGAAGTCCGAATTGGCCCAAATTTGGTTTATAGGATTAACACCTAACCCTAAACCAAATTATGTGCTAACTATGAATTTTAAAGACATTTTCAAAGCTATTACAAATTCTATAAGACAAGACTTCTTTCAGTGAGCTTTCGGCGAACTTCTAGCGGTCTTCCGATGAACCCTCGGAAACCATTCTACGGACTCCTAGCAAGCTCCCGGACTTCACGATGATCTTGGCGAGTTCCAACGAGCTTCATTGGCAAGCTCTAATATTTCTTGGCAAGCTCCGCGAACTTCCGACGAACCTTCCGGCGAACTTCTGAAAACCCTTCAGCAAGCTCCCTACTTGTTCTCGACCGGTTCTGGCAACAATCCCAATGAATCTTCGGACTTCCATCGAACTCTCAAACTCCTAACGGTCTATCACACTTGTCTTCCAACACTTTAATTTGCTTTATATCTTCATCGTCATCGTAGTTAATCCTACACACACAAAAACAAAAACTCTACTTCGATCTACACAATTATTACAATGCGAATTGACATTTAGTTGCCTGGCACATCATTGGTCGATGCTTCATCCGATTCTTTGGCACATCGTCCTCTCTTACGGCTTGTTGCCCAATCGACGATTGACCTTCACAACCTCGATATCCATAGCGCAAGTCCGCTCTTCTTGGCCCGATGCCCGACGTCCAAAGCCTTCTGCCGATTGTCGACCGAACCTCTGGCTCGACATCCAATATCTTGACGTGATCACCCGGCGCAACGTCAATTCCTTCAACATCAATTATCTAATCCTGATCGATAGTAGACCTGCGTAACTCAACACGCAGTTAGATCATAAAGCACAATCAATTAGTTTCATCATCAAAATCCGAGATTCAACAATTCCATTCGCTCATCGGAAGAGAAGATTTTTGAAATCCATTTTCGATGATGCTCCAAAGCTCAAAATCCATAGAAATAAGAAAGATCCTCATACGAGTCTTCCAATATGTGTAATCCGACCCATTGAACATAGATGGACGTGTAATGAAATGACCCTCTTGCATGCCCGAATAGGCCATCTCTCTTGAGTTTTAAACCAAATATGAGAGTGAACCTTGCTCTGATACCAATTGTTAGGATCGGAGAGGCACTAAGAGAGGGGGTGAATTAGTGCAGCGAATTAAAATCGTAAGTTTGAAACCGATTTCGTAAATAGGTAGTTCGTATGAAAATTTTGATTCGACGAAAGATGACTTGGTTAAAGTTGCTTGAGTAAAAGAAAAAGAAACTGAATGATTTGTAGCTAAGTAAAGGAATGATTCAGAAATTTAAACACTCACACATTCAAGAACGCCACGATGTATGGTGGTTCGGTCAAGTGACCTACAAATACTTTCGAAGCCTTCTCCGATGAAGCTCCCAACTTCCACTAGCAAATCCTTTTGAAGGGGAAGGACCAAACACCCCTCTTACAACCCTTTTACAAGAAGTTCACACTCTTACAGATTTTTCAAAGTGAAAGGAGGTGAACACAAGCTATCGAAAAATAAGGCTTTGCCAAAGCTTTTGCTAAATTTCTAACTCTCAAAAGGGTGCCCTTTCAGCTGAGAAAGGAGGGGTATTTATAGACCCCAAGAGGATTCAAATTTGAGCTCCAAATTTAAATTATATTTGGGTTTCCCGGTGCTGGCGGTTCAACCGCCTGTCAGTAGTTAGACTGACAGTATACAGGGCGGTTCAATCGCCCAAGCCGACGGTTCAATCGCCCAATCCAGCGGTTCAACCCCCCATGCATTCTGGTGTTGGGCGGTTCAACAACCCAGCTTTAAGCCATCGGGCGTTCCATCGCCAAAGACAAAGTGTTCCACCACTCGCCCATTCAAAGAAAGCTGAATGGGCCCTGTTTGAGGCCCAAATTGATCCAATAAGAGCTCGGTTGGCCCCCCACTAGGTTTAAACAAGATTATTTCCAAATCCTTACCCTAATTACATGCCAACTACGAAATTAAAACATAATTCTAAGTGATTTAAACCAATATTCTTCAAGTCTACTTCCGGTGAGCACTTTGAGATTCCGGTGGACTTCCGACACTTCCTTCGAATTTCTTCCGATGGACTCCCAACATGCTCCCGGATTGTATGGCAAGCTCAATGATCTTCGGCAAGCTTCCGAACCTTCTCGGTAAACTCCACGAACCTCCGACAATCTTTGCGATGAACTTTTGAAAACTTCAGTAAGTCCCTAATTCGATCTCGATTGGTTCCGGCAATACTTCCGATGATCCTTCGGACTTCCGGTGAACTCTTGAACTCCTGACAGACTTGACCTTGGTAAATCACTTTATGTTTTCATCCCATTGTAGTTAATCTTGCACACTTATCTCGGCAATATAGATCAAAACAAATATTTCACCAATTGACTTCATCATCAAAATCCAAGATTCAACAGTTTTTATTAAAGGCAAAGGCTTGATTATAAAATAAAACACATTAATGATAAATTGAATCTTAAGTTGAATGTTGATATTTCTATTTTATTTTATATTAAAAGACAAAGGCATGCTCATATGAAATGAATCATAAAATGAAAATGCATGTTTCTTGAAATCTTTCTATCTCTAGAGTTTTTTAATTTTTCGATAAAAGACAAATGATGAATCCATGCATATTATGTTTTGCATCATGAAAATGATTTTGATGATTTGATTATGGAGTTATTGAATTGAACTTGAATGAATTTTCTTTTAATGATTCTTGACTCCTCTCTTAATCTCTTGGAATTATGACTTTTTGAGATATATATAATACTTGAATCAAGTTCTAAAAGATTTCATTTTACTATAAAATTTTTTTATTGAAATCATGATCTTGACAATTATAACATGAAGTTCTTTATATATCAAGATCATTTATCATGCTTCTTTTGGTTATCAAAAGAAAATTTTTCAAATAAAATGCAACTTATCTTTTGATTTCTCGGAATTCAATACTTGAATTTTTAAATGAGATGATATAATGAATCATGACTTGATCTTTGATATTGATATTTCTTTTATCATGATCCTTGGTTGCATAATTCTTTTGCTGTATTAAAAAGAATTGTCAAATGAATCATGTCCTTCTTGATTTTTTTCTTGATATCATGACATGATTTCTTTATATGGCTTGTATAATAATTAAAATTTTTAGCCATTGAGTGCTCCCTTCTTTTTGACAATGAAAAAGGGGGAGTTAGCTTACTAGCTTGTGTATCACAAGAGAAAGTGGCAAACATAGCTAGCTAGAACTTGCAAAAAGGTAAAACTTGCACTTTTCAAAATGAGAAGAAAGAAATTGCAAAGTTGCATTATTTTTAAACTCATGAGCTTGCATGTTTAAAATGTTGTAAACTTTACAAAATTACTAGCTCAATGCAAATAAAAAGTTGATAGCTTGCAAAGGCAAAACTCAGTTGCAAAAGGAGAAGAATTGAAAGGGAGTACTTACATGCTTACCATCAATTTTCCTCATATCATAATTTATGACTCCCTTGAATTCATGACTTGATATGTTGAAAATTCATGATGCAAATTTATTATTTTGTTATGATCAAAGCATTCATGTAAAGGGAAAAGAATTGTTCTCTTCTCTTCTTTTTGACAAAAACAAAGAGGGAGAAAGTTTTTGTTAGCATGCAACAAAAGCAAAGTACAAACTTGCACAAGGAGCAAGTGATGAAAAATTGCTATACTTGCATGAACCTAAAACTTGCTATGATGAATGTTGCAAAAAAACCTGCTGTTAGCTTGCATGTTTAAAGTGATGTAAATTTTGCAAAAATTACTAGCTTACAAAAGAAAACTAGCTTGCACTTCTCAAGAGAGAAGAAACAAAAATTGCATGCATATTGCAAAGGAAGCAAAGAAAGTGCAACTTGCACATCTCAAGAAAAGAATAAAAAATTACTATCTTGCTTATCTTTGGAAAGAATGAGAAACTTGCTATGATTGAATGTTGAATATTGAATGTTGACGAAAATCTAGCTAATATGATCGTAAAACTTACATATCTTTTAAACTAGATAAATGTTACTTCTCCTTTTTGTTGATGACAAAGGGGGAGAAGTAAATTGATGACTTCATGCATTGAATTGAAGATTTTATATATTTGCATGATGTTTTGATATTTCTCATTACATATGATGGATGTTATTTAGATTTTTCATAATCCAAGGTTTCTATCAATGGCATATTGATAGGGGGAGTTTGTTTAAACTCTAGCGAGTTAGAATTAACTCTGTTATCAATTAATTGTCATCATCAAAAAGGGAGAGATTATTGAATCTTGGATTTTGATGATGAAACTAATTGATTGTGTTTAGTTGTCTAATTATGTTTTAAGTGACACAGGTCTACTCGATCAGAATTAGATAGTTGACGCAGGAGGAATTGACATTGCGTTAAAGGAAATCACGTCAGGATATTGGATGTCGAGCCGGAGGTTTGGTCGACAATCGGCAAAAAGTTTTGGACGTCGAGCATTGAGCTAAGAAGAGTGGTGTTGTGCCAAGGATATCGAGGTTGCGGAGGTCAACCACTGATTGGGCAATAGGTCGCAAGAGAGGACGATGCGTCGAAGAATCCGATGAAGCGCCGACCAATGATGTGCCGGGCAATAGAATGTCAATTCACGTTGTAATAACTGGCTAGATCGAAGTAGAGTTAAATTTTATATGTGCAAGATTAACTACGATAATTATAAAGGTATAAAGCAAAACAAAGGCTAGAGTCATGTATGATGGAATCATTGGGACTTTGAGAGTTTGACAGAAGTCCAAAGATTCGTCGAGAGTGCTGTCCGAACTGGCCGAGAACGAGTAGGGAGCTTGCCGAAGGTTTTCGGAAGTTCGCTAGAAGGTTCATTGGAAGTTTGCGGAGCTCACTGAGAAAGATCAGAGCTTGCCGAAGAAGCTCATCGGAACTCGCCAAGATCAATTGTGAAGTCCAGGAGCTTGCTAGGAGTTCGTAGAATGATATCCGAGAGTTCATCGGAAGATTGTCAAAAGTTTGCCGGAAGCTCGCTTGAAGAAGTCTTGACTTTTCAAACTTTGTAATAGCTTAGGAAATGTCTTTAATTTCATAGTTAGCACATAATTAGGGTTAGGACTAGGTGTTAATCCTTTAACCCTATTAGAGGCTAATTAGGCCCGATATTGGATCGGTTTGAGCCAGGTTTAAGGCCCAACCAAGAGAGCTGGACACTGTCTGGCGATGGTACAACCAGACTAGGGCGGTGGCACTGCCCAACTCCAACTTCCCAGGTAGTCTGGGACGGTGGTACTACCGAAACTAGGCGGTGGTACCGCCCTAGGGCAGAGTGCCTAGGCGATGGCATCGCTGGTTGGGCAGTGGTACCGCCCTAGGATAGAGTACCTGGGCGGTGGCACCGCCCTAGGGCAAAGTGCTTGGGCAATGGCACCGTCGGCTGGATGGTGGTATCGCCCAGTACACTAATAGTGTCAGTATGTTAGGCGGTGGTTCCGCTCAGTGTCAGAGTTAGACTGACGGTGGTATCGCCAGTGACAGGTAGACCCAGGATGGGATGGATTTTAGCTCCAAGTTTAAATCCAATTGGAGCCTATAAAAACTCCTCCCATCCCACCAGGGTTGAAGTGACAAGCACATACACTTAAAAGGTAAGAAAATACTATAGAATTCTTTCTAGAAATCCCCTCCTCTAGACTTCACTTGTATTCAAGTTAAAAGAGAGGAGAGAGTGCTTGTAAGGGTTACCTCCTAAGCCCATCAAAAGGAGAGTGTTATAAGGGAGTTGGTCCTTGCCCGTTGAAAGGAGGATAGCTAGTGGAAAAGCCGGTGGCCTCAAGAGAAGAGGAATCGGGAGTGGACGTAAGTCGTATGACCGAACCACTATAAATCCAGGTTTACATTTCTGTTCTTGTTATTTACTTTGCTGCAAATCCTTTCCATTTGATTTGATGCTGTGCTTCATTATCACTTGAAACGTTTTTAAGTTAGAGCTTTTCTAGTACGATTTCTCTAATACATTTTCATTGAAACAAATTATCTTTTGTTGTATGAAGTTTTTGAAATCGTCAAAATTTATCATTATTAACCGCTGCACTAATTCAACCCCCCTCTCAGTGTCGCTCTAGATCCCAACACCTTGTGGATACTGCTAGAGAGGAGGATGCCTGACCTCCTTCATCCTCCCCATGGATCTACAGAAATTCAGGGATATATGATCTCCCTAGGTACTATCTTTCCTACATATGCAGTTTTCGGATTCGTGGATTTATTTTTGACACACCAATCTTCGCATGATAACGGAACCTTTCATGGAAATCCAAGATTTTTATTTTTTATTCTTCCACTGCGCATGAGATGTCATCCCTTAGATTTCCCAATAGTAGTATCAAAGCTAGGTTCGTGTAAAGATTGAATTTTAACTATGTGATGTGTTTTGGATATGCTTTTGACGTCAAAATCGTTGACATAACAGCGGAAAAGGGCAACAATTATTATTGCCCTTGCAGGTTGGCCATGGCCAAAGGCTACTCAGCCTTTGCCACAGCCTAGCCACTCGTGGGTAGGGGCTATAGGTGGCCAGAGGTCGGCGGTTGTGCTTGCGACGGCTCTATGCTCAAGACGCTAGCATGCATTGCGCCACAAGATAAGCAAACAGATCATGAAGGGTGCTGCGAGCAGCCAGCGCCCACAAGGGCGGCGGCCACCCACAAGGGACAGCGTTGCCCGCAGATAGATCGCCCATAGCCACACTTAGAGGAGCGCCCGCAAGGGCTACGGGCGACCACAACCGCGAGCACATCGCCCGCAGGGTCGCGCGCCCACGAGCTATGGCCGTCGCCAGCAGGGTGGCAGCGATGACAACGCAGTAAAGTAGGGAGAGGGAATTAGGGTTTCTAGCAAAAGATAGTTTTTCCCCTTTGAATTTTTAAAATTCCAATTTTGTCTCTTCTAGTTGAATGACCAAAATGCCCTTTAGAATTTAAAAAATTCTTTATATATCCCTATTTTCGAAAATATTAGTTAATTAAAATATTTAATTAAATATTATTATTTATCTAGTAGTCCTATATAATAACATATACATGTGATGTATGATGTGGACAGATGATCATAGACCGTGTGATGTGATGTATGTGTATGATGTGATCATTATTATTGGGGCCTACAAGCCTCTAATTTTCTCGTTTATTATCGACCCTACGTGCTTATAATTATGTTATAATTACATAAGAAGGTACAATGGGAGCGTGGAAGTGATAGCGGGACCCACAAGGTCAAGACGGACGATCTGATGCATGGAGATGCGTTGAAATACCGATGGAACCGACGAAGCGAGATGGACGATCACAGGGCATGAAGATGCGCTGATGCACACATAGATCTTTATGTGAGTGATTGTGCCCACTAGCTCGGGCTTGATCGTATTAGTATGTGGTCTATGATCATTTGGTGTGATTACTCATATGATGTGTGATTGCTTATACACTTACTAGATATATAAATAAATAAATAAATAAATAAATAAATAAATAAATATATATATATATATTTATATGCGATATAGATATATATTAAATATATATGTGTGTGACATGTCATATTAGGAGAACGAATCTAAAATCCCCTCTCTCGGTAATATTAAGTCAGTAAACGTGAGGCAATTAGATAGATCCACGTGGTCTTCCATCGTTATAGGTAGGAACTGATTTCCGGTGTAGTTTGAGTTGATCGAGTCCCTCGAGACTCACCTATATTGTGATTCGCTATCTTATCTATGACATAGAGATATCACCGGTGACCTAAGGACATGGTATGCTTGGTCGAGTCCCTCGAGGGTATATCATCGAATCAGACTCATCTTGTAATGATGGTGATGACTTAACCAAACATCATGGTTGGTCGAGTCCCTCGAAGCCATGGTGGTTTGGAGGCCGAATATGACGAGAATCACAAGTTGTGATTGGCAAGAGTTGCCTACCTTTTAGGCTTAGTGTGATTGGTCAAGTCCCTCAAGGTTACACTAAGATGTTGATTGTATCTCGATCCCCACTAGAAGTCTGCCGGAGACTTCCATTTCATGTGCTGAGGGTGTCGCATGACTCATTAAAAAATAGTGAGAGTACATCAAGATAGAAATCCATATCTTGATTATTTATATTTCTACAAAATCTGCATATTATTTATTTATGCTATATCTTTATTTTTAAAAATATCGTTATTAGACTCTCTACATGGCATACTTAATACCAACCACCTCACTGGTCAAAACTATGCAGACTGACTCTGTATCTTGAGAATAGTTCTTACAATGGAGAAAATCATATATGTCCTTGACATAGTGATGCTTATGCCCAATAAGATCGCTCGCTACGTGAAATACATAGATGACTCCACTCTTGCTCAGTATTACATGTTGGGCTCTATGACTCCCTAGTTATAGAGACAACATAAAAAGATGGATGTCAAATCCATACTCCTGCATATTCATAAATTATTTGAGGAATAGAGAACTCAATGATATGAGATATCGAAGAGTCTCTTCCATAATAGGATGACTGAGAGAACATTGGTTCAAAATCATGTCCTTAAGATGATTGAGTGGATAGAGAAACTCACAGGTCTAGGAATGGTCCTAGAGGATAGTCTGTGTAGATCTTGTGCTTCAGTCCCTTTTAGATTCATTTTTATACTTTTCTATACTGGTAAGACCAGAAAGAATAGGAAGATAGATAAGTCCCTTAAGAAGGGCAAGGGCAGACCAGGTAAAGTAAAGGTTGCTAAGAAAATTTGGAAAAGGATAAAAGCTACTGCTTCCATTACGGTAAAGACAGGCATTGAAAGAGGAACTGCAAAGAGTACATTGCAGAGAAGGCGAGACAAAAGCTTAGAGAAGCTTCAGATATGCATTATGATTAGTCTCTATTTGTTAGACTTATATGATAACACATAGGTATTGGATACTGATAGTGTTTATCATATCTATAATTTGTTGTAGGTTCTAGCAATACCTATGAAATTGATAAGAGGCAAGATGGACCTCAAGATAGGCAATAGAGTAAGAGTTGTTACTATTGCTATTAGTGAGGTCACCCTACATTTGCCTATTAGAGCTACTATTGCATTAGATGTATCTTATTTTATTTTCTCTATCATCAAAAACGTTATTTCCATTTTATATTTGATATTGAATGGTTATAAAGTAGTTTTTGAGAGCAATAGTTTAACTATTGAGGATGATAAGATTATCATGAGAGGAACATTGCACAATGGTTTGATTATGCTAGAAACTACTCCATATATCATGAGTATGAGTGAGTCTAAGAGAAAATAAGATGAGGTGAATAATGCATACCTATGTCATTGTAGGTTAGGTTATATCCATGAGGGAAGGATTCAAAAGTTGCTGACAGATGGATACCTAGATCCATTTGACTATGAGTCATATGCGACTTGCGAACCTTGCTTTCGTGGAATGATGACCAACTCTCTATTTAGCGGAATTGGAGAGAGAGAGCCACTGAGTTGTTAGTACTAATATATAGTAATGTATGTGGTCCCATGTCAACTCAGGCCATCAGTGGTTATTCCTACTTCATTATTTTTACTGATGATTTTTCTAGGTACAGACATGTGTACTTAATGAAATACAAGTTTAAAGCCTTCGAGAAATTCAGGGAGTATAAGAATAAAGTGGAGGTTCAGACTAGAAAGAGTATCAAGACTCTTCGATCAGATCAAGGAGGTGAGTACTTGAGTACCAGTTCCTCAAGGACTAGGGGATTATGTCCCAATGGACACCTCCTTATACACTCTAGCTCAATGGTATATTTGAAAGGAGGAATCATACATTGTTAGACATGGTGCAGTCTATGATGAGTTTTGCCGACCTACCCATCTCATTCTGGGGATATACCCTAGAGTCCATAGCTTACCTTTTGAACATAGTTCTAACTAAGTTGATAGTGTCTACACCATATGAGATATAGAAAGGGAAATCCGATCTTAAGGTTGTTAAGATTTGGGGCTGTCCTGCCCACGTTAAAAGACACAATCCCAACAAGTTAGAATCCAAAATGGAATGGTGCAAGTTCGTGGGATACCCCAAGAAAACTTGTGAGTATTATTTCTATCACCCCAAGGGCCAAAAGGTCTTTGTAGCCAAGAGAGTAGTGTTTCTTGAGAAGGAACATATTCTTGGTGGAGATAGTGGGAGTATGATAGAGTTGAGCGAGGTTGAAGAACCCAGCTCAAGCATCATTCCATAGCTAGAATCTATTCAAGTACCTAGCACACAAGTTTTGACTTTACGTAGGTGCAATAGAGTATCCCATCATCCTAAGAGTATGTGAGACATATTAAAGGAGTGGGTGTTGAGGATATTGATCATTAGACCTATGAGGAGCTTATTACGAGTATAGACTCCGAGAAGTAGTAAGAAGCCATGAATTCAAAGATGGATTTCATGTACTCCAACTAGGTTTGGAACCTAGTTGATGCACCCGAGAGTATCGTACCCATTAGCTGCAAGTGGATCTTCAAGAAGAAGATCAGAGTAAATAGAAAGGTAGAGACCTATAAAGCAAGGCTAGTGGCTAGGGGTTCTCGTCAAAGCCAAGGTGTTGACTATGACGAAACCTTCTCACCTACAACCATGCTAAAATCTATCCAAATTCTATTAGCTATTGTAGCACACCTTGATTATGAGATCTGACAAATAGACATGAAAATTGTGTTCCTCAATGATAACCTCGAGGAGGAGGTGTATATGATATAGCATAAGAGATTTATGTCTAAGGATAGTCCAGATAAGGTATGCAGGTTGCTTAGGCCCATCTATAGACTAAAGCAAGCTTCCTAAAGTTGAAACATAAGATTTGATGAGACGATCAGATCTTATGAGTTCGTTAAGAATGAAGATGAGCCTTGTGTGTACAAGAAGGTAAGCGAGAGCGCTATCACCTTTTTAGTGCTGTATGTGGATGACATCCTAATAATTGAGAATGATGTAGGAATGCTCTCCACGCTAAAGGCTTGGTTATCTAGATACTTCTCCATGAAGGACTTTGGAGAAGCATCCTACTTATTGGGGATTTAGATCTATAGAGATAGATCTAAGTATATGCTTGGCTTATCCTAGTCCAGGTACATAGACACCATTGTCAAAAGGTTTGACATGAAAAATTTCAAGAGAGGTCTTATATCGATGCGACATAGGCTATCACTTTCTGGGAGTATGTCTCCAAAGACTCTTGAAGAAATGACACACATGGATAGAATACCCTATGCCTTAGCGATAGAGTCTATCATATATGCTATACTATGTACTAGGCCTGATATAGCATATGCTCTGAGTGTCATGAGCAGGTATCAAGTGAATCTAAGCTTGGAGTACTGAAAAGTAGTAAAGTGTATCCTTAAGTACTTGAGAAGAACTAAGGATTTTTTGCTAGTATTATGGAGAAAGTAGCCCCAAGGTTGAGGGCTACATGGACTCGAGCTTCTAGTCCGATGTCAATGATGACAAGTCTAATTCAGGATATTCACCCTAAATGGTGAAGCAGTATGCTGGAAGAGTTCCAAGCAAGATATTACTACTAAATCGACTACAGAGGCAGAGTATATTGCTGTAGTAGAGGTAGTAAAGGAGGGAGTTTGGATGAAACAGTTCATCACAGATTTAGGAGTCGTATCGAGCAGCGAGGAGATGATTCCCTTATATTGTTACAACTATGGGGCGATTACTCAAATAAGGGAACCCGGGTTTCATCAGAAGTATTCTGAAGAGGTTTCAGCTTATTAGAGAGATCATGGTCTGAAGAGATGTGACAGTGGAAGGAGTTCCATCTGAAGATAACATTGCAGATCTACTAACAAAGTCATTGACTCATATTGTCTTTGAGCGTCATAGAGGTCTGATGGGGATCAGATACATAAGTGATTGGCTTTAGATCAAGTGGGAGATTGCTAGTTATAGGTGCTCTACAAGCCAATCACGTGAGTGATGACACTTGTAATATGCTACGTCAATCTCTTTGCTTATGATTAGTGATATTTTCTCATATTATCTGGATGTATATTATGATGTCCTTGGATCTATACAATGGAAATTAGATCATAATGAGATCACAATAATGAGACCGATTCATCTTTAAACATATATTTTAAATAATCCTAGTCATAGGTAACTCGAGAGGGACATTGAGATAAACGGATAGACTGGTGTGCTATATACCTATCTATATGATGGAGGTGGCTAGTCTAATAGCTACTCATGTGGGGAAACTAAGGATACAATACAGGTGCTTATTGGAGAATGAGTTCACTGATTGATCCGCTTACGGAATGCTAGATGGTTATTGATATCTCACGTCAGATAGTAATTCTATAGTCCCAATAGTGTATCTAGTCCTTAGACTTGAGATACTAAAGATGTCTTATATGAGTACTCTATTCTTTAATGTCGAACTTAAAGGTTTGGAAAGTTTCAGATCTTGTATAGTCGATTCTCAGGAATGGTAGCCAGCCTTACGAAGGTAATTGAGTGTTAATAGAGGATCATCCACTTGTTGGGAAAATGAAAGATTTGGCATCTCATGCGTAGTGAAAAACAAAAACAAGATTGGATTTTTCATAGTTACATACTTGGCCGTCGTGCGATGATTGGTGCGTAAAAATCAAAAATCCGAAAAATCCGCATGTATCATATCAGAGGCATTACCTGGGGAGATTGTATATCCCTAAAAATTTCAAATCCAATGTAGAGGATGAAGGAGCACTAGCGTACTCCTCTCTAACGGTAATTCACACAACAGATGCAGCAACGACGCTCCTCAGATCACCGCGGGATCTATCTGCTAGTTATAGGTGCCCTACAAGCTAATCACATGAGTGATTGCACCTGTAACACGCTGCATCAATCTCTTTGCTTATGATTATTGGCATTATCTCACATTATCTAGATGTATATTGTGATGTCCTTGGATCTGTGCAATGAGAATCGGATCGTGATGAGATCACGATAATGAGATCGATTCACCTTTAAACACAGACCCTAAATTATCCTGGTCATAGGTTACTCGAAAAGGACATTGAGATAACCGGATAGGCTGGTGTACTGTATACCCATTCATATGATGGAGGTAGCTGGTCTCATAGCTACTCGTGTGGGGACACTAAGGATATAGTGTAGGTGCTCATTGGAGAATGAGTTCACTGATTGATCCACCTACGGAATGCTGGATGGTTATTAATACCTCACATCAGACAGCAATTCCATAGTCCCAGTAGTATATCTGGTCCTTAGACTTGAGACACCAAGGATATCCTGTATGAGTACTCCACTCTTTGATACCGGACTTATAGGTTTGGAAAGCTCCATATCTAGTACAGTCGGTCATTGGGAGTGGTAGCCAACCTTACGAGGGCTATTGAGTATCAATAGAGGATCATCCGCTCTCGATATCATGAGAGGAATATCCCATGTGTTCTTGCTCGAACAAATCCTTGGCCAAGGTTATTCGGATTGAGAGAGAAAGAGTTCTTCGGGAGAATCCGACAAGAGCAAGACTTGAGGAGAGACCGTATGAGCCTGACAGTACCATGCCTAGTATAGGGTCTCTGGGATATTAGATGGATGAGAGATTATATATACATGGTAACTGAGGACAGATAGGTCCAAAGGATTGGATTCCCCTGTATCGTCTAGGGGCCGCGGCATAGTGGCCTAGTACATCCACGGTCGATGAGTTGGGTGAATTATTATAGAGATAATAATTTACTAAGTCAGAAGGAGTTCTGACAAGTATGACTCATGGCCAGCTCGATATTGGGCCTAGAGGGTCACACACATATGGTAGGTATTGCGATGAGTAGAGGTTCGGATATGAGATATCCGCTGAACCCCCTATCTTATTAGATATCCATTAAGCCCCTGAATTATTGGATCTTGAGATGAGATCCAATAATTGCTAATAAGAGATTATTGGGTAGAGGCCCACTAATCCAAGAGGCTTGGGTAATTCGATGAAGATCCAATACCCAATAGGGCAAAAGATCCATTAGAGTTTTTGTACGGTGCCTCTATAAATAGGAGGGGACCAAAGCTCTATAGGCTGAGGGTTTCCTTTGGTAGCCACCTCCTATTCTCCTCCCCCTAGAGAGAGAGGAGCATCGTCGTAATCCCTACCGTGTGGATACCGCTAAA
Organism: Musa beccarii; assembly: GCA_024322285.1. NCBI lineage: Eukaryota > Viridiplantae > Streptophyta > Magnoliopsida > Zingiberales > Musaceae > Musa > Musa beccarii. Next base: position 30,750,204 of record CM044399.1, on the reverse strand, counting down.
GAGGAGGACGCTTGACCTCCTTCATCCTCTCCCACAGATCTGCAGAAATTTAGGGATATACGATCTCCATAGGTATCTTCTTTTACACATACAATTTTCATGGATTTATTTTTGATGCATCGATCTTCGCACGACGACGGAAACTTTCTAAGGAAATCTGGGGTGTTTTGTTTTCTGTTCTTCCGCTCCGTATGTGATGTCGCTCCCCCTTGATGGATTTCCCAATAGTGGTGTCAGAGCTAGGTTGTTCGTGCGAAGATCGGATCTTAAACTACGTGTGTTGTGTTTTAGATCTGCTTCTGATGCCAAAATCATTGGCGCGAATAGCGAGAAAAGACTACAACTGTTGCTGCCCGCTGCGGACATGCAGCAACTACAAGGCTGCTTGCAGCATTACTGCCTGCACAGGCAGCAGTCGGCCGGCGGGCTGCGGGCCTGGCAAGCAAGCGGCTCGTTGCACACTGCGACCATGCGGTAGAGGCACCCACGAGGTAGTGCTCCCGCGGCGGCAAGTGCTTGCCTAAGGCGGCCGCCGCCGCCAGCGACTAGGTAGAGCAACGCCGCTGTAGCCACCGCAGGCGGTCCCACGAGAGCAAGGCCGCTGTGGAGGCGGCGGCCCGCAAGGCGGCGTCGCGTTGCAGCGCATGCGATGCGATACCGCGCGGCGCGCTGGCTGGCTGCGCTGCGAGCACCGCGGGGAGCTCATGCGGTAGCGCCGCGGCGCTGCGCCCGCCACCGTATGGCGAAACCACCGCCGCTAGCCCATAAAGGCGGCGCGCGCCAAAGCCGCAGGCAAAAGCGGCAGCGCTGCGAAGCGACTGCCCCAGTGTGGGCGCATCCGCAAGGGGCATTGCCGCGCAGCAGAGCGCCCGTGACAGAACCACTGCGGGCGTTGCGCCCGCGAGCAGGGGCGGCGCGCCCGGCCATGGTGGCCGCCGCAGATTTCTAGGCAAAAGATGGTTTTGCCCTTCAGAATTTCAGAAATTCTAGATTCTGTCCTCTTTGATAGAATTACCAAAATACCATCAGAATTTGAGAAATTCTGATCTCTGTCCCTTTTGGCCGAATGATCAAAATACCCTTGGTCCTATAAAATAACATATACATGTGATGTATGATGTGGACAGATGATTATGAACTTGTGATGTGATGTGTGTACATGTGATTATTATTATTGGGGTCTGCGAGCCTCTATTTTTCTCGTTTATTGTCGAGCCTACGTGCTTGTAATTATGTTGTAATTATCAGAGGAGGCGCAGCGGTAGCGTGACTCACGAGGTCGAGACAGACGATCCGACGCATGGAGATGTGTTGAGATACCGACAGATCCGACGAAGCGAGATGGACGATCACAGGGCATAGAGATGCACCGAAGTATACAGATCTTGATGTGAGTGATTGGGCCCACTGGCTCGGGCCTGATCACATTAGGATATGGTCCATGATCATCTGGTGTGAATGCTCATATGATGTGTGATTAGTTATACACCTACCAGATATATATATATATATATATACATTTGCATGCGATGTAGATATATATATTAAATACGTATGTGTGTGACACATTATGTTAGGAGACCAAATCAAAAATCCTCTCCATTAATAATATTAAGTCGGTAAACGTGAGGCAATTAGATTGACCCATGTGGCCTTCCATCGTTATAGCTAGGAGTCGATTCCTAGTGTAGGTTGAGTTGGTCGAGTCCCTCGAGACTCACCTATATCGAGTCTCGCCATCTTATCTATGATATAGAGATGTCAGAGGTGACCTGAGGACATGGTATACTTGGTCGAGTCCCTCGAGAGTATATCACCGAATCAGACTCATCTGGTAACGATGTTAATGACTTAACCGAACATCATGGTTGGTCGAGTCCCTCGAGTTCATGGTGGTTCGGAGGCCGAACAGGACGGGAATCACAAGGAGTTGTAATTGGCAAGAGTTGTCTACCTTTACAGGCTTAACGTGATTGGTTGAGTCCCTCGAGGTTACGTTAAGACGTCGATTGGATCGTGATCCCCACTAGAGATCCGCCGGGGGGTCTCCGATTCATATACCAGAGGGTGTTGTGTATCTCGCGAAAAATTAGTGGGAATACATTAAGATAAAAGTCCTTATCTTTTGCAAAGTCTGCATGTTATTTATTTCTGCTACATCTTTTATTTCAGAAAAATGTCGCTTTCAAATCCTTTACGTGGCATACTTGATGCCAACCGCCTTACTAGTCCAAATTATACGGATTGACTTTGCAATTTGAGAATCGTTCTCACGGTGGAGAAAATCGCGTATGTCCTTGATACAGTGATCCCTACGCCCGACGAAGGGGCAAGTGAGGATGAGATCGCTCGTTATATAAAGTACTTGGATGATTCCACTCTTGCTAAGTGTTATATGTTGGCCTCTATGATTACTGAGTTACAGAGATAGCATAAAATTATGGATGCTAATTCCATACTCCTACATCTCCGCAAACTATTTGAGGAACAGGGGAGAACTCAGCGATATAAGATATCAAAGAGTCTTTTCTGTGCTAGGATGACTGAGGGGACACCGGTTCAGAACCATGTCCTTAAGATGATTGAGTGGATTGAGAAACTCACAGGTCTAGGAATGGTCATAGAGGATAACCTGTGTGTGGATCTTGTACTTCAGTCCCTACCAGATTCCTTTTCTCAGTTCATAATAAATTTTAATATGAATAAACTTGAGGTGACCCTCCAAGAGCTCCTCAATATGTTGAGAGAAGCAGAGAGCACCATCAAGAAAGAGAAGCCAGTTCTCTACACTAGTGAGACCAGAAAGAAAAGGAAGGCTGAGAAGACCCTTAAGAAGGGCAAGGGCAAGGAAAAAATGGGTAAGGCAAAGGTTGCCAAGAAAGACCCAACAAAGGACAAAGACCAATGCTCCACTACGGCAAAGATGGACACTGGAAGAGGAACTACAAAGAGTATCTTGCAGAGAGGGCGAAACAGAAGCTTGAAGAAGCTTCAAGTACATTCATGATCAGTCTCCATTTGTCAAAATCTTATGATAACACATGGGTATTAGATATCGGGAGTGCTTATCATATTTGCAATTCGTTGTAGGTTCTGGCAAGACCTAGGAGATTAAACAGAGGCGAGATGGACCTTAAGATGGGCAATGGAGCAAAGGTTACTGTAGTGGTTGTTGGCAAGGTCACCTTACATATGCCTAGTGGAGCTATTATTACATTAGATGCATACTATTATGTTCCTTCTATTATCAAAAATATTATTTTCATTTCATGTTTGACAGTTAATGGATATAAATTAGTTTTTGAGAACAATGATTGTTCAATAATATTAGATGATGTGATCATCACGAGAGGAACATTGCATAATGGTTTATATATGCTAGATACAGCTCCTCATATCATGACTGTAAATGAGTCTAAGAGGAAACGAGAAGTGGAGAACCAGACAGGAAAGAGTATTAAAACCCTTCGATCAGATCGAGGAGGTGAGTACTTGAGTACAGAGTTCACCCAGTTCATTAAAGACTATGAGATATTATCCCAATGGACACATCCTTATACATCACAGCTTAATGGCGTATCAGAAAGGAGGAATCGCACATTGTTAGACATGATGCATTCCATGATGTGTCTCACCGACCTACCCATCTCATTCTGGGGATAAGCCCTAAAGACCACAGCTTACCTTCTGAACAGAATTCCAACTAAATCAGTGATGTCTACTCCATACGAGATATGGAATGGGAAGAAGCCCGATCTTAAAGTTGTTAAGATTTGGGGCTGCCCTGCCCACGCTAAGAGACACAACCCTGACAAGTTGGAATCTAGGACGGAATGGTGCAAGTTCGTGGGATACCCCAAAGAAACTTGTGGGTATTATTTCTATCACCCTGAGGACCGAAAGGTCTTTGTAGCCAAGAGAGCAGTGTTCCTTGAGAAGGAACATATTCTTGGTAGAGATAGTGGGAGCATGATAGAGTTGAGCGAGGTTAGAGAACCTAGCTCAAGCACCATTCCAGAATCTATTCAGATACCTAACACACAAGTTCCAACTTTACGTAGGTCCGATAGAATATTCCATCCTCATGAGAGATATGTGGGACATATCAGAAGAGAGGATATTGAGGATATTGATCCTCAGACCTATGAGGAGGTTATTATGAGCATAGACTCCGGGAAATGGCAAGAAGCCATGAATTCAGAAATGGATTCCATGTACTCCAACAAGGTTTGGAACCTAGTTGATGCACCCGAGGGTATTGTACCCATTGGTTGCAAGTGGACCTTCAAAAAGAAGATTGGAGTAGATGGAAAGGTAGAGACCTATAAAGCAAAGCTAGTTGCTAAGGGGTATCATCAAAGGTAAGGTGTTGACTATGATGAAACTTTCTCACCTGTAGTCATGCTAAAATCCATTCGAATTCTATTGGCTATTACAGCACACTATGATTATCAGATCTGGCAGATAGACGTCAAAACTGCTTTCCTCAATGGTAACCTCGATGAGGAGGTGTATATGATATAGCCTAAGGGATTCATATCCAAGGATAACCCAAATAAGGTGTGCAAGTTGTTTAGGTCCATTTATGGATTGAAGCAAACTTCCCGAAGCTGGAACATAAGATTTGATGAAGCAATCAGATCTTATGACTTCGTTAAGAACGAAGATGAACCTTGTGTGTACAGAAAATTAAGTGGGAGCACTATCACCTTTTTGGTATTATATGTGGATGACATCCTGATCATTGGGAATGATGTAGGAATGCTCTCCACAGTAAAGACTTGGTTATCTAGGCACTTCTCCATGAAGGACTTAGGGGAAGCATCTTGCATATTGGGGATACAGATCTATAGAGATAGATCCAAGAGGATGCTTGACTTGTCCCAATCCAGGTACATAGACACCATTGTCAAAAGGTTTGGCATGGAAAATTTCAAGAGAGGTCTCATACCAATAAGACATGGAATATCACTTTCTAGGAGTATGTCCCCAAAGACTCCTGAAAAAGGGGCACACATGGATATGATGCCATATACATCAGTGATAGGATCTATCATGTATGATATGCTATGTACCAGGCCTGATATAGCGCATGCTCTGAGTGTCACGAGCAGATATCGAGCGATCCGGCTTAGAGACCTTTGAAAGCAGATAAAATTTATCCTTAAGTACTTGAGAAGGACTAAGGATCTTTTACTGGTATATGGAGGTAGTAGCCTCAAGATTGATGGCTACTCGGACTCGAGCTTCTAGTCCGATGTCGATGATAGCAAGTCTAATTCAGGGTATGTGTTCACTCTGAATGGAGGAGCAGTATGCTGGAAGAGTTCCAAGCAAGACACTACTGTTGATTCGACCACAGAGGCGGAATACATTGCTGTGGCAGAGGCAACAAAGGAGGAAGTTTGGATGAAGAAGTTCATCACAGATCTAGGAGTTATCTCGAGCAGCGAGGATCTGATTCCTTTATATTACGACAAATACAGGACGATTACTCAAATAAGAGAACCCGGGTCTCATCAGAAGTGTTCTGAGGAGGTTCCAACTTATTAGAGAGATCGTGGCCCGAAGAGATGTAGTAGTGGAAAAAGTTTCATCCGAAGATAACATTGTAGATCCACTGATAAAGCCATTGACTTAGATTATTTTTAAGCGTCATAGAGGTCTGATGGGGATCAGACATGTTGGTCATTGACTTTAGGTCAAGTGGGAGATTGCTGGTTATAGGTGCCCTACAAGCCATATCTAGTACAGCCGGTCATTGGGAGTGGTAGCCAACTTTACAAGGGCTATTGAGTGTTAATAGAGGATCATCTGCTCTCGGTATCATGAGAGGAATGTCCCATGTATTCTTGCTCGAACAAATCCTTGGCCAAGGTTATTTGAATTGAGAGAGAAAGAGTTCTCCGGGAGAATCCGAGAAGAGCAAGACTCGAGGAGAGACCGTATGGGCCTGACAGCACCATGCCCAGTATAGAGTCTCTGGGATATTAGATGGATGAGAGATTACATATATATGGTAACTGAGGACAGATAGGTCCAAAGGATTGGATTCCCCTATATCGTCTGGGGGCCGCGGCGTAGTGGCCTAATACGTCCGCGATCGATGAGTTGGGTGAATTATTATGGAGATAATAATTCACTAAGTTAGAAGGAGTTCTGAAAGTATGACTCACGGCCAGCTCGATATTGGGCCTAGAGGGTCACACATATATGGTAGGTATTACGACGAGTAGAGGTTCGGATATGAGATATCTGCTGAACCCCCTATCTTATTGGATATCCATTAAGCTCTTGAATTATTGGATCATGAGATGAGATCCAATAATTGCTAATAAGAGATTATTGGGTAGAGGCCCACTAATCCAAGAGGCTTGGGTAAATGGATGGAGATCAAATACCCAATAGGGCAAAAGATCCATTAGGGTTTTTGTAGGGGGCCTCTATAAATAGGAAGGGACCAAAGCTCTATAGGCTGAGGGTTTTTTTTGGTAGCCACCTCCTATTCTCCTCCCCCTAGAGAGAGAGGAGCATCATCGTAATCCCTGCTGTATGGATACCGCTAATGAGGAGGACGCTTGACCTCCTTCATCCTCTCCCACAGATATGCAGGAATTCAGGGATATACGATCTCCCTAGGTATCTTCTTTTACACATGCAGTTTTCGTGGATTTGTTTTTGATGCACCGATCTTTGCACGACGACAGAAACTTTCTACGGGAAATCTGGGGTGTTTTATTTTCTGTTCTTCCGCTGCGCATGTGATGTCGCTCCCCCTTGATGGATTTCCCAACACTCTCTCCACGTGCAGCATAAGGTTGCCGAAGCCAAGGAGGAGAGGAGACGAAGGAGAATAGGAGGATGACTACCAAGAGTTCTCAGCCTATGAACCAGGAGGTTCCTCCTATTTATAGAGGTGGAGGAAGCTTATCCTTAACAGATCCTATTCACACTAGATCTCTATCCAGTTAGATCTCATTAGATCTTATCCATAGGATCCAATTTGATCTCGTCTAATTGGATCTTATCCAATCATTTAATTGGATCTTATCTAATTATCCAATTGGATCTCATCCACAGGATCCAAACTAGGGGCTTCGTAGATATCTCATATCCGCACCTTTACTCGTCGCAACATCCACCTCATGTGTGTGACCCTCTAGGCCCGATACCGAGCTGGCCGTGAGTCGCTCCCATCAGAACTCCTTCTGACTCAGAACACCTTCTGATATAGTGAATTATTATCTCCATAATAATTCACTCGACTTATCGACTATGGATGTACTAGACCACTACGCCAAAGTCCCCAAACGGTATAGGGGAATCTAATCCATTGGACCTATCTGTCCTCAGTTACCATGTATCTATAGTCTCTCATCCATTTAATATCACAAAGACCATATATTGGGCATAGTAGAGTCAGGCCCATACGGAATCCTGTTTGAATCTCGCTCTAATCAGATTCTCCCGGAGAACTCCGCTCTCAATCTGAAAGACCCTGGCTAGAGATTATGCCTAAGCGAGCACAGGCAGGATATATCTCTTAAGATATCGAGAGTGGATGATCCTCTATTAACATGCAATTGTCTTCGTAAGATTGACTACCATTCCCGAAAATCAGCTATACTAGATTTGGAGCTCTTCAAACCTGTAAGTTCGGCATCAAAGAATGGAGTACTCAAACAAGGCATCTTTGGTGCCTCAAGTCTAAGGACCAGACATACTACTAGGACTATGAAATTATTGTCTGACATTAGGTATCATTAACCATATAATATTCTATAAACGGATCAATTAGTGAACTCAGTCTCTAATGAGCACTTGCATTGTACCTCTAGTGTCCCCACACAAGTGACTATAAGACTAGTTGCCTCCATCATATAGACGAGTATATAGTGTACTAGTCTATCTGGTTATCTCGATGTCCTTATCGAGTAACATATGGCCAGGATGATTTAGGATCTATGTTTAAAGGTATATCGATCTCATTATCATGATCTCATCATGATCCGATTTCTATTGCATAGATCCATGGACATCACAATATTCATCTAGATAATATGAGAAAATACCAATAATAATATGTGAAGAGATCGACGTAACATGTCACAGGTGCCACCACTCACATAATTGGCTTGTAGGGCACCTATAACCAACAATCTCCTACTTGATCTAAAGCCAATCACCTACGTGTCTAATCTCCATCAGACCTCTATGACGCTCAAATATAATCTGAGTCAATGGCTTTGTCAGTGGATCTACAATGTTATCTTCGGATGAAACTCTTTCCACTGCTACATCTCCTTGGGCCACGATCTCTCTGATCAAGTGGAACCTCCTCAGAACATTTCTGATGAGACCTGGGTTCTCCAGCTTGATCGATTACCCTATTATTATCACCTTATATGGGTTCCTAGATCTGCGATGAACTTCTCCATCTAGACTCCCTCCTTTGCTGCCTCTGCCGCATCAATGTATTTCGCCTCTATGGTCGAGTCAATAGTAATATCTTGCATGAAACTTTTCTAGCATACTGCTCCTCCATTCAGGGTGAAGACATACTCTGAATTCAACTTGCTATCATCGACATTGGACTAGAAGCTCAAGTCCGTGTAGCCCCTAACTCTGAGGCTGCTGCCTCCATATACCAGTAAAAGATCCTTAGTCCTCAAGTTCTTAAGTATACACTTTACTGTTTTCCAATGCTCCAAGCTTGGATTTGCTTGATACCTGCTCGTGACACTCAGAGCATGCACTATATCAAGCCTGGTACATAGCATAGCATACATGATAGACCCTATCGCTGAGGCATATGGTATCTATCCATGTATGCCCTTTCTTTAGGAGTCTTTGGGGACATACTCCTAGAAAGTGATATTCCATGTCTCATTGGTATGAGACCTCTTTTAGAATTTTTCATGCCAAACCTTTTGACAATGGAGTCTATGTACTTGGATTGGGACAAGCCAAGCATACCCTTGGATCTATCTCTATAGATTTGAATCCCTAGAATATAAGATGGTTCCCCTAAGTCCTTCATGGAGAAGTGTCTAGATAGCCAAGTTTTTACTATGGAGAGTATTCTTATATCATTCCTAATGATTAAGATGTCATCTACATATAACACCAAGAAGGTGATAGCGCTTCCACTTACCTTCTTATACACACAAGGCTCATCTTCGTTCTTAATGAAGTCATAAGATTTGATCACCTCATCAAATCTTATGTTCCAACTTCGGAAAGCTTGCTTTAGTCCATAAATGGACTTAAGCAATCTGTACACCTTATCTGGACTATGCTTGGATATGAACCCCTTAGGCTGTATCATATACACTTCCTCTTCGAGGTTACCATTGAGGAATGCAGTTTTCACATCCATTTGCCAGATCTCAAATCATAATATGATGCAATAGTTAATAGAATTCGAATGGATTTTAGCATAGCTACGGGTGCAAAAGTTTCATCATAGTCAACACCTTGCTTCTGATGATACCCCTTAGCCACTAGCCTTGCCTTATAGGTCTCCACCTTTCCATCTACCCCGATCTTCTTCTTGAAGATCCATTTACAGCCAATAGGTACGATACCCTCAAGTGCATCAACAAGGTTTCAAACCTTATTAGAGTACATGGATTCCATCTTAAAATTCATGGCTTCTTACCATTTCTCAGAGTTTATACTCATAATAGCCTCCTCGTAGGTCTGAGGATCAATGTCCTGAATATCCTCTCCACTAATATGTCACACATATCTTTCAGGAGGGTGTGACACTCTATCAATCCTACGCAAAATTGGAACTTGTATGTTACATACCTAAATAGACTCGATCTCTGGAATGGTGCTTGAGCTAGGTTCTCCATCCTCGCTCAATTCTATCATGCTCCTACTTCTCCACCAAGAATGTGTTTCTTCTCAAGAAACACTGCTCTCTTGGCAACAGAGACCTTTTGGTCTTCAGGGTGATAGAAATAATAACCATAAGTTTCCTTGAGGTATCTCATGAACTTGCACCATTCCATCCTGGATTTCAACTTATCGGGGTTGTGTCTTTTAACGTAGGCAGAGCAGCCCCAAATCTTAACAAACTTAAGATCGAGCTTCTTCCCTCTCCATATCTCATATGGTGTAGACACTACCGATCTAGATGGAACTCTATTCAGAAGGTAAATTACGGTATGTAAGGCATATCCCCAAAATGAGATGGGTAGGTCAGCAAAACTCATCATAGACCGCACCATATCTAATAGTGTGTGATTCCTTCTTTCTGATACACCATTGAGCTATGTTGTATAAAGAGGTGTCCATTGGGATAGAATCCCATGGTCCTTGAGGAACTAGGTGAATTCTGTACTTAGGTATTCTCCTCCTCGATCTGATCGAAGAGTTTTAATACTCTTTCCAGTATGGTTCTTTACTTCATTCTTATACTCCCTGAATTTCTCGAAGGCTTCAAACTTATACTTCATCAAGTACACATGTCCATACCTAGAGAAATCATCAGTGAAAGTAATGAAGTAGGAATAACCACCTATGATATGAGTTGACATAGGATCATATACATCACTATGTATGAGTTCTAGTAACTCAATGACTCTCTTTCCAATTCCACTAAATGGAGAGTTGGTCAATTTTTCACGAAGGTAAGTCATGCAAGTTATATATGACTCATAGTCAAATGGATCTAAGTATCCATTTTTTAACAATTTTTGAATCATTCCATCATGAATATGACCTAGCCTACAATGCCACAAATATATATTGTTCACCTCTTCTCGTTTCCTCTTGGCCATGCTTACATTCATGATATTGAAGCAGTATTTAGCATAAACAAACCATTATGCAATATCTCTCTAGTAATGATCTTATCATTCTTACTGATTGAATAACAATTATTCTCAAAAAGTACTTTATAACCATTTAATGTCAAACATGATATGAAAATAATATTTTTGATAATAATACATATGTGATTTTCTCCGCTGTAAGAACTATTCTTAGGTTGCAGAGCCAATCCGTATAATTTAGACCAGTGAGGTGGTTGGCATTAAGTATGCCACGTAGAGGGTTTGATGATGACATGTTTCTGATAAACAAGAGATATAGCATAAGTAAATAATATGCAAATTTCACAAAAAATAAATAATTAAGATATGGACTTCTATCTTGACATGCTCCCACTAATTTTTTTAGCGAGTCACACGACACCCACATACATGTGAAACAGAAGTCTCCGATAGATTTCTAGTGGCGATCGGGATCCAATCGACATCTTAGTACAACCTTACGAGATTCAATCAATCACACTAAGCCCAAAAGGTAGACAACTCTTGCTAATCACAACTCCTTGTGATTCTCGTCATATTTGGCCTTCGAACCACCATGACCTCGAGAGACACGACCAACCATGATGTCCAATTAAGTCATCACTATCATTACAAGATGAGTCTAATTCGATGATATGCCCTCGAGGGACTCGACCAAGCATACCATGTCCTCAGGTCACCGATGACATCTCTATGTCGAAGACAAGATAGCGAGATACGAAATAGGTGAGCCTCGAGGGACTCGACCAACTCAGCCTACGTCGGGAATCGGTTCTTGCCTCTAACGATGGAAGGCCACGTGGGTTAATCTTATTGCCTCACGCTTACCTACTTAATATTATTATAGGAGGGGTTTTAGATTTGGTCTTGTGATATGACATGTCACACACATACATATTTTAATATATTTACATCGCATGCAAATATATATATACTTATCTAGTAGCTGTATAGCATTCACATGCACAAGCACACTAAATGATCATGGACTTCAACCTAATATGATTAGGCCTGAGCCAGTAGGCCTAATCACTTACATCAGGATCTATGTGCATATTGTTGAATCTCGAATTTTGATGATAAAACTAATTGATTATGATTTATTGTTTAACTATATTTTGAGTTACGCAGGTCTACTATCGATCAAGATTAGATAGTTAACGCTGGAGGAATTAACATTGTGCCGGGTGATCATGTCAGGATATTGGATGTCGTGTCGGAGGTTCGGTCGATAATCGACAGAAGGCTTCGTACGTCGGGCATCGGGCCAAGAAGAGCGAGTTGTGCTAAGGATATCGGGGTTGCGGAGGTCAATCGCCGATTGGGTAACGGATCACAAGAGAGTACGATGTGCCGAAGAATCAGACGAAGCGTCGACCAATGACGTGCCAGGCAACTAAATGTCAATTCGTATTGTAATACTTGTTTAGATCGAAGTAGAGTTTGGTTTATGTGTGTAGGATTGACTATGATGATGATGAAGACAAAGCAAATCAAAGTGCCGAAAGACAAGTGTGATAGATCGTTGGGAGTTCAAGAGTTTGACGATTTGTTGAGAGTATTGCCGGAACCGGCCGAGAACGAGTAGGAAGCTTGCCGAAGGGTTTTCGGAAGTTCACCGGAAGGTTTGTCAAAAGTTCACGGAGCTTGCAAAGAAAGATTGAAGCTTGCTAATGAAGCTCGTTGGAACTCGCCAAGATCATTGTATAGTCCGAGAGCTTGCCAGGAGTCCGCAGAATGCTTTTTGAGGGTTCATCGGAAGACCGCCGGAAGTTCGCCGGAAGTTCACCGGAAGCTCACCGAAAGAAGTCTTGTCTTGTGGACTTTGTAATAGCTTAGAAAATATCTTTAAAATTCATAGTTAGCATGTAATTTGGTTTAGGATTAGGTGTTAATCCTATAAACCAAATTTGGGCCAATTCAGACTTCATTTGGATCGGTTTGGGCCGAGTTTTCGGCCTAAACCAGTGTGCTGAAATGACCTGGGCAGTGGCACCGCCCAGAGGCCAAGAGCTGGGCAATGGCACCTCCCAGCACCCGAGGGCACCAGTAGTGGCACCGCCTAGTATCGCCAGAATCGGGAAAACTGAGGCAATTCAAATTTGGGCTCCAAACTTGAATCCTCTTGGGGTCTATAAATACCCCAAGTGTTCTTGAAGAGCAAGAAGTGTGCAAGAAAACTAAGAGAAAACTCTATCATTTGAAGTAGAAGTCCCTCCTCCAAAGTTTAGAAGTGTTCTTAAGAGAGGTGTTGAGGGAAGCTTTGTAAACAGAGTTTGTAAAAGGGAGTTTGTCTTTGCCCGTTGGAAGGAAGGTAGCTAGTGGAAAGCTGGTGGCCTCAAGTGAAGAGCAATTGGGAGTGGATGTAGGTCGGATGATCAAACCACTATAAAAAAGGTTTATGTTTACATTCTTGCATTTACCTTTCTGTAAACCGCATTCTCTTCACTGCTCAACTTACTCATCACTACCTTCTTCATCTCTAAATACTCCCTACTTTAAGCACTTTCCATTACCCTTTAATCGGAATTGGTTTTAGTCAAAAACATGATTTTTATCGTACTAAGTTTCCGAAGTTGGTTTAAATCACTGAAAATTTATCGTTCTTTACCGTTGTGCTAATTCACCCCCCCTCTTAGTGCCGCTCGATCCCTAACAATTGGTATCAGAGCCTCGTTATTTCTCATTCAGATTTACATCCATAAGAAATTGCTCTTCATGGCTTTCAAGAGGGCTTTTCGATTTTTCGTCCACCGTTCTTTAACGGTTCAGACTACACATATTAATAAACTCGAATGAGAGTTTTCTTGATTTCTCTTGATTTAAACTTATGGAACATCATTGAAAATGGATTTCAACTTTCCTCTAAACCGACGAACGAATAGTCGGATTTGGAGAAAAGATCATTTTCTTTGAATGTAAAGGCCATGAATGCCTTATATTGTTCTTTAGATAAAACTATGTTCAATCAGATTTCTATGTGTGAAATGACTTTTGATATTTGGCACACTCTTGAAATCACACACGAAGGCACGAGTAGAGTTAAAGACTCGAAAGTTAATATTTTGATGCACGATTTTGAGGTTTTTCGAATGCAACAAGCGAGACTATAGGTGACATGTACACCCATTTCACAGATGTCGTCAATAGTCTAAGAGTACTTGGTAAATATTTCTTGGATTTTGAACTCACTAACAAGATTTTAAGATCTCTTTCAAAAAGGTGGGATCCAAAAGTAACGACGATACAAGAATAAAAAATTTAAATGATTTTTCATTGGAAGAATTAATCGGGTCCTTATTGACCTATGAAATGAGTTTTTTAGAATATTTTGAACTTGATGAACACTTAAACCACCTTCCAAAGAACAAGAAGGATTTGGAACTTCGGACAAATGAATGCCACTTGAGTGATGACTCAAGTGATGAGGACAATGAGAACTTTGGACTTCGAACACTAAATCTTAATAAGTTCATTAAACAAAAATCTAAAATAAACAATGAACTTGAACGGAGGAAGTTGCCAAAGATGAAGAAGAAGCACAAAGAAGAATCAAATGATGAAATGGCGAATTGGGCTTTGATGGGCTTCGAATACAAGGTAAGTAACTTAACTCCCTTGAATTATTTTGAAATTACATGATACTTTCCATGAATACTTAACTTAATTAGTGTGAATTTTTTCATGCTTTTCTTATGTTTTTGGAAATTAAAAAAAAATTATATTAAAATTATACTATGCTTTTCTTTCTAGTATTTTTGAAAAGTAAAATGAATGATACTTGCATGATTTGTGATATTGCCTAGGTTTAATCCATGCATGTGTATCTTGATGTTTTATATTTCGTTTCTAAACATGATGCTTGATCTTTAAATTTTTGTATCATGCTTAATGAGGAATTGAAATGATGAAGATTAAAATCCTACATTTTGGAATAATGGATATTCGGACTTGATGGTTTTCATGATGAAATTATTTTTCACATTTATAAAATGATGTATGATTTTAGCAAAAATTTGAGCATTGATCATCTTGTTATTACAAATGAAAGAAAGAATTAAAATGATTTTGATGATGCATTATGAAATCATGCTTAATGATTGTATCATACTTGATGACTTGAAATCTCATATTTTGAAATAATATATTCATAATGAATCCATGAATCTTGATGATTTTTTTATCACTTTTTGACTTTAAACTTGATATATATCTTTTATGCAAAAAGTTTTTGGGCATGCTTATGTGAAATCTTGATAAATGAAAATGCTCCATATGTATTATCATGATAAATTCATGAATCTTGATGATTTTACATTGCTTTTGATTTCAAACAAGATGCATGATTTTTTACATAAAAAATTAGTAGCATGTTTCAAGATAATGCTTACACACCAAATATGATTAAAAGATAGAAGCAAGTATATTGATGATTTCGTTTTTACATGAAAATTTAAACATGCATATATATAAGATCAACCACATAAAATAAAACACAAAAGTTAAAAATATTTTAATCACGATGTTTTATTTTTGATGTGTTTGGTCTTAACGGTCTTTATGACGAAACTTACGTTTTGCTTTGAAAAGTTGATACATGCTCACATGTAATCAATTTATGTTGCTCTTATTAAAATTTTCGAATGAAAGATTTTGATGCATTTGATCTTAATGGGTTTAATGACAAACTTGTATTTTGAATTTATGCAATGATGGGTTCCATATAAATGTTTGAACATACATTATGAAATCATCATTGAAATGAAAATATTAAAAGTTTGTTATCATGCTTAATGACTTTGTGATATCATATCTTGATGACAAACTCATGTTTTGGTCTTTTATTTGATATTCATCTTTTGAAACATGAGCACACTTGTTTGAAACAAAATGAAACACATTATCATGATAAATTGAATCTCATAATGTGTTATATTGTTGTCTTGACAATTTTTATAATGAAGTTTGTCTTTCGGTTTTGAATATTTTGATTTGGCATATAAAGGAAAAAGGCATACTTATATGATGAAACATAAAGAAATTATATTTACTATATTATTGAGATTAATTATTTTATGATATCTTATGAATCTCGTAAATTATAAAAGTGATTTTGATGATTTGTTTATGAGTTCAGAGTTGATGATTTGAACTAGAATGAGTCTTATCTATATCATGATCTTGATAACTTGAGTTTTTCAAGATCTCTTGCTCCATACTCTTTTATGATTCTCTCATGTTATTGAAGAAAAATACAAATGAATCATAAATTATTTTCTCTTGACTTTTCGATACTCAACTTGAGAAAATGTGCTTTGATGATTGAAATATTAATGCAAACGTTTGATATATCACTTGTCATGGTTTGAATATTGATGTAAGAGAAATTTTGCTCTTCTTGATATCTTTTATGAATTTGAATAACACTTGCTAAAGATTCTTGATTCATCTCTTAAACGCTTGGAATCATAACTTGACTTGTGTGAATCAAGATGCATGAAACAAATTATTCTCTTTGCTATTTGTTATCCAATGAATCATGATTGCTATTATTGCTATTTTGCCTCCTATGATTCATGTTGTAAAATTTTATAAATCATGATATAATAAAATTGCTTATGCAACAATCAAGTGCTCATGTGATTCTTTGCTAAAGAAAATACTTTAGTGAAATCATGATCTTGTAAATTATAACTTGAAGTTCTTTATAAATCAAGATCATTTGTATCTTGTCTTTTGATTTCTCAAAATTCAATACTTGAATTTTTATGAATTTGTGATCTTGATATCTTGATTCTTATGAAATGTGATCTTGATGAAAAATCTTATGCATGAATCAAGGTGCTCTTTGTGCTATTCATTCTCAATTGAATCATATTCTTCTTGAGCCTTGATATCACACCCTAGAAATGACATGATTTCTTTGTCTTGTGTGGTAAATTAAATATTTGATATAAATGAAATTTACCTTATGATGAATTAATGAATCATAACTTGTCCTTGATATTGATATGCTTTTATATATCATGATTCTTGGTTGTATGACATTTATCTTAAATTGAAAATTGATAAATATGAATTTTGATCTTGCTAAAAAGAAAGTTATGAATCATTAATGATATCTTTTGGTTTTGATCCTTGTTGAATTTACATATTGATATCCTTCATGACATGATTTCTTTACATTGTTGTCTTGTATGTATTATGTGATAACTAATATATTTTGATGCAAATGTATTTGAAAGTGAATGTAAAGAAAACTTTGTATTCCCTCACTTCATTTTGACAATAACTAAGGGGGAGATGGTATTGCTAGCTTGTATATCAAAAGAGAATTTTGCTAGCTTGAACATTGAGAAGCAATAAGTTGCTATCTCAAGAGAGGCAAAATCTTGCTCAACTTCACATTTTCAACAAAATTATTTGCACTTTTGTTACAAATTATTGTTGAATATCATGCAAGATTATCTAAAGTATTAATCCTCCCTTTCTTTTTGATACTAACAAAGGGGGAGAAAGTTTTTGCTAGGTTGCACACCCAAATGAAAAATTGCTAGCTTGGCATATCACATAGAAATCAAAGGATACAAATATTGCTATCTTGCCTATCTCAAGAAGAGAAAATGCAAAACTTAAAAATTTGCATTCCTACATTTGCCATGCTTCTATGCTTGTATGTTGTAATTTTTGCTTGCATATTTAAAGTGATGAAATGCTTACTCAAATTGATTGCATATCGCAAAGGAAGCAAAGAAGGTGCAAACTTACACATCTCAAGAAGCAAGTGAAAAATTATCATTACCCATCCTTAAAAGAACTTGCTATGATTGAATGGTATGATTGAGTATTGCAAAGCTATGCTTAAATGTGGAATGATGTGATTAATAGCTAGTGTATTGTCAAACTTGCGTATCTTTTAAACTAGCTATAATGCAATTTCTCCTTTTTGTTGATGACATAGGGGGAGAAGTAGATTGATGACTTCATGCATTGAATTGAATAATTTATATATTTGCATGATAGTTTGTTATTCTCATAATTTGTGATGAATGTTACTTGGATTTGGGATAATCCAAGTGTTCTATTAATGGCATATTGATAGGGGGAGTTTGGTTAAACTCTGGGAAGTTATGGTTAACTCCGTTAGTCATCAATTAGTTGTCATCCTCAAAAAGGGGGAGATTGTTGAATCTCATATTTTGATGATGAAACTAATTGATTGTGGTTTATTGTTTAACTACGTTTTGAGTTACGTAGGTCTACCATCGATCAGGATTAGACAGTTGACACTGGAGGAATTGATGTTGCGCCGGGTGATCACGTTAGGATATTGGATGTCATGCCCGAGGTTCGATCGACAATCGGCAGAAGGCTTCATACGTCAGGCATCGGGCCAAGAAGAGTGAGTTATGCCTAGGATATCGGGATTACGGAGGTAAATCGCCGATTGGGTAACGGATCACAAGAGGACGATGTACCAAAGAATCGGACAAAGCGCCGACCAATGATGTGCCGGGCAACTGAATGTCAATTCGCATTGTAATACTTGTCTAGATCGAAGTAGAGTTTTGGTTTATGTGTGCAGGATTAACTATGATGACGATGAAGACATAAAGCAAATCAAAGTGCCAAAAGACAAGTGTGATGGATTGTTGGGAGTTCAAGAGTTTAACGGAAGTCCGAAGATTCGTTGGGAGTATTATCGGAACTGGCCGAGAATGAGTAGGAAGCTTGCCGAAGGGTTTTCGGAAGTTTACCGGAAGGTTTGTCGGAAGTTCGTGAAGCTTGCCAAGAAAGATCAGAGCTTGCCAATGAAGCTCATTGGAACTCGCCAAGATCATCGTGTAGTCTGGGAGCTTGCTACGAGTCCATAGAATAGTTTTCGAGGGTTCGTCGGAAGACCGCCGGAAGTTCACCGGAAGCTTGCCGAAAGAAGTCTTGTCTTGTGGACTTTGTAATAGCTTAGAAAATATCTTTAAAATTCATAGTTAGCACGTAATTTGGTTTAGGGTTAGGTGTTAATCCTATAAACTAAATTTGGGCCAATTCAGACTTCATTTGGACCGGTTTGGGTCAAGTTTTTGACCCAAACCAGTGTGCTAAAATGACCTGGGCGGTGGCACCGCCCAGCACCCGAGGGCACCAGCGGTGGCACCGCCCAATACCGCCAGAATCAGGAAAACCGAGGCAATTCAAATTTGGGCTTCAAATTTGGGCTCCAAACTTGAATCCTCTTGGGGTCTATAAATACCCCAAGTCTTCTTGCTTGAAGAGCAAGAAGTGTGCAAGAAAACTAAGGGAAAACTCAGTCATTTGAAGTAGAAGTCCCTCCTCTAAAGTTTAGAAGTGTTCTTAAGAGAAGTGTTGAGGAAAGCTTTGTAAATAGAGTTTGTAAAAGGGAGTTTGTCTTCGCCCATTGGAAGGAAGGCAGCTAGTGGAAAGCCGGTGGCCTCAAGCGAAGAGGAATCAGGAGTAGATGTAGGTCGGATGACCGAACCACTATAAAAATGGTTTACGTTTACGTTCTTGCAGTTACCTTTCTGTAAACCGCATTCTCTTCGCTGCTTAACTTACTCATCACTGCCTTCTTCCTCTCTAAATACTCCCTACTTTAAGCACTTTCCATTACCCTTTAATCGGAATCGATTTTAGTCAAAAACGTGATTTTTATCATACTAAGTTTTTGAAGTTGGTTTAAATCACTAAAAATTTATCATTCTTTACCGCTGCACTAATTCACCCCTTCTCTTAGTGCCGCTCGATCCTTAACACATATCAGTGCATCTCTATGCACGGTGATCATCCATCTCGTCATCGTCGGATCTACCGGCACCTCGACGCATATCCATGCGTCGCGATCATCTGAATCGGTCTTAGAGGTCCAGCTACCACCTTCAGGGTTCTGCCGTGCCTCTAGGATAATTACAACATAATTACAGATACACAAGCATGACAATCAACGAAAAATGAAGACTCGCAGACCCCAATAATCACATACGCACATCACAAAGTCCATGATCATCTTCCCACATCACATCACATCACATGTATATATTATGTAGGATTACTAGATAAATAATAATAGTTAATTAAACCTTTTAAATAACTAAAATTTGAAATCAGAGACATTCAAGAAATTTTCTAAATTCTGAAGGGTATTTTGGTCATTCTATCATAGAGGACAAAATTAGAATTTTAAAATTTTCAAGGGGTAAAACTATCTTTTGGTCCAAAAACCCTAATCCCCTCCCTTTCTTACTACTGCATTGTTGCCGCCACCACCCTACCAGCAGCGACATGCGCGCAGGGGGCGCCGCCCATGCCTGCGGGTGGCTTGCCCGCAGGTGGCGCTGCTGCGGGCAGACGCTACCCCCGCACGCGGCTGCGGGAGCTCACCCACGAGGGGTGCCACCCATGCCTGCGGGCGGTGTGTCTGTTGGTGGTGCCGTTGCTAGCAGACACTGCCCACGGGGGGGCATCGCCTGCAACTTGCAGGCGGCCTACCTGTGGGTCCCCTTTGCCCGTAGCCACCACTATTGCGAGCAGGCCATCGGTGGTAGCCAAGGTTGTAAGCAGCCCTATGAATGCAGCAATAGTTGCTGCCATTTTTTGCTTTTGCGTCGACGAATTTGGCGTCAAAAGCACATCCAAAACACAACACATGCAATTTATAAGTCAATCATCGCACGACAAACCTGGCTCCGATACCACTACTGGGAAATCAGGAGATTTGACATCTCATGCATAGTGAAAAATTAAAACAAGATTGGATTTCTCATAGTTACATACTTGGCCGTCGTGCGACGATTGGTGTGCAAAAATCATAAATCCGAAAAATCCGCATGTATCATGTCAGTGGCATTACTTGGGGAGATCGTATATCCCCAAAAATTTCAGATCTGATGTAGAGGATAAAGGAGCACTAGCGTACTCCTCTCTAGTGGTAATCCACATAGTAGACACAATAAAGATGCTCCTCAGATCACTGCGGGATCTCTCTCCACATGCACCATAAGGTTGTCAGAGCCAAGGAGGAGGAGAGGAGACTAAGGAGAATAGGATGATGACTACCAAGAGCTCTCAGCTTATGAACCAAGAGTTTCCTTATATTTATAGATGTGGAGGAAGCTTATCCTTAACAGATCCTGTTCACACAGATCTCTATCCAATTGGATCTCATTGGACCTTATCCACAGGATCCAATTTGATCTCATCCAATTAGATATTATCCAATTATTTAATTGGATCTTATCTAATTATCTAATTGGATCTCTTCCACAGGATCCAAACTAGGAGCTTTGCAGATATCTCATATCCGCACCTCTACTCGTCGTAACATCCACCTTATGTGTGTGACCCTCTAGGCCCGATATCGAGCTAGCCATGAGTCGCTCCCGTTAGAACTCCTTCTGACTCAGAACACTTTCTGATATAGTGAATTATTATCTCCATAATAATTCACTCGACTCATCGACTATGGACGTACTAGGCCACTACGCCATAGTTCCCAAATGGTATAGGGGGATCTAATCCATCAGACCTGTCTGTCCTCAGTTACCATGTATCTATAGTCCCTCATCCATCTAATATCCCAAAGATCATATATTGGGCATGGTAGAGTCTGGCCCATACGGAATCCGGTCTAAGTCTCACTCTAATCTGATTCTCTCAGAGAACTCCTCTCTTAATACGAACGACCCTAGCTAGGGATTTTACCTGAGCGAGCACACGTGGGATATATCTCTCACAATACCAAGAGTGGATGATCGTCTATTGACACGCAATTATCTTCGTAAGGTTGGCTACTATTCCCGAGAACCGGCTATACCATATCTGGAGCTCTCCAAACTTGTAAGTCTGGCATCAAAGAATGGAATACTCAAACAAGGAATCTTTGGTGCCTCAAGTCTAAGGACCAGATACACTACTGGGACTACGAAATCGCTGTCTAACATTAGGTATCATTAACCATACACCATTCTGTAAGCGGATCAATCAGTGAACTTATTCTCCAATGAGCACCTACACTGTACCTCTAGTGTCCCCACACAAGCGACTATGAGACTAGTCGTCTCCATCATATAGACGAGTATACAGCGCACCAGTCTATCTGGTTATCTCGATGT
The DNA here is from genome assembly GCA_024322285.1 of Musa beccarii. Taxonomy (NCBI): domain Eukaryota; kingdom Viridiplantae; phylum Streptophyta; class Magnoliopsida; order Zingiberales; family Musaceae; genus Musa; species Musa beccarii. The sequence continues at coordinate 30,728,255 of CM044399.1, read as the reverse complement.
CCTCATCGAGTAACTGATGACCAGGATGATTTAGGATCTATGTTTAAAAGTATATCGGTCTCATTATCGCGATCTCATCATGATCCGATTCCCATTGCACAAATCCATGGACATCACAGTATTCATCTAGATAATGTGAGAAAATACAAATAATAATATGCGAAGAGATCGATGTAACATGTCACAAGTGCCACCACTCACATGATTGGCTTGTAGGGCACCTATAACCAACACCACTCTCAGTATCATGAGAGGAATATCTCATATGTTCTTGCTCAAGCAAATCCCTGGCTATGGTCATTTGGATTAAGAGTGAAAGAGTTGTTCAAGAGAATCCGATTAGAGCGAGACTCGATTGGAAACCGTATGGGCCTGATAGCACTATGCCTAATTTATGGTCTTTGGGATATTAGATGGATAAGGGACTATAGATACATGATAACTGAGAACAAATAGGTCCAAAGGATTGGATTTCCCTGTATCGTCTAGGGACTACGGCGTAATGGCTTAGTATGTCCATAGTCGATGAGTCGAGTGAATTATTATGGAGATAATAATTCACCGAATCAAAAGGAGATCTGATACGTATGACTCACGGCTAGCTCGATATTGGGCCTAGAGGGTCACACATATATGCTAGGTGTTACGACGAGTAAAGGTTCGGATATGAGATATCTGCTAGAGCCCCTATCTTATTAGATATCTAATAAGCCCCTATATTATTAGATCCCATGGATGAGATCCAATAAGAGCTAAATTATTATGTAGAAACTTATTAATCTAAGAGGCTTGGGTAATTGGATAGAGATCCAATACCCAATAGGGCTAAATCCATTAGGGTTGATAGGGGGCCTCTATAAATATGAGGGAACCAAAGGCCCATAGATTGGAGTTTTTGGTGGCTGCTTCTTGTTTTCTTCTCTTTAGAGAGGAGCATCGTCGCAGTCCCTACCGTTTGGATACCGCTAGAGAGGAGGATGCTTGACCTTCTTCATCCTCCCTACAGATCTACAGAAATTCAAGGATATACGATCTCCCTAGGTACCATCTTTCCTACACTTATAGTTTTTGGATTCACGGATTTATTTTTCATGCACCGATCTTCTCACGATGACGGAACCTTTCATAGAAATCTAGGATTTTTGTTTTCTATTCTTCTACTATGTATGAGATGTCACCCCCTAGATTTCCCAACAGCTAGAACCTGTAACTAATTGCAAATATGATAAGCACTCCCGATATTCAATACCTATATGTTATCATAAGATTATGACAAATAGAGACTGATCATGAATGTACCTGAAGCTTCTCCAAGCTTCTGTTTTGCCCTCTCTGCAAGGTACTATTTGTAGTTCCTTTTCTAGTGTCCATCTTTGTCGTAGTGGAAGCACTGACCTTTATCCTTTACTGGGTCCTTTTTAGCAACATTTGCTTTGCTCGGTTTGCCCTTGCCCTTGCCCTTGCCCTTCTTAATGGACTTCTTTGCTTTCCTTTTCTTTTTGGTCTCACCAGCATAGAGAACTGGCTTCTCTTTCTTGATGATACTCTCTGCTTCCCTTAACATATTGAGGAGCCCTCAGAGAGTCACCTCAAGTTTATTCATATTAAAATTCATTATGAATTGAGAAAAAGAATATGGTAGGGACTGAAGCACAAGATCAACAAACAAGTTATCCTCTAGAACTATTCCTAGACCTTTGAGTTTCTGATAGAACCCCAGAGGAATTCTATAGAGATTGATCTTTGAGGGGGATCAACCCTTGGAACGCTATAGGGGTTCCACCCTCCAAGTAGCCTGGTGGCTGCAATTGTAGATTGATCTTTCTTATTCCAAAGAGGTGGAGGCTACAAGCTTATATAGAGCTCCAAACCCTAGCCCTAGGGGCTGCTTCCTAAGTGAACTACCCAATTTACCCTCAACCTTAGCGGGCCGGCCCGATAACAAGGGGGGCGGCTAAAAGCCCAAAGACCCAAATATAAACCCTAGCCTCTCTTCTTTATAGGATAGAGGTGGCTAGGTGGGGTTTATTACATTCTCATGGGGTTTTTATTAGTTGCTACATGGTTGAGTAGGACCTAACCTGCTAGGGTCCTATCAAGCCCGCCCTCTTCAAATCGGCCTTGTCCTCAAGGTGGGGTTTCCATGAATTCGGAACTGACTGGGACTTCACTCTCATATGATTCCCATGTGGCATCTTCGAGTGGTAAATTAGTCCAATGTACCAAGACTTGATGAGGGGCGTCGGACGTATCACGACTCTGCTGATCGAGGATGGCTTGTGGTTGGGCTTGAATATTTCCATCATTAGTGGTGTTGGGCGGTTGGATCTGGGTGTCTCGTGTTCTCCCAACTTAGGCTTCAAGCATGACACGTGGAAGACAGGATGAATTTTGGCATCTTCGGGTAATTTAAGTCTCATGCGCCATACGGCTCAATACGCTCTATCTGATAGGGCCCATAAAAACGCGTGGAGATAGCTTCATGGAGGCTCGTGTGTTGATGGATAGTTGCTTGTATGGTTGTAGGCGAAGATAAACCCAATCTCCTACTAAAAATTCTCTTTCACTTCTTCGTGTGTCACTTTGTCGCTTCATTCTAGCTTGAGCAGCGAGAGATTATCCTTTAGCAGCTTGTAGGAGTTTATCCTGTCAATTAAATCTTGGTCAACCTTGATCTACCTTAGCCAGCCAATTACATACTTTGGAATCACGAGAGCCACCGACCATATAATGCTTTATATGGGGTACATTTTGTAGATGAATGATATGTAGTATTGTACCACCATTCGGCCCAGGGGAGCCATTTCGTCCACTCCTTTGGTCGATCACTAGTGAAACACCGAAGGTATGTCTCTAAACATCTGCTTCACCACTACATTTGGCCGTCGGTTTGTGGATGGTATGCAGTGCTCATCTTGAGTTTGGTGCCCCAGAATCGAAATAACTCGGTCCAAAATTTACTAGTGAAGATCCCGTCACGATCACTTACAATGGACCTTGGCATCCCATGCGGTTTAACAATATTTTCTATGAAAATCTGAGCAATACTAACAAAGATAGGGATTGCGCACGACAAAAACAAAAATGAGCATATTTCGTAAGTCGATCAACCACCACAAGGATTGTGCTTTTACCTTTGAAGGTGGCAGCCCTTCGATGAAGTCCATGGAGATGTCACCACACCGAGTCCGGAATGGGTAGTGGTTGTAGTTTCCCTGGACTTGCCATGCTTTCACCCTTTGTCTTTGTTGACATACATCACATTGTGCTACGTATTCAGAAATAATTTTTTCATCCCTTTCCAATAAAAGTTTTGCTTCACTCTTTTGTAGGTTCTTAGAAATCAGTGCCTCTTGAAGGTGTGGAGTGCATTTCATGCAGAATAACTTTGATGCAAGGGGAGTTTGGTATAAGCACAATACGACCTTTATAGCGTAGATCCCTCGAATCCCAAGTATAGTGAGCTATTACACTTGGATCCTCCTCCAATTTTTTGATGATGTTACTGGTTTCTGGATCCTTCTTCCATTCTTCCCTAATGCCCTCGAGGAAGCCGGTGGTAGGAAGAGAGATAGCTGAAAATTTAGCTTGCTGAGGGAGCCGTGAGAGTGCATCTGCAACAACGTTTTCTTTCCCCTTTTTATAAATAATTTCATAATCAAATCCTAGAAGTTTGGTTACCCATTTTTGCTGCTCCGGGGATGATATCTTCTGCTCCAAAAAGTACTTAAGGCTTCTATGGTCGGTTTTAATCTGAAATCGTCGGCCAATCGGGGGGTCTCCACTTTGTTATCGTGCACAATGGCGAGCATCTCCTTATCATAGATAGACATTTTTTGATGGGTGGGAGACAATGCCTTGCTAGTGTATGCAAGTGGTCGACCATCTTGCATGAGAACAGCTCCAATTCCAACTCCAGATGCATCGGCCTCAATGATGAAGGGTCGGCTGAAATCAGTAGTGCTAGCTGCACCTGTTGTCGCCATGGCTGCCTTAAGCCTATCGAAGGCAGCGAGGCTTTGTTCGACCATAGGAAGGCGTCTTTTTCAGTAGAGAAGTGAGGGGGGGCACTAATCTTCCCATAGTCCTTCACGAATTTTCGGTAGTAGCCCGTTAATCCAAGGAACCCACGAGCAATTTCACATTTGTAGGTTTCGGCCAACCTTGCATTGCTTCAATTTTTGTTGGGTCTACGGCCACTCCTTCTTCTGATATTATATGCCCAAGGTACTCTACTTTTTGCTGGAGAAAGCTGCATTTTGATAGCTTAACAAAAAGAGTATTCTCTCGAAGGATCGTCAGAATAATTCGCAAGTCTTTGAAAGTGAGTCTCAAGAGAAGGGCTGTAAATGAGAATATCATCGAAAAATACCAGCACAAATTTGCGAAGAAAGCTCCGAAAAATATCGTTCATGAGACTTTGGAAGGTTGAAGGAGCATTAGTGAGTCCAAAGGGCATTACCAAGAATTCATAATGCCCGTTGTGAGTGCGGAAAGCGCTTTTGGGATGTCGCCTTCACATACCCGAATTTGATGATAACCGGATCGAAGGTCCAACTTCGTGAAGACTCGAGCTCCTTTTAATTCATCAAGAAGTTCATCCACCACTGGTATGGGGTACTTATCCTTGACGGTGATGTCATTTAGAGCTCGATAGTCGGCGCACATCCGCCAAGTTCCGTCTTTCTTGCGCACAAGTAGCACCGGTGAGGAGTAGGGTCTGCAGCCTTGGTCGAATCACCCCTGTTTGAGCATTTCCTTCACGATTTTCTCAATTTCATCCTTCTGGACATGAGGATAGCGGTAAGGCCGAGTGTTTGCTGGTGGTTTGCCCGGAAGGATTGGAATCCGGTGGTCATGTTGCCGAGTAGGAGGAAGACCGCGGTTCAGCAAAAACATCATCAAATTCAACAAGCGGTTGGGTGATCTTTTGATTTTAATTTCTGTTTTCTCCCCTCTGGTTGCTGCTGGAGATGCATAAGAAAGCCACCATTTATCTTGTGTAAAACTTTCTCCATTCGTTGGGTTGAAGCGGTGGTTACGTTGCTTCCCGCTTCCGCGTAGGGTGACTGTTTACCTTTGCAATAGAATTTCATAATCAATTTGGAAAAGTTCCAAGAGACATCACCTAGTGTCGTCAGCCATTCTATGCCCAACACAGCCTCATAATCATCAATTGGTAGGAGGAAGAAGTCGGCAATAATTTCTTGGTCCTGTAGTAATAGTTTCACCTGCGGGCATCTTTGGTCGCATTTTAGGATTCGGTAGTCGCGACCTTTACGTCGAACTTGCTGCAACCTTCGATATGGAGCGCCATCCGAGCAGCAACCTTACTGTTTAGAAAGTTATTAGTGCTGCCTGTATCGATGAGAACGGTGATCGGTTGTTGTTTGAGCAGGCCTCCAACTTTCATCGTTTGTGGATTTGAGTAGCCGGCTAGCGCATGTACCATAAAGTCGACCGATTGTGGCTCTTCTTCCACATCTTCATCCTCATGTTCAAGACTCTCTTCTAGCTGTTCACTGATCTCTTCTTCCACTTTGGTTCAATCATAAGAAGTCTCCCTTTTTACAGCGATGCTCGCGCTCCATGGCTCGTCACAATGCCAACATAACCCCTTAGCGGATCGATCTCAAGCTCTTCTCTTGTCAACCTTTTTTGGTGCAGGAGCTCGGTGATAGTAGGCGAGGCCGAGGGCTTCAATATTTCTGGTCGGGAGCGACCTAGTCCTCCGGGCTTCATGGTTCAATCGCTCCTCCTGAAGTCGTGCGAAAGAGATGGCTGCCATAGCGTGTACGGGTTGTCGCGCTTTAACTTCTCCCGGATCTCCGGCTTCAAGCCCTCAATAAATGTCCCCAATAACTGTTTTCAGACCAATCACGAGTTTGATTAGATAACCTTTCAAACCTGGTTTGATACTCCTGGATGGTGGAGGTTTGTCGGATCTTTGCTAGTTGTCCGTCGATGTTCTCGTAATCGGTTGGTCCGAAACGGATCAGCAGTCCTTCTTTGAATTGTCGCCATGAGAGGACTCCATGAGTATGTTCAAACCAATCAAACCATTGTATGGCATCTCCTTCAAGATTTATAGCTGCAATTTCTACCATAGATGCATCTGCGGTTTTGTGGTACCGAAAATATCGCTCCGCGCGCGAGATCCAACCAATCGGGTCTCCTTCTTCCCATCTAGGGAAGTCCACCCTCATGCGTGGATAGTGAGGATCGGTCATAGAGCCTCCTCTCTCTTGGAGGTCATCTCTTCGATTAGAGCTTTCCCCTTGATGTGATTTCTTTGGGCTCGGTGGTCGACCCAAACTAAGTTCGGCAAAGAGAGTCCGAATCTTCTCCTCCATTCGTGTCTCGAAAGCTTCGAATTTAGCATCAATTGCCTCCTCGGATGCCATAGCATATGTCTCCAAATCTGTAATATTAAGATCTCTCTTTTGTTGCCGGGTTAAAGGCATGAATTATTTGAGGGAAGTGGTGGCCGAAATGGTTTGTGGATTGGTGGATGTAGGCTGCGGTTTAGGCTTGTTTTGTGGCTGTTTTGGGTGCTGTTTGGGGCTGCGATTTGATGGAGTTTTGGACTGAGATGGTAGTGGATGAAGGTTAGGGAAGAAAGTTTTAGATCTGTGGTAGCTCACAGCAAAGATTTGACAAAAATCAATAGAAATTGCTGCCTATGTGCGCTGTCTCGTAAGAGCAGAATTGTCGTCGAAGAAATATCGGTTTCTCGACGAAATTTCCAGCGAAAACTCAGGGGTTTGAGGAGGGGGTTTGATGGTAGAATCTTAGTTTAGATAGTAACAAGGATAACAAATTGGATCAAGAAATTTTGGCAGCAAAGCAGTAAAGAAATCGGTGCAAGTTGCGATAGCAGAATTCTCGTCGAAAAATTTCAGCGCTTTCGACGAGAGATTGCAGCAACACACGAATTTGTTTTGTGATGAATTCCACAATAGATCAATCATGGATGGGAGCCAAGATGATCTATGAGGTGCACAAAAATTTCGTTCAAAAGGATAACAATTAGATCGGTTAAAGGCAAAGCAACACGCTGCTGAAATTTTCTGCAGAATCCTTCGTTCGCAAAGATGGTAACTTTCGCGACGCAAAGAATTTGCAGCAAGGGATCGATAGAAAAACTTCTTTTTGATATTTTAGATGAAAAATTGCAGCAGCAAAAGGTATTGGTGGTAGAAAAATACCAGATCTCTGATGCAATTGGAGGTGGCGACAGTAGATCGATTTGATCTACGTCAGGAGATGACGGTGGAGATGATGACGTCAAGAGCAATTGTGGGAATTGCTTGGCTGATGGTGGGCGGCAGAGATGGCAGCAAAAGCAGCAAGATCGCTGCTCTGATACCAGATGATAGAACCCCAGAGGAATTCTATAGAGATTGATCTTTGAGGGGGATCAACCCTTGGAACGCTATAGGGGTTCCACCCTCCAAGTAGCCTGGTGGCTGCAATTGTAGATTGATCTTTCTTATTCCAAAGAGGTGGAGGCTACAAGCTTATATAGAGCTCCAAACCCTAGCCCTAGGGGCTGCTTCCTAAGTGAACTACCCAATTTACCCTCAACCTTAGCGGGCCGGCCCAGTAACAAGGGGGGCGGCGGCTAAGAAGCCCAAAGACCCAAATATAAACCCTAGCCTCTCTTCTTTATAGGATAGAGGTGGCTAGGTGGGGTTTATTACATTCTCACAGGGTTTTTATTAGCTGCTACATGGTTGAGTAGGACCTAACCCTGCTAGGGTCCTATCAGTTTCTCTATCCACTCAATCATCTTAATGATATGGTTCTGAACCAGTGTTCCCTCAATCATCCTAGCATGAAAGAGACTCTTTAATATCTCATATTGCTAAGGTCTTCCATGTTCCTCAAATAGTTTACGGAGATGCAGGAATATAAAATTGACATCCATGTTTTTATATTGTCTCTATAAATCAAGAGTTATAGAGGCCAATATGTAACACTAAGCGAGAGTGGTGTCATCTATGTACTTTATGTAGTAAGTGATCTCATCCTCGCTTGCCCTTTTGTCGGGCGTAGGGATCATTATATCAATGATGTATATAATTTTCTCTGTCGTGAGAATGATTCTCAGGTTGCAGAGTCAATTCGAATAATTTGGACCAGTGAGGTAGTTGACATCAAGTATGTCATGTAAAAGATTCGAAAGTGATATTTTTTTGAAAATAAATATACAACATAAATAAATAACATGCAGATTTTACAAAAATAAGCAATTGAGATAAGGACTTCTATCTTAAGCTACTCCCACTATTTTCTCGTGAAACACACAACTCTCTCCGGTATATGAATCGAAGACCCCCAACGGATCTTTAGTGGGGATCGGGATCCAATCGGCGTCTTAATGTAAGCTTGAGGGACTCGACCAATTACGCTAAGCCTGTAAGGTAAGCAACTCTTGCCAATCATAACTCCTTGTGCTTCCTGTCCTGTTCGACCTCCAAACCACCATGGCCTCGAGGGACTCGACCAACCATAGTGTTTAGTTAAGTAATCACTATCATTACAAGATGAGTCTGATTCGATAATATGTCATCGAGTAACTCAACCAAGCATACTATCTCCTCAGGTCACCGGTGGTATCTCTATGTCGTAGGCAAGATAGCGAATCACGATATAGGTGAGCCTCAAGTAACTCAACCAACTCAACCTACATCAAAAATCAGTCCCTACCTATAACAATGGAAGGCCACGTGGGTCTATCTAATTGCCTCATGTTTATCGACTTAATATTATTGAGAGAGAAAATTTTTGATTTGGTCTCCTATGACATGTCACACATATACATATTTAATATATATCTACATTGCATGCAAATATGTATATATATATATGTACATATCTAGTAGGTATATAGGTAATCACACATCATATGAGCAATCACATCAGATGATCATGAACCATATCCTAATATGATTATACTCGAGCTAGTGGGCTCAATCACTCACATCAATATCTGTGTGCAGCGGCACATCTCCATACTCTGTGATCATCCATCTTGTCCTCGTTGGTTCCATCAGCATCTCGGCGCATCTCCATATATCGTGATCATTCATCTCAATCTTGTGGGTCTCACTATCACTTCCACACTCCTACTGTGCCTCCTCATATAATTACAACTTAATCATAGGCACATAGGCCCGACAATAAACAAGAAAAAAATAAAGGCTTACAGGCCTCAATAATAATAATAATCACATATACACACATATCACACGGTCCATGATCATCCATCCATATCATACATCACATGTACATATTATCATCATCATCATCATGTAGGACTACTAGATAATAATAATAATAATTAATTTAATTATTTAATTAATTACTTTGTAGTCCTTTGGGGTACCATACCCTAGGGTATCCCATGCAGCCAGGAAACCCTGACTGTAGGACTACCTTGGGAAGCTAGGGATCCTTGGCCCCTAAGCCATCTCCCAAGCCGAGAGCAGCAAGGTGTGCCCTTGGCCAAGGCTGCAAGCAGCCTTCGACCAAACCGCAGGGTAGCAATTATTGCTGCCCTTTCTTCCCCCTTTGTGTCAACTAATTTAACATCAAAAGGCCCCTTTAAAACACCTCTTAACAGTAAGAAAAGGTGCAGCACAAATTTGAAATCTATGACAAAAAAATCACAGTAATCGCGTAAAATAATTCTATGTAATTGAACATATAAACCAATCTTTTGTAGAAGCAACCTGGCTCTGATACTATTGTTGGAAAATCTACAATGACATCATATGTGCAGCGAAAGAATAGAAGCAAAAAATCATAGATTTCCTACAAGAAAAGGGGTTCTTATTATCGTACAAAAGTTGGTACGCAAAAACCCGTGAAACTAAAAAAATTGTACGTAAAAAAATTACTTAGGGAGATCATATATCTTTGAATTCCTGTAGATCTGTAGGACTAGATGAAGGAGTTCAAGTGCCCTCCTCTCTAGTAGTAATCCACATGGTAAGGGGTACAATGATACTCCTCAAATCACTGCTTAAATCTCCTCGCTGCATGCACCATGCAATCAAGAAGGGGCCGGCCCTTCTTACTGTCCACATGCCCCAAACTAGAGCTACTAGCTAAGGAGGAGAGGGGGAGGAGAATAGGAGGTAGCTGCTAAGAAGCCCTAACCTATGAGTCTTTAGTTCCCTCCTATTTATAGAGACTTCCTATCAACTTAACCCTAATGGATCCTGCCTTATTCGGTATTGGATCTCCATCCAACTACCTAAGCCTCTTAGATTAGTAGGTCTTTATCCAATAATCACTTATTAGCTCTTAATGGATCTTATTTAAAGATCTAATAATTCAATGGCTTATTGGATATCTAATAAGATAGGGGCTCCGACGGATATCTCGTATTCGAACCTCTACTTGTCGTAATACCTACCATAAGTATGTGACCCTCTAAACCTAATATCGAGCTGATCATGAGTCATATCTATCAAAACTCCTTCTGTCTCAATAAATTATTATCTCCATAATAATTCACTCAACTCATCGATTGTGGACATATTGTGTCATTATGTCGTAGTCCCCAAATGATACAGGGGAATTCAATCCTTTGAACCTATATGTTCTCATTTACTATATACCTATAGTCCCTTATCCACTTAATATCCTAGAGACCCTATACCAGGTATGGTGCTGTCAGGCACATACGATCTCTCCTCGAGTCTTGTTCTAATTAGATTCTCCAACAGAACTCTTTTTCTCTCAATTCGAATAACCTTGGCTAAAGATTTGTCTGAGCAAGAATAAATGAGATATTCCTCTTATGATTCTAAGAACGAATGATCCTCTATTGATACTCAATAGCCCTCGTAAGGTTAGTTGTCACTTTCGATGACCGGTTGTACTAAATCTTGAACTTCTAAACCTATAAGTTCGGTATTAAAGAGTAGAGTACTCATATAGTATATCCTTAGTATCTCAAGTCTAAGGACCAGATACACTACTAGGACTACGAAATTGCTGTCTGATAATAAGGTATCATCAACCATCCAGCATTCCATGAGCAGATCGGTAAGTGAACTCATTGTCCCCACACGAGCAACTATGAAATCAGTCACCTCCATCATATGGATGGGTATACAACAAACCAGTCTATCCGATTATCTCGATATCCTTCTCGAGTAACTTATGACCAAGATTATTTAGGGTTTGTATTTAAAGATAAATTGGTCTTATTATCATGATCTCATCATAATCCAATTCTCATTACATGATCCATAGACATTACAATATATGCAACACACAAGATAAAGTGATAAAATACTAAATAATAATAATAAGTAAAAAGAGTGCATGTCGAGTCATATGTGCCATCACTCATGTGATTGACTTATTGGGCACCTATAACTAGCAGAATCTGATTAGAGCGAGACTCGAGTAGAAATCATATGGGCTTGACAACACTATGCCTGGTATATTAGATGGATAAGAGATTATAGATACATGGTAACTGAGGACAGATGGGTCCAAAGGATTGAATTTTCCTGTATTGTTTAAGGACTATGGCGTAGTGGCCTAGTATGTCCATAGTTGATGAGTCAAGTGAATTATTATGGAGATAATAATTCTCTAAGCTAGAAGGAGTTCTGATAGGTATGACTCACAGTAAGCTTGATATTGGGCCTAGAGGGTTATACATATTTGGTAGGTGTTGCAACAAGTATGTTAGGATCAAGTTCGGCACTAGGGGGGGTCACGGAATTGGTGCAATAGTTAAAATCATTGATTTCATAAAACCATTTCGGTAAAAAGCTTTATTCAATAAAAACTCATTTTAGCAAAGACGTTTAACTTTGAACACGTTCTTAAGTGGATGGAGAAGAAGTAGAGTAGTTGCAGTTAAGTAAAGAAAAGTAGAATGCAGCTAAGAAAGAAAAGTGTATAAGGAAAGAACACACTGATTTATAGTGGTTCGGTCCTCCGACCTATGTCCACGCCTGATACCTCCTCCGATGAGGTCACCGGATTCCACTATTGATCTTTCTTTAAGGGCAAAGATCAATCACCCCTTTACAGAACAAGTTGCTCACTCTCCTTATATAAGTTTCTAACACTTAGAATTGGTGCAAGTGAACTCTCAAAGTTTATAAGCAGCGATTTCACTATAATCTCATTTCTTTTGTTCACTTTTTAGTGTTCAACAAGCTGAGAAGTAAGAGATATTTATAGGCCTTAATTAGCTTAAAAAATAGAGCCATAAAAGGTCTTGTCCCGGATTTCCAAGGTATTGGTAGTACCACCACCTGTCCCTAGTGGTACCACCACTAGTAGACTCTGACATTGGGTGATACTATTACCTAGTCTGGCGGTACTAGCACTAGATAGAGTCTTAGCTATTAGAACTAGGCAGTACCACCGTCTAGTAGTTAATAACTACTAACGGTACCACCGCCCAAACACCTAGGAGACTGAGCCCTAGGCAGTTCCACCGCCTAGTTCTAGTGATGCCACTGCCAAATAGGGTTCAACAACACTGTTTGGGCCAATAGTCTAGCCCAAATAGTTCGGACTCGGGCCTAGTTAGCTCCTAACAAAGTTAGTGGGATTACCTCCCAAACCTAACTCTAATTACACCTAAACTACGATATTTAAGGCATATACTAAAGCAAGTAAGTTTGGTAGGTCAAAATATCTTCCGACGAACTTCTGACAAACTCTCGGTGATCTTCCAATGGACTCTTGGCAAGCTCTTGAACTCTCAACAATCTTCTTAGTGAGTTTTGATGAGCTTCTTTAGCGAGCTTCGATCTTCTCGGTGAGCTCCGATGAACTTTTGACGAACTTCTCGGTGAACTTCTGATGAACTTCTCGGTGAACTTCTGACGTACATTTCGGCAAGCTCCTAACAAACTCTCAACAAATTTTAGCAATACTCCTGATGAACTTTCGAACTTCCGACGAATCGTTCGATCTTTGACTCTAGCACTATGTTTGCTTTATGCCTTGTTCACTACCGTAGTTAATCCTGTACACTTTCCTCAACATATAGATTAGATTAATAATTTATTAATTTATTTCATCATCAAAATCTAAGATTCAACAATCTCCCCCTTTTTGATGATGACAACCAATTGATAATGGAGTTAACCTTAACTTCCCCTATCTATATGTCATACTTGAGAAAAAAATATACTTGAATTCAAAGCATTTGAATTCAAGTTCTAACTAATAAGTTACATACATTAACTGATCAACATGCATAAAATGATACTAGAAGCATGATACTAAACATGATCATGATTCTTCATTTCAAACATGATACCAAGTATTTATCTTGATACCAAAATTTATTAATACGATGCCAAAGTATGATAACCATTCATGATGCTAAGCACAATACACATTTTAAGTTTGACATCAAATAATAATAGACATTCATTATTTCAAGGCACGATACTAATTTCAAATCCGATATTTAGCATGATACAAACTTCAAGTTCGATACCAAATGATAATAGACATTCATCATTTCAAATTTCAAATAGGATATTAAGCATGATATAAATTTCAAGTTTTATACTAAGATATTCATCATTTCGATACCAAATCAAATATGATAGTAAGCATGATATCAATTTCTAAGCATGATAAAAATTTATCATTTCAAGAATGAAACTTTTTCAAGCATTCATGATACATTTCAAGCATTTACGATACCATTCACGATACCAAGCATATTTCAAGCATTTATAATACCAAGAATGATATCATTTCAAGCTTTCATTAATTTGCCACTTTCTCCCCCTTTGTCATCAACAAAAAGGAAATAGATTTCACGCAAGCAAAATTTTACATTGTTGCAATAGCAAGATAGTGACTTTTTATTTGTAGCCAAGTAAAGAGGAAATGTATAGACTAGTACTACTCATGCTAGAACATGACTAGGATTCTTCTTAAAAAGGAAAAAGAAGAGAGTACAAGAAAAAGTCCATTCATCAAGAAGGATCGTTTAGTTCATTCATCAAGAAGGATCGAGCAATCAAAAGTCCATGAATAGTACAAGGAGAAGAGTTCATTCAAGCTATCGAAAAATTCATCAACCTTCTACTTTCATCATGAGAGCTAAAGGACTCATGACATAAAAAAGATGTGAATAGAAAGAAGAGATTCATACAAGAATCAAGTGCATCAATGAAATCCATAAATAATATTTCTATCAAATATAATTCGTGAATGACACTTTTATCAAATAAAGTCCGTGAATGACATTTCTATCAAATAAAACTTGTGAATGATGTTTCTATCAAATGAAATCTCTCCATAATTATTGCAAAAATTCTCATAAGAATCAAGTATATCAATGAAATCCATGAAAGGCATTTTTATCGATAGGAAGAGGGTTGTAAAAATCATTTAGTGACAATGTAAGAGTATCAAAAATCCATGAATAATCTCAATACCAATATAAGAGGAAGATGATATGAAATAAATTTGATAAAATCTCCATTTGCAAAAAAAATCAAAAAAATCCAAAAAAAGTATACAAGAAATTCATGCATTTGGACAATTTAATGTTAGGATCTAGAGCGGCACTATAAGGGGGGGGGTGAATTAGTACAGCAGATAAAAACCAATAATTTAAACTGATTCAGAAAAAGTGTTGTGCGTTGAGAAGTTTTGTCCGATGAAAGTGAATTCAATAAAGAGGATTATTTGAGTGAATACGAAAGAGAGTTGAGAGAAGGAGATTGAAAGATTGCAGTCAAGTAAAAATTGAAATACAACAATTTAAAACTTACACACCAGGAGAAGTATGCAGTGATTTATAATGGTTCGGTCAAATGACCTACATCTACTTCTGAAACCTCCTCCGATGTGGTTCTTAGCTTCTACTATTAATCCTTCTTGAAGGGGAAGGATCAAACACCCCTCTTATAGACTTTTACAAGTGGCTCACACCCTTTTACAAAATTTTTACAGGTAAGAATTCGGGAGGTGAACACTCAAGTTTTTTAAGACTATTTCACTAGAGTTTTAGACCAGTTTTTATCACTTCTTAATGTATTTAGTCAGTTGAGAAGTAAGAGGTATTTATAGGCTCAATTGGCTTCAAAATTGGAGCTAAAAAAAGTCACATCTCGGATTTTCAGGTGCTAGCGGTTCCATCGCCTGGCACTGGTGATACCACCGCTAGTTGACCCTAGTTCTATCAGTGTACTAGGTGGTACCACTACCTATTCTGGTGATACTACCATCTGACAAAGTCTCAGGCTCTGTGGAGGGGCGGTACCACTGCTTGGTAGGTAATAACTGTCGACGGTACCACCGTTGACCTAGGTGGTACCACCGCCCAATGCACTTGTGAATCTGTTCCTAAGGTGGTTCCACTACCCTAGTCTAGCGGTGCCACTGCTAGACAAGGTCTAGCACTTCTGGATGGGCCTTGAATTTGGCCCAATCCAATTAATCTATGGGTCCAGTTGGCCCCTATCAAGGTTTGAAGGATTAATACCTAATCCTAACCCTAATTACATATTAACTATAACATTAAAGACATACACAAAGTAAAAAACTTAAACTGGCACATCAAGTCTTCTTCCAGTGAGCTTCCGGTAAACTTCTGGTGGACTTCCGACGAACCTCGGATGACTTCCGGTGGACTCCCGGCAGGCTCCCAGGCTTTATGACAACCTTGGTGAGTTCCGATGAGTCTTCTTTGGCAAGCTCTGATCTTTCTTAGTGGACTTCGCGAACTTCCGATAACCCTTTCGGTGAACTTCTGATAACCCATCGGTAAGCCCCCGATTCATTCTCGGCTAGTTCCAGTAGTACTTTCGACGAATCTTCGAACTTCTGAATGATTCTCAAACTTCTAAGGATTTGATCGCACTTGACTCTGGTATTTCATTTTGCTTTACGTCTTCATCGCTATCGTAGTTAATCCTACACACTTTTCTCAATAATATAGATTAGATCAAATAACCTATCAATTGACTTCATCATCAAAATATGAGATTCAACATTTAACATTCTTAATTTGTGCATTACATGGAACTCAAAAGGAAATGTGCACCGTTACAACATAGAGAGAATAAAAAGAGTTAAGAAGTGCATTACAACACTTAATATAATAGTACACTAGAAGTACAACATAGAATTCCTAAAAATATAAGTTACTCATTAAGTGGTACACCAAAGTGTCTAAATAAGGTATTAAGTTGACGATGAACTTATCTCACTTCAGTTAAGATCTCATCTTGTCGTAATTCAAGTTGAACTTGTCATGATTCAAGTTGATCCAATCGAGTCATTATAGGGTCGACAGATGATGAAGGTGCTGGATCCATCAGTGCTACCTCAAAGGGACTAGTGAGAGGATATTGATTATCCCTAAATATAGTTATTTTAGGTTCTGATTCAGGAGGGGGAGGATCGGTTTTTCTAGGTAGCCTAGTCCAAATTTCATTCTTTAGTGTACACCTTAATCGTCTCAGAAGGTTTATATTGATTACATTAAATCTATCTACCTTTATGGTTTCTTCATCTAGTGGAATCACAATATCATGTGCATGCATTAACCTAGTGATTAAACCACCATATGGAAGCATTAAATCTTTTGTTGATAGTTCGATCATGTTTTTTCGTATTAAGTATCCAAAGTAATTTTGATGTCCGGCCATGATTCAATACTTTGTTCCTAACTTTATTTGATTTACCTCATCATGATGATATTATTTTGGAAGCAAAATACTTATTATGATATGATATACTTTAGAATTAAAGGGCAGCATGTGTTCACAACTTTTAGGAATGATCGACAAATTCAGGTTTCCAAAAATGATACCTAAGGTTTCGGAGTAGGTGATTCCAATTGCATCTAAGTCTCATTGACCTCTAAAGTAGAAATCTTTTCTTTTTTCAAAAATTCCTATGAGATTGTAAATTACACTATTTGTAATTAGTATATGGTGCCCTAGGGGATAGGTAGACACCTTATCATCTTCGTCTATATTTAAATTATTATAAAATAAACGAACAAGTCTAGGGTAAATTGATTCACTAATTTGCAAGATAGAAAGAACATCTAGATTAGCAAACCATTGGATAGGCTCCAAATCCCCTACTACTTCTAGATCTATATATTTTCCTTTAT
Source organism: Musa beccarii (assembly GCA_024322285.1). Taxonomy (NCBI): domain Eukaryota; kingdom Viridiplantae; phylum Streptophyta; class Magnoliopsida; order Zingiberales; family Musaceae; genus Musa; species Musa beccarii. Next base: position 30,711,112 of record CM044399.1, on the reverse strand, counting down.
GTACATTCCTAGATTCAAAGTTAGGGAACTTAAGGGCATTTTCATTTGAGTTAAAGAGAATGGGATCATAGGATTCATCTACTCTCCTCCTCCCCTTGTCCCTTGAGGATCTTCTAGATGTCATTGGTCTACATGTATTAACAATGAAGGAAATCTACATGAAAGGACAAAAACAACTTCAAGAATTAAGAGAGGGATTTCAAAGATTACCTTTGCAGTGATCTCCAAAAAGTTGAGATTGATCCTAGGATTTGTGGAGAAGAGAGGCCTTCTTGATTTTCTAGAGGATCAAGAGTGGGAGGTAGGAGAGAGCTTTTGAGGGATGTGAAGGGTGTTGTGGTCGGTACTACCATCGGCCCTAAAGTGCCCTTTTATAGGCAGTCTCAGGCGGTGCCACCACCAACTTGGCAGTGCCACAGCCTAAGAACATAGTGTTCTGGTAGTGCTAATGCTAGTTCTACTGGTGCCACCACTAGTGCACTCCCTTAGGCATATTTGGGGTTGCAAGGTTTTTTATCACTTGATCTATTGAGTTTTCTCACTTAATAACTATCTTATAGTGAGGATAACATAGAATGTTTGACTTAATTATTGAGCGATTAATCAAGCGAAATAACGTCATTTATATTCTTCAATTTTCTTTTGTTTATCAATTTGAATGAACTTCATATTTCTTTTGAGAAAGACAACTCATTAAACCTTTTCAACAGAGATTCAATCATATAAAAAAATGTCATGATCATCAAAAGATTTCAAGAATATTTTCTTTAGTCTATTAAGAGGATCAAGGGAGAATGGTTAATGATAAAGTTGATAATTTGATTATTAAGAGAGGAGTTTATATAAGTGTTTTTGAGAATCATAAAAGCTTGAATACCAACACATTATAGGTGAAATCAAGGTCATCATCAAAATCACTTTTTGAGAAATCTAACAAATTAGCTAGTGTCCCTTAGTCTCAACACTAGTATATTTTAGTATCATTATTCAAGGTTGAAGGTTAACGTATAAACGATCAACATATTTCAATCATTAAGTAATCAATGATCTTTTATTGTTGTTTGAGCTAGTGAGCATGATTATGAGCATGCATCATCGAGGTACCATTTCTCGCTCCTAGCTTGTGATTATAAACACATCTACAAGAAAGGGTGGTTTTTAGGTAGTCATTTGATTTTTGGATGCCTCAAAAATCGATCTACCTAACTTATCATTTTGCATAGAGTCCTTTACGGTTCCTTTAGGAACCCAAATTAACTTGTGTAAACTATATTTATTAAATGGACATTTATGAGCATAATGTCTAAGTTTGCAACAAAAGTTGCATTTGACATGGGGTGAGACATGCAAGGTAGAGCCTTTAACAAAGATGGTTGGCTTTTGGTGAGTGCTACTCACAAAACCGATTCTATCTCTTCTATGAATGTGACCCTTATTGGCAAGGATCATGTTCAAGGATTTGCTACCAATCTTAAATATTTCTAGAGTTTCAATTAGTAGCATGTTTTCTTTTTTAGGTACCTCTAAGTGCTCCTTTAATTGTCATGCTTAATTTTTAATTTTTTAAATTTATTATTTAGAAAGGCATGCTCCTTTTTTAATAAATTATACTTTTTACTAATTAATCTACATTCATCAAATAAATCATGAAGAGCATTCAATAATTCATCAAACAATAAATTTGCACCTAATGAACTACTTACCTCATCGTCAATTGCCATTAGCATGTAGTTAGCAATCTCCTTGTTGTTTTGTTCCTCGTCCTCGGAAGTGCTCGAATCATCTCATGTAGTCTTGAGCACTTTCTTCTTCTTCGGTTGTTTTTTCTTTACTTGGGGACATTCACTTTTGAAGTGTCCTAACTTCTTTCACTTGTAGCAAATGATTTGTTCGTTCTTGAGTTTAATTTTATTTTTAGTGTTATTTTTAGATTTGTTCCTTTTTATGAATTTTTTAAACTTTCTTGTTAAGATTGCCAAGTCATCATAATGTCCTCATCACTTGAGCTTTCTCTCAAGTGGTCTTCATGAGTTCTAAGTGCCAAGTACTTTCTGTTCTTTAGAAGGTTGTTCTTAAATTCTTTATGTGCAATGCATGTCATTTCGTAGGTCATTAGAGATCCAATAAGTTCTTCGAGCGAAAAATTGTTCAAATCCTTGGCTTCTTAAATAGCTGTTACTTTAGGGTCCCAACTTTTTGGAAAAGATCTTAATATTTTATTAACAAGTTCAAAGTTAGAAAATATTTTATTAAGAGCTTTTAGACCATTGACAACATCCATAAACCGGGTGTACATATCTCTAATGATCTCGCTTGGTTTCATGCGAAATAATTCATAACTATGAATCAAAAGATTTATTTTAGACTCTTTTACTCTACTAGTGCTTTCATGTGTGATTTTGAGTATATGCCAAATATCATAAGCCATTTCACATATAGAAACTCGATTGAATTCATTCTTATCTAAAGCACAAAATAAGACATTTATAGCTTTGTCATTTAAAGAGAAAGTCTTCTTCTCTAACTCATTCCAATCATTCATTGGAAGAGAAGACTTTTGAAATCCATTTTTAATGATATTCCATAGTTCAAAATCCATAGAAATAAAAAAATCCTCATCCTAGTTTTTCAATATGTGTAATCTGTCCCATTAAACATGGGTGTGTTAGTTATAGGTGCCCTACAAGCCAATCGCATGAGTGATGGAACCTGTAACATGCTATGTCAATCTTTTTACATATTATTACTGATATTTTCTCACATTATCTAAATGAATATTGTGATGTCCTTGGATCTGTGCAATGGGAATCGGATCATGATGAGATTACGATAATGAGACTGATTCACCTTTAAACATAGATCCTAAATCATCCTAGTCATAGGTTACTCAAAAAGGATATCGAGATAACCGCATAGACTGGTGCGCTATATACTCATCTATATGATAGAGACGACTGATCTCATAGTCGCTTGTGTGGGGACATTTAAGGTACAGTGCAGGTGCTTATTAGAGAATGAGTTCACTGATTGATCCACTTACGGAATGCTGGATGGTTAATAATACCTAATGTTAGACAGTGATTCTATAGTCCCAGTTATGTGTCTGGTTCTTAAACTTAAGATACCAAAGATGCCTTGTATGAGTATTCCATTCTTTGACGTCGGACTTACAAGTTTGAAAAGCTCCAGATCTGGTACAACCAGTTCTCGGGAATGGTAGCTAACCTTACAAAGGCAATTGAGTCTCAATAGAGGATCAACTACTCTTGGTATCATGAGAGGAATATCCTGTATGTGCTCGCTTAGGTAAAATTTCTTGGCTAGAGTCATTCGTATTGAGAGAGAAGGAATTCTCTAGGAGAATCCAATTAGAGCGAGACTCGAATAGGATTCCGTATGGGCTTGACATTACCATGCCCAATATACGGTCTTTGTGATATTAGATGGATGAGAGATTATGGATACATGGTCACTGAGGACAAACAAGTTCGATGGATTAAATCCCCTTGTACCGTTTGGAGACTATGGCGTAGTGGCCTAGTACGTCCATAGTCGATGAGTCGAGTAAGTTATTATAGTGATAATAATTCACTATATCAGAAGGAGTTCTGAGTCAGGAGTTTTGACAGGAGTGACTCACGGCCAGCTCGGTATCGGGCCAAGAGGGTCACACACATTAGGTAGATGTTGCGACGAGTAGAGGTGCGAATATGAGATATCTGCGAAGTCCCTAGTTTGGATCCTATAGATAAGATCCAATTAGATGATTGGTTGAGATCCAATTAGATGATTGGATGAGATCCAATTAGATGATTGGATGAGATCCAGTTAGATGTTTGGATAAGATCTAATTGGATAGAGATCCAACTGGATAATTGGATAGAGATCCAATGTGAACGGGATCCATTAAAGATAAGCTTCATGCACTTCTATAAATAAGAGGAACTTCTTGGTTCATAGGTTAGAGCTATTAGTAGTCGCCCCTCCTATTCTCCTCAGCCTCCTCTCCTCCTCCTTAGCTTTGGCAACCTTGTGATGGATGTGGAGAAGGTGATCCTGTAGTGATCTGAGGAGCGTTGTCGCTGCGTCCACTATGTGGATTACCGCTAGAGAGGAGTACGCTAATACTCCTTCATCCTCTTCATCGGATCTAAAAATTTCAAGGATATACGATCTCCCTAGGTAACACTTCTAACATGATATGTGCGATTTTTTAAATTTATGATTTTTTTGTGCACCAATCATTGCACAACAACCAAGTACTCAACTATGAAAAATCTGGTCTTGTTTTTTTGTTTTCCGTTGCACATGAGAAATCGGCAAAGATGTTTAACTTTGAACACATTCGTAAGTGGATAGAGAAGAAGTGGAGCAATTACGGTTAAGTAAAGAAAAGTAGAATGCAGCTAAGAAAGAAAAGTGCACAAGGAAAAAACACACCGATTTATAGTGGTTCGGTCCTCTAACCTATATCCACTCCTGATACCTCCTCTGATGAGGTCATTGGCTTCCATTATTGATCTTTTTTCAAGCAACGATTTCACTATAATCTCAGTTTTTTTATTCACTTCTCTATGTTCAATAAGCTGAGAAGTAAGGAGTATTTATAGGCTTTAATTGGCTTAAAAAATGAAGCCATAAAAGGTCTTGTCCCAGATTTTTGGGATATTGGCGGTACCACCGCTTGTCCCTGACGGTACGATCACTAATAGACTCTGACATTAGGGGGGTACCACCACCCATTCTAGCGGTACTATCATTAAACAGAGTCTCGGCTACTAGAACTGGGCGGTACCACCGCCTAGTAGTTAATAACTGCCAATGGTGCCATCGCCTAGTCTGGGTGGTACCACCACCTAGACACCTGGGAGACTAAGCCCTAGGTGGTTCCACTACCCAGTTCTAGTAGTGTCATCACTAGATAGGGTTCAACAACACTATTTGGGCCAATAGTCTAGCCCAAAATAGTTCAAACTCGGGCCAAGTTAGCGCCTAATAGAGTTAGTGGGATTACCTCCCAAACCTAACTCTAATTACACCCTAACTACGATATTTAAGGTATATACTAAAGCAAATAAGTTCGGTAGGTCAAAATTTCTTTCGACAAGCTTCCGATGATCTTCCGGCAGACTTCCAACGAACTCTCGATGATCTTCCAGCGGACTCCTGATAAGCTCTTGAACTCTCAACAATCTTCTTGGCGAGTTCCAACGAGCTTATTTGGTGAGCTCCGGCAACCTTCCGACGAACTTCTCGGTGAACTTCTGATGTACATTTCGGCAAGCTCCCGATAAACTCTTGGCAAATTCCAACAACACTCTCGATGAACTTTTGGACTCCTGACAAACTCTTAGACTCCCAACGATTCATTCGATCTTTGACTCTAGCACTATATTTGCTTTATGTCTTATTTGCTATTATAGTTAATCTTACATACTTTTCTTAATATACAGATTAGATCAATAATTTATCAATTGATTTCATCATCAAAATCTAAGATTCAATAGAATAGAGGTTTGAATATGAGATATATGTTAGAGCCCCTATCTTATTGGATATCCAGTAAGCCCCTGAATTATTGGATCCTATGGATAAGATCTAATAAGGGCCTATGAGAGATTATTGGGTAAAGATCCACTAATCTAAGAGGTTTGGGTAATTGGATGGAGATCCAATTCCCAATAGGGTAGGATTCATTAGGGTTAAGTTGATAGGGGGCCACTATAAATAGGAGAGAATCAAAGGCCCATAGGCTAAGGCTCTTTTGGCTGTCATCTCCTATTATCCTCTTCCTCTCTTCTCCTTAGCTAGCAGCCCCTATTTGGGGCATGTGGACAGCAAGAAGGGCTGGCCCCTTCTTGATTGTGTGGTGCGCATAGCGTGGAGATTTGTATAATAATTTGAGGAGCGTCTTCGTAGCCCCTACCATGCTGATCATTGCTAGAGAGAAGAACACTTGACCTCCTTCATCCTCTCCCATAGATCTATAGAATTTTAGGGATACATGATCTCCCTAGGTAACACATCTTTCTTATATGTGTGGTTTTTGGTTTTACGGGTTTTTGCACACCAATCTTCGTACGATGATAAGAACCTTATTTTCTATGAAAATCTAGAATTTTTATTTTTTATTCTTTCATTGTGCATGTGATGTCATTCTATTTTTCCTAAAATATAGTATTAGAGCCAGGTTGTTCGTGTGAAATATTGATTTATAAACTGTGTATATTGTGTTCAATCATGTAGAATTATTTTTGCATGATTACTGTGATTTTTGTCGTATTTTTAAGATCTAGACTACACATCTTCTCTTTGCTAAAAGGTGTTTTAGATCAAAATTTTGCCACAAAAAATTATTGTTGCAGAATAAGGGAGAAAGGGTAGCAACTATTGCGGCCCTACAATTTGGCCGAAGGGTACCTGCAGCCTTGGCTAAGAGCATAGCGTGTTGCTCTCAGCCTGGCCAAAAGTTGGGAGGCCAAGAGCAAGAAGAGAACTCTCAACCTGTAGGAAGGCAACCCCTATAACCAGGTTTCTTGGTTACAAGGGGCACCCCTAGCGATTAGGGTTTCTTGGCCATAGGGGTTGCCCTGGCAGATAGGATTCCTGGCCACATGGGGCAAGCAGGAAACCTGGCCGCTCAAGGCTACCCTACAGCTAAGGTTTCGTAGCTATAGAAGGCTCCTTGGTGGCTAGGGTTTCCTAGCCACACAAGGCAATCCTGTGGCCTAGGATTCCTGGCTGCAAGAGAGTCCTTAGTGGCTAAGGTTTCCTAACCACATAAAGGACTAACTATCATATGGGGCACCTTGTGGTAGGGTTCCCAAAATACTATAAAATAATTAGTTAAATAGTTTAATTAATTATTATTATCAAGTAGTCTTATATGGTGATGTGTACATGTGATGTGGACAGATGATCACGAATCATGTGATGTGTATGTACATATGACATGATTATTATTATTATTAAGGCCTACAAGCCTTTATTTATTTTCTCATTTATTATTGAGCCTACATGCTTTGATTATATTATAATTATATGAGAAGACACGATGGGAGCATGAGGTGACAATGGGACCCATAAGGCCGAGACGAATAATCATGATGCTTGGAGATGCGCTAAAATGCCAATGAAACCAAAGTAGAGATAGATAATCACATAGCATGGAGATACATCGATGCACACATAGATTATGATATGAGTGATTAGGCCCACTAGCTCAAGCTTGATCATATTAGACTATGGTCCATGATTATCTGGTGTGATTGCTCATGTGATGTGTGATTGTTTATACACCTATTAGATATATATATATATGTATATATATTTGCATGTGATATAGATATATATTAAATATATGTAACATATCATATTAGGAGACCAAATAAAAAATCTCCTCTTTCTATAATATTAAGTCGGTAAATGTGAGGTAATTAGATTGACCCATGTGGTCTTCTATCGTTATAGAGAGAAATCAATTCCCGACATTGATTGAGTTGGTCGAGTCCCTCGAGACTCACCTATATTGTGATTTGAGATCTTGCCTACAATATTAAAATATTACCTATGACCTAAGAATATGGTATACTTGGTCGAGTCTCTCGAGAGTGTATCATCGAATCAGACTTATATTATAATGATGGTAATGACTTAACTGAACGTCATGGTTGGTCGAGTCTCTTGAGACCATGATGGTTCGGAGACTAAATATGATATGAATCCTAAGGAGTTATGATCGACAATAGTTGCCTATCTTTTCGGGCTTAGTGTGATTGGTCGAGTCCCTCGAGGTTACGTTAAGATATCGATTAGATCCCAATCCCCACTAGAGATCCTAGTGGTCTCCGATTCATATACCGGAGGGAGTTATGTGTATCATTAGAAAATAGTGGGAATACATTAAGATAGAAGTCATTATTTTGATTATTTAATTTTTTTTTAAATCTACATGTTATTTATTTTTGCTATATCTTAATTTTTAAAAAATATCACTTTCAAATCCCTTATGTGGCATATTTAATGTTAACCATCTCACTAGTTCAAATTACACGGATTAGCTCCACAACCTGAGAATCATTTTCACGGTAGAGAAAATCATGTATATCCTTGACATAGTGATGCCTATGCCCACGAAAGGGGCAAGCGAGGATGAGATCGCTTGTTATATGAAGTACATAGATGACTCCACTTTTGCTTAGTACTATATCTTGGGTTTCATGACTCTTGAGTTACAAATGTAGCATGAAATGATGGATGTCAGATCTATTCTCCTGTATCTCATAAATTATTTGAGGAATAGGGAAGAACTCAACGATATAAGATATCCAAGAGTCTCTTCCGTGCCAGGATGACTTAGAGGACATCGGTTCAGAACCATGTCCTTAAGATGATTAAGTGGACAGAGAAACTCATGAGTCTAGGAATGGTCCTAGAGGACATCCTATGTATGGATCTTGTGTTGAATCTTGAATTTTAATGAAGTCAATTGATAGATTATTTGATCTAATCCATATTATTGAGAAAAGTGTGTAGGATTAACTATGATAGCGATGAAGACATTAGCAAAATGATGTGCCGGAGTCAAGTGCAATTAAATCATTGAAAGTTCGAGAGTTCGTCGAAAGTCTGAAGATTCATTGGAAGTGCTGCCAGAACTAGTCGAGAATGAATCAGGGGCTTGCCGATGGGTTGTTGGAAGTTCGCCAGAAGGTTCGTCAGAAGTTCACGGAGCTCATTGAGAAAGATCAAAGCTTGCTAAAAAAGACTCGTCGGAACTTTCCAAAGATATTGTAAAGTCCGAAAACCTATTGGAAGTTCATCGAAAGATGTCCGAGGGATTGTTGGAAGTCCACTGGAAGTTTGTCGGAAGGTCACCAGAAGGAGACTTGATGTGTCAATTTATATTTTTGCTTAGTGTATATCTTTAATTTTGTAGTTAGCATGTAATTAGGGTTAGAATTATATATTAATTATATAACCCTGGTAGGGGCCAATTGGGCTCGTAAATTAATTGGATTGGGCTGGATTCAAGGCCTATCTAGAATTGCTGAACCTTGTCTAATGGTGGCATCGCTAGACTGGAGCAGTGGAATTGCCTAGGGAACAGATTTCCCAAAAGCTTAGGGCGGTGGTATAGCCCAAGTCAACGGTGGTATTGTCGATAGTTATTAACTATCAGGCGATGGTACCACCCCACCATAGAGCTTGAGGCTATGCCCTAGTGGTAGTACCGGTAGACTGGACAGTGGTACCACCCAATGTCAGGGTCAACTAGCGGTGGTACCTCCAGCACCCAAAAATCCAGGATGGGACCTCTTTTGGCTCCAATTCTAAAGCCAATAGAACCTATATATACCCCTTACTTCTCAGTTGGTAAAGCATATTGAGAAGTGATAAGAACTAAGTCAAAACTATAGCGAAATAGCCTTGAAAAGTTGGAGTGTTCACCTCCTAAATTCCCAAGTGTAAAAATTTTGTAAAAGGGTGTGAGCCACTTGCAAAGTTCTGTAAAAGGTGTATTTGATTCTTCCCCTTCAAGAAGGATTGATAGTGGAAGCCGATAACCTCATCAGAAGAAGTCTTGGGAGTGGACGTAGGTCAAATTAACCGAATCACCATAAATCATTGTGTTATTCTCTTGGTGTATAAGTTTTAATTATTGCATTCAATTCTTTACTTCACTGCACTTGTTCATTCTCTCCTTCTCTACTCTCTTATGTATTCACTCGAATTAATCTTCTTTGCCGAAATCATTTTCATTGGACAAAACTTCTCAACGCATAATATTTTTCCAGAGTCGGTTTAAATCATTGATTTTTATCCGCTGCACTAATTCACCCCCCCTACAACACCCCCCCCCTCCCTCTTAGTGCTACTCTAGATCCTAACATTTGATATTAGAGTAAGGTCACTCTCATTCTGATTTAAAACCCAAGAGAGATGGCATTTGCCGGCATGTAAGAGGGCCACTCAATTATACATCCGTCTATGTTCAATGGGTCGGATTATACTTATTGGAAGACTCGCATGAGAATTTTTTTTATTTCTATAGATTTTAAACTTTGGAACATTATTGAAAATGATTTTCAAAAGTCTTCTTCATGAATGAATGGAATGATTTTTGCTCTTAATGCCAAGGCTCTGAATGCCTTGTTTTGCACCCTTGACAAAAATGAATTTAATCGTATTTCAATTTGTGAATCAGCTTTTGATATTTAGCATACTCTTGAGATCACTCACGAAGGTACTAGTCGAGTGAAAGAGTCTAAAATTAATATTTTAATATTATATTCTTACAAGTTGTTTCGCATGAAACCAAGTGAGTACATTTAAGACATATATTTGAAAAAAAAATTTTCTAATTTCGAACTTGTAATTAAAATTCTAAGATCCCTTCCAAAGAGTTGGGATCCCAAAGTTACGACCATTCAAGAGAACTTAAATAACTTTCCTCTCGAAGAACTAATTGGGTCATTAATAACCTATGAGATGACTTGCAATGCTTATGATGAGCTTGAGAACTCCCTTCCAAATAACACGAAGGATATGGCATTGAGAACATAAGAAGACTACTTGAAAGAATCTTCAAGTGATGAAGACTATGATGATGAACTTTCACTATTGACACAAAAATTTAAAAAAATTATAAGAAGAAATAAATTTAAAAATGTCTCAAAAAATAAAACTTGAACCAAAAAAGGAACAAGTAATATGCTACGAATGCAAGAAACCAGAGCATTTCAAAAGTGAATGCCCCCAAGCAAAGAAGAAGCAACCGAAGAAGAAGAAAGCACTAAAGGCAACATAGGATGATTTATATAGCTCCGATGATGAAGAAGCAACCAACAAAAAGGTCTCCAACTTCGTTTTAATGGTTATCAGAGAAGAGGTAAGTGATTTATTTAATGAAAATTTAACTTTTGATGAGCTTTCAAATATATTTTATGAATTATTTGATGAGTGTAGAGTTATTAAAATTTAGTTCATTGAAAAATGAGCATGCTCTCTTAGTTGATAAATTTGAAACTCTTAAACATAACACTCCTTCTTTGCCTCCATGCTCTAAGTGTGAACACTTAGAGGCACTTAAGAAAGAGAACTTGCTACTTAAAGAAACTTTAGATAAATTTAAGATTGGTAGCAAATCTTTGGACATGATCCTTGCTATTAAGGGTCAAGTTCATAAAAGAAGTGGAATCAGATTTGTGAGTGGATCTCACCGAAATCCAACCACTTTCATTAAAGGACACACATTACATGTATCACCTCACACAAAGTGTAACTTTTATTCTAGACCCGGACATGTTGTTTACAAATGTTCGTTTAAGAAACTAAGCCCACATAAATTGATATAGGTTCCTAAAGGAACCATAGGGAATTCAATGTACAATGACAAAATTAGTAGATCAATTTTTAAGGCACCCAAGTTCAAATGGGTACCTAAAAATCATCCTTTTTGTAGACACATTCACCCTCATAAGCTAGGAGCAAGAAATTATACCTTGATAGTAGATGACCATAGATCCATCTCAACTCTCTAAGCTCACTAGCCAAGACGAAGGGTATGTCACATTCGGAGATAACAACAAGGGTAAAATCATTGGCAAGGGAGCCATAGGTAACAAATCAAGCTTTTTAATTGATGATGTATTGTTAGTAGATGGCTTAAAGCATAATCTTTTGAGCATTAGTCAATTGTGTGATAAAGGATACATTATAAAATTTGAATCTAATGCTTGCATTATTGAAAAATTGTAAAACAACACATCTATGATTGCCCTAAAATAAAATAATATCTACACTTTTAATATTGATTAATTAGTAATGAAATGAGCTTTTCGGTTTTGAATGATGATGCTTGGCTTTGGTACAGGAGATTAGGCCATACAAACATGAAACTAATATCCAAAATCTCATCTAGAGAACTAGTAAGAGGTATTCCTAATATTAAGTTTGTCAAAGACAAAGTATATGATGTTTGTCAACTAGAAAAAATAAATAAAAAGTAATTTCAAATCGAAGAATCAAATAAGCACCTCTAGACCATTGTAATTTATCCATATGGACTTGTTTGAACCAATTGATACAACAAGTCCAAGAAGTAGCAAATACACCTTTGTAATCGTAGATGACTATAGTAGATACACTTGGACATATTTCTTGGCATACAAAAGTGATTGTTTTCAGTGTTTCTCAAAGTTTTATAAACTTATTCAAAATGAAAAAAGATTTTATGATTTCATCGATTCGGAGTGATCATGATGGTGAATTCCAAAACCGTGATTTTTAAAACTTTTGTGAATCTAATGGTTATAATCATAATTTCTTTACTCCAAGGAATCCTCAACAAAATAGAGTAGTAGAAAGAAAGAATAAGAATTTACAAGAATGGCAAGAACCATGTTAAATGAACATAGTTTACCCAAATACTTTTGGGTCGAAGCCATTAACACGGCTTACTATGTCATGAATAGGGTTTTAGTAAGACCATATCTCTCCAAAACTCCTTACGAATTGTAGAATAATAAAAAACCAAACGTTTCGTATTTTAAAGTTTTTGGTTGTAAATGTTTTATATTAAATGAAAAAAATTCCTTATAAAAGTTTGATGTAAAATCTGATAAAGGTATTTTTCTAGGTTATTCTTCTATTTCTAAGGCTTTTCATATTTTTAATAAAAGAACCTTGGTTATAAAAGAATCTATTTATGTTGTTTTCAATGAAGGTTTCAAATTTAAGAAAAATAATTTTGATGATGATCTTGATTTTAATGGTCCCCCAAATAGCAACTTAGATGCATCTTATTCTGAAATTTTCTAACCGAAGGAATGAAATTATGTAGATGCCCATCATAAGGAGTTAATTATAGAAGGCACATCAAAAGGAATTCAAACTTATTCTTTTTTTAAGAATTTTTGTGCCAACACTGTTTTTCTTTCTCAAATTGAACCTAAATGCATTGACGAGACCTTGAAAGATGATTCATGGGTCATCGCAATGCAAGAGGAATTGAACTAATTTGAAAGAAATGAGGTATGGAAGCTTGTTCCTCGACTTAGTGATCATTTAGTTATTGGTACTAAATAGGTCTTTAGAAACAAGCAAGATGAACTTAGTATCATAGTTAGAAACAAGGCTAGATTAGTGGTCAAAAGTTTCAATCAAGAAGAAGGTATCGATTACGAAGAAACCTTCGCTCTTATGACAAGATTAGAAGCCACAAGGATGCTCCTTGCCTATGCTAGTAGTTATAATTTTAAGCTATTTCAAATTGATGTTAAAAGTGCCTTCTTAAATGATTTTATTTTTGAAGAAGTGTATGTTGAACAACCACCCAATTTTGAGAACTCTCTTTTTCCTAACCATGTGTTTAAATTGACTAAGGCTCTCTATAGATTAAAACTAGCCCTAAGGGCTTGGTATGAGAGGCTTAGCTCTTTTCTTATTCAAAATAATTTCTCTAAAGGCAAGGTCGATACTACATTGTTTATTAAAAATTTTGAAAATAATTTTCTTGTTATTCAAATTTATGTAGATGATATTATTTTTGGTTCAACAAATGAATCGTTATGTGAATCATTTGTCAAGTGTATGAGCTAAGAGTTTAAAATGAGTCTAATGGGTGAACTAACATTCTTTTTAGGATCACAAATTAAACAACCTAGTGATGTTATATTTCTTAATCAAACCAAATATGCATTAGAATTATTAAAACGGTTTAATATGGATGGTTCAAAGACCATCAACACTCCTATGAGTACCTCTACTAAGTTAGACATGGACGAAAATAGAGAAAGTTTTGATCAAAAAATATATAGGGGTATGATAGGTAGTTTACTTTACCTCACCGCAACTAGACCGGATATCATGTTTAGTGTAGGACTTTGTATTAGATTTTAAGCTAATCCTAAGTTATCTCATCTTAAAGCCATTAAAAGAATCCTTAGATATCTTTAAGGAACTCCTAACCTAGGATTATGGTATCCAAAATCTGATAATTTTGATTTAATAGCTTATGCAGATACGGATTTTGTCGGATGTAGAATAGATAAAAAAAGTACATCTGGAAGATATTAATTTTTAGGACATGCACTTGTTTATTGGACTTCCAAGAAATAAAACTCAGTTGCACTATCTACGGCCGAAGATGAATACATCATGTTATGCACAAGTTGTTTAGATGAAAAATATATTAGAAGATTATGAAATTCATTTAAAGAATATTTTCATAAAATGTGATAACATAAGTGCTATATGTTTAACTAAAAATCTCATTCGACACTCTAGAACCAAACATATTGATATTATGCATCACTTTATACGAGATCATGCCAATAACAATGATGTTACTCTAGAATTTATTGATACAAAACACCAATTAGTGGATATCTTCACAAAACCTTTAAATGAAGAATAATTTGACTTCATTAGAAGGGAATTAGGCATGCTAAATTGTCCTATTGCATGAGTTTGTCTCTTTTTGAAATTTTATAGTATCATCTTTTCGGTTTTCATGAACTTATTTTGATCCTTCACCTATCTTGGCATCATCTTTTTCGATTTTGTATTATCTTGGTGTCATCTTTTCAATTTTGTAGACGGAGCTTTCATTTTTATCTTCCTCTAATCTTGGATTGATACTCTTACTTCATCGATTGATGATTTTTTGGTATCATATACATTTGATGATTCACGTTCAATGACTTTGTGAAATTTATTCTATCAATTTTACCCTCCCTCAATTTCCATTGGCATGAATGAATGGCTTTCATGATTGATTTTTCACATTTTTATGAGAATTTTGATGAAAAATAAAAGTTTGATAAAATCTTGACCAAATTGCTTTCATGGATCACCGAATTCTTCTCTTTATACATATCTTTGTATCATGAAAAGAAGAAGCTTCTATGAAAGCTCTCCTATAATCAATTTGGATTTCATTCACTTCTTTAAATGCAAATTTAATGATCTAACTCTTGTACAAATCTTTACATCATGAGCTTTTATGAATTTTTCATGACATGATTGGTTGTTTTCCACTTCAATGCCGAGTTAACTTTTATCACGATTTGAATTTTTGATCATTCGAATAAATTGCCTCTTGATATCTCAATTCTTCTTGAATGGATGGACTTTCATGATTCTTACCATGAGTTTTTATGAATTTTCTACTTAAATGATCTCTTTTTTACCTCACGAATTTTACTTGGTGGAAATATGGACATTAATGATTTTTGAATGAATTTTTCTTTATGTCATGAGCTCTTGATAGAAAATAGAATTTTTTATGAATTTTTTCTTCAATGATCTATCTTTTCGAATTTATTTCTATGTCATGAATTTTTAATAGAATGAACGAATTGCTTTTCATTATTCTTGAATGAATTCTTCTTGATAGATTTATCCTTCTCTTTTTGCCATCTTCACAAAAAGTTCTATCATAACATTTGGTATCAATAGCCCATTTCCTTTTTGTTGATGACAAAGGGGGAGAAATGTGGTAAATTGATGACAAGTATCGTAAAATACAATTTGTGAAATGTGTTGTATCATAAAAGCAAATTGATGACATGCTTCATATCATAAAATAATTGTCATACTTTGAATCATAAAATACTTGCTATCATTAAAAACATCGCAATGTATCGCAAGTATATGAAATGTATAATAAATGATTGAAGCGTATTGCAATATATTGCAATTGTATGGAATGTATCATATGCATTACAAATAATGCATGTATGCTTAAAATGTTATATGATAGATATTGTATCATGTTTAAAATAATTTTTCTATGATAGATATTGTATCATGTTTAAATTTTATATTTTCCCTTGATACAATAATGTGGTTTCATTTGTGTATCATTGAAATGATGTGTCATCAATTCATATCATGCCTTAGATTTGTGAATTTTTATTTGATATCATTTTAAAATTAAAGTTTGTATCGTTAGTTGAGATGATGATTGTCTATCATCTTTTAACATTGGATTTGAAAATGGATGTCATGACTTGACATCATTTTCGTATTGTGAAAAATATGAAGTATCGTATTTGGGATGAAAAATCATACTTATTGAGCATGTCGATAAGTTTGAATATATGTAACTTACTAGTTTTGGCTTGAATTCAAGGGGTTTGAATTCAAGTGTTCCTTTTCTCAAATATGGTATATAGATAGGGGGAGTTAAGGTTAACTCCGTTAGCAATTGATTGTCATTATCAAAAAGAGGGAGATTATTGAATCTCGAATTTTGATGATGAAGTCAATTGTTGGATTATATGATCTAATCTATATTATTGAGAAAAATGTGCAGGATTAACTATGATAGCGATGAAGATGTAAAGTAAAACGATATGCCAAACAAAGTCAAGTGCAATTGAATCATTGGAAGTTTAAGAGTCCGTCGAAAGTCCGAAGGTTCGTCAAAAGTGCTACCGAAACTGGCCGAGAATGAATCGGGGGCTTGCCGATGGGTTGTCGGAAGTTCGTTAGAAGGTTCATCAGAAGTTCATGGAGCTCACCGAGAAAGATCAAAGCTTGCCAAGGGAGACTCGTTGGAACTCGCCAAAGTCATTGTAAAGTCCAGAAGTCCATTGGAAGATATTTGAGAGATCATTGGAAGTCCACCGGAAGTTTGTCGGAAGCTCGCCGGAAGAAGACTTGATGTGTCGGTTTATGTTTTTGCTTAGTGTATGTCTTTAATTTCATAGTTAGCATGTAATTAGGGTGAGGATTATGTGTTAATCTTATAACTGTTAGGGATCGAGCGACACTAAGAGGGGGGGGTGAATTAGTACAGTGGATAAATACGATAAACTTCAACGATTTAAAACAACTTTTAAAAACTTCATACGTTGAAAACAACGTTTCATTTGAAATCGTTTTGATTGCATTGAAAGCATACATAAGAAGATGAAGAGGAAGTCGAGTAAGTAAGGCAGCAAAGTGAAGATAGTTTGCCGTATAGTAAGTTGCAAGAAAGTAAATACAAACCGATTTATAGTGGTTTGATCATCCGACCTACATCCACTCTCGATTCCTCTTTGTTTAAGGCCACTAGCTTTTCCACTAGCTATCCTCCTTCCAACGGGCGAGGATGAACTCCCTTACAACTCCTCTCCTTTTGACGAGCTTAGGAAGAAACCCTTACAAGCATTCTCTCCTTTCTTTCGGTGGAATACAAGTAAAAACTAAGGAGAATTTTCTAGAGAGATTTGAACAGAGTTTTCTTGCTTTCAAAGTACTGTGCTTTATTTTTTTTCTTGCAAGAACACTTGGGATATTTATAGACCCCAAGAGGATTCAAATTTGGAGCCCAAATTTGAATCTCTTTCATTATTCCCAGTGTTGGCGGTGCCACCGCCTATCAGTCGTTAGACTGATAGTGTATAGGGCGGTTCTACCACCTAAGGTAATGGTGCCACCGCCCACCCTCTCGACCATTGGGCGATGCCACCGCCAAGCACTTTTCAGCTCACTAGTTTGGGCCAAAAACTCGGCCCAAATTGGTCCAAAACAATGCCTAATTGGCCTCTACTTGATTTATAGGATTAACACCTAATCCGAAACCAAATTATATGCTAACTACAAATTTTGAAGACATTTCCTAAGCTATTACAAAGTCCACAAGACAAGACTTCTTCCGACGAGCTTTCGGCAAACTTCTAACGGTCTTTCGACGGACCCTCAGAAACCATTCTACAGACTCTCGGCAAGCTCCTAGACTTCACGATGATCTTGGCAAGTTCCAATAAGCTTCATTGGCAAGTTCTGATCTTTCTTGGCAAGCTTTGTGAACTTTCGACGAACCTTCCAATGAACTTCCGAAAACCCTTCGGTAAGCTCCCTACTCGTTCTCGACCAGTTCCGGCAACACTCCCAATGAATCTTCGGACTTTCATCGAACTCTCGAACTCCCAACAATCCATCACACTTGACTTCCGAAACTTTATTTCACTTTACATCTTCATCGTCATCGTAGTTAATCCTGCACACACATAAACAAAAAACTCTACTTCGATCTAGAGAGTTATTACAACATGAATTGACATTCAGTTACCTAGCACGTCATTGGTCGGTGCCTCGTCTGATTCTTTGGCACATCGTCCTCTCTTACGGCTTGTTGCCCAATCGACAGTTGACCTCCGTAACCCCGATATCCTTGGTGCAACTCCGCTCTTCTTGGCCCGATGCTCGACGTCCGAAGCCTCCTGCTAACATCCAATATCCTGACGTGATCACTTCCGGTGCAACGTCAATTCCTCCAGCGTCAACTATCTAATCCTGATCGATAGTAGACCTGCATCACTTAAAATGCAGTTAGATCATAAAACATAATCAATTAGTTTCATCATCAAAATCCGAGATTCAATAATAACCCTAGTATGGGCCAATTGGGCCCGTAAATTAACTAGATTAGGCCAAATTCAAGGCCCATCTAGAAGTGCTAAACCCTATCTGGAGGTGGCACCACCAGACTAGGGTGGTGGAATCGCCTATAGAACAGATTCCTAGAAGATCTGGGTGGTGGTACCACCCAGGTCAACGGTGATATCATCGATAGTTATTAACTACCAAGCGATGGTACCACCCTACCACAGAGCCCGAGGCTTTGCCCTAGTGGTAGTACCACCAGACTGGGCAATACCCCAGACTGGGCAGTGGTACCGCCCAATGTTAGGGTCAATTGGACATGGTACTGCCAGTGTCAGTCGGTGGTACCGCCAACACCTAGAAATCCAAGATGGGATCTCTTTTAGCTCCAATTCTGAAGCCAATTGAGCCTATAAATACCTTTTACTTCTCAATTGGTAAAGCACATTGAGAAGTGATAAGAACTGAGTCAAAACTATAGCGAAACAGCCTTGAAAAATTAGAGTGTTCACCTCTCAAATTTCCAAGTGCAAAAATTCTGTAAAAGGGTGTGAGCCACTTGCAAAGTTATATAAAAGGGGTGTTTGATCCTTCTCCTTTAAGAAGGATTGATAGTGGAAGCCGGTAAACTCATCGAAGGACGTTTTGGGAGTGGATGTAGGTCAAATTGACCAAAGCACTATAAATCACTACGTTCTTCTTTTGGTGTGTAAGTTTTAATTATTGCATTCAATTCTTTACTTTACTGCACTTGTTCATTCTCTCCTTCTCTACTCTCTTATATATTCATTCGAATCAATCTTCTTTGTCGAAATTATTTTCATCGGACAAAACTTCTCAACACACAATGTTTTTTTGGAATTGGTTTAAATTATCGATTTTTATCCGTTGCAGTAATTCACCCCCCCCCCCCCAGTGCTATTCTAGATCTTAACATCTTGTACTTTAGTCCCTACTGGATTCTTTTTCTCAATTCATTATGAATTTTAATATGCATAAGCTTAAGATGACTCTCCCTAACTCCTTAATATGTTGAGGGAAGTAGAGAGCACTATCAAGAAAGAGAAGCCAGTTCCCTATGGTGGTGACACCAAAAAGAAAAGAAAAGTAGAGAGGTCCCTTAAGAAGGGCAAAAGCAAAAGCAAATCGGGTAACGCAAAGGTTGTTAAGAAGGACCTGGCAAAGGATAAAGGCCAGTACTTCCACTATAGCAAAGATGGGCATTGGAAGAGAAACTACAAAAAGTACCTTACAAAGAAGATAAAACAGAAGCTTTCAAGAAATTCAGGGAATATAAGAATAAGGTAGAGAACCAGACTAGAAAGAGTATCAAGACTCTTTGAATAGATTAAGGAGGTGAGTACTTAAGTATAGAGTTCACCCAATTCCTCAAGAACCATGGGATTCTATACCAATGGACACTGTCTTATATATCTCAGCTCAATAGTATATCCGAAAGGAGGAATCACACGCTGTTAAACATGATGTGATTCATGATGAGTTTCGCCAACCTACCCATTCCATTCTGGGGATATGTCATAGAATCTATAGTTTATCTTCTAAATAGAGTTTCAACTAAGTTGGTAGTGTCGACACCATATGAGATATAGAAAGCGAAGAAGTCTAATCTTAAGGGTATTAAGATTTGGGGCTGCCCTACCCACATTAAGAGACATAACCCCGACAAGTTAGAATCCAGGATGGAACAGTGCATGTTCGTGGGATGCCCTAAGGAACCTTATGGGTATTATTTCTACTACTCCAAGGACCAAAAGGTCTCTATAGCAAAAGAGTGTTAGGATCAAGAGCGGCATTAAGGGGGGGTGAATTAGTACAGTGGATAAAAATCGATGATTTAAACTGATTCTAGAAAACTTTATGCGTTGAGAAGTTTTATCTAACGGAAATGATTTCGGCAAAGAGAATGATTCGAGTGAATACGAAAGAGAGTAGAGGAGAGATTGAAAGATTACAGCCAAGTAAAAATAGAAATGCAGTAAATGTAAATACGCACCAAGAGAAGAACACAGCGATTTTATAGTGGATCGGTCAATTGACCTATGTCCACTTTTGAAACCTCCTCCGATGAGGTTACCGACTTCCATTATCAAACCTTCTTGAAGAGGAAGGATCAAACACTCATTTTACAGAACTTTACAAGTGGCTCACTCCCTTTTACAGAATTTTTACACTTGGGAATTAGGGAGGTGAATACTCTAACTTTTCAAGGCTATTTCACTATAGTTTTGACTCAATTCTTATCACTTCTCAATGTGCTTTACCAGCTGAGAAGTAAGAGATATTTATAGGCTCAATTGGTTTCAAAATTGGAGCCAAAAAAGATCTCATCCTGGATTTCCGGGAGCTATACCACCACTAGTCACTGGCAGTACCACCGCCAGTTAACCTTGACACTGGGTGGTACCACTGTCTAGTCTAGTGGTACCGCTTGATAGAGTCTTGGGTTATATGTAGGAGCGGTATCACCACTTGACAAGTGGTACCACCGCTTGGTAGTTGATAACTGCCAACGGTACCACCGCCCAGTGCCCTTGAGAAACTGTACCCTAGGCGGTTCCACCGCCCTAGTCTGGCGGTGCCACCGCTAGATAGGGTCTAGCAATTTTGGATGGGCCTTGAATCTAGCCCAATCTTATTAATTTACGGGCCCAATTGACCCCTACTAGGGTTAAAGGATTAACACATAATCATAACCCTAATTATGTGCTAACTAAGAAATTGAAAATATATTCTAAGCAAAAATATGATCCGGCATATCAAAACTTCTTCTAGCAAGCTTTCGATGAACTTCCAATAGACTTTCGACGAACCCTCGGATATCTTCCAACGGACTTCCGGCAACCTCTTGAACTTTACGATGACCTTGGTTAGTTCCGACGAGTCTTCTTGGCAAGCTCCGATCTTTCTCGGTGAGCTCCGTGAACTTCCGACGAACCTTCCGATGAACTTCTAACAACCCTTCGACAAGCTTCTGATTCATTCTCGGCCAATTCTGGTAGTACTTCTGATGAATCTTTGAACTTCCGGCAGAATCTCAAATTCCCAATGATTCGAACGTACTTAACTCCAGCACTTTATTTTGCTTTATGTCTTCATCGCTATCATAGTTAATCCTATACACTTTTCTCAACAATATGGATTAGATTAAATAATTTATCAATTGACTTCATCATCAAAATATGAGATTCAACAATCTTTCCTTTTTTAATGATGACAATCAATTGATGACGAAGTTATTCTTAACTCCACCTATCTATATGTCATACTTAAGAAAAGACATACTTGAATTCAAAACTTTTAAATTCAAGCTCTAACTAATAAGTTACATGCATTTCAACTTATCAACATGCACAACATGAATTCAAGCCAAAGCCAATAAGTTACATACATTCAAACTTATCGACATGCTCAACAAGTATAATTTTTCATCCCAAAATATGGTACTATGTATTTTTCACAATACAAAAATGATGTCAAGGCATGACATCCATTTTCAAGTCCAATGTTGAATGATGATAGACAATCATCATCTCAACAAACGATACAAATTTTAATTTTGAAATATAGCAAGAATCGAATTATATCAAATAAAAATTCACAAGTCCAAGGCATGATATCAACTGACAATACATCATTTCAATGATATATAAATGAAACCAAATTATCGTATCAAGGCATGATACCAAATTCAAGCAGAATAAATAAGCATGATATGAAAACGATTATGGAAAAATTTATCATTTTAAGCATACATGAATCATTTGCGATGCATACAATATAGTTCATACATTTGTGATACATTGCAATATACTTTAAGTATTTGCGATAACAATCATATTTCAAGCATTATACATTTTATCTCTTTACAACACAAAGCATATTTTAAACATGAGAAGTTGTGAAGTTATCATCAATTGCCATATTTCTTCCCCTTTATCATCAATAAAAAAGAAATAGGCTATTGATACCAATTGTTATGATAGAATTCCTTTTGAAAAGAGTAAAAAGAGAGGGATAAATCTATGATTTCATCAAGAAGAGTTCAACTTTTAAGAATAAAATAATTCATTCATTCTATTAAAAATTCATGCCATAGAAATAGATTCGTGAAGTAGAAAAGATATATCATAGATGCAAAAATTCATAAAAATTTCCATCAAGAGCTTATGGCATAAAAAAAATTCATTCAAGAGTTGTTAATGTCCGTATTTCCACCAAGTAAAATTTATGAGATAGAAAAAATATCATTCAAGCACAAAATAAAAAAAACTCATGATAAGAGTCATGAATGTCCATTCAAGAAGAATTGAGATATTGAAAGCCATGAAAAGTTCAAGAGGCAACTTGTTCGAATGATTGAAAATTCATATCATGATAAGAGCTAACTCGGCATTTTCATGAAAAATTCATGAAGTGGAAAATAACCATTCAAGTCATGAAAAATTCATAAAAGCTCACAAAATTCACACAAGAGTTAAGAAATCTTTAAAATCACATTTAGAGAAATGAAATTCGAATTGATTTCAAGAGAGCATTCAAGCTATTAAAAAATTCTGAGAGCTTCTTCTTTTCATATAGAGTCCATAACATAAAAATATGTATGAAAGAATAGTTCTGTGTGTCATGAAAGCAATTTGTTTAAGTTATCAAGAATTTATCTTCATGACATAAAAATGTGAAAAGCCATTCATTCATGCTAACGGAAATTGAGGGAGGATAAAATCGATAGAATCAAATTCACAAAGTCATTAAATAGGTATGATTCTAATTTAAAAAATCATTAAGTGTGAATCATCAATCAATGAGGCAAGAGTACCAATCCGAGATTGGAGAAAGATAAAAATGAAAGCTCTGTCTATGAAATTGAAAAGATGACACTAAGATAGGTGAAGGATCAAAATAAGTTCATGAAAATTGAAAAGATGATACTATAAAAAAAATTTGAAAAAGGCATACAACAAACTCATGTATTAGGACAATTTAGCATACTTAATTCCCTTCTAATGAAGTCAAATTGTTCTTCATTTAAAGGTTTATAAAGATATCCACTAATTGATGTTTTATATCAATAAATTCTAGAGTAATGTCATTGTTATTGACATGATCTCATATAAAGTGATGCCTAATGTTAATACATTTAGTTCTAGAGTGTTGAATGAGATTTTTTATTAAACATATAGCACTTGTATTATCACATTTTATAGGAATATTCTTTAAATGAATTCTATAATCTTCCAATGTATTTTTTATCCAAACAACTTGTGCACAACATACACTTGCGGTTATGTATTCGGCTTCGGCCGTAGACAGTGCAACCGAGTTTTGTTTCTTGGAAGTCCAAGAAATAAGTGCATATCCTAAAAATTGATATGTTCTGGATGTGCTTTTTCTATCTATTCTATATCCATCAAAATCCACATCCGTATAAGTTATTAAATCAAAGTTTTCAAACTTTAGATACCATAATCCTAGATTAGGAGTTCCTTTAAGATATCTAAGGTCCTTTTAATGGCTTTAAAATGAGATAACTTAGAATTAGCTTGAAATCTAGTATAAAGTCCTACACTAAACATGATATCTAGTCTAATTACAGTGAGGTAAAATAAACTACCTGTTATTCCCCTATATATTTTTTGATCAAAACTTTCTCTACTTTCATCCATGTCTAACTTAGTGGAGGTACTCGTAGGACTGTTGATGACTTTTGAATCATCCATATTAAACAGTTTTAACAATTCTAATATATATTTGGTTTGACTAAGAAATATAACATTACTAAATTGTTTGATTTATAATCCTAAAAAGAATTTTAGTTCACCCATTAGACTCATTTCAAACTCTTGGCTCATACTCTTGGCAAATGGTTCACATAACAATTCGTTTGTAGAACCAAAGATAATATCATCAACATAAATTTGAACAAAAAAATTATTTTTAAAATTTTTAATAAACAATGAAGTATCGACCTTGCCTTTACAAAAATTATTTTAAATAAGAAAAAAGCTAAGTCTCTCATACCAGGCCCTTGGGGCTTGTTTTAATCCATAGAGAGCCTTAGTCAATTTAAACACATGATTAGGAAAAATAGAGTCTTCAAATTCATGAGGTTATTCAACATATACTTCTTCGAAAATGAAGCCATTTAAGAAAGTACTTTTAACATCAATTTGAAATAGCTTAAAATTATTACTACTAGCATAGGCAAGGAGCATCCATATGACTTCTAATCTTGCCATAGGAGCGAAAGTTTTTTCGTAATTGATACCTTCTTTTTGGTTAAAACCTTTGGCCACTAATCTAGCCTTGTTTCTAACCACGATACCAAATTCATCTTGCTTGTTTCTAAAGACTCATTTAGAACCAATAACTAAATGGTCACTAAGTCTAAGTACAAGTTTCCACACCTCATTCCTCTTAAATTGGTTCAATTCCTCTTGTATAGTGATCACCCAAGAATTATCTTTCAAGGCTTCGGCAATGCACTTAGGTTTAATTTGAGAAAAAAAAATGATGTTGACACAAAAATTCTTAAAAGAAGAATGATTTGAACTCCTTTTGATGTGTCTCCTATAATTAGCTCCTTAGGATAGGCATCTACATAATTTTATTCCTTAGATAAGGAAGTTTTGGAAGAAGATGCATCCAAGTTGCTATATGGAGGAGAGGTTTTATTCAAATTCAAACCATTAAAATCAAGATCATCATCAAAATCGTTTTTCTCAAATTTGGAAACTTCATTGAAAACAATATGAATAGATTCTTCTATAATTAAAGTTCTTTTATTAAAAACATGAAAGGTCTTAGAAATAGAAAAATAATTTAGAAAAATATCTTCATCAAATTTTGCATCAAACTTTCCTAAGGTATCTTTTTCATTCAATATAAAACATTTACAACCAAAAACTTTAAAATACGAAACGTTTGGTTTTTTGTTATTCCACAATTCAAAAGGAGTTTTGGAGAGAGATAGTCTTACTAGAACCCTATTCATAACATAGCAAGTTGTATTAACAACTTCAGCCCAAAAGTATTTGGGTAAACTATGTTCATTCAACATGGTTCTTGCTATTTCTTATAAATTCCTATTCTTTCTTTCTACTACTCTATTTTGTTGAGGATTCCTCGAAGTAGAGAAATTGTGATTGTAACCATTAGATTTACAAAAGTTTTAGAAATCATGATTTTAAAATTCACTACCATGATCACTCTGAATTGATGAAATCACAAAACCTTTTTCATTTTGAACAAGTTTGTAAAATTTCAAGAAACACTTAAAACAATCACTTATGTGTGTCAAGAAATATGTCCAAGTGTATCTACTATAGTCATCTACGATTAAAAAGGTGTATTTACTATCTCCTAGGCTTGTTGTATCAATTGGTCCAAATAAGTCCATATGGATCAATTGCAATGGTCTAGAGGTACTTATTTGATTCTTCGATTTAAAACTATTTTTTATTTATTTTCCTAGTTGACAAGCATCACACATTTTATCTTTGATAAACTTAATATTAGGAATGCCTTTTACTAGTTCTTTAGATGAGAGTTTGGAGATTAGTTTCATGCTTACATGGCCTAATCTCCTATGTCAAATCTAAGCATCATCATTCAAAATTGAAAAGCATATTTCATTACTAAGTCCATCAATGTTAATAGTATATACAATATTTTGTTTTAGGGCAATCATAGATATGTTGTTTTACGATTTTTCAATAATGCAAACATTAGATTCAAATCTTATTATATATCCTTTATCACACAATTAACTAATGCTTAAAAGATTATGCTTTAAGCCATCTACTAACAATACATCACCAATTAAAAAGTTTGATTTGTTTCCTATGGATCCCTTGTCAAAGATTTTACCCTTGTTGTTGTCTCCGAAGGTGACATACCCTTCGTCTTGACTAGTGAGCTTAGAAAATTGAGATGGATCTCCGGTTATATGCCTTGAGTATCCAATATCAAGGTACCATCGCTTGCTCCTAGCTTATGATAGTGAATGTGTCTACAAAAGAGAATGATTTTTAGATACTCATTTTACCTTAGGTGCCTTAGAAATTGATCTACTTGTTTTATCATTTTGCATTGAATTCCTTATGGTTCCTTTAGGAACCCATATCAATTTATGTGGCCTTAATTTCTTAAATAGATATTTATAAACAATATTTTCGGGTTTACAACAAAAGTTGCACTTTATGTGAGGTGATGCATGCAATGTAGGTCCTTTAATAAAAGTAGTTAGATTTCGGTATGACCCACTCACAAATCCGATTCCACTTCTTTTATGAACGTGACCCTTGTTGGCAAGGATCATGTCTAAAGACTTGCTACCAACCTTAAATTTATCTAAGGTTTCTTTGAGTAGTAAGTTCTCATTCTCAAGTGCCTTTAAGTATTCACACTTAGAGCATGGAGGCAAAGAAGGAGTATTGTATTTAAGATTTTCAAATTTATCAACTAAGAGAGTATGCTCCTTTTTCAACAAATTAAACTTTTTATTAATTACTCTACACTCATCAACAAATCATGAAAAGCATTTAAAAGCTTGTCGAAAGTTAAATTTTCATCAAATAAATTACTTACCTCTTCTATGATGGCCATTAGAGCATAGTTGGCGACCTCCTTGTTGCTTGATTCTTTATCTTCGGAGCTACTTGAATCATCCCATGTTGCCTTTAGAGCCTTCTTCTTCTTCGATTACTTTTCTTTGCTTAGGGGCATTCGCTTTTGAAATGCTCCGACTTCTTACATTCATAACATATCACTTGTTCTTTCTTGGGTTTAAGTTTATTTTTAAAGTCATTTTTAAATTTATTTCTTCTTATAAATTTTTTAAATTTTTATGACAATAGTACAATTTCGTCATCATAGTCCTCATCACTTGAAGATTCTTTCAAGTGGTCTCCTTATGTTCTCAATATCATATCCTTCCTATTTTTTAGAAAGGAGTTCTCAAGCTCATCATGAGCATTCCAGGTCATCTCATATGTCATTACTGATTCAATTAGTTCTTGAGAGAAAAGTTTTTTAAGTCCTTGGCCTCTTGAATGACTGTAACGTTAGGATCTCAACTCTTTGGAAGGGATCTTAAGATTTTAGTTATAAGTTCAAAATTAGAAAAACTTTTTCCAAGTGCTTTTAGTCCATTAACGACATTCGTAAAATGGGTGTATATGTCTCCAATGGACTCACTTGGTTTCATTCGAAATAACTCATAAGAATACACTAAAAGATTGATTTTAGACTCTTTCACTCGACTAGTACCTTCGTAAGTGATTTCAAGAGTCTACCAAATGTCAAAAGCCGATTCGTAAATTGAAACATGATTAAATTCATTTTTATCTAAGGCGCAAAACAAGGCATTCATAGCCTTGGTATTAAGAGCGAAAATCTTCTTCTCCGACTCATTCCATTCATTCATCAGAAGAGAAGACTTTTGAAAGCCGTTTACAATAATATTTCAAAGTTCAAAATCCATAGAAATAAGAAAAATTTTCATGTAGGTTTTTCAATAGGTGTAATCTGACCCATTGAACATAGGCGGACATGTGATTGAGTGACCCTCTTAAATATTGGCAAATGTCATCTCTCTTGGGTTTCAAACTAGAATGAGAGTGACCTCGCTCTGATACCAACAGTTAGGATCAATAGCAGCACTAAGAGGGCGGGTGGATTAATGTAGTGGATAAAAATCAATGATTTAAATTGATTTCAAAAAACTTTATGCATTGAGAAGTTTTGTCCGACGAAAATGATTTCGACAAAGAGAATGATTCGAGTGAATACAAAAGAGAGTAGAGAATGAGAGATTGAAAGATTAAAAGATTGCAGTCAAGTAAAAATAGAAATGTAGCAAATGTAAATACATACCAAGAGAAGAACATAATGATTTTATAGTGGTTCGGTCAATTGACCTGTGTCCACTTTCAAAACCTCTTCCAATAAGGTTATCGGCTTCCACTATCAATCCTTCTTGAAGGGGAAGGATCAAACACCCATTTTACAGAACTTTACAAGTGGCTCACACTCTTTTACAGAATTTTTATACTTGGGAATTCGGGAGGTGAACACTCTAACTTTTCAAGGCTATTTCACTATAGTTTTGACTCAGTTCTTATAACTTCTTAATGTACTTTACTAGCTAAGAAGTAAGGGGTATTTATAGGCTCAATTAACTTAAAAATTGGAGCTAAAAAAGGTCTCATCTCGGATTTCTGGGAGCTGGTAGTACCACCACTTATCACTAGCGGTACCACCGCCAGTTGACCCTGACACTAGGCGGTACCAGTCTAGCGGTACTACTGCCTGACAAAGTCTTGGGTTCTGTAGAGGGGTGGTACCACTGTTTGGTAATTAATAACTACCGACGGTACCATCGCCCAATGCTCCTAGGAAATTGTACCCTAGGTAGTTCCACCACCAGATAAGGTCCAACACTTCGGATGGGCCTTAAATCTGACCCAATCTAGTTAATTTATGGGCCTAGTTGGCCCCTACCAGGGTTAAAGGATTAACACATAATCCTAACCCTAATTATGTGCTAACTATAAAATTGAAAATATATTCTAAGCAAAAACATGATCTGGTACATCAAGACTTCTTCCGACAAGCTTCGGTGAACTTCCAATAGACTTCCAACAAACCCTCAAACATCTTCTGGTAAATTTTTAGCAGCCTCCTGTACTTTACGATGACCTTGGTTAGTTCCGATGAGTCTTCTTGGCTAGCTCCGATCTTTCTCTGTGAGCTCCGCGAACTTTCGACGAACCTTCTAGCGAACTTCTGACAACCCTTCGGCAAGCTCCCAATTCATTCTCAGCCAATTTCAGTAGCACTTCTGAAAAATCTTCAGACTTCCGATGGACTCTCGAACTCCCAATGATTCGAACATACTTGACTCTAGTACTTCGTTTAGCTTTATGTCTTTATGGCTATCATAGTTAATCCTGCACACTTTTCTCAATAATATGGATTAGATCAACTAACTTATCAATTGATTTCATCATCAAAATCTGAGATTCAACAGAGAGTAATGTTTCTTGAGAAGGAATATATTCTTGGTGGAGATAGTGAGAGCATGATAAAGTTGAGCGAGGTTGGGGAACCTAGCTCAAGTATAATTCCATAGCTAGAGTCTGTTTAGGTACCTAACACATAAGTTCTGACTTTACATAGATCTAGTAGAGTACCTCATCCTTCTGAAAGATATGTGGGATATATCAGAAGAGAGGATATTGAGGATATTGATCCTTAGACCTATGAGGAGGCTATTACAAGTATAGACTTTGGGAAGTAACAAGAAACTATAAATTCTAAGATTGATTCCATGTACTCCAACAAGGTTTAGAACCTAGTTAATTCACCCGAGAGTATCATACCCATTGGTTGTAAGTGGATCTTCAAGAAGAAGATCGAAGTAAATGGAAAGGTGGAGGC
The DNA here is from genome assembly GCA_024322285.1 of Musa beccarii. Lineage (NCBI taxonomy): Eukaryota > Viridiplantae > Streptophyta > Magnoliopsida > Zingiberales > Musaceae > Musa > Musa beccarii. Next base: position 30,681,271 of record CM044399.1, on the reverse strand, counting down.
CTATAAAGCAAGGCTATTGGCTAAGGGGTATCGTCAAAGGCAATGTGTTAACTATGATGAAAACTTCTCACCCGTTGCCATGCTAAAATCCATCCGAATTCTATTGGCTATTGCAATACACTATGATTATGAGATCTGGTATATGGATGTGAAAATCACGTTCCTCAATGGCAACCTTGAGCAGGATGTGTATATAATATAGCCTAAGAGATTCATGTCTAAAAAAAGTTCAAATAAGATGTGCTGATTGCTTAAGTCCAACTATGGACTAAAGCAAGCTTTCCAAAGTTGAAATATAAGATTTGATGAAGTAATCAGATCTTATGACTTCGTTAAGAACGAAGATGAGCCTTGTGTGTACAGAAAGGTAAGTAGGAGCGCTATCACCTTTTTGGTGCTATATGTGGATAACATCCTAGTCATTTGGAATGATGTAGGAATGCTCTCAACAGTAAAGACTTGGCTATCTAAATACTTCTCTATGAAAGACTTAGAGGATGCATCCTATATCTTGGGAATTCAGATATATAGAGATAGATCCAAGAGGATACTTGGCTTATTCCAATTCAGGTGCATAGACACCATTGTCAAAAGATTTAGTATGAAAAATCCAAGAGTGGTCTCATACTAATGAGATATGGAATATCACTTTATAGGAGTATGTCCCCAAAAGACTCCCGAAGAAAGGACAGACAAAGATAAGATACCCTATGCCTCAGGGATAGAATCTATCATATATGCTATACTATATACCAAGCCTGATATAGTGTATGCTCTAAGTGTCATGAGCAGGTATCAAGCGAATCCAAGCTTAAAGCACTGGAAAGTAGTAAAATTTATCCTTAAGTACTTGAGAAAGACTAAGGATATTTTACTGATATACGGTGGAGGTAGTCTCTAGGTTCATGGCTACACGGACTCAAGTTTCTAGTCCGATATCGATGATAGCAAGTCTAATTCATGGTATGTGTTCATCCTAAATAGAGGAACAGTATATTGGAAGAGTTCCAAGCAAGACACTACTACTGACTCAACCACAAAGGCGAAGTACATTGCTATGACAGAGATAGTAAAGAAGGGAGTCTGAATGAAAAAGTTCACCACAGATCTAGAAGTCATGTCGGGTAGTGAGGAGCTGATTCTCTTATATTGCAACAACAATGGGGTGATTGCTCAAGCAAAGGAACCTAGGTCTCATCAAAAATCTAAGCACGTTATGAGGAGGTTCCACCTGATCAGCGAGATCGTGGCCCGAGGAGATGTAGAAGTGGAACGAGTTCTCTCCGAATATAATATCATAAATCCATCGACAAAGCTATTGTCTTAATTATCTTTGAGCGTCATAGGAGGTCTAATGGGGATCAGACATATAGGTGATTAGCTTTAGGTTAAGTGGGAGATTGCTAGTCATAATTGCCCTATAAGCCTATCACGTGAGTGATAGTACGTTTGACATGATATGCACTATTTTTACTTATTATTTATTTGACATTTTTCTCACTTTATATTGCTTGTTGCATATATATATATATATATATATATATATATATATATATATATATATATATATTATATATATATATATATATATATATATATATATATATATATATATATATATATATATATATATATATATATATATATACCTATGCAAGATGGGAATCGGATCGTGATGAGATTACGATAATAAGACCAATTCGCCTTCAAACACATACCCTAAATAATCGTAGTCATGGGTTATTCGAAAGAGACATCGAAATAATCAAACAAATTGGTGTACTGTATACCCATCCATATGATAGAGGTAGCTGGTCTTATTACTGCTCATGTGGGGACACTAGAAATAAAATGTAGGTGCTCATTGGAGAATGAGTTCACTGATTGATCTGCTTATAGAATGTTGGATGGTTGATGATACCTCATTGTCAAATAGGGATTTCATCGTCCTAGTGGTATATCTATGTTAGGATCTAAAACGGCACTAAGAGGGGGGGTGAATTAGTACAGTAGTTAAGAACGATAAATTTCAATGATTTAAAATAATTTCAGAAAATCTCATATGAAAAGAATAATGTTTCGATTAAAATCATTTCGATTACATTTTAACTTGAAAGTATACGTAAGAAGATGAAGAGAAAGTGGAGTAAGTAAAGCAGTAAAGTGAAGATGGTTTACAGTAATGTAAATTTGCAAGAAGTAAACACAAGCCATTTTTATAGTGGTTCGGTCATCCGACCTACGTCCACTCTTGATTCCTCTTCACTTGAGGCCACCAGCTTTTCCACTAGTTGTCTTCCTTCCAATGGGCGAAGATCAACTCCCTTGCACAGTGCTCTCTCCTTTTGACGGGCTTAGGAGGTAACCCTTACAAGCACATTCCTCTCTTTAAGCTAAAATCTATCTAAGCTAGAGGAAAGTTTTGAAAAGGTTTTTATAATGTTTTCTTTCTTTCAAATTCTCTGTGCTTATGTATTCAACCCAGGGATGAGAGGGGTATTTATAGGCTCTAATCTAATTCAAACTTGGAGCCAAAAACCTTCATCTTGGGTTTACAGGGTACTAGCGGTATCATCGCCTATCACTAGTAGTACCACCACCAGTTTGACCCTAACATTGGGTGGTACCACCGCTAGTCTAATGGTACCATCGCTTGGGCACATTGACATTATCAGTATACTAGGCGGTACCACCGCACAATTTGGGTGGTATCACCGCCTAGGTATTCTGTCACTAGGTGGTACCATCACCCAATCTGGGTGGTACCACCGCCCAATAGAATCTGGGGAGCTAAACCCTATTAGGGATCGAGCGGCACTAAGAGGGGGGGTGAATTAGTGCAGTGAATAAAACGATGGATTTTTCAGCGATTTAAAACAAGCTTTGGAAACTTCATACGATGAAAGCAATGTTTCGTTTGAAATCGATTTTTGCGTTCTAACTTTAAAGCATGCGTACAAAGGTAAAAAGGAAGTGGAGCAAGTAAAGTAAAGGCTTGTAGCAAAGTAAAACAGAAATTTAAACACTCACACAATCAAGACGCAGCAATGTATAGTGGTTCGGTCAAAGTGACCTATATCCACTTCCGAAGCCTTCTCCGATGAGGCTCCCAACTTCCACTAGCAAATCCTTTTGTAGGGGAAGGACCAAATACCCCTCTTACAACCCTTTACAAGTGGTTCACACTCTTACAAGATTTCACAAGAAGAAGGAAATGAGGTGAACACTTAGGCAAATGAAGAACAAGACTTTCCCAAGACTTATTTTCAAAATCTAGCTCTCAAAAGGGTTCTACTTTTAGCTGAGAAAGAAGAGGTATTTATAAGCCTCAAAGTGATTCAAATTTGGAGCCCAAACTTGGAGCCAAAAATTTGAATCTTTTGAGTTTTTCGGTCCTGTCAGTCCTGGCAGACTGCCTCAGCCAGGCGGTGCTACCGCCTCAGCCACCGCTTGCTACAATAATCGGGCGCCTGCTACAGTAGCCAATGTTGCTACAGTAGCCAGCGGTGCTACCGCCCTAGGCTAGGCGGTTCAACTGCCTAGCCCATTCAGCCAAGGCTGAATGGGCCCTGTTTAAGGCCCAACTCGGCCCAGTAGAGGCCCGGTTGCCCCCCACTAAATTTAGTTAGAATTTTTTCTACGGGCACATTGGCTGCTAGGCTCCACCGCCCAGCACAAATCTACATTTGGTTTGGGCCGACAACTTGGCCCAAACCGGTTCCGAACAAGGCCCAATGGCCCATACTTGGGTCAAAGGTTTAATCCCTAATCCTAACCCAAATTGATGTGCTAACTATAAAATTAAAGACATTCCTAAGCTTTTAGAAAGTCAGCAAGTCAAGTCTTCTTCTGTCGAGCTTCCGGCGAACTTCCGGCGGTCTTCCGACGATCCCTCGGAAACCATCTTGCGGACTCCCGGCAAGCTCTCGGACTCCACGATGATTTTGGCGAGTTCCCCCGAGCTTCTTTGGCAAGCTCCGATCTTTCTTGGCAAGCTCCGCAAACTTCTGACGAACCTCCCGGCGAACTTCTGAAAACCCTTCGGCAAGCTCCCTACTCGTTATCGGCCAGTTCCGACAGCACTCCCAACGAATCTTCAGACTTCCATCGAACACTCGAACTCCCAATGATTCATCGCACTTGACTTCGACCCTTTATTTCGCTTTACGTCTTCATCCTTATCGTAGTTACTCTTGCACACAAATAATAAACACTCTACTTCGATCTAGACAGTTATTACAACACGAATTGACATTCAGTTGCCCGGCACATCATTGGTCGGCGCTTCGTCCGATCCTTCGGCACATCGTCCTCTCTTGTGGTCCATTGCCCAATCGGTGATTAACCTCCACAATTCTGATATCCTTGGCGCAACACGCTCTTCTTGGCCCGATGCCCGACGTACAAAGCCTCCTGCCGATAGTCGACCGAACCTCCTGCTCGACATCCAATATCCTGACGTGATCACCTCCGGTGCAACGTCAATTCCTCCATGTCAATCGCCTAATCTGATCGATAATAGACCTGCATAACTCAACACGCAGTTAGACCACAAATCACACTCAATTAGTTTCATCATCAAAATCCGAGATTCAACAATCTCCTCTTTTTTGATGATGACAACTAATTGATGACTGACGGAGTTAACCAAAACTCCCCGGAGTTTAACACAAACTCCCCCTATCAATATACCATTGATAGAATCCTTGGATTATCCCAAATCCAAGTAACATGTATCATTTATGTAGTGAGAAAATAACAAACCATCATGCAAATATAAAATATTCAATCAATGCATGAAGTCATCAATCTACTTCTCCCCCTATGTCATCAACAAAAAGAAGAAGTAACATTATAGCTAGTTTTCAAGGATATGCAAATATTACAAACATACTAGCTATTAATCATACAACATTTAGGTATCGCATGTTTATCATGATAAGCAAGATAGTGCTTGTCATGATGATGGCAAGTTTTTCTGTTCCTTTGAGAAGTACAAGCAAATTGTACATTTTCTTGACTTCTTTTGCGATATTGCATGTAATTTTATAATTTCTTTCTTCTCTTTTAAGAAAAATAAGCTTGTAAGTTTTGCTTTCTTTGCATGCTAGGACTTTTGCATTCATTTGTAAAAGCCTTCTCCCCCTTTATCAATATCAAAAAGAAAAGGAGGATTAATACTACAAATAATCTTGCATGAGATTCAACAATAATTTGTAACAAAGATGCAAGCAATTTTATTGAAAAAAGTGAAGTTGAGCAAGATTTTTGCCTCTCTTGAGATAGCAACTTTTTGCTTCTCAATGTTTAAGCTAGCAAATTTTTCTCTTTTGATACACAAGTTAACAATTTTTCTCCCCCTTTATCAATATCAAAAAGAAGGGAGGAACCAATGAGAAAATTGCATCAATAAATATGTAAATTCAACAAGAATCAAAACCAAAAGATATCATCCATGATTCATAACTTTTCATTTTAGTAAGATCTAGATTCATATTTATCAATTTTTAATTCAAGATAAATGTCATACAACCAAGAATCATGATATATGAAAGCATATCAATATTAAGGATCAAATCATGATTACAAGTGCTAACATATTTTCTTTTCATTCATTTTTAAGCCATGATAAAAGAATAAATCAATGATTCCAATATTAAGCACAATTCTTTTTCATCAAATTTTCAATCATCACATAAGGCATTTGAGGAAGTATTAAAACAATAATAAAAAAAATCAATTTTAGCATATAATGTTTCAATCTTCAATCTTGAGTCATGAATCCAAAAGTCATAAATCAAAAGATTCATGAATCATTTTGACAAATCTCCTTTTTAGGAAATAACAAGTGGAAGTCTTAGGAGATCAAACACAAGATCTGGATTCATACATAAGAATTTTTTACCAAGATCATATTTCATAAGAATCACGACACGAATTCATAAAAATTCAAGTATTAAATTCCGAGAAATCAAAAGACAAGTTACATTTCATTTAAAGAATTTTCTTTTGATAAGACAGAAGGAGCATGGTAAAAGATCTTGATTTATAAAGAGTTTCAAGTCATAGTTGTCAAGATCATGATTTCAATAAAATTTCTTTATAGCTAAATGAAATCTTTTAAAACTTGATTCAAGCATTAAATATGTCTTAACAAGTCATAATTCCAAAAGATTCAAGAATCGTTAAAAGAAAAATCATTCAAGCTCAATTTGTCAACTCGAAACTCATAATCAAAATCATTTTAGAGATTTAAAATGCTAGCTATATGCATTAATCATGACAAGTGATATATCAAAAGTCTACATCAATATTTCAATTATCATGTCATGAAGCATACAAAGTGGTATTGAACATGAGAGAAAAGTTCAAATTGCACATACAATGTTTCAATCATCAAAACATATTTTCTCAAATTGAGTATTAATAAGTTAAGAGAAAATAATTTATATTTTTCTTCATATAACATGGGAGAAACATAAGAGAGTACAGAGATAAAAACTCAAGTTATCAAGATGATGATCTCATAAAAGTAATTTAAAACCATAGTTTCGTGAAACAAGAGATAAGTTATATTTCATTTGGAAAATTCTCTTTTCAAGTAATTTTTTTCATCTAAATATGCCTTTGTCTTTATATACCAAGATAAGCATGAAAGTTCAAGATGTAAAGGCAAAATCTCATAAGGCATTATCAAGACAAAAATATAATACATTATTTCAAGACATGAGTTTCAATATATCATGATAATGTGTTTCATTTTAAGTTATTTATTTCATGTAAGTGTACTCATGTTTCGAAAGATGAGTATCAAATTTTAAAACCGAAACATGAGTTTGTCATCAAGATATGATATCACAAGGTCATTAAGCATGATATTAAACTTCTAATATTTTCATTTCAATGATGATTTCATAATGTATGTTCAAATATTTATACGGAAGCCATCATTGTATAAATTTGAAATACAAGTTGTCATTTAGCCCATTAAGATCAAAAGCATTACACGTAAAGCATCATGATAGTGCAATTTCTCCTTTTTTTATGTGTTCCATTTCAAGTGATTTGACGTTCATATGAGTATACTCATATTTTTCATATAGGTCCAAAGAGCATGTTTCAAGAGAAATCATTAAGACCAAAAACATGAGGCACATTTTTTAAAATATTCATCATGTTTATTTTTATGAGATTCACAAGACTCATAACATAAATTCATTCACCTCAATAGAATGAGAAAAATTACATTTTCATTTTAAGCAATTTGATGTGAGCATATTCAAAATTTTATGAAAACATGTATCAAAATAAAACACAAGATTAGTCATAAAACCATCAAGACCAAATACATAAAAATGATACATTATGATAATGCATTTTTTTTATTTTTAAGAGTTTCAATTTACGTGATTTGATCTTTCATAAGAATGATCAATGTCATACATCATATTTAAACATGAGAGCATCATCATATTTAGAAATGAATTCATCATTAAAATCATTTCCCATCTTTCTTTCATTTGTTATAACAAGATGATCAATGCTCAAATTTTTGCTAAACTCATACATCATTTTTTAAAAATCTGAAAAATACTTTGCGTCATGAAAATCATCAAGTCCAAATGTAATACAAGGCAACATAAAAATCACATTTCTTTCATTTGGAAAATTTATGGGTTAGGTCTTTATAATTGATTTCATGAAGACATGTATCATTTAAAAATTTCATCATAAAAAAAAGGTTAAGACCCATTAATCCAAGATAGAAGTTTTTAGATCAACATCACTTCAACAACTCATGCATGATATAAAATCATCAAGCGTCATGTTTAGAAACAATGTAAACCATCAAGATACTCATGCATGGTTTAATCCTAAGCATTATCACAAATCTTACAATCGTCATTCATATTTTTACTTTTCAAAAATACTATAAAGAAAAGCATAGTATAATTTTGAATTTTTTTTAATTTCTAAAAACACAAGAAAAGCATAAAAAAATTCCTACTAACTAAGTTAAGCATTCATGAAAATCATCAAGTAATTTCAAAATAATTCAAGGAAGTTAAGTTACTTACCTCATTGTCGAAGCCCATTAAAACGTAGTTTGCTTCTTATTTCCTTGATTCTTCTTTACAAGCCTTCTTCTTCTTCTTTGGCCTCTTTCTCCATTCAAGTTCATTTGTGTTTTTTAATTTTTGTTTAATGAACTTGTTAACATTCATTGTTATGTGTTCAATGCCTTCATTGTCCTCATCACTTGAGTCATTACTCAAGTGGCATTTCATAGTTTGGAGTTCAAAAACCTTCTTGTTCTTTAGAAGGTGGTTCATGTGTTCATCATGTTCATCATATTCACCATGTTCCATTTCATAGGTCTTTAAAGACCCAATGAGTTATCAATAGAATAATTATTTAGATCCTTTGATTCTTGAATTGCCGTTATTTTAGGATCCCACCATTTTGAAAGGGATCTTAAGATCTTATTAGTGAGTTCAAAATCCGAAAAACTTTTACCAAGACTTTTCAAGCTATTGACGACATCCGTGAAGCGGGTGTACATATCGTCGATAGATTCGCTTGGTGTCATTTGGAAGAGCTCAAAATCATGCAACAAGAGGTTTACTTTCGAGTATTTAACTCTACTAGTTCCCTCATACGTGATTTCAAGAGTTCGCCAAATGTCAAAAGCCGTTTCGCATATAGAAATCCGATTGAACTCGTTCTTGTTCAAAGCGCAAAATAAGGCATTCATAGCCTTTGCGTTTAAAGAAAATGACCTTTTCTCCAAAATCGACCATTCGTTCGTCGGTTTAGAGGAAGGTTGAAAACCATTTTTGATGATGTTCCATAAATCCAAATCCATTGAAAGCATGAAAACTCTCATTCGAGTTTTCCAATATGTGTAGTCCGAACCGTTAAAGAACAGTGGACGAAAAACCGAAAAGCCCTCTTGAAAACCATTTAGAGCCATTTCTCACGGGTGTAAATCTGAAAGAGAAAGAATGTGGCTCTGATACCAATTGTTAGGGATCGAGCGGCACTAAGAGGGGGGGGTGAATTAGTGCAGCGGATAAAATGACGGATTTTTCAGTAATTTAAAACAAGCTTTGGAAACTTCGTACGATGAAAGCAACGTTTCGTTTGAAACCGATTTTTGCGTTCTAACTTTAAAGCATGCGTACAAAGGTAAAAAGGAAGTGGAGCAAGTAAAGTAAAGGCTTGCAGCAAAGTAAAATAGAAATTTAAACACTCACACAATCAAGACGCAGCGATGTATAGTGGTTCGGTCAAAGTGACCTACATCCACTTCCGAAGCCTTCTCCGATGAGGCTCCCAACTTCCACTAGCAAATCCTTTTGTAGGGGAAGGATCAAATACCCCTCTTACAACCTTTTACAAGTAGTTCACACTCTTACAAGATTTCACAAGAAGAAGAAAATGAGGTGAACACTTAAGCAAATGAAGAACAAGACTTTCCCAAGACTTATTTTCAAAATCTAGCTCTCAAAAGGGTTCTACTTTCAGCTGAGAAAGAAGGGGTATTTATAATCCTCAAAGTGATTTAAATTTGGAGCCCAAACTTGGAGCCAAAAATTTGAATCTTTTGAGTTTTTCGGTGCTGTCAGTCCTGGCAGACTGACACACCCAAGCGGTGCTACCGCTTACTACTACAGATGTCAGGCGGTGCTACCACCTTTCATAAAGCAATCGGGCGCTGCTATAGTAGCCGGCCCCTACAAGAGCTGCCCACTACTGCTTGAGGCTAGGCGGTTCAACCACCTGGCCCATTCAGCCAAGGTTGAATGGGCCCTGTTTAAGGCCTAACTCGGCCCAGTAGAGGCCCGGTTGCCCCCCACTGAATTTAGTTAGGATTTTTTCTAAATCCTTGCCCTACTCATGTGCAAACTATGAACTTAAAGATATTCCTAAGCTGTTACAAAGTCTGCAAGTCAAGTCTTCTTCCGTCGAGCTTTCGGTGAACTTCCGGCAGTCTTCCGACGATCCCTTGGAAACCATCCTGCGGACTCCCGACAAGCTCTCGGACTCCACGATGATTTTGGCGAGTTCCCCTGAGCTTCTTTGGCAAGCTTCGATCTTTCTTGGCAAGCTCTGCGAACTTCCGACGAACCTCCCGGCGAACTTTCGAAAACCCTTCAGCAAGCTCCCTACTCGTTCTCGGCCAATTCCAACAGCACTCCCAACGAATCTTCAGACTTCCATCGAACACTCGAACTCCCAATGATCCATCGCACTTGACTTCGACCCTTTGTTTCGCTTTACGTCTTCATCCTTATCGTAGTTACTCCTGCACACAAACAACAAACACTCTACTTCGATCTAGACAATTATTACAACACGAATTGACATTCAGTTACCCGGCACGTCATTGGTCGGCGCTTCGTCCGATCCTTCGGCACATCGTCCTCTCTTGCGGTCCATTGCCCAATCAGTGATTGACCTCCGCAATCCCGATATCCTTGGCGCAACACACTCTTCTTGGCCCGATGCCCGACGTACAAAGCCTCCTACCGATAGTCGACCGAACCTCCGGCTCGACATCCAATATCCTGACGTGATCACCTCCGGTGCAATGTCAATTCCTCCAATGTCAACTGTCTAATCCTGATCGATAGTAGATCTGCGTAACTCAACACGCAGTTAGACCACAAATCATACTTAATTAGTTTCATCATCAAAATCCGAGATTCAACAAACCCAAGCAGTTCCATCGCCCTAGTTTGGCAATGCCACCACTAAACAGGGTATAACACTTCTGGTTGGGCCTTAATTCTGGCCCAAAACTAGTCCATAATAGGCCCAATGGACCCCTAACAGGGTTAAAGGGATTACCTCCTAAATCTAACCCTAATTATGTGCTAACTATAAAATTAAAGATATTTCTTAAGATAAAACATAATACGACAAGTCAAGTCTTCTTCTGGCGAGCTTCCGGCAAACTTCCGATGGTCTTCCGACGAACCCTTGGACACCATTCTACGGACTCCCGGTAATCTCCCGGACTTCACAATAATCTTGGCGAGTTCTGATGAGTCTTCTTTGGCAAGCTCCGATCTTTCTCGGCGAGCTTCGTGAACCTCTGATGAGTCTTTCTAGTGAACTTTTGACAAACCCCTCATCAAGCTCCCAACTCACTCTTAGCCCAATTCTGGTAGCATTTCGATGAATCTTTAGACTTCCGACGGACTCTCGAACTCCCAACGATACGATCATACTTGACTCCGACAATTTGTTTTACTTTTATCTTTATCGTTATCATAGCTAATCCTACACACTAATTAAACATTAACCCTACTTCGATCTAGATAATTACAACGAATCAACCTCCTGTTGCTTGGCACATCATTGGTCGACACTTTGTCCGGTTCTTCGACACATCATCCTGTCTTGCGGCCTATTGCCCAATCGACGGTTGACCTTCGCAACCTCGATGCCCTTAGCACAACACCACTCTTTTTGGCCTGATGCCCGATATCTTTGTTCGAAGTCTTCTGTTGATTATCGACCAGACCTCCGACTCGACATCCAATCTCTTGACGTGATTTCCTCCGGTGCAACGCTAATTCATCCTGTGTCAACTATCTAATTCTGATCCATAGTAGACCTATGTTACTTAAAATGTAGTTAGACAACAAAATACAATCAATTAGTTTCATCATCAAAATCTGAGACCCAACAGTCTCCCCTTTTTTTATGATGACAACTAATTGATGACGGAGTTAATCTTAACTCCCCGAAGTTTAAACAAACTACCCCTATCAATATGCCATAATGATAGAAAATTTGGATTATTCTAAATCCAAGTAACATTCATCACATGTTATGAAAAAACATCAAACCATCATGTAAATATATAAAATATTCAATACAATGCATGAAGTCATCAATCTACTTCTCCCCCTATGTCATCAATAAAAAAGAAAAGTTGCATCATAGCTAGTTTAAAAGATATGTAAGTTTTATAATCATACTAGCTATCAATCTAGATGTTTAACATACATCACTTTAAAACATTTAAGCTAACTTTTCATTATAACATACAAGCATAGAAGCATGGCAAGTGTAAGATTGTAAATTTTCTAAGTTTTGCCTTTTTGCTTCTTTTGAAATAGTAATTCTTTGCTTCTCTTTAGATTGCAAGATTACAATTTGTTGGTAGTGTTCATGATAGCCAGTTCTTTCATTCAAGTGTGCGAGCTAGCAATTCTTGCTCCCCCTTTGTCATTGTCAAAAGGAAGTGGAGTACGAATAGTTTTTTACATCAATGCTTTGATCATGACAAAATAATAAATTTACATCATGAATTTTCAACATATCAAGTCATAAATTCAAGGGAGTCATAAATAAATCATGATATGAGGAAAATTGATGATACACAAGCAAGCAATAATGATAAGCAAGCTAGCATACTTTGCGATACGCAAGCTAACTCCCTTTCAATTCTTCTCTTTTGCAACTAAATTTTGCCTTTGCAAGCTATCAACTTTTTGTTTGCAATGAGCTAGTAATTTTTGTAAAATTTATAACATTTTAAACATGCAAGCTCATGAGTTTAAAAAATAATAATGTAACTTAGCAATTTCTCTCTTCTCATCTTGAGAAGTACAAGCTTTGCCTTTTTGCAAGTTCTAGCTAACTATGTTTACCACTGTCTCTTATAATATACAAGCTAGCAGGATAACTCCCCTTTTGTTTTTGTCAAAAAGAAGGGAGGGAATATGATGATATAAACTTCTCACATCAATTATAAATTTGCATCAATAAAAATCAATCTTCAAATCATGACAACCAATAGAAAGAATCAAGATATCAATGATTATGAGAAATGATTCATTTTGATATGTCTCTTCTTTTTTAAATAGTAAAAGATCTTAGAAAAATAAAGAAGAGATCACGATATATGCACAATATTTCTAAATTCATCATGAATCATAAGAAAAATTCCGTGTCAAATATCGATATATCAAGATCATGACTTAGATTATTTTCTTCTTTAGTGAATGAAGAAAAGGAGTCATGGAGGAAAAAGAGTTTCAATTCCCATAAAAAGTATCTCAAGTCATAAGTCCGAGAAAACAAGATCAAGTCATGATTACAAATACTAACCTATTTTCTTTCCCCTTTTTTGTCTTTAAAGCAAGAAATAAAGGGAAAGGGAAGAATACAAATCTTGTTTTATATCAATATTCAAATCACCACAAAAGGCATACAAGGCAAAGAAATCATGTCATTTCTATATCATGAATGATATGATATCAAGGCTCAAGAAGAACATGATTCATTTGAGAATAGATAGCACAAAGAGCAACTTGATTCATGCATAGGAGATCACATTTCATAAGAAATTCCAAGTATCAATTATCAAGTAATAATCACATTTCTTGAAATTTCTCAAGTCAAGAAGCCAAAAGAAAGTTCATGATTCAATTGAAACAAAATCTCATTCAAGTCGATTTGTCAACTCACAACTCATAATCAAATTATCATTTTCGAGAATCAAAATGATAAATAGATTTTTGATAAAAATTTATTATCAAATCATTAATTTCATGATTCATTTAAATAGATTCTTTAACATGTCATCAAAACTTTATTCATAATTCAAGTAATTCACGAACTATCATAAATGAATTTATCACTTATTTTTCATGGAAAAATCGAAAAACTTTTAGAGATAGTAAAATTTCAAGAATCATGCATTTCTTTTTTTATGATTAATTTCATATAAGCATACCTTTGCCTTTTAATGTCAAATAGAGATAAGCATGAAAGTTTAAGATGTAAAGGTAAAATTCGTTATCAAAACTTTTAAAGTTAAAAAATATAACATGTCATATAAAAAATTCATCATAAAAATGATTAAGACCAAAAACACATTAGTTCAAAAGCATAAGTCACTCATCATGCATAATATGTTTTATTTTAAGTTATTTTTTTCACACATGTGTGCTCATGTTTTAAAAGATGAAAACCAAAACATGAGTTTCCTCATCAAGATATAATACATTCAAATCCTCATGCATGATATCATAAAATGATAATAAACTTTTATTGTCAAGATATTCATCATTTTTTAACTCATTCAATTTGACAAATTTGCCAAAACTTTAAAGATAGGGAATTTTTACAAAAACATTCCTCTTTTTATGTGTTTCAATTCATGCAATTTGGTCTTACATAAAAATGTTCAAATTTCTTATACAAGAGCCAAACATCAAGTCAAAAACCGACATCATATACATACATTTAACATTTTCTTCATCAAGTATGACTTCATAAGGTATGTTCAATTTTTTGTTCAAAAGCTATGAATCATTAGATAAATTCGAAATTGTCATCAAAATCTTTCGTTTAGAAAATTTGTTAGGAGCAAAGTAAACCGATTACACTAAAGCATGCTTAAGTCCTTTTTGTATAAAAGATGTGTGTCAAGTTTAAAACAAAAAAGGTGATTTCGTCATAAAACCATCAAGACCAAACACATCAAACATAAACATCACGATAGCACATTTTCTCATTTTTATGTGTTTTATTTCATGTGATTGATCATATATGAGTATGTTCAAATTTTCATATAAAAGGTCATGCATTATGTTGAAAACGAAATCATCAATATGCTTCTTCTATCTTTTAATCATATTTGGTATGCAAGCATTATCATGAAACATGCGATTATCATGATGATTGATTTTTTATGTCAAAAATAATGCATCTTATTTTAAATCGAAAGCATCATCGTATAAATCCGATTCACAAGTTTTGTCAAAAACCATCAAGGCATCATTCCAAAACATAGGATATCATTACTTCAAATCCTCATGCATAGTATCATTAAGTATGAAAACCAAAGTACACAATCATGGATTAATCCTATTAAACATAATCATACTAATTAATTTTTGTATCAAAACCATACATCAAAATCCGATACAAAAATCATAAACATTCATGGAATTGTATAAATCATCCAATCATCAATTATAATTTTTACTTTTCAAAAATACTAGAAAGAAAAGCATAATATAATTTTTTAAAATAAAATTTTTATTTCCTAAAAACAAAAATTAAGCACTCATGAAAAACATCATATAATTTTATAATAAGGTAAAAGCATGATGGGTGAGTTACTTACCTTATTGTCGAGAGCCATTAAAGCATAGTTCGCCATCTGATACTTGGATTCGTTCTTGGGTGCCTTCCTCTTCTTTGGCCTCATCTTCCATTCAAGTTCATTTTTAGTTTTAGATTCTTGTTTTATAAACCTTTTAAATTTTGGTGTTTGAAGTTCAAGTTCATCATCGAGATTGTTCTCATCACTTGGCTCATCACTCAAATGATATTCTTTTGTCTGAAGTTTCAAATCCTTCCTGTTCTTTGGAAGGTGATTTATGTGTTCGTCGAGTTCAAAAAAGCTCATTTCATACGTCATCAATGAGTCAATTAGTTCTTCCAATGAAAATTCATTTAGATCTTTAGTTTCTTGTATCACTGTTACTTTAGGATCCCACTATTTTGGAAGGGATCTTAAGATCTTATTAATGAGTTCAAAATCCGAAAAAGATTTACCAAGAGTTCTTAGACTATTAACGACATCCGTGAAACGAATGTACATATCACCGATAGTCTCACTTGGTTCCATTTGAAAAAGTTCAAAATTATGCAATAAGAGGTTTACTATCTAGTATTGACTCTACTAGTACCCTCGTGCGTGATTTTAAGTGT
This sequence comes from Musa beccarii, assembly GCA_024322285.1. Classification (NCBI taxonomy): domain Eukaryota; kingdom Viridiplantae; phylum Streptophyta; class Magnoliopsida; order Zingiberales; family Musaceae; genus Musa; species Musa beccarii. The sequence continues at coordinate 30,665,527 of CM044399.1, read as the reverse complement.
CCGCCAAATATCAAAGGTCATTCGTAAGTTAAAATCTGATTAAACTCATTTTTGTCCAAAGAGCAAAATAAGGCATTCATAGCCACTGCATTTAATGAAAAAGATTTTCTCTCTAAATCTGATCATTCGTTTATCGGTTTAGAGGGACATTGAAAACCTTTTTTAATAATATTTCATAAATTTAAATCTAAAGAAATCAAGAAAACTCTCATTCGAGTTTTCCAATAAGTGTAGTTTAACCCATTAAACAACGGAGGATGAACGATTGAAAAACCCTCTTGAAAGTTGTGAAGAGCCATTTCTCGTGGGTATAAATCTAAAAGAGAAATAACAAGGCTCTAATACCAACTAATAGAATCTAGAACGATACTAAGAGGGGGCTGAATTAGTATAGTGGTTAAGAATGATAAATTTCAATGATTTAAAATGATTTTGGAAAACCTCGTACGAAAAGAATAACGTTTTGATTAAAACAATTTCGATTGCATTTTAACTTGAAAGCATACGTAAGAAGATGAAGAGGAAGTGGAGTAAGTAAAGTAGCAAAATAAAGATGGTTTGTAGTAATGTAAATTTGCAAGAAGTAACGTAAACCGTTTTTATAGTGGTTCGGTCATCCGACCTACGTCCACTTCCCATTCCTCTTCACTTGAGGCCATCGACTTTTCCACTAGTTGTCTTCCTTCCAACGGACGAAGACCAACTCCCTTACATAGCGCTCTCTCCTTTTGACAAGCTTAGGAGATAACCCTTACAAGCACACTTTTCTCTTTAGGCTAAAATATATCTAAGCTAGATGAGAGAAGTTTTGAAGAGGTTTTTATAGCATTTTCTTTCTTTCAAATTCTCTATGCTTGTATATTCAACTCACGGATGGGAGGGATATTTATAGGCTCTAATCTGATTCAAACTTGGAGCGAAAAACCTTCCTATCCTGGGTTTACTAGGTACTGGTAGTACCATCGCCTATTACTAGCGGTACCATCGCCAGTTTAACCCTAACACTAGGCGGTACCACCACCAGTCTAGTGGTACCACCACTTAGGTACACTAACATTATCAGTGTACTAGGCAATACCATCGCCCAGTCTAGGCGGAACCACCACCCAGTACACTTGGGGAGCTGAACCTATGTGGTTCCACCGTCTCAGTCTGGTGGTGCCACCGCCAGACAGGGTCCAGCACTTCTGGTTGGGCCTTAAATCCAGCCCAAAACTAGTCCATAATGGGCCCAGTTGGCCCCTAGTAGGGTTAAAAGGATTACCTCCCAAATCTAACCCTAATTACCTATTAACTATGAAATTAAAGATATTTTCTAAGATAAAACATAATATGGCAAGTCAAGTCTTCTTCCAACAAGCTTCCGGTGAACTTCCGGCGATCTTCCGACGAACCCTCAAACACCATTCTATGGACTCAAGGCAAGCTCCTAGACTTCACGACGATCTTAGCAAGTTCTGATGAGTCTTCTTTGGCAAGCTCCAATCTTTCTCGGTGAGCTCTGCGAACCTCCAACGAGTCTTTCTAGCAAACTTCCGACAAACCCCTCGTAAAGCTCCTGACTCACTCTTAGCCTAATTCCAATAGCATTCTAACAAATCTTCATACTTCCAACGGACTCTCGAACTCCCAATGATACGATCGTACTTGACTTTGGTACTTTATTTCACTTTATGTCTTCATCGTTATCATAGTTAATCCAATATACTAATTAAACCTTAACCCTACTTTGATCTAAACAGTTACAACAAATCAACCTCCTGTTGCCCAACACATCATTGGTCGACGCTTCGTCCGGTTCTTTGGTGCATCATCCTCTCTTGCGGCCTGTTGCCTAATCGATAGTTGACCGCCGCAACCCCGATATTCTTAGTGCAACACTACTATTCTTGGCTCGATGCCCGATATCATTATTCGAAGCCTTCTGTCGATTGTCGATCAAACCTCCAGCTCGATGTCCAATCTCCTGACGTGATTTTCTCTGATGCAATGCTAATTCATCCTGTGTTAATTATCTAATTTTGATCGATAGTAGACTTGCGTTACTCAAAATGTAGTTAGACAACAAAATACAATCAATTAGTTTCATCATCAAAATCTGAGACCCAACAATCTAGTCCTTATACTTGAGATACCAATGATGTCTTGTATGAGTACTCTACTCTTTGATACTAGACTTATAGGTTTGAAAGTTTTAGATCTAGTACAGTTGGTCATTGGGAGTGGTAACCAATCTTACAAGGGCAGTTGAGTATCAATAGAGGATCATCTACTCTTTGTGTTTTAAGAGGAATATCTCATGTATTCTTACTCAGGCAAATCCTTGACCAAGGTCATTCGAATTGAGAGAGAAAGAGTTCTCCGAGAGAATCCGATTAGAGTAAGACTTGAGTAGATATCATATAGGCCTGATAGCACCATGCTTGGTATATGGTCTTTGGGATATTACATCGATAAGGGATTATAGATACATAGTAATTAAAGATAGATAGGTCCAAAGGATTAGATTTTCTTATATTGTCTGGGGACAACAGCATAGTGGCATAGTACGTTCGTAGTCGATGAGTCAAGTGAATTATTATGGAGATAATAATTCACTAAGTGAAAGGACCTTAATAGGGTTAGGTCCTACTCAACCAAGTAGCAGCTAATAAAAACCCTATGAGAATATAATAAATCCCACCTAGCCATCTCTATTCCATAAAGAAGAATGACTAAGGTTTATAATTAGGCCTTTGGGCTTCCTAGCCACCACCCCCTTTTACTGGGCCGGTTGGCTAGGGTTTAGGGCAAAAGAGGTATTTTACTTAGGAAGCAGCCACTAGGACTAGGATTTGGAGTTCTATATAAGCATGTAGCCTCCACCTCTTTTGAATAAAAAAGATCAATCTACAATTGCTGCCACCAGGCCGACTACTTGGAGGGTGGAAACCCTATAGCGTTCCAAGGGTTGATCCCCCTCAAAGATCAAGCTACATAGAATTCCTTTGTGGTTCTATCATCTAGTATCAGAGCATCAATCTTGTTGCTTTTGCTGCCATCTCTATCGTCCACCATTAGCTAAGCAATTCTCATAATTGCTCTTAACGTTGCCGTCTCCACCATCATCTTCTATCGTAGGTTAAATCAATCTACTGTCGTTACCTCCAATTGCATCAAAGATCTAGTATTCTCCTATCACCAATACCTTTTGTTGTTGTAATTTTTCATTCAAAATATCAAAAAGAAGTCTTGCTATCTATCCCTTATTGCGAATTCCTTTCATCATAAAAGTTATCTTTGCGAACAAATGATTGTTGTAAAAAATTTCAACCGTATATTGCTGCCTTTAAACTGATCTATTTGCTATCCATTTTGAACAAAATTTTTTATACACTTCATAGATCATCTTGGCTTTCATCTGTGATTGATCTATCATAGAATTCATCTCTGAAATGTTTTTGTGTTGTTGCAAATTTTCGTTGCAAACCGTTGAAATTTTTTGATAAGAATTCTACTATCGTAACTTGCACCGATTTCTTTGCTGTTATGCTATCGGAATTTTTTTGATCTAATTTGTCATCATTGCTGCTATCTAAACCAAGATTTTGTTTTCAAATCCCTTCCTCAAATCTCTAGGTTTTTATTGAAAATTTTGTCGAGAAATCGTTGTTTCTTCGACGACAATTCTAATCTTAAAAGACAGCACTTATCTGTAGCAACTTCCACTGATTTTAAATCTTTGCTGCCATCTATCACAGATCTAAAACCCTCTTCCCTAACCTTCATCCACTACCATCACAGGCCCAAAACTCCATCAAACCGCACTACCAAACTGTACCCAAAATACCCACAAAATAAGCCTAAACTACAGCCTACATCCACCAATTCACCAACCCTTTCGGCCATCACTTCTTTCAACCAATACATGTCTTTAACTATACAACAAAAGAGAGATCTAAACATTATTGATTTGGAGGAATATACTATGGCATCTGATGAGGTTGCTAATCATATGTGCCCTGCAAGCCAATTACATGAGTGATAGCACTTGTGACTTGATATGCATTTTTTTCTCTTTGCATATTATTAGGTATTTTATCACTTTATCTTACGTGTTGCATATATTGTAATATCCTTGGATCTGTGTAATGGGAATTGGATCATGATGAGATCACGATAATGAGACCGATTCACCTTTAAACATAGACCCTAAATTATCCTGGTCATAGGTTACTCGAGAGGGACATCGAGATAACTGGATAGATTGGTGTGTTGTATACACATCCATATGATGGAGGTGGCTAGTCTCATAGCTACTCGTGTGGGGACACTAAGAGTACAGTGCAGGTATTCATTGGGGAATGAGTTTACTGATTGATCCACCTATGGAATGCTGGATGGTTATTGATACCTTATGTCAAACAGTAATTTCGTAGTCCCAGTAGTGTATTTGGCCTTTAGACTTGAGACACCAAGGATGTCTTGTATGAGTACTCCACTCTTTGATACCGGACTTATATGTTTGGAAAGTTCCAGATCTAATACAACTAGTCATTGGGAGTGGTAGCCAACCTTACGAGGGCTATTGAGTGTCAATAGAGGATCATCCACTTTCGGTATCATGAGAGGAATATCCTATATATTCTTGCTCGAACAAATCCTTGGCCAAGGTCATTCGGATTGAGAGAGAAAGAGTTCTCCGGGAGAATCCGACAAGAGCAAGACTTGAGGAGAGACCATATGGGCCTGACAGTACCATGCCCGATATAGGGTCTCTAAGATATTAGATAGATGAGGGACTATAGATACATGGTAACTGAGGATAGATAGGTCCAAAGGATTGGATTCCCCTGTATCATCTCGGGGCTACGGCGTAGTGGCCTGGTACATCCGCAATCGATGAGTTAGGTGAATTATTATAGAGATAATAATTCACTAAGTCAGAAAGAGTTCTGACAAGTATGACTCACGGCCAACTCGATATTGGGCTTAGAGGGTCACACACATATGGTAGGTGTTGCGACAAGTAGAGGTTCGGATATGAGATATCCGCTAGAGCCCCTATCTTATTAGATATCCATTAAGCCCCTGAATTATTGGATCCTAAGATAAGATCTAATAATTACTAATAATAGATTATTGGGTAGAGTCCCACTAATCCAAGAGGCTTGGGTAATTGGATGGAGATCCAATACCCAATAGGGCAAGATCCATTAGGGTTTATAGGGGGCCTCTATAAATAGGAGGGAACCAAAGCTCTATAGGCTGAGAGTTCTCTTGGTAGCCACCTCCTGTTCTCTTCTCCCTAGAGAGGTGCATCGTCGCAGTCCCTACCATGTGGATATAGCTAGAGAGGAGGATGCTTGACCTCCTTCATCCTCTCCTATAGAACTACAGGGATTCAGGGATATATGATCTTCCTAGGTATTTTCTTTTACACATGCAGTTTTCATCGATTTGTTTTGACGCACCGATCTTCGCACGATAACGGAAACTTTCTACGGGAAATCTGGGATTTTGTTTTCTATTCTTCCGCTGCGCATGTGATGTCGCTCCCCTGAAGGATTTCCCAATAGTGGTATTAGAGCCAGGTTGTTCGTGCGAAGATCGGATCTTAAACTGCGTGTGTTGTGATCTAGAACAAGTCTTGTCGTCAAAATCATTGACGCACAAGGCAAGGAAGGGCAGCAACTGTTGCTGCCCTTGTTGTGCTCGCAGAACGGTCATGACCAAGGCAGCTTGCAGCCATGGTCGTATACACTACGGCCTGTGGAATGCCCACAAGGGGCAGGCGGTGCCCGCTTGCAGGTGGCCCGTCCGCAAGGGTCGGCGCCATCTATGGGTGCTACACCCGCGGGCAGAAGCACCTGCATGGTTGGCACCGCCCATGGGCGGTTGCCCCACACGAGCGGCGCCTGTGGGCGCTGCGAGCACTACGGAGGGGCAATGCCTGCGGGCCCTGCCTTGTGGGTGGCGCTTGCCTGAGCGGTGCCCCACCTGCGGCAAGGGCAGCGCCTACGGGCATTGTGCCCGCCTACTACGGCCGAGCCGCCCGCGGGCTACCGCCGGCAAGGTGGTGGCAGCTGCACCGCAATGCAACAGCAAGAGAAGTAGAGGGGTTAGGATTTTCGGCCAAAAGATAGTTTTGCCCCTCGTAATTTTAGAAATTTCGATTTCTGTCCCTTTTGACAGAATGACCAAAATCCTCTTTGGAATTCAAGAAATTCTCTGAATATCCCTGTTTTTAGAAAAATATAGATGTTAATTAAATAGTTTAATTAACTATTATTATTTATCTAGTAGTCCTATAAAATAACATATACATGTGATATATGATGTGGACAGATGATCATGGACCTGTGATGTGGTGTATGTACATGTGATTATTATTATTGGACCCTGCGAGCCTCTATTTTTCTCATTTATTGTCGAGCTTGTGTGCTTGTAATTATGTTGTAATTACATGAGGAGGCGTAGCGGTAGCAGGACTCACGAGGTCGAGATGGATGATCATAGGGTATGGAGATGCATCGAAGCACATATAGATCTTAACGTGAGTGATTGGGCCCATTGGCTCGGGCCTGATCACATTAGAATGTGGTCCATGATCATCTGGTGTGATTGCTCATGTAATGTGTGATTGGTTATACACCTACTAGATATGTATATATATTTGCATGTGATGTAGATATATATATTAAATATGTATGTGTGTGACACATTATGTTAAGAGACCAAATCAAAAATCCCCTCTATTAATAATATTAAGTCGGTAAACATTAGGTAATTAGATTGACCCACATGGCCTTCCATCATTATAGCTAGGAACCGATTCCCGGTGTAGGTTGAGTTGGTCGAGTCCCTCGAGAGTCAGCTATATCGTGTTTCGCTATCTTATCTACGATATAGAGATGTCACCGGTGACCTGAGGACATGGTATGCTTGGTCGAGTCCCTCGAGAATATATCACTGAATTAGACTTATCTAGTAACGATGGTGATGACTTAACCGAACATCATGGTTGGTCGAGTCCCTCGAGGACATGGTGGTTCAGAGGTCGAATAGGACGGGAATCACAAGGAGTTGTGATTGGCAAGAGTTGCCTACCTTTATGGGCTTAACGTGATTGATCGAGTCTCTCGAGGTTACGTTAAGATACCGATTGGATCCCGATCCCCACTAGAGATCCGCCGGGGGTCTCCGATTCACATACTGAAGGGTGTTGTGTGTCTCACGAAAAATTAGTAAGAATATATTAATATATAAGTCCTTATCTTAACTGTTTAATTTTTGTAAAGTCTGCATGTTATTTATTTCTGCTATATCTTTAATTTCAGAAAAATATCACTTTCAAATCCTTTATATGATATACTTGACGCCAACCATTTCACTGGTCCAAAATATACGGATTGGCTTTGCAATCTGAGAATCATTCTCACGACGGAGAAAATCGTGTATGTCCTTGATACAGTGATCCCTACGCCCGACGAAGGGGCAAGCGAGGATGAGATCGCTCGTTATATGAAGTATATAGATGATTCCACTCTTGCTCAGTGTTATATGTTAGCCTCTATGAATATTGAGTTACAGAGAGCTTGAAAATATGGATGCTAATTCCATACTCCTGCATCTCCGCAAACTATTTGAGGAACAGGGAAGAACTCAGCGATATGAGATATCAAAGAGTCTTTTCCATGCTAGGATGACTGAGGGGACACTAGTTCAAAACCATATCCTTAAGATGATTGAGTGGATCGAGAAACTCACGGATCTAGGAATGGTCCTAGAGGATAACCTATGTGTGGATCTTGTACTTCAGTCCCTACCAGATTTCTTTTCTCAGTTCATAATGAATTTTAATATGAATAAACTTGAGGTGACCCTCCCAGAGCTCCTCAATATGTTAAGAGAAGCAGAGAGCACCATCAAGAAAGAGAAGCTGATTCTCTATGCTAGTGAGACCAGAAAGAAAAGGAAGGCTGAGAAGACCCTTAAGAAGGGCAAGGGTAAGGGCAAAATGGGTAAGGCAAATGTTACCAAGAAAGACCCAACAAAGGACAAAGGTTAGTGCTTCCACTGTGGCAAAGATGGGCACTAGAAGAGGAACTGCAAAGAGTACCTTGCAGAGAGGGTGAAACAGAAGCTTGGAGAAGCTTCAGGTACATTCATGATCAGTCTCCATTTATCAGAATCTTATGATAACACATGGGTATTGGATACCGGGAGTGCTTATCATATCTGCAATTAGTTGTAGGTTCTGGCAGGACCTCGGAGATTGAACAAAGGCGAGATGAACCTTAAGATGGGTAATGGAGCAAAGGTTGCTACAGTGGCTGTTAGCATGGTCACTTTACATCTATCTGGTGGAGCTATTATTGCATTAGATGCATGCTATTATGTTCCTTCTATTATCAAAAATATTATTTTCATTTTATGTTTGATAGTTAATGGATATAAATTAGTTTTTGAGAACAATGGTTGTTCAATAATATTAGATGATGAGTTCATCACGAGAGGAACATTGCATAATAGTTTATTTATGATAGATATAGCTCCACATATCATGAGTGTAAGTGAGTCTAAGAGGAAATGATAAGAGGTGAACAATGCATATCTTTGGCATTGTAGGTTAGGTCACATCCACGAGGGAAGGATTCAAAAGTTGCTGAAGAATGGATATCTAGATCCATTCGACTATAAGTCATATGCGACATGTGAACCTTGCCTTCGGGGAAAGATGACCAACTCTCCTTTTAGTGGAACTGGAGAGAGAGCCACTGAGTTATTGAAACTCATACATAGTGATGTATGCGGTCTCATATCGACTCATGCCATAGGTGGTTACTCCTACTTCATTACTTTCACTAATGATTTCTCAAGATACGGATGTGTGTACTTGATGAAGTACAAGTCTGAGGCTTTTGAGAAATTTAGATAATATAAAAATGAAGTGACGAACCAAATAGGAAAGAGTATTAAAACCCTTCGATCAGATCGAGGAGGTAAGTACTTGAGTATAGAGTTTACCTAGTTCCTCAAAGACCATGGGATTTTATCCCAATGGACACCTCCTTATACACCACAGCTTAATGGTGTATCAGAAAGGAGAAATCACACACTGTTAGACATGGTGCATTCCATGATGTGTTTCGCTGACCTACCCATCTCATTCTGGGGATATGCCCTAGAGACCGTAGCTTATCTTCTGAACAGAACTCCAACTAAGTTAGTGATGTCTACTCCATATGAGATATGGAATGGGAAGAAGCCCGATCTTAAGATTGTTAAGATTTGGGACTGCCCTGCCCACGTCAAGAGACACAACCCCGACAAGTTGGAATCTAGGACGGAATGGTGCAAGTTCATGGGATACCCCAAGAAAACTTATGGTATTATTTCTATCACCCTTAGGACCAAAAAGTCTTTGTAGCCAAGAGAGCAGTGTTCCTTGAGAAGAAACACATTCTTGGTGGAGATAGTGGGAGCACTATCACCTTTTTGGTATTATATATAGATGACATCCTGATCATTGGGAATAATGTAGGAATGCTCTCCATAGTAAATACTTAGTTATCTAGGCACTTCTCCATGAAGGACTTAGGGAAAGCATCCTATATATTGGGAATACGGATCTATAGAGATAGATCCAAGAGGATATTTGGTTTGTCCTAGTCCAGGTATATAGACACCATTGTCAAAAGGTTTGGCATGAAAAATTCCAAAAAAGGTCTCATACTAATGAGATATGGAATATCACTTTCTAGGAGTATGTTCCCAAAGACTCCTGAAGAAAGGACACACATGGATATGATACCATATACATCAACGATTGGATCTATCATGTATGTTATGCTATGTACCAGGCCTGATATAGCATATGCTCTGAGTGTCACGAGCAGATATCAGGCAGATTCAGGCTTGGAGAACTGGAAAGCAATAAAATGTATCCTTAAGTACTTGAGAAGGACTAAGGATCTTTTATTAGTATATAGAGGTAGTAGCCTCAGGGTTGAGGGCTACACGGCCTCGAGCTTCCAGTCCGATGTCAATGATAGTAAGTCTAATTCACGGTATGTGTTCACCCTGAATGGAGGAGCAGTATGCTGGAAGAGTTCCAAGCAAAACACTACTTCTGACAAGACCACAGAGGTGGAATACATTGTTGCGACAAAGGCAGCAAAGGAGGGAGTCTAGATGAAGAAGTTCATCACAGATCTAGGAGTCATCCCAAGTAGCGAGAAGTCGATTCCCTTAAATTGTGACAAATACAGGGCGATTACTGAAATAAGGGAACCCGAGTCTCATCAAAAGTATTCTGAGGAGGTTCTAACTTATTAGAGAGATCGTAGCTCGAAAAGATGTAGTAATAGAAAGAGTTTCATCCGAAGATAACATTGCAGATCCACTAACAAAGTCATTGACTCAGATTGTCTTTGAGTGTCACAGAGGTCTGATGGGGATCAAACATGTTAGTGATTGGCTTTAGGTCAAGTGGGAGATTGCTAGTCATATGTGCCCTACAAGCCAATCATATGAGTGATGGCACTTGTGACTTGATATGCATTTTTTTTCTATGTGTATTATTAGGCATTTTATCACTTTATCTTGCATATTACATATATTATGATGTCCTTGGATCTGTGCAATGGGAATCGGATCGTGATGAGATCACGATAATGAGATCGATTCACCTTTAAACACAGACCCTAATTTATCCTGGTCATAGGTTACTCGAGAGGGACATCGAGATAACCGGATAGACTGGTGTGTTGTATACCCATCCATATGATGGAGGTGGCTGGTCTCATAACTACTCATGTGGGGATACTAAGGGTACAATACAAGCGCTCATTGGGGAATGAGTTCACTGATTGATCTGCCTACGGAATGCTGGATGGTTATTGATACCTCAAGTCAGAAAATAATTCCGTAGTCCTAGTAGTGTATCTAGTCCTTAGACTTGAGACACTAAGGATGTCCTGTATAAGTACTCCACTCTTTGATACTGAACTTATAGGTTTGGAAAGTTCCAAATCTAGTACAGCCGATCATTGAGAGTGGTAGCCAACCTTACGATGGCTATTGAATGTCAATAGAGGATCATCCGCTCTCGATATCATGAGAGAAATATCCTATGTGTTCTTGCTCGAACAAATCCTTAGCCAAGGTCATTCGAATTGAGAGAGAAAGAGTTCTCCGGGAGAATCCGACAAAAGCAAGACTCGAGGAGAGACCATATGGGCCTGACAGTATCATGCCCGGTATATAGTCTCTAGGATATTAGATGGATGAGGGACTATAGATATATGGTAATTGAGGACAAATAGGTCCAAAGGATTAGATTCCTCTCTATTGTCTAGGGGCTGTGGCGTAGTGGCCTGGTACGTCCGCAATCGATAAGTTGGGTGAATTATTATAGAGATAATAATTCACTAAGTCAGAAAGAGTTCTGACAAGTATAACTCATGGCCAGCTCGATATTGGGCCTAGAGGGTCACACACATATGGTAGGTGTTGTAACGAGTAGAGATTCAGATATGAGATATCCGCTGGAGCCCCTATCTTATTAGATATCCATTAAGCCCCTGAATTATTGGATCCTAAGATGAGATCCAATAATTGCTAATAAGAGATTATTGGGTAGAGACCCACTAATCTAAGAGGCTTGAGTAATTGGATGGAGATCCAATACCCAATAAGGTAAGATCTATTAGGGCTTATGGGGGGCCTCTATAAATAGGAGGGAACCAAATCTCTATAGGCTAAGAGTTCTATTGGTAGCCACCTCCTGTTCTCTTCTCCCCAGAGAGGTGCATCGTCACAATCCCTGTCGTGTGGATACCGCTAGAGAGGAGGATGCTTGACCTCCTTCATCCTCTCCAATAGATTTGCAGGGATTCAAGGATATACGATCTCCTTAGGTATTTTCTTTTACACAGGCAGTTTTCACGGATTTGTTTTGACGCACCGATCTTCGCACGACGACGGAAACTTTCTATGGGAAATCTGGGGTTTTGTTTTCTGTTCTTCTGCTATGCATGTGATGTCACTCCCCTGAAGGATTTCCCAACAAAGGTAATCAATACTAAATTCGAAGCCTTCAAGATGTGAATGGAGGATAAAATTCGGACTCTCTTTGCTGAACTCAGTTTGGGTCGACCACCGAGCCCAAAAAATTCATATCAAGGAGAGAGCTCTGGCCGAAGAGATGACTTCCAAGAGAGGGGAGGCTCTATGACCGATCCCTACTATCCACACATGAGGGTGGACTTCCCTAGATGGGAAGGAGACCCGATTGGTTGGATCTCGCACGTGGAGCGATATTTTCAATACCACAAAACTACGGACGCATCTATGGTGAAAATTATGACTATACATCTTGAAGGGGATGTCATACAGTAGTTTGATAGGTTTGAACACACTCATGGAGTCCTCTCATGGTGACAGTTCAAAGAAGGACTGCTGATCCGCTTCAGAATAACCGATTATGAGAACATTGACGGACAACTAGCAAAGATCTGACAAACCTCCACCATCCAAGAGTATCAAACTAGGTTTGAAAGGTTATCTAATCAAACTCATGATTGGTCTAAATAATAGCTATTGGGGATGTTTATTGAGGGCTTGATGCCGGAGGGGAGAAGTTAAAGTGCGATAACCGTACACGCTTATGCCAGCCATCTCTTTCGTAAGACTTTAAGAGGAGCGATTGAACCACGAAGCCTGGAGGACTAGAGTCACTCCCTGACTAGCAATATCAAAGCCCTCAGCCTCTCCTACTGTCAGTCAAGCCCCAGCACCAAAAAAATTGACAAGAGGAGCTTCGAGAGCGATCTACAAAGGTGTTATGTTAGCATTCCGATGAGCCATGGAACCGCAAGCATCGCTGTAAAAAAGGGAGACTACTTGTGATTGAACCAGTAGAAGAAGAGAGCTTAAATAGAAAGAAGAAGATGTAGAAGAAGAGTCATAACCAACTGATATTGTGGTACACGTGCTAGCCGGCTACTCAAATCCACAAACGATGAAAGTTGAAGGCCATCTCAAACAATAATCGATCACTATTCTCATCGACACGGGCAGCACTAATAACTTCCTAAATAGTAAGGTTGCTGCTCGGATGGCACTCCACATCAAAGGTTGCAACAAGTTCGACGTAAAGGTCACCGACAGCCGAATCCTAAAGTGTGACCAAAGATGCCCGCAAGTGAAACTATTACTACAAGACCAAGAAATTGTCACCAACTTCTTCCTCCTATCAATTGATGATTATGAGGCCATGCTGGGCATAGAATGGTTAAGATGCTAGGTGACATCTCTTGGAACTTTTCCAAATTAATAATGAAATTCTACTACAAAGGAAAATAGGTCATCCTACGCGGGAAGCGCGGAAGCAACGTAACCACCATTTCGACACAACGAATGGTGAAAGTTTTACACAAGATAAATGGTGGCTTTTTGATGCATCTCCAGAAGCAACCAGAGGGGAAGAAAATAGAAATTGAAGATCAAAATCTTGTCTAATTGCTTGCTGAATTTAACGATGTTTTTGTTAAACCGCACGGTCTTCCTCCTACTTCGTAATATGACCATCGAATTCTAATTCTTCTAGGCAAACCACCAGTGAACACTCGGTCATACCACTATCTTCACCTCCAAAAGGATGAAATTGAAAAGATTGTAAAGAAGATTCTTGAAATAGGGGTGATTTGGCCAAGTTGCAGCTCCTATTCCTCACCGGTACTACTTGTACACAAGAAGGACAAAACTTGGTGGATGTGTATCGACTATCGAGCTCTAAATGGCATTACCATGAAGGATAAGTACCCAATACCAGTGGTGGATGAACTTCTTGATAAGTTAAAAAGAGCTCGAGTCTTCACGAAGTTGGACCTCCGATCCGGTTATACCAAATTCGAGTATGTGAAGACGACATTCTAAAAATTGCTTTTCGCACATATAACGACCATAATAAATTCTTGGTAATACCTTTTGGACTCACTAATGCTTCTTCAACCTTCCAAAGTCTCATGAACGATATTTTTCAGAGCTTTCTTCGCAAATTTGTGCTAGTATTTTTTGATGATATTCTCATTTACAGCCCGTATCTTGAGACTCACTTTTAGCACTTGCGATTTGTTCTAACGATCCTTCAGGAGAATACTCTTTTTGTTATGCTATCAAAGTGTAGCTTTCTCCAGCAAAAAGTAGAGTATCTTGGGCACATAATATCATAAGGAGTGGCAGTAGACCCAACAAAAATTGAAGCAATGCAGGGCTAGCCGAAACCTACAAATGTGAAATTGTTACGTGGGTTCCTTAGACTAACGGGCTACTACTAAAAATTTGTGAATGACTATGGGAAGATCAATGCCCCCCTCACTTCTTTATTGAAAAAAGATGTCTTTCAATGGTTAGACGAAGCCTCTGCTGCCTTCAATAAATTTAAGGAAGCCATGATGATGACATCGGTGCTAACACTACCAGATTTCAGTTGACCCTTCATCATTGAGGCCGACGCATCTGGAGTCGGAATTAGAGCTGTTCTCATGCAAGATGGTCGACCACTTGCATACACCAGTAAGGTGTTATCTCCCTTCCATCAAAAAATATCTATCTATAAGAAGGAGATGCTCGCCATAATGCACGCAGTAACAAAGTGGAGACCTATTAGGACTCTAGCTATGAGAGTCTTAATTTAGTTTCATTGATAAGGGCATTCATGTAAATCCTATCTAGCTGACCCCTATTAAAGAGGTAAAGAGGCCGACTAGGTTAGGGTTAGGTTGCTTCTTAGAGAAGGAGTCCTATTAGAAGTAGAAGTCCTATTAGAAGTAGGAGTCCTATTAGGGAAAGAGTTCTATTAGAATTAGGAGTCCTACTAGAGAAGGAGTCATAATTAAAAGTAGGAGTTGGTTAGAAGTAGAAGTCTTGAGTAAGAGTCCTATTAGGATTTGGAGTTTAGAAGCCCTATAAATAACTATGTATTTACCCTCTTTTTATAAAGGAATAGATCAATCTTTTAGTAGCCTTTGAGCAGCAACTTGGAGAAAGGAACCCCTATAGAGTTCCAAGGAGGTCGATCCCCTATATAGATCAACCTCAAGTTTAGAATCTACAAGGGTTCTAATACTTGGTATCAGAGCAATGTTCTTGGCATCTCGCTACCCGTTCATAGCCATCCACCAGCCCTCCACAATTGCCTAAAGCAATTTCCACAAATGCTTAAAAGATCATTGTCGAATTCCATCGTCATCTCCACCACCGCAGATCTTCCTTTGATCTTCCCATGATTGCAACATGTTCTAGTTACCTACCTTATTGCTGCTGCAATTTAGTTATCCTTATTCAAAAAATCCAAAAAATTCATTCCTATATTGCTGTATAAACTTTTCATAGCAAAGTTTTTATCTCTACAACGAAAGTTACACTGCAGAATTTCAACCGCATAGCACTGTCTTTTTGATTTTGCTACTGTGTTTTTTCTATCCAAATCTCTACAAAATTTTTATGATGGCTTTAACACTTCCTAACAGTGGTTTTCCCTTTGGTTTTGTCAAAAATTCTCAATATAAACCACTTATCTTGTACGTCCAAACTGCTACACTTTAGACATAAAAATCTGCTATAGTACTTCTCCGTGATCCTCAATTTTGCCAAACTTCTTGTTGTCGTTTCTTTCTACGAAATTTTTAACAGCATTACCTCTCCCTTACTAGTAGATTCTTTTTATGTTTTGCTTGAATCTCTATTGAAAGTTTCTAAAAAAAATTACATATTTACTGCTGAAATTTATTCGGTAAAAATTCTGGTGCTGCACCTTTGTCCTTTTTCTCCTCTGTAACCTACCAAACCCTAGCCACCTTACTACGACCAACCAAGATGTCTTTAGGGCATTCATCTAGCCTTAAGATTCAGCCATCATAACCTAGTTTTATAACTCTAATAGCATTAAAAACTACAGCCCAAAACAGTAAACCATTACAGCCAAACCCTTCTATCACCAATCTATTATCCGAACTTTCCACCACCCCACGCCATTAACCTATCAATAGAAAAAAGACAAGGGCATCTCTAATCCACAGGCATATGCTATGGCTTCTCAAGATCCAATTGATGCCAAATTTGAAGCATGGGAATCTCGGATTGAATCACGGCTTGAATCGCGCTTGGAAGACAAATTGCGCGCTTTGTTTGCAGAATTCAGAATTGGACAACCACCGAGTCCAACCAAATTGCAGCAAGGAGAGAATTTAGAAAGGACCCCAGAGAAGGAGGGATAGTCTCGGACATGCTTCAGCCATGCATGAGGGTGGACTTCCCACAATGAGAAAAAGGAGACCCGGCGGGGTGGATTTCGCACGCCTAACTGTCACGAACGGTCGTCACACACTCGCAGCAACTTCGTTCAACGTTCCGTTCGTCGCTTGCCCATGCTTGTACATATCCTTGGCAGCCTATTTTGCCATGTTTTGGTGTGTTTTTCCTTGTAAAAATGTACAAAACAGTAGCTGCAGTGCTGCAGAACGATCGCTCGTTGCATCGCCCAGAAACCCAAAAACAGCCCCATTTTCGTGTGCCACGGGCTGATTTCTGCAGCCCGCGGCCACGAAAATTTTGTCAGCCATCTCAGCACCCTGGAACCCCCCGGGTGGCACATGGCTGGATGGGTCTTCAGTATAGTGTCGGGCGTTGAACACTTTCACAAGTTTGCACGTCAACTTGACGGAAACTTGCCTTCGCGCCCGGCACTTGGGGAGTAGTTGTTTGCGGACTTGCAGCTGCTCATTCATCCTTCTAAAGTCCTCATTTTCCTCATCTCTTTCTTTGCTTTCATGCACTCTAAGTGCTCGCTCAATTACTTGAAAAGCTTCCCTTTTCGTGAGACATCGGGACTTGTCCGCCGCTCGTTCCAATAACTAATCAACTTCTCTTTTTACAGGTCCTACGGGACCTACACGAGGTTGCAACTCGGCTAACCCTTTGCGGACACGTATGTCGCAAGGGCGCCTCAAGACTTAGGCAATTCCAGCTAAGTCCGATCGAAATGGGCGTAAGGGTGCTTCTCGACTTAGACATCTCGTGCTAAGTCCGTGTTTGCCACACGGGGTGCCTCACCACTTAGGCAATTCTAGCTAAGTACGTGACATTGTGGTATCAGAGCAGGCATGTAATCTGAGCAAGCAGCGAAGAAACTTCGCAATCTCGCTATGGCAAAACAACGTGGTGAGTCGAGCAAAATAGGGCAAGCCGGAATGTTGCCCCAAACAGCTGCAGGCGGGCTGCATGTGCAAACTCGCTCTCTCGCTGCGGGAGCCGCTCATGAGGAGCGGGGCAGCGAGCATGATGAGCGAGAAGTAGGCTACTCACCACGAGCGGAGGAGGCATAATCTGGAGCACCAACCGGAAGAAAGAGCCACAGGAAGAGGATCACAGCGGCGAAAACCCGCTTGGATGTTCTTGAAGAGAGCTTGGACGAACTCTACCAAGGCCAAAGTAGGCTTCTTGGCGTAGAGAGCTCGCAAGAAGAAGCTGAATCCCGGATCGACAAGGTTGAAGCCTTAGTCGATCGACTGACAGATGACACAAAGGACTCCGTGCAACATTTGCAAGAGATGGTGACGGAACTCACTTCCAGAGTTGCAATGCTCACAAGGGCGTTGAATGCGGGGGAGGCAACGCCCGCGTTGCACCGACACAAAGCTTCAGGGCGCCTGACCCACATTGTTATGAGGGTGCTAGAGATGCAAAGGAGCTCAAGAATTTTTTGTTTGATATGGAACAGTACTTCCGAGCTACGAGGCCAGACTCTGAGGACACCAAAGTTTCGATAGCGACTATGTATCAGAACGGAGATGCAAAGCTTTGGTGGAGAACGCGTTGGGAAGAGATTCAGCAAGGTCGATGCCGAGTGGACACATGGGATGACTTGAAGCATGAGTTGAGAACTCAATTCCTACCCGAGAACACTGAGTTCATCGCAAGGAGGAAGTTGAGACAACTCCACCAAACGACTTCCATTCGGGACTATGTGAAGCAATTTTCTGCACTAATGTTAGACATTCAAGATATGTCTAAAAAAGATAAGTTGTTCAACTTTCTTGATGGCCTGAAGCCATGGGCTCAACAGGAACTTCATCGACGGAATGTCACTGATTTGGTCGGAGCAATTGCAACCACAGAAAGGCTTACCGACTTTGCTTCTTCAGAGGACCCAAGGAAGAAGAAGCAGTCCACAGGAAATCACCAACCAAGGCACCCTCCTGGGAAGGAACCTAGGGGTGAGCAAAGGAAGAAGAGTTTTCATAAGGGGCCGAACTCAAACAGTAGGGCCTCAAAACCTAGGAGATGTTTCTTGTGCGGAGGACCACACAGTGTATGGGAGTGCCCGCAAAAACAGGCACTCAATGCCTTGTCGGCTTCCATCAAACCCCCTAAGCCAGACAAGGGCAAGGCAGTTGCCCTCAGTTCGAGTAGCTCCGAGTCGGGTAGCGACGATAAGAAGTCGCAAGGACCCCGAATGGGTGCAATGCATTTGTTGAATGCATTGTGGGGTCAAGTGGGGGAGAATATAAAGCCGAAGCAACAGAAAGCAGGAAATAGTGAGCTAATGTATGTGAACATCAGACTCAATGGCCAAACCACCCGTGCAATAGTGGACACGGGTGCTACCCATAACTTCATTGCCGACCGAGAAGCAAAGCGACTTGGACTAATCTTAGAGAAGAACCCAAGTCGAATGAAGGCGGTTAACTCGGAGGCTAAGCGAATCTCTGGGCTAGTAAAGGGAGTCTCCATCAAGATCGGATCGTGGAGCGGGCGCACAAACATGATGGCGGTGCCATTGGATGACTTCCAGGTGATTCTTGGAATGGAGTTCATGCATGCAGCAAAGTTGGTGCCGATGCCGTTCCTAGACTCCATATGTCTAATGGGAGGTGACAACCCCTGTGTGGTTTCTGTCACTCGAAGAGGAACCCAGGATCCCCAACAACTATCGGCATTACAACTGAAGAAGGGTGTACGCAAAGGAGAGTTAACCTTTGTGGCTGCGATGAAGCTAGAAACACTCGATGGGGAGGCCTGTAAAGAACCTGCTACGGTGGCAAATGTCCTGAAGGAGTTCGAAGATGTTATGCCACCTGAGTTACCGAAAACTCTGCCACTACGTAGAGGCGTCAATCATCTTATTGAGCTGGAGCTAGGAGTGAAGCCTCCAAATGAGACCACCATACCGCATGCCCCCTCCCGAGTTGGCGAGCTCGAAGCGATTAGATGAGCTGCTAAGCGGTGGTCTCATTCGTAGTTCCAAAGCACCATTCGGAGCTCCAGTTCTCTTCCAGAAGAAACAAGATGGGAGTCTCCGACTATGCGTCGATTATCGAGCCCTTAACAAGGTGACTGTGAAGAACAAATATCTCATCCCTCTCATTGCGGACTTGTTCGATCAACTGGGCAAAGCAAAGTATTTCTCAAAACTCGACCTTCGGTCGGGGTATTGGCAGGTGCGTATTGCTGAAGGTGATGAAGCGAAGACTACCTGTGTGACCAGGTATGGAGCGTTTGAGTTCTTGGTGATGCCTTACGGCTTAACCAATGCTCCAGCCACATTCTGCACTCTTATAAACTAGCTATTCAAGGAGTATCTGGACAAGTTTGTGGTTGTCTACTTGGACGATATCGTCATCTATAGCCAAACACTTGAGGAGCATATTGAACACCTCCAAACAATCTTCAAAGTTCTCATGGAGAATTCTTTGTTCGTAAAAAGAGAAAAGTGCTACTTTGCTCAGAAAGAGATCTTATTCTTGGGGCATCGGATCGACGACGGTTCCATTCAGATGGATAAAGCAAAGGTGCAAGCAGTTGTGGACTGGCAAACTCCAAGGAAGGTGCCTAAACTGAGATCCTTCCTTGGGTTTGTGAACTACTATCGACGCTTCATATGGGGGTATTCGAAGTGTGCAACTCCACTAACAGAGTTGCTGAAGAAAGAGCAACCTTGGAGATGGTCCGACAAATGTGAAGCGACATTCCAAGACCTAAAGGCTGCCATTTTGGAAGAACCAGTGCTCAAATTGCTAGACTATGGGAAGCCCTTCGAAGTCCATACAGATGCTTTAGACTTCGCTATTGGGGGAGTACTCATGCAGGAGGGCCATCCGGTGGCCTATGAAAGTTGTAAGCTCAACGAGACAGAGCGGCGGTATCCCGTGCATAAGAAGGAGATGACAGCGGTGATCCACTGCTTACGAGTGTGGCGACACTACCTTCTCGGATCGCGATTTGTACTAAGGACAGACAACATCGCTTTGAGTTACTTCTAGACTCAAAAGAAACTCTCCCCAAAGCAGGCACAATGGCAGGACTTCCTGGCGGAATTTGACATGGCAATGGAGTACAAACCTGGAAGAGCAAATGTCGTAGCTGATGCCTTGAGTCGAAAAGTGGAGGCCGTGAATGCTATGCAACTAGAGGGCAGAGGCCAAACAAGTCAGTTGCAATCCAACTTCCTTTCCCGAATCAAGGATGGACTGTACAGTGATCCCCAAGTAGTAACCTTGATGCAATTGATCTAAGAAGACAAGGCACGATAATTTTGGGTCCAAGAGGGATTCGTCTACACCAAAGGGAATAGAGTTTATATTCCTCGGGTGGATAATCTGAGGCGTGAGCTTTAGAAGGAGTGTCACGATTCCCTTTAGGCAGGACATTCGAGTATTCATCGAACATTGGCTCTCATGGAGAGGGCCTTCTATTGGCTAAAGATGGGGACAGATGTGGAGGAATATGTTCGGACGTGCCTAACTTGTCAACAAAACAAAGTAGAGCAACGGAAGCCGGTGGGACTTTTAGAGCCGTTGCCTGTACCAGAAAGGCCGTGGGAGAGCATTTCTCTGGACTTCATATCTAGCTTGCCGACAGTAGGGGGACTCGGATAGATACTTGTGGTGGTCGACCGATTTTCGAAGTATGTAACTTTCATTGCCGCACCCCTACACTGTTCAGCAAAGGAAGCGGCAAAGCTAATGATGAAGAATGTGGTGAAGTATTGGGGAGTCCCGCATAATATTATAAATGATCGAGATGCTCAATTTCTGGGACGATTCTGGACTAAGTTGTTCAAATTATTGGGGTCGAAGTTATACTTCTCCACGAGCCTCCACCCCCAGACGGATGGCCAAACTGAGAGAATAAACTCGCTCCTAGAGCAATATCTTCGGCACTACGTGAGTGCCAACCAACGAGATTGGGTGAAGTTGTTCGACATAGCCCAATTCTCCTACAACCTGCAGCGGAGCTCTGCATCCAACAAGAGCCCCTTTGAGATCATCACTGGACAACAACCATCGACTCCTCACACTTTGGCTATTGGATACACAGGGAGTAGTCCGTCCACATATCACTTGGCGAAAGAATGACATCAAAATGTAGATATTGCGTGGGCCTACTTGGAGAAGGCGACCAGAAAGATGAAGAAGTGGGCAGACTTGGGAAGGCGACCCCAGGAATACAAAGTCGGCAATTTGGTGTTGGTGAAGCTCCAACCAGCATCACTCCAATTCTTTAGAAACAAGGTGCATAAAGGATTGGTGCGCAAGTATGATGGCCCCTTCCCAATTATCAGTAGGGTGGGCAACGTTTCCAACAAGTTGCAACTACCGGCGTGGCTCAAGATTCATAATGTTTTCCATGCCAGCAACTTGAAAGCCTACCATTCCGATCCGTAAGATGCTTCTCGAGGCATTTCAACTCGTCAACCTCCCACCAGAGCTTCCTACGAGAAGCGAGTTGAAATCATTTTAGCAGATCGCAGGACAAGGCTACCCAATGGAGCTGAACAGATTGAATACTTGGTGAAGTGGCGAAAACTTCCCAAAACTGAAGCCAGTTGGGAACCAGAAGACACCCTCTGACATGAAGAAGCAGCTATCAAAGCCTACCAAAGAGTGTCAACGAGGGCGTCGACAGCTTAAGTGGGGGAGAATGTCACGAACGGTCGTCGCACACTTGCAGCAACTTCGTTCAACGTTCCGTTCGTCGCTTGCCCATGCTTGTACATATCCTTGGCAGCCTATTTTGCCATATTTTGGTGTGTTTTTCCTTGTAAAAATATATGAAATAGCAGCTGCAGCGCTGTAGAATGATCGCTCGCTGCATCTGCCCAGAAACCCAAAAATAGCCCCGTTTTCGTGTGCCACGGGCTGATTTCTGCAGCGCGCGGCCACGAAAATTTTGTCAGCCATCTCAGCACCCTGGAACCCCTCGGGTGGCACATGGCTGGATGGGTCTTCAGTATAGTGTCGGGCGTTGAACACTTTCACAAGTTTGCACGTCAACTTGACGGAAACTTGCCTTCGCGCCTAGCACTTGGGGAGTAGTTGTTTGCGGACTTGCAGCTGCTCATTCACCCTTCTAAAGTCCTCATTTTCCTCCTCTCTTTCTCTGCTTTCATGCACTCCAAGTGCTCGCTCAATTGCTTGAAAAGCTTCCCTTTTCGTGAGACGTTGGGACTTGTCCGCCGCTCGTTCCAATAACTAATCAACTTCTCTTTTTACAGGTCCTACGGGACCTGCACGAGGTTGCAGCTCGGTTGACCCTTTGTGGACGCGTATGTCGCAAGGGCGCCTCAAGACTTAGGCAATTCTAGCTAAGTCCGATTGAAGTGGGTGCAAGGGTGCTTCTCGACTTAGACATCTCAAGCTAAGTCCGTGTTTACCGCACAGGGTGCCTCACCACTTAGGCAATTCTAGCTAAGTGCGTGACATAACATTACTTTCGCTACTACCGAACGTCGGATAATGCTATGGTGGAGATTGTTGCCATCCACCTTGAAGGAGATGCTATTCAATGGTACAATTGGCTAGAATATAATCATGGGGCTCTGACATGGAATCAATTTAAGAACGCACTGCTGAACCGTTTCGGACCTACGGAGTATGAAAATACTGACGGCCAACTCGCAAAGATTCGACAAACCTCTATGATTCAATAGTACCAAACTAGGTTTGAGAAGCTATCCTACCTTACTCATGATTGGACTGACCTGACCGTCAATTATTAGGAACATTCATCGAAAGACTCAAGCCAGAGATAAAAGGGGAAGTTAAGGTGCGGCAGCCCTGTACCGTAATGGCTGCAATTTCTTTTGCCCAAATACACGAAGAATGGCTCAGCCAAGATGCTCAGAGGATGAGAACCACTCCTAGACCCATAGCATATAAACTTCCTTCTACTCCCAGCCATCCTTCGCTGCCAAAAAAATTGACAAGAGAAGAACTACGTGACCGATCAGTAAAAGGTCTTTGTTGGCATTGCGACGAGTCGTGGAACCATGATCATCACTGCAAAAGGAACCGCCTCCTACTGATTGAACCTCTTGAAGACATAGAGGAGGAGATCTAATAGCATAAGGAAGAGGTCGCAGATGAAGAATAGCAACCAATTGATATTACGATGCATGCCCTTGCCGGTTACGCGAACCCGCAAACAATGAAAGCGAGAGGATTTCTGAAGCAATAACTAATCACCATTCTTATTGACACCGGGAGTACTAAAAATTTTATGAACAGCAAGGTTGCTGTCCAGATGGCCTTACCTATTGAGAATTGCAGCAGGTTTGATATTAAGGTCACAGATGGACGAATTTTGAAGTGTGATCGTAGGTGCCCATGGGTGAACTACAAGACCAAGAGATAATTGCATTTTTTTTCTCCTCCCTCTTAATGATTATGAGGTTGTGCTTGACATTGAATGGTTGATGACATTAGGTGATATTTCCTAGAATTTTTTGAAATTAATTATGAAATTTTACAGTAAGGGGAAACAGGTGATACTGTGTGGGAAACGTAGGGGTGACGTAACAACGATTTGTACACAACAAATAGAGAAAGTTTTGCACAAAATATGCAGTGGCTTTTTGGTACAACTTGAGCAGTAATCTAAGGGAGAGCTAACCAAATTTGAAGATCCAAACCTACTTCCCTTGCTTGCTGAATTTTCGAATATATTTGACGAACCACGCGGCCTACCTCCTAACCGTCGACATGATCATCGTATACCAATTCTTCCAGGCAACCTCCAGCAAATACTCAGCCATATCGGTATCCATATCTCCAAAAAGATGAAATAGAAAGGATTGTAAAAGAAATGCTTGAAACAGGAGTTATTCAGCCAAGTTGCAGCCCCTACTCTTCATTGGTGCTTCTTGTACGAAAGAAAGATGGAACATGACGAATGTGAGTTGATTACCGAGCTCTCAATGGCATAACTGTCAAGGACAAGTACCCTATTCTAGTAGTAGATGAATTGCTTGATGAATTAAAGGGAGCACGAGTCTTCATAAAGCTGGACCTTCAATCCGGGTATCATCAAATATGAGTGTGTGAAGAAGACATACTGAAAACTATCTTTTGAACGCACAATGGTCACTATGAATTTCTGGTAATGCCCTTTGGTCTCACCAATGCTCCCTCCACCTTCTAGAGCCTTATGAATGATATTTTCCAGAGTTATCTTCGTAAGTTTGTGCTGGTTTTCTTCGACGATATCCTTATTTACAGCCCTTCTCTTGAAAGTCATATTCAGCATTTATGACTTGTTTTGACGATTTTGCAAGAACATGTTCTTTTTTGTCAAAAAAATGAAGTGCAACTTTCTTCAACAAAAGGTGGAATATCTTAGGTATATCATATCAGAGGAAGAGGTGGCAGTGGACCCCTCCAAAATTGAAGCAATACAGAACTGGCTGACCCCGAGGAACATAAAATCGCTGCGCGGCTTTCTTGGTTTAACAGGTTACTATCGTAAGTTCATAAAAAACTATGGAAAGATCAGTGCACCCCTTACTTCCTTGCTAAAAAAAGATGCTTTCTAGTGGTCAGACAAAGCCACCATCACCTTTGACGAACTTAAAGTCGCAATGATAACAACACTCGTACAAGCGTTACCCGACTTCGGTAAGACTTTTATTATTGAAGCCGATGCCTCCGGAGTCGGAATTGGTGCTATACTAATGCAAGATGGCCACTCCGTCATTTATACCAGTAAGGCATTATCTCCTTCCCATCTCAAGATGACTAATTACGACAAAGAGATGCTCGCGATTGTGCATGCAGTGTCCAAATGGAGATCGTACTTGATCGGGCGATGCTTTCAAATCAAGATCGACCATAAAAGCCTAAAATATTTCTTAGAGCAGAAGATATCTTCCCCCGAGTAGCAAAAATGGGTAATAAAGCTTCTTGGATATGATTATGAAATAACTTACAAAAAGGGGAAAGATAATGTTGTTGTAGATGCGCTTTTGCGACTACCTGAGCAAGCTGAATTTTCGGTTGTTTCACTTCCGACCAGCGACTTCCTTAAGGATATTAGGAAAGAATGGCAAGATGATCTAGAAATGAGTAAATCAAAAAAAAATTAGAGGAAGCACCAAGCTTCGTGGCTCATTACAGTTGGGACTCAAAAGACTTGCGATATAAGGGACGCATTGTGTTGATGCCAAATTCTACTTGCATAAAGACCATCCTTCAAGAGATGCATTCCACACCGGCAACTGGGCACTCTAGGTTCCTTAGAACCTATAAAAGAATTAAACAAAATTTTTATTAGGTAGGGATGAAAAATATTATTGCTGAATTTGTAGCACAATGTGATGTATGTCAACGACATAAAGGTGAGACAGTGGCAAGTCTTGGAAAGCTACAATCTCTACCCATCCCAGAATCAATATGGACTAATATATCAATGGATTTCATCGAAGGGCTTACCTCATCACACGGAAAAGGTATAATTTTTATCGTGATTGATCGCCTTACAAAGTATGCTCACTTTTGTGCCATCCGTAATCCCTACACTACTTTTAGTATTGCTCGAATCTTTATGGAGAATATTATAAAATTACATGGGATGCCGAGATCTATTGTAAGTGATCGTGATAGGGCCTTCACGAGTAAATTTTGGACAGAGTTATTCTAGATGCAGGGCACTAAATTAAAGATAAGTATGGCATATCACCCACAAACCGACGGGCAAACTGAAGTGGTGAATAGGTGTTTGGAGACATACCTCAGATGTTTCACCAGTGACCGACCAAAAGAATGGACAAAGTGGCTTCCCTGGGCCAAGTGGTGGTATAATACAACTTATCATTCATCCATAAAATATACTCCCTATGAGGCCATGTATGGCCGACCCCCCTTGTAATTCCAAAATATGTGTTGGGCACCTCTAAAGTAAAACAAGTAGACAATGAATTACAGGACAGAGACAAAATGCTGAAGTTGCTAAAAGATAATCTCACTGTAGCACAAGTAATGATGAAATAGCAATATGATCAATACAAAGGCGAAAGAGAATTTTTAGTAGGAGATTGGGTCTTCCTACGGCTCCAGCCATACAAGCAAACATCAATCCAAACCAGAGCATCTATAAAGCTTACACCTTGGTTCTATGGACCCTACTAGATTTTAGAGCACATCAGAGTATTAGCATACAAATTGGACTAACCTGCCAGCTCATGAATCCATCTAGTCTTCCATGTATCGTGTTTAAAGCTCAAGTTGGGACAACATGAGATAGCCCAAAGCCATCTACCAAATATAACTACCTAAGGAGAGCTCTAGACCCAACCAAGTGCCATTATTGATCGATGGATCGTGACTCGATGGCGATGACTTGCTACTGACGAACCTACCAGTAGAAGATGTCACTTGGGAGAACTATGATGACTTGAAGATCAAATTCCTAGAATTCATGGAACATCAACCTCGAGGACAAGGCTAATTTGAAAAGGGTGGGTCTGTTAGGACTCTAGCTATGAGAGTCCTAATTTAATTTTATTGATAAGAGCATTCATGTAAATCCTATCTAATCGACCCCTATTAAAGAGGTGATTAGGCCAGCTAGGTTAGGGTTATGTTGTTTCTTAGAGAATGAGTCCTATTAGAAATAGGAGTTCTATTAGAGAAAGAGTCCTATTAGAAGTAGAAGTCCAATTAGAGAAAGAGTCATATTAGAATTAGGAGACCTACTAGAGAAGGAGTCCTAATTAGAAGTAGGAGTTAGTTAGAAGTAGGAGTCTTGAGTAATAGTCCTATTAGGAGTTGTGGTTTAGAAGCCCTATAAATAGCCATGTATTTATAGATCAATCTTTTAGCAGCCTTTGAGCAGCAACTTGGAGAAATGGACCCCTATAGAGTTCCAAGAAGGCCGATTCCCAATAGAGATCAACCCCAAGCTTAGAATCCGCAAGGGTTCTAACAAGACCCTACCTAATCGGCTGGCGATTTCAGATTAAAACTGACTATAGAAGCCACAAGTACCTTTTGGAGCAGAAGATATCATCCTCGGAGTAGCAAAAATGGGTAAC
Source organism: Musa beccarii (assembly GCA_024322285.1). Taxonomy (NCBI): domain Eukaryota; kingdom Viridiplantae; phylum Streptophyta; class Magnoliopsida; order Zingiberales; family Musaceae; genus Musa; species Musa beccarii. Next base: position 30,638,172 of record CM044399.1, on the reverse strand, counting down.
CAAACTTCTAGGATTTTATTATGAAATTATTTACAAGAAGGGGAAAGAAAACGTTGTTGTAGATGCACTCACACAGCTACCTGAGCAAGCTGAATTTTCAGCCATCTCTCTTCCAACCACTAGCTTCCTCAAGGACATTAGGGAGGAATGGAAGAAGGATCCAGAGACCAGCAACATCATTAAAAAATTGGAGGAGGATCCAAGTGCAATAGCTCACTATACTTTAGATTCGAGAGATCTATGCTACAAAGGTCGTATTGTGCTTATACCCATCTCCCCTTGCATCAAAGTCATTTTGCACAAAATGCACTCCACACCTTCAGCAGGGCACTTCGGATTTCTGAGAACCTATAAAAGAGTGAAGCAAAATTTTTATTGGAGAAGGATGAAAAAAATTATTTCTGAATACGTGGCACAATGTGATGTATGTCAACAGCATAAGGGTGAAACAGTGACGAGTCCAGGGAAACTACAACCACTACCCATATCGGGCTCAGTGTGGACTAATATCTCCATGGACTTCATCAAAGGGCTGCCACCTTCTAAAGGTAAAAGTACAATCCTCGTGGTGGTTGTTCTACTTACGAAATATGCTCATTTTTGTGCTGTGCGAAATCCCTACACTACTGCTAGTATTGCTTAAATTTTCATAGAAAATATCGTTAAATTACATGGGATGTCAAGGTCCATTGTAAGTGATCATAATAGGGTCTTCACTAGTAAATTTTAGATCTAGTTATTTCAATTATAGGGCACCAAACTTAAAATGAGCATAACATATCATCCATAAACTGATAGCCAAACAGAAATGGTGAACAAGTGTTTAGAGATGTACCTTAGGTGTTTCGCGAATGACCAGCCAAAAGAGTAGCAAAATGGCTCCCCTAAGCCGAATGGTGATATAATACTAGATATCATTCATCTATAAAATGTACCCCATATGAAGCACTGTATGGTCGGCTGGCCCTTGTGATTCCAAAGTATGTAATTGGCTTGGCCAAGGTAGATCAGGTCGACTAAGATTTAATTGATAGGGACAAACTCCTACAACTGCTAAAGGATAATCGCTCTACCGCTCAAGCCAAAATGAAGTAGCAAGCCAACACACGACGAAGCGAAAAAAATTTTTCAATAGGAGATTGGGTTTATCTTCGTCTACAGCCATACAAGCAACTATCCATCAATACACGAGCCTCCATGAAGCTATCCCTATGTTTTTATGGGCCCTATCAGATCACATAGCGTATTGGAGCCATGGCGTACAGACTTAAATTGTCTTAGGATGCCAAAATTCATATTGCCTTCCGTGTGTCACGCCTAAAGCCCAAGTTGGGAGAACACGAGTTACCCTAGATTCAACTGTCCAACACTACTGATGATGGAGATATTCAAGCCCAACCACAAGCCATCATCGATCGCAAAATCATGATGCGTCGTCGACGTCCCTCTACTAAAGTACTAGTGCATTGGAATAATTTACCACTTGAAAATACCACATGGGAATCATATGAGGAGCTGAAGACCTAGTTCCCTGAGTTCATAGAACCTCAACCTTGAGGACAAGGCTGATTTGAAGATGGCGGGCTTGATAGGACCCTAGTAGGGTTGGGTCCTACTCAACCAAGCAGCAGCTAATAAAAACCCTGTGAGATTGTAATAAACCCCACCTAACCATCTCTATTCTATAAAGAAGAATGGCTATGGTTTATAGTTGGGCCTTTGGGCTTCCTAGCCACCGTCCCCCTTTACTAGGCTAGTTGGCTAGGGTTAAGGGCAAAAAGGATATTTTACTTAGGAAGCAGCCACTAGGGCTAGGGTTTGGAGTCCTATATAAGCATGTAGCCTCCACCTCTTTTGAATAAGAAAGATCAATCTATAATTGCTGCCACTAAGCCGACCACTTGGAGGGTGGAACCCCAATAGCATTCCAAGGGTTGATCCCCCTCAAAGATCAATCTACATAGAATTCCTTTGGGGTTCTATCACTAAGCCAGAAGGAGTTCTGATAGGTATGACTCATGGCCAACTCGATATTGGGCCTAGAGGGTCACACACATTTGATAGATGCTACGACGAGTAAAGATTCGGATATGAGATATCCGCTGAGGTCCCATCTTATTGGATATCCAGTAAGCTTCTGAATTATTGGATTCTATGGATGAGATCTAATAAGAGCCTATGAGGGATTATTGGGTAGAGATTCACTAATCTAAAAGGCCTGAGTAATTGGATAGAGATCTAGTACCAAATAAGGTATGATCCATTAGGGTTAAGTTGATATGGGGCCTCTATAAGTAGGAGGAAACTAAAGGCCCATAGGCTAAAGCTCTTTTGACTGTCATCTCCTATGGTTCTCTCCCTCTCTTCTCCTCAACCAGCAACCCCTATTTAGGCCGTGTGGATAACAAGAAGGGCTGACCCCTTCTTGATTGTGTGGTGCGCATAGTAGGGAGATTTGTGCAGCGATTTGAGGAGCGTCTTCGCAGCTCCTGCCATGTGGATCACTTCTAGAGAGGATAACACTTGATCTTCTTTATTCTTTCCTATAGATCTGTAGGATTTAGAGATATACACTCTCTCTAGGTAACACATCTTTCTTATATGCGTAGTTTTAGATTTTATGGGTTTTTACACACTAATCTTCATATGATGATAAGAACTTTATTTTCTTTGGAAATATGGCATTTTTATTTTCTATTTTTCCACTGCGCATGTGATGTTGCTCTAGTTTTCCCAATAATTACTTCCTTCGGATTTAAGGAGAATACTGTTGATTAGTGCATATATTTGAAGGTAAGTGGGAGCTAGTTTATTATATTGGTTATATATATAGATGATATTTTACTTACCAATAGTGATCTTAGTTTATTGCACAAAACCAAGATATTTCTTAGGAAAAACTTTAAGATTGTTGATATAAATGAGGTAGCCTATGTTGTTGGTAATGAGATATTTAGAGATAAATCACAAGAATTATTAAGATTGTTTTAAAAAAGAATATATTAATTATATCTTAGAGTGATTTAATATGCAGTTTTACTCAACTAATGATACACCTATTACTGGAGGTGAAAATTTTAGTCAAAACCAATGCTCAAAAAATGACTTAGAAAGGAATCAAATGAAGAATATTCCTTATAGATATGTAGTTGAAAGTCTATTATATGCTCAAACCTGTACAAGACTATATATTAGTTTTGTAGTTACAATACTAGGTAGATACCATAGCAACCCAGGAATATAACATTAGAAAGCTACAAAGAAAGTAATGAAATATCTATATGGGATAAAAGATTATCTACTTACATATAGGAGATCAGATCAGCTTGAAGTGATGGGATATTTAGATGCTGATTTTGTAAATTACCTCGACAGTAGAAAGTCCACTTTAGCATTTGTATTCATGTTAGTTGGTGGGGCAATTTCTTAGAAAAATACAAACCAATCACTTATTACATCATCAACAATGGAAGCTGACTTTGTAGCATACTTTGATGCCACAAATTAAGCTTTATAGCTACGAAATTTCATCTCAGGACTTAGTATAATCGACTCAATTGTCCAACCATTGAAGATATTTTTTGATAATACTATAGCGATTTTCTTCTCTAAGAATTATAAGTACTCTAGTAGTTCCAAACACATCGAGATAAAGTATGTGGTGATTAAAGAAAAAATTCAGAAATAATAATTGTCAATTGAGAACCTGAGCACCACTATGATGATTGTTGATCCATTTACTAAAGCTTTACAATATAAAATATTTAAAGAACATGTTCTTAGAATGAGGCTTGTGAGCAAGCTATAAAAGATATGGTGATGCATGTTTAGGTGGATACTGTTATTGATATTTCTTTTGCATGTTTAGGTGGATGCATGTTATAGTTGAATATAATAATAAAATTATCTTAACAAGACAAATTACAAGGGTCATTATGAATTATATAAGGAAAGGTTAATAATGTTATGGTACATAAAAGGAAGTGTGGGATTGATGATATACAACCACTATGACTCGCATTGATAGTTGAACTGAATATAGTATTATTTTACTTGTTAAACATATTAGCTTATTTTTAAAATTCATGGCCTTGTATAAAATGCTTTTTAAAATTTTTCAGAATCCAATTAGGTAAAATTATTTTTAAACAAATTTTATTTTATTTATTTTGATTTTGAATATCTTTTATATATTATCAATTAATAGGCTAAGTAGGAGAATGTTAGAGTATATGGCCCTTTATAATTGGATACGATATATAATAGAACTAATTGGATTCTATTAATAGATATTGGCTAATAGAAAAAAAGTCCATATTATAGTAGAAATCCTTAGGGAATGCCCTTGATGGGAGGAACTCTTATAATAACTGATCCTAGACTCTCTGCTCTTATCTATAAATAGACAGGTCCTCTAGGAACTCAATGATGCATGTCATAGAGGACATAGTTGAGAGCAAGGATTGTGATCTTGTATCATATCGGAGTATCGAGCTTAGCTCGGTACGATACAATATAGTATATCAAGTGGTATGTTTCGATGCACTGCTCGGTATATATATATATAAGTAAAAAAAGATATTACCTTGATAGTTCCCGCACTCAGTTTCTGCCCGCATGGGATCCTTGCGTAAAAAAAAAGGCAATGTTACTTGGTTTCTGCCTAGATGGGGAGAACCATATAAAAAAAGTTGACATTGCTCGATTTCTGCCTGCTTAAGGAGAAGAGACTGAGGTTTCTTCTCCCCATACAAAAAAAAGGTGACGTTACTCAGTTTCTGCCCGCATGAGAAGAAATCGATTTCTTCTCCCTGCATAAAAAAAAAGTGGTGACGTCACTTAGTTTCTACCCATGTAGGGAGAAGAAATCGATCTTTCCTTCTACCCATGCAAAAAAGGGCAATGATACAACATCACCGCCTCATCACCTCATTTCTTCTGCCTACATAGGGAGAAGAAACGCCGCCTCAACGAGGCTTGGTTTCTTCTCTCTACAATATCATCGAGGCTTCTTCTCTCCCCACACATATGAGGAGAAGTCATCGATAACACCGAGGCCTCGATGCCTCAGACGAGGAGGAGATGACATTATCTGTGGCGTCCGGCGAGGGAGGATGGCGACGGATCAAGATCGTCAAGGGAGAGCGGTGCCGGATCTCTAGGTCTTCCCATTTCTTCTCCCTCTTCTTTCCTCTCCCTCAACTAATACTATTGAATCTCAAATTTTGATGATGAAACTAATGGATAGTGATTAAAATCTAATCTGTAATTTGAGTGATGCAGGTAGCTTCGATCAAGAATAGACAATTGAAGCAAGAAGAATCAGATGTTAGGCCGGAGGAGAATATATTAAACGATTGGATATTGAGCCGAAGGATCGGTCGATGAATCAGCAAAAGGCTTCAGACAATGGATTCGGACATCGGGTCAAGAAGAGTGGAATTGCGCTAAGAAGATCAGAGTTGCAAAGGACAACTATCGATTGGGCAATAGGCCACAAACGAGGACAATGCACCAAAGAATCGGATGAAGCCCCGATGGACCAATGACATGTCGGACAAATTGATTCATGCTTTGTAATAATTATCTAGATTAAAGTAGGTTTTAGGTCTAATTAGGTTAGAATTAGACCAACTCAATTAGGGGAAGTGTGTGCTATGTTGGGCCAAGTGAAAGGCCCAAATAGTGACCCAAGAAGTGGATCAAGCGGTGGAACCGTCGGTGGCTTAGTATTAAAGACACAATCTCTAAGACTATGTAAGGTGGTAGTATCGCCCAGTGTCAGAAAGCTCGGGTGATGGTATCGCTCGGCACTAGTAGTGGTACCACTAGTGCCCCGAAATTTTGGGGTGTTTGAATTTTGGCTCCAAGATTTGAAGCCACTTGGGGTCTATAAATACTTCAGCTATTCTTGCTTGGGATAGCAAGAATTGAGTAGAAATAAAGAGAAAAATCTCTGTGAATCTAAAGTTGAAACCCTTGTAAAAATATAAAATACCTCCTCCTTAAGCATAGAGAGTACTCTAAGAGAGAGTGTGAGGGAAACCTTACAAAAAGGGATTGTAAAAGGGTGGTTAGTCTTCGCTCATTTGAAGAACATTACTAGTGAAAGCCAGTGGCCTCGACGAAGGATGAATCGAGAGTGGACGTAGATCGAACGACCGAACCACTATAAATTGGTGTGTTCTTTCCTTGCTATGCTTTGCTATTTACATTTATTCAATTTTTACTTAACTGTAAACTACTCTACTTGCTCTCTACCCTCTTACGAACATATTCAAAGTTAGACATCTTTGCTAAAATGTATTTTCATTGAACGAAACTTTTTGTACAAAATAGTTTTTTGAAATACAAATGTCATTTTTACCGCTGCACTAATTCACCCCCACCCCCTTCTCTTAGTGTCATATTAATCCTAACAGTTGGTATCAGAACCACGATAATTCTCGCTTGGATTAACACTAAAGAGAAATTGCTCTTTTCGACTTTCAAGAGGGTTTTTATATCGTTCGTTCTCCCATATTCAATAGAATAGACTACATTTATTAGAAAACTCGAATGAGAGTTTTCTTGCTTTCTTTGGATTTGGATTTATAGAACATCATTGAAAATGATTTTCAAACACCCTCTAAACCTATGAATGAATGGAATAATTTTGAGAAATAAATCATTTTGTTAAATGCAAAGGCTATGAATGTCTTATTTTGTGCCTTGAACAAAAACAAGTTTAATCGGATTTCTATTTATGAAATGGCTTATTACATTTGGCATACACTTAAATCACACATGAAGGTACTAGTAGAGTCAAAGACTCGAAAATAAATCTTTTGATGCACGATTTTGAACTTTTTCGAATGACACCAAGTAAAACTATTGGTGACATGTACACTTATTTTACGGATGTTGTCAATGATTTTAAAAGTCTTGTAAATATTTTTTTAATTTTAAACTTGTAAATAAGATTTTAAGATCATTTCAAAAAAAGTTGGGATTCGAAAATAACAACGATACAAGAAGCTAAGGACTTGAATAACTTTTCACTCGAAGAACTTATCGGGTTTTTGATGACCTACGAAATAACTTTCTTAGCACAATATGAACAAAAGAACTACCTTCCAAAGTATAGGAAGAATTTGGCACTTCGAACAAAAGAGTACCACTTGAGTGATAACTCAAAGTGAAGATGATGATGATGACCTTGAACTCCTCACTATTAAATTTAAAAGGTTTATAAAACAAGAATCTAAAAATAAAAGTGAACTTAAAAATAGATGACTACAAAAGAAGAAGAAAAGACTCAAGGCGACATGGGATAAATCAAGTGCATCCAAAGGTGAGGTGGCAAATTGTACTTTGACGGCCTTGAACAATAAGGTAAGTGACTCAACTAAAGTTCATTTACTTTACTATGAAATCACTTGATGCTTTTCATGAGTTGCTTGATTTAGAAATAAAAAAAAATTATAAAAATATATCATATTTTTCTTTCTAGTGATTTTTAAAAATTAAAAAAAAATTAATCATGATAATTGCATGTTTTAGAAATAGAATGTTGATCTAATGCTTGTACACCGAATAAGATTAATTCCACATATATTTATCTTGATGATTTACGTATCGTTTTTCTATGTTAAACATAATGCATGGATTTGGCTTAAAAGAAAGAAGTAATTGTCTTGATGATTTTGTATTACTTTCGGTTCTAAACATGATGCTTGACCTTTGTATGAAAAACTTGGGCATGTTTATATGAAATCAATTGCATTTTAACCTTTCGCAATAAGTTAGATTCATTTACAAAGGAAAATGTCTTGTTACAACTAACAACAATAAAAGAAAGAGCATTGGAATTAAAATAATTTTGAAGATGTCTTAAGTTTTTGTATCATGCTTGATGATTTTATATTATGGTATCATGCATGAGGATTTGAAGTAATGATGATTTGAAACCTTATGTTTTGGAATAATGTACTTTTGGGCTTGATGGTTTTTATAACGAAATTTGTCTTTCGGTCTTAAACGTTGAATGTATGTTTTTATTTGGCATAAAAAGATAAAAGCATGCTTATATAAAATGAATCACATAAATTAAAACACATAAAAAGGGAATGCATTTTCTCAATCTCTATCTTATCAAGTTTTCATCATAAGAGATCCTTAATTATGAATCTATGTTTGTTATTTTTGAATCTCTAGAAAGTGATTTTGATGATTTGATAATTTAAATTTAAATGAGATTTTTTGAATCATGAACTTAATACTTAAATTTTTTTATCAAGATCTTTGATCTCCTAAGATTTTTTGTGTTATTTATAGAAGAGGAAAACTTTCCAAATGAATCATGATTTTTCAGAATTATATCTTTTTTATGATGAATTGAGACATTATGCATGAATCGAGATCTCTTTTTTGTTCTACTTGCTATGTCTTAAAGAGAAGCATTTTTGAAATCATGATCTTGATTTCTCAAAATGATAACTTGAGATTTTTTTTATATGAATCAAGATCTCTCACAATGTATTCTCGTATGATTCTTTCACTTTATTAAAGAGATTTATCAAATGAATCATGTTCTTCTTGATTTTTCTTGATCTTTGATATTATATCTCTCTTGACATGATTCCTTTGTATTTATGGCTTGTATGTCTCATGTAATGATTGAAATTTTTAGTCATTGGATCCTCCCCTTCTTTTTGACAAAGATAAAGGGAGAGATAGTTTGCTAGCTTATGATCACAAATGAAAGCAAAATTTGCTAGCGTGGGCATTTCAAGAAAGCTTAAAAACTTGCTAGCTTGCAAATCTCAAAAGAAGAAAAAAAATCGCTAGCTTGCACTTCTCAAAAAAGAAGAAAGATATTACAAAATTATACATCTTTAAACTTGCTATGCTTGCATGTTGTAAAATGATGTAAAATTTGCTAAATTTCTAGCTTGAATGTTATATAACTTGCATATCTAAAAACCTAGCTATAAGAACTTCTCCTTTTTGTTGATGACAAATGGGAGAAGTATGATGACCATCTCATGCATTAAATATTGAATTGAAATTATGTTTATGCATGATTTATTCAAATTTTTTGAATCTTTCGTTTCTATTAATATGCCATATTGATAGGGGGAGTTAAGGTTAACTCCATCATCAATTGGTTGTCATCATCAAAAAGGGAGAGATTATTGAATCTCATATTTTGATGATGAAACCAATTGATAGTGATTAAGATCTAATCTGTGTTTTGAGTGATGCATGTAGCTTCGATTAGGAATAGATAATTAAAGCAAGAAGAATCGAATGTTGGGTTGGAGGAGAATATGTCAAAAGATTGGACGTCGAGCCGAAGGATCGGTTAACGAATCGGCAGAAGATTTCAAATGATGGATTCAGACATTGGGCTAAGAAGAGCAGAATTGCACCAAGAAGATCAGAGTTGCGGAGGACAACTATCGATTGGGCAATAGGCCGTAAGAGAGGACGATGCACCGAAGAATCGGATAAAGCATCGATGGGCCGATGACATGCCGGACAAATTGATTCATGCTTTGTAATAATTATCTAGATTAAAGTAGGTTTTAAGTCTAATTGGGTTGAAATTGGGCCAACACAATTTGAGGCCAATTGGGACCAACTGTGTGCTGTGTTGGGCCAAGTGAAAAGCCTAAACAATGACCTAATAAGTGGGTCAAGCGGTGGAACCGCCAGAACATGCGGTGGAACCGTCGGTGGTTCAGTATTCAAGACACAGTCTCCGAGACTGTGTCAAGCGGTGGTACCGCCTAGTATTAGGTGGTGGTACCGCCAGACTGGTTGGTGGTACCGTCTAATGTCAGAAAGCCTAGGCTGTGGTACCTGCTAGTCATATGTGCCTTGTAAGCCAATCACGTGAGTGATGGCACATGTGACTTGACGTGCACTCTTTTTGCTTATTATTATTTGGTATTTTATCACTTTATCTTGTGTGATGTGCATATTGTGATGTTCATGGGTCTATGCAATGGGAGTTAGATCATGATGAGATCACGATAATGAGATCGATTCACCTTTAAACACAGATCCTAAATAATCTCAGTCATAGGTTACTCGAGAAGAACATCGAGATAATTGGACAGACTGGTGTATTGTATATCTATCCAAATAATGGAGGTGGCTGGTCTTATAGCTTCTCATATGGGGACACTAAGGATATAGTACAGGTGCTCATTAGAGAATGAGTTCATTGATTGATCCGCCTACGGAATGATGGATGGTTGATGATATATTATTGTCAGACAGTGATTTCGTAGTCCTAGTAGTGTATCTGGTCCTTAGACTTGAGACACCAAGAATGTCCTGTATTAATACTCCACTCTTTGGTACAGAACTTATAGGTTTATAAGCTCTAAATCTAGTACAGTCGGTCATTGGGAGTGATAGCCAACCTTACGAGAGAGGGCTATTGAGTGTCAATAGTGCTAGTTATATGTGCCCTGCAAGCTAATCACATGTGTGAAGGCACTTGTGACGTGATATGCACTTTATCTCTTTACTTATTATTAGGTGTTTTATCACTTTATCTTGCGTGTTGCATATATTGTGATGTTCTTGGATCTGTGCAATTGGAATCGGATAATGATGAGATCACGATAATGAGACTGATTCACCTTTAAACACAGACCTTAAATTATCCTGGTCATAGGTTACTCGAGAAGGACATCGAGATAACCGGATAGACTGGTGTGCTGTATACCCGTTCATATGATGGAGGTAGCTGGTCTCATAGCTACTCGTGTGGGGACACTAAGGGTACAGTGTAAGTGCTCATTGGAGAATGAGTTCACTGATTGATCTGCCTATTGAATGCTAGATGATTATTGATACCTCATGTCAGACAGCGATTCCGTAGTCCAAGTAGTGTATCTAGTCCTTAGACTTGAGACACCAAGGATATCCTGTATGAGTACTCCACTCTTTAATACCAGACTTATAGGTTTGGAAAGTTCCATATCTAGTACAGTCGGTCATTGAGAGTGGTAGCCAACCTTACGAGGGCTATTGAGTGTCAATAGAGGATCATCCGCTCTCGGTATTATGAGAGAAATATCCTATGTGTTCTTGCTCGAACAAATCCGAGGCCAAGGTTATTCGAATTGAGAGAGAAAGGGTTCTCTGGGAGAATCCGACAAGAGCAAGACTCGAGGAGAGACCATATGGGCCTGACAGCACCATGCCTGGTATAGGATCTCTGGGATACTAGATGGATGAGAGATTATAGATACATGGTAACTGAAGACAGATAGGTCCAAAGGATTGATTCCCTCAGATCGCAGGGGCCACGCGTGCAGTAGTGGCCTGGTACATCCACAGTCGATGAGTTGGGTGAATTATTATAGAGAATAATTCACTAAGTCAGAAGGAGTTTTAACAAGTATAACTCACGGTCAACTCGATATTGGGCCTAGAGGGTCACACACATATGGTAGGTGTTGCGACGAGTAGAGGTTCGGATATAAGATATCCGCTGAATCCCTTATCTTATTGGATATCCATTAAGCCCCTGAATTATTGGATCTTGAGATGAGATCCAATAATTGCTAATAAGAGATTATTGGGTAGAGACCCACTAATCCAAGAGGCTTGGGTAATTGGATGGAGATCCAATACCCAATAGGGCAAAAGATCCATTAGGATTTTCAGGGGGCCTCTATAAATAGGAGAGAACCAAAGCTCTATAGGTTAAGGGTTTTTGGTAGCCACCTCCTATTCGCCTCTCCCAGAGAGAGAGGTGCATAGTCGCAATCCCTGCCGTGTGGATACCGCTAGAGAGGAGGACACTTGACCTCCTTCATCCTCTCCCACAGATCTACAGGAATTCAGGGATGTACAATCTCCCTAGGTATCTTCTTTTACACGTGCAGTTTTGTGGATTTATTTTTGACACATCAATCTTCGCACGATGACAGAAACTTTCTATGGAAAATCTGGGGTTTTGTTTTTTTGTTCTTTCGATGCGCATGTGATGTCGCTCCCCATGACGGATTTCCCAATAGTGGTATCAAAGCTAGGTTGTTCGTGAGAAGATCGGATCTTAAACTACGTGTGTTGTGTTTTAGATCTACTTTTGACGACAAAATCGTGGGCGTGAAGAGCGAGAAAGGGCAACAATCGTTGTTGCCGCTTGCAAAGAACCGCAAGGCGCTTTGCAGCCTTTGCCGCATGCACAGCAAAGGCCGGTGGTGGCCTGCTGCGAAAATGGCACCGGTGGTCGTGGCTGCGGCGGCGGCCGGTCGTGGCTGCTGGCAAAGCGGCAAATGGTGGTGGTGGGTTTGCTGCACAGCAAGCGGCGGCCGGTGGTGTGGCTCTGCTTTGCGGCGGCCGGTGGTCGGTGGCCTGGTAGCTGCTGGCGCAACCGTCGGTAGGCTGCGGACCGCCATAGCAAAGCTTTGTAGGCACTTCTGCCGCGCGGCTTTGCTCGTAGAGGAATCGGCGCCTTTGTGAGCGTGCGACCGCGGGCAAAAGCGCCTGCATGGGCATGGGCACCGGCAAGTGCTGCACCCGCAAGGGGCAGCGCCAGGGACAGCGCCGGCAGGCACCGCACCCATAAGGGGCAGCGCCGCCCGCCCGCGGCTAGTCCGCAAGGGGCAGCACCACCCGTGGCCAGCCCGCAAGGGGCAGCGCCGCTCGTGGCCAACCCGCAAGGGACAGCGCCACCTGCGAGCGATCCGTCACTGCGATGTGGCGCACCAAGAGCGCGCCGCTAACGGACAAACCGCTTGTGGCGTTGCACGAGCAAGGGCGAGCAAAGCGCGGCTTGCTGAACGCGCTGGTGCCGCCGATAGGGTGGCGGCGGTCGCAACTCTACAAAAGGGAAAGGAGCTAGGGTTTTAGGGCAAAATATGGTTTTGCCCCTTGAAATTTCAGAAATTCCAGATTTTGTCCCTTTTGATAGAATTACTAAAATACTCTTTTGGCCGAATTACCAAAATACCCCTGAGAATTCAAAATTTTCCTTTATGTCCCTGATTTCAAAAAATTAAATATGTTAATTAAATAGTTTAATTAACTATTATTTTTTTTATCTAGTTGTCCTATAAAATAACATATACATGTGATGTATGATATAGACAGATGATCATGGACCTGTGATGTGATGCGTGTACATTTGATTATTATTATTATTGGGGCCTGCGAGCCTCTATTTTTTTTCTCGTTTATTGTCGAGCCTGCATGCCTGTAATTATGTTGTAATTACATGAGGAGGCACAATGGTAACGTGACTCACGAGGTCGAGACGGATGATCCAATGCATAAAGATGTGTTGAGATGCCGACGGATTCGATGAAGCAACATGGAAGATCACAGGGCATAGAGATGCGTCAAAGTACACATAGATCTTGATGTGAGTGATTGGGCCCATTGGCTCGGGACTGATCACATTAGGATGTGGTCCATGATCATCTGGTGTGATTGCTCATGTGATGTGTGATTAGATATACACCTACTAGATATGTATATATATATTTGCATGCGATGTAGATACATATATTAAATAAGTATATGTGTGACACATTATATTAGGAGACCAAACCAAAATCCCCTCTATTAATAATATTAAGTCGGTAAACGTGAGGCAATTAGATTGACCCACGTGGCCTTCCATCGGTATAGCTAGGAGCCGATTCCCGGTGTAGATTGAGTTGGTCGAGTCCCTCGAGACTAACCTATATCACATCTCGCCATCTTATCTACGACATAGAGATATCATAAGTGACCTAAAGACATAGTATGCTTGGTCGAGTCCCTCGAGAGTATATCACCTAATCAGACTCATCTAGTAACGATGTTAATGACTTAACCGAACATCATGGTTGGTCGAGTCCCTCGAGGCCATGGTGGTTCGGAGGCCGAACAGGATGAGAATCGTAAGGAGTTGTGATTGGCAAGAGTTATCTACCTTTATAGGCTTAACGTGATTGGTCGAGTCCCTCGAGGTTACGTTAAGATGCCGATTGGATCTTGATCCCCACTAGAGATCCGTCGGGAGTCTCCGATTCACATACCGGAGGGTGTTGTGTGTCTCGTGAAAAATTAGTAGGAGTACATTAAGATAGAAGTCCTTATCTTAATTGTTTAAATTTCTGCAAAGTCTGCATGTTATTTATTTCTGCTACATCTTTTATTTCAGAAAAATGTCATTTTCAAATCCTTTACTCGGCATACTTGATGCCAACCACCTCACTAGTCCAAATTATACGGATTTATTTCATAATCTGAGAATCATTCTCACAGTAGAGAAAATCGCATATGTCCTTGATACAGTGATCCCTACGCCCAACGAAGGGGCAAGTGAGGATGAGATCGCTCGTTATGTGAAGTACTTCGATGATTCTACTCATGCTCAGTGTTATATGTTGGCCTCTATGACTATTGAGTTACAGAGACAACATAAAACATGGATGCTAATTCCATACTCCTGCATCTTCATAAACTATTTGAGGAACAGGGAAGAACTCAGCGATATGAGATATCAAAGAGTCTTTTCCGTGCCAGGATGACTGAGGGGACACCGATTCAGAACCATGTCCTTAAGATGATTGAGTGGATTAAGAAACTCACAGGTCTAGGAATGGTCCTAGAGGATAACCTATGTGTGGATCTTGTGCTTGAGTCCCTACCAGATTCCTTTTCTCAGTTCATAATAAATTTTAATATGAACAAACTTGAGGTGACCCTCCCAGAGCTCCTCAATATGTTGAGAGAAGTAGAGAGCACCATCAAGAAAGAGAAACCAGTTCTCTACACTGGTGAGACCAAAAAGAAAAAAAAGGCTGAGAAGACCTTTAACAAGGGCAAGGGCAAGGGTAAAATAGGTAAGGCAAAGGTTGCCAAGAAAGACCCAACAAAGGACAAAGGCCAGTGCTTCCACTGCGGCAAAGATGGGTACTAGAAGAGGAATTGCAAAGAGTACCTTGCAGAGAGGGCGAAACAGAAGCTTGCAGAAGCTTCAGGTACATTCATGATCAATCTCCATTTATCAGAACCTTATGATAACACATGGGTATTGGATACCGAGAGTGTTTATCATATTTGCAATTCATTGCAGGTTCTGGCAGGACCTAGGAGATTGAACAGAAGCGAGATGGACCTTAAGATGGGCAATTGAGCAAAGGTTGCTGTAGTGGCTTTGGCAAGGTCTCCTTATATATGCCTGGTGGAGCTATTATTGCATTAGATGCATGCTATTATGTTCCTTCTATTATCAAAAATATTATTTCTATTTCATGTTTGACAGTTATTGGATATAAATTAGTTTTTGAGAACAATAGTTGTTCAATAATATTAGATGATGAGATCATCATGAGAGGAATATTACATAATGGTTTATTTATGATAGATACAGCTCCATATATCATGAGTGTAAGTGAGTCTAAGAGGAAACGAGAAGTGGAAAACCAGACAGGAAAGAGTATTAAAACCCTTCGATCAGATCAAGGAGGTGAGTACTTAAGTACAGAGTTCACTCAGTTCCTCAAAGACTATGGGATTTTATCCCAATGGACACCTCCTTATACACCACAGCTTAATGGTGTATCAGAAAGGAGGAATCGTACACTGTTAGACATGGTGCGTTCCACGATGTGTTTCATCGACATACCCATCTCATTCTAGGGATATGCCCTAGAGACTACAGCTTACCTTCTGAACAGAATTCCAACCAAGTCAGTGATGTCTACTCCATATGAGATATGGAATGGGAAGAAGCCCGATCTTAAGGTTGTTAAGATTTAGGGCTACCCTACCTACATCAAGAAACACAACCCCGACAAGTTGGAATCCAAAACGGAATGGTGTAAGTTCGTGGGATACCCTAAGGGTATTATTTCTATCACCTTGAGGACCAAAAGATCTTTGTAGCCAAGAGAGCAGTGTTCCTTGAGAAGGAACACATTCTTGGTGAAGACAGTGAGAGCATGATAAAGTTGAGCGAGGTTAGAGAACCTTGCTCAAGCACCATTCCAGAATCTGTTCAGATACCTAACACACAAGTTCCAACTTTACATAGGTCCGATAGAGTATCCCATCCTCTTGAGAGATATGTGTGACATATCAAAGGAGAGGATGTTAAGGATATTGATCCTCAGACCTATGAGGAGGTTATTATGAGCATAAACTCCGGGAAATGGCAAGAAGCCATGAATTCATAAATGGATTCCATGTACTCCAATAAGGTTTGGAACCTAGTTGATGCACCCCAAGGTATTGTACCCATTGGTTGCAAGCGGATCTTCAAAAAGAAGATTGGAGTAGATGGAAAGGTAGAGACCTATAAAGCAAGGCTAGTAGCTAAGGGGTATCGTCAAAGGTAAGGTGTTGACTATGACGAAACTTTCTCACCTATAGCCATGCTAAAATCCATTCGAATTCTATTGACTATTATAACACACTATGATTATAAGATCTAGTAGATGGACATCAAAACAGCATTCCTCAATGGTAACCTCGATGAGGAGGTGTATATGATACAGCCTAAGGGATTCGTGTCCAAGGATAACCCAGATAAGGTGTGCAAGTTATTTAGGTCCATTTATGGATTGAAGCAAGCTTCCCGAAGTTGGAACATAAGATTTGATGAGGCGATCAAATCTTATAACTTCATTAAGAATAAAGATGAGCCTTGTGTGTACAGGAAATTAAGTGGAAGCACTATCACCTTTTTGGTATTATATGTGGATGACATCCTAATCATTGGGAATAATGTAGGAATGCTCTCCACAGTAAAGACTTGGTTATCTAGGCACTTCTGCATGAAAGACTTAGGGGAAGCATCCTGCATATTGGGGATACGGATCTATAGAGATAGATCCAAGATGATGCTTGGCTTATCCCAGTCTAGGTACATAGAAACCATTGTCAAAAGGTTTGGCATGGAAAATTCCAAGAGAGGTCTTATACCAATGAGACATGGAATATCACTTTCTAGGAGTATATCCTCAAAGACTCCTAATGAAAGGGCACACATGAATATGATACCATATCAATCGGCGATATGATCTATCATGTATACTATGCTATGTACCAGGCCTGATATAATACATGCTTTGAGTGTCACGAGCAGATATCAGGCAGATCCAGGCTTGGAGCATTGGAAAGCAGTAAAATGTATCCTTAAGTACTTGAGAATGACTAAGGATTTTTTACTGGTATATGGAGGTAGTAGCCTCAAAGATGATGGGGCTACTCGGACTCGAGCTTCCAGTCCGATGTCGATGATAGCAAGTCTAATTCATGGTATGTATGCACCCTGAATGGAGGAGTAGTATGCTGGAAGAGTTTCAAGCAAGACACTACTGTTGACTCAACCACAGAGGTAGAATACATTGCTGTAACAGAGGCAACAAAGGAGGGAGTCTAGATGAAGAGGTTCATCACAGACCTAGGAGTCATAGCGAGCAGCGAGGATATGAATCCCTTATAATGCGACAACTACGGGGCGATTACTCAAATAAGGGAACCCGGGTCTCATCAGAAGTGTTCTAAGGAGGTTCCAACTTATTAGAGAGATCGTGGCCCGAAAAGATGTAGTAATGGAAAGAGTTCCATCCGAAGATAACATTGTAGATTCACTGACAAAGCCATTAACTCAAATTGTCTTTGAGCTTCACAGAGGTCTGATGGGGATCAGACATGTTAGTGATTGGCTTTAGGTCAAGTGAGAGATTGCTAGTTATATGTGCTCTGCAAGCCAATCACATATGTGATGGCACTTGTGACGTGATATGCACTTTATCTCTTTGCTAATTATTAGGTATTTTATTACTTTATCTTGCGTGTTGCATATATTGTGATGTCCTTGGATCTGTGCAATGGGAATCGGATCATGATGAGATCATGATAATGAGACTAATTCACTTTTAAGCATAGACCTTAAATTATCCTGGTCATAGGTTACTCGAGAAGGACATCGAGATAACCGGATAGACTGGTGTGCTGTATACCCGTTCATATGATGGAGGTAGCTGGTCTTATAGCTACTCATGTGGGGACACTAAGGGTACAGTGCAGGTGCTTATTGGAGAATGAGTTCACTGATTGATCCACCTATGGAATGCTGAATGGTTATTGATACCTCATGTCGATAAAATGATTCCGTAGTCTCGATGAGTAATATCCGGTCCTTAGACTTGAGACACTAAGGATATCTTGTATGAGTACTCCACTCTTTGATACCGGACTTATCGGTTTGGAAAGTTTCATATCTAGTACAGCCAGTCATTGGAAGTGGTAGTCAACCTTACGAGGGCTATTGAGTGTCAATAGAGGATCATCCACTCTCGGTATCATGAGAGGAATATCCCATGTGTTCTTGCTAGAACAAATCCTGCGCCAAGGCTATTCGGATTGAGAGAGAAAGGATTCTCTGGGAGAATCCGACAAGAACAAGACTCGAGGAGAGACCGTATGGCCCTAATAGCACCATGTTCGGTATTGGGTCTCTTGGATACTAGATAGACAATAGATTATAGATACAAGGTAATTGAGGATATATAGTTCCAAAGGATTAGATTCCCCTGTATCATCTGGGGGCTGTAGCGTAGTAGCCTGGTGCTAGTTATAGGTGCCCTATAAGCCAATCACATGAGTGATTGTACCTATAACACGCTGCGTCAATCTCTTTGCTTATGATTATTGGTATTATCTTACATTATCTAGATGTATATTGTGATGTCCTTGGATCTGTGCAATGGGAATTGGATCATGATGAGATTACGATAATGAGACCGATTCACCTTTAAATATAGACCCTAAATTATCCTGGTCAAAGGTTACTCGAGAAGGACATCGAGATAACCGGATATACTGGTGTGCTATATACCCGTTCATATGATGGAGGTAGTTGGTCTCATAGCTACTCGTGTGGGGACATTAAGGGTACAATGCAGGTGCTCATTGGAGAATGAGTTCACCGATTGATCCGCCTACGAAATACTGGATGGTTATTGATACCTCACGTCAGACAGCGATTCCGTAGTCCCAGTAGTGTATCTGGTCCTTAGACTTGAGACACCAAGGATGTCCTGTATAAGTACTTCACTCTTTGATACCGGACTTATAAGTTTGGAAAGCTCCAGATCTAGTACAGCCGGTCATTGGGAGTGGTAGCCAACCTTACGAGAGCTATTGAGTGTCAATAGAGGATCATCCGCTCTCGGTATCATGAGAGGAATATCTCATGTATTCTTGCTCAAACAAATCCTTAGCCAAGGTTATTCGGATTGAAAGAGAAAGAGTTCTTTGGGAGAATCCGATCAGAGCAAGACTCGAGGAGAGACCGTATGGGCCTGACAGTACCATGCCCGGTATAGGGAATCTGGGATATTAGATGGATGAGAGATTATAGATACATGGTAATTGAGGATAGATAGGTCCAAAGGATTGGATTCCCCTGTATCGTTTGGGGGCCACGACGTAGTGGCCTGGTGCTAGTTATAGGTGGCCTATAAGCTAATCACATGAGTGATTGCACCTGTAACACGCTACGTCAAACTCTTTGCTTATGATTATTGGTATTATCTCACATTATCTAGATGTATATTGTGATGTCCTTGGATCTGTGCAATGGGAATTGGATCGTGATGAGATTACGATAATGAGACCGATTCACCTTTAAACACAGACCCTAAATTATCCTAGTCATAGGTTACTCGAGAAGGACATCGAGATAACCGGATAGACTGGTGTACTGTATACCCGTTCATATGATGGAGGTAGCTGGTCTCATAGCTACTCGTGTGGGGACACTAAGGGTACAGTGCAGGTGCTCATTGGAGAATGAGTTCACCGATTGATCCGCCTACGGAATACTGGATGGTTATTGATACCTCACGTCAAACAGTGATTCCGTAGTCCCAGTAGTGTATCTGGTCCTTAGACTTGAGACACCAAGGATGTTCTATATGAGTACTCCACTCTTTGATACCGGACTTATAGGTTTGGAAAGCTCCAGATCTAGTACAGCCGGTCATTGGGAGTGGTAGTCAACCTTACGAGGGCTATTGAGTGTCAATAGAGGATCATCCACTCTCGGTATCATGAGAGAAATATCTCATGTGTTCTTGCTCAAACAAATCCTTGGCCAAGGTTATTCGGATTGAGAGAGAAAGAGTTCTCCAAGAGAATCCGATAAGAGCAAGACTCGAGGAGAGATCGTATAGGCCTGACAGCACCATGCCCGGTATAGGGTATCTGGGATATTAGATAGATGAGAGATTATAGATACATAGTAACTGAGGACAGATAGGTCCAAAGGATTAGATTCCCCTGTATTATTTGGGAGCTGCGGCGTAGTGGCCTGGTGCTAGTTATAGGTGCCCTATAAGCCAATCACACGAGTGATTGCACCTGTAATACGCTACGTCAATCTCTTTGCTTATGATTATTGGTATTATCTCACATTATCTAGATGTATATTGTGATGTCCTTGGATCTGTGCAATGAGAATTGGATCGTGATAAGATTACAATAATGAGACCGATTCACCTTTAAACACAGACCCTAAATTATCCTAGTCATAGGTTACTCGAGAAGGATATCGAGATAACCAGATAGACTGGTGTGCTGTATACCCGTTCATATGATGGAGGTAGCTGGTCTCATAGCTACTCGTGTGGGGACACTAAGGGTACAATGCAGGTGCTCATTGGAGAATGAGTTTACTGATTGATCCGCCTACGGAATACTGGATGGTTATTGATACCTCACGTCAGACAGTGATTTCGTAGTTCTAGTAGTGTATCTGGTCCTTAGACTTGAGATACCAAGGATATCCTGTATGAGTACTCCACTCTTTGATACCGGACTTATAGGTTTGGAAAGCTCCAGATCTAGTACAACCGGTCATTGGGAGTGGTAGCCAACCTTACGAGGGCTATTGAGTATCAATAGAGGATCATCCACTCTCGGTATAATGAGAGGAATATCTCATGTATTCTTGCTCAAACAAATCCTTGGCCAAGCCTATTCGGATTGAGAGAGAAAGGGTTCTCTGGGAGAATCCGACAAGAGCAAGACTCGAGGAGAGACCGTATGGGCCAGACAGCACCGTGCCCGGTATAGGGTCTCTGGGATATTAGATGGATGAGAGATTATAGATACATAGTAACTGAGGACAGATAGGTCCAAAGGATTGGATTCCCTTGTATCGTTTGGGAGCCGCGGCGTAGTGACCTGGTACGTCCACAGTCGATGAGTTGGGTGAATTATTATAGAGATAATAATTCACTAAGTCAGAAGAAGTTCTGACAAGTATAACTCACGACCAGCTCGATATTGGGCCTAGAGGGTCACACAAATATGGTAGGTATTACGACGAGTAGAGGTTCGGATATGAGATATCCGCTGAACCCCCTATCTTATTGGATATCCATTAAGCCCCTGAATTATTGGATCCTAAGATGAGATCCAATAATTGCTAATAAGAGATTATTGGGTAGAGACCCACTAATTCAAGAGGCTTGGGTAATTGGATGGTGATCCAATACCCACCCAATAGGGCAAAAGATCCATTAGGGTTTTTCAAGGGGTCTCTATAAATAGGAGGGAACCAAAGCTCTATTAGCTGAGGGTTTCTTTTGGTAGCCACCTCCTGTTCTTCTCTCCCCAGAGAGAGAGGTGCATCGTCGTAATCCCTGCCGTGTGGATACCGCTAGAGAGGAGGACGCTTGACCTCCTTCATCCTCTCCCACATATCTGTAGGAATTCAGGGATATACGATCTCCCTTGGTATCTTCTCTTACAAGTGTAGTTTTATGGATTTGTTTTTACCGCACCGATCTTTGCACGACGAAAGAAACTTTCTACGAAAAATCTAGGGTTTTGTTTTTTGTTCTTCCGCTGTGCATGTGATGTCGCTCCCCTTGTGGATTTCCCAACAGTGGTTTTAGAGCCAGGTTGTTCGTGCGAAGATCGGATCTTAAACTACGTTTGTTGTGTTTTGGATCTCCTTTTAACACCAAAATCATTGGCGCAAAAGGGCCAGGAAGGGCAGCAACTATTGCTGCCCTTGCTGCGCTCATGCAGTAGCCACAAGGCTGCTTGCAGCCTTGCTGCCTACACAAGCAGCAACCATCGCCCGACGGGTTGCAGAGCCTGGCAAGCGGTACCCTTACGCGGCTGCTCGCTCAGAAGCGCCAAGGCCAGACGCGGCGCCGCAAGCAAGGGCGCTCGCCCACGGGCAACAGCGGCGGCCGCGCGAGGAGGACGGCAAGCGCCCGCCACCCGGCGACAATGGCTGGCCACGCGCCTTCTGACGGCGCTGCGCCATGAATTAAACGCCGGCGACGCGCTCCTCCGCGGGCAACAGGCAGCGACACTATCGCCCTCCCCGAGCACAAGGGGCGCCGCCGACAGGATGGCGATGGCCGTAGGCTCATGGTGAGGGATTAGGGTTTCAAGGCAAAAGACAATTTTGCCCCTCTAAATTTCAGAAATTCCAGATTATGTCCCTTTTGACAGAATTACCAAAATACCCTTTTGGCTGACTTATCAAAATACCCTTGGGAATTTAAAAATTCCCTTTGTGTCCCTGATTTCAGAAAAATAAATATATTAATTAAATAGTTTAATTAACTATTAGTTTTTTTATCTAGTAGTCCTATAAAATAACATATACATGTGATGTATGATGTGGACAGATGATCATGGACCTGTGATGTGATGTGTGTACATATGATTATTATTATTGGGGCCTGCGAGCCTTTATTCTTTTCTCATTTATTGTCGGGCCTGCGTGCCCGTAATTATGTTGTAATTATATGAGGAGACGCAACGATAGCGTAACTCACGAGGCTGAGACGGAAGATCCGACGCATAAAATGTGTTGAGATGTTGACGGATCCGACGAAGCGAGATGGACGATCACAGGGCATAGAGATGCGCCAAAGTACACAGATCTTGATGTGAGTGATTGGGCCCACTGGCTCGGGCCTGATCACATTCGGATGTAGTCCATGATCATCTGATGTAATTGCTCATGTGATGTGTGATTAGATATACACCTACTAGATATGTATATATATATATATATATATTTGCATGCGATGTAGATACATATATTAAATAAGTATGTGTGTGACACATTATATTAGGAGACCAAACCAAAATCCCCTCTATTAATAATATTAAGTCAGTAAATGTGAGGTAATTAGATTGACCCACGTGGCCTTCCATCGTTATAGCTAGGAACCAATTCTCGGTGTAGGTTGAGTTAGTCGAGTCCCTCGAGACTCACCTATATCGCGTCTCGCCATCTTATCTACGACATAGAGATGTCATAGGTAACCTGAGGACATGGTATGCTTGGTCGAGTCCCGCGAGAGTATATCACCTAATCAGACTCATTTGGTAACGATGTTAATGACTTAACCGAACATCATGGTTGGTCGAGTCCCTCGAGGCCATGGTGGTTCTGAGGCCGAACAGGATAGGAATCACAAGGAGTTGTGATTGGCAAGAGTTGTCTACCTTTACGAGCTTAACGTGATTGGTCGAGTCCCTTGAGGTTACGTTAAGACGCCGATTGGATCCTGATCCCCACTAGAGATCCATCGGGGGTCTCCGATTCACATACCGGAGGGTGTTGTGTGTCTCGCGAAAAATTAGTGGGAGTACATTAAGATAGAAATCCTTCTCTTAATTGTTTAAATTTCTGCAAAGTCTGCATGTTATTTATTTATGCTACATCTTTTATTTCGGAAAAATGTCGCTTTCAAATCATTTACGTGGTATACTTGATGCCAACCACCTCACTGGTCCAAATTATACAGATTGGCTTCGCAATCTGAGAATTATTCTCACGGCGGAGAAAATCGTATATGTCCTTGATACAGTGATCCCTACGCCCGACGAAGGGACAAGCGAGGGTGAGATCGCTCGTTATGTGAAGTACTTAGATGATTCTACTCATGCTCAGTGTTATATGTTGGCCTCTATGACTACTGAGTTACAGAGACAACATGAAAATATGGATGCTAATTCCATACTCCTGCATCTCCACAAACTGTTTGAGGAAAAAGGAACAACTCAGTGATATGAGATATCAAAGAGTCTTTTCCGTGCTAGGATGACTGAGGGGACACTGGTTCAAAACCATGTCCTTAAGATGATTGAATGGATCGAGAAACTCACAGGTCTAGGAATGGTCCTAGAGGATAACTTGTGTGTGGATCTTATGCTTCAGTCCCTACTGGATTCCTTTTCTCAGTTCATAGTAAATTTTTATATGAACAAACTTGAGGTGACCCTCCTAGAGCTCCTCAATATGTTGAGAGAAGCTGAGAGCACTATCAAGAAAGAGAAGCTGATTCTCTACACTGGTGAGACCAGAAAGAAAAGAAAGGCTGAGAAGACCCTTAAGAAGGGCAAGGGCAAGGGCAAAATGGGTAAGGCAAATGTTACCAAGAAAGACCCAACAAAGGACAAAGGTCAGTGCTTTCACTACGGTAAAGATGGGCACTGGAAGAGGAACTGCAAAGAGTACCTTACAGAGAGGGTGAAACAGAAGCTTGCAGAACCTTTAGGTACATTCATGATCAGTCCCCATTTGTCAGAATCTTATGATAACACATGGGTATTAGATACCGTGAGTGCTTATCATATTTGTAATTCGTTACAGGTTTTGGCAGGACCTCGGAGATTGAACAAAGGCGAGATGAACCTTAAGATGGGTAATGGAGCAAAGGTTGCTATAGTGGCCGTTGGCAAGGTCACCTTACATCTGCCTGGTGGAGCTATTATTGCATTAGATGCATGCTATTATATTCCTTCTATTATCAAAAATATTATTTCCATTTCATGTTTGACAGTTAATAGATATAAATTAGTTTTTGAGAACAATAGTTGTTCAATTAGATAATGAGATCATCACGAAAGGAACAGTGCATAATGGTTTATTTATGCTAGATACAGCTCCACATATCATGAGTGTAAGTGAGTCTAAGAGGAAATGAGAAGTGGAGAACCAAATAGGAAAGAGTATTAAAACCCTTTGATTAGATCGAGGAGGTGAGTACTTGAGTACAGAGTTCACCCAATTCCTTAAGGACTATGGGATCTTATCCCAATGGACATCTCCTTATATACCACAGCTTAATGGTGTATCAAAAAAGGAGGAATCGCACACTGTTAGACATGGTGTGTTCCATGATGTGTTTCGCCGACCTACCCATCTCATTCTGGGGATATGCCCTAGAGACCGCAGCTTACCTTCTGAACAGAATTCCAACTAAGTCAGTAATGTCTACTCCATATAAGATATGGAATGGGAAGAAGCCCGATCTTAAGATTGTTACGATTTGGGGCTGTCCTGCCCACGTTAAGAGACACAACCCTGACAAGTTGGAATCCAGAATGGAACGGTACAAGTTCGTGGGATACCCTAAGGAAACATGTGGGTATTATTTCTATAATCCTGAGGACCAAAAGGTCTTTGTAACCAGGAGAGCAATGTTCCTTTAGAAGGAACACATTCTTGGTGAAGATAGTGGGAGCATGATAGAGTTGAGCGAGATTGGAGAACCTAGCATAAGCACCATTCTAGAATCTGTTCAGATACCTAACACATAAGTTTCAACTTTACGTAGGTCCGATAGAGTATCTCATCCTCCTGAGAGATATGTGGGATATATCAGAAGAGAGGATGTTGAGGATATTGATCCTCAGACCTACGAGGAGGCTATTATGAACATAGACTCTGGGAAATGGCAAGAAGCCATGAATTCAGAAATGGATTCCATGTACTCCAACAAGGTTTAGAACCTAGTTAATGCACCCGAGGGTATTATATCCATTGGTTGCAAGTGGATCTTTAAAAAGAAGATTGGAGTAGATGGACAGATAGAGACCTATAAAGCAAGGCTAGTGGCTAAAGGGTATCGTCAAAGGTAAGGTATTGACTATGACGAAACTTTCTCACTTGTAGCCATACTAAAATCCATTCGAATTCTATTGGCTATTGCAGCACACTATGATTATAAGATCTGGCAGATAGACGTCAAAACCGTATTCCTCAATGGTAACCTCGATGAGGAGGTGTATATAATACAACCTGAGGGATTCGTGTCCAGGGATAACCCAGATAAGGTGTGCAGGTTGCTTAGGTTCATTTATGGATTGAAGCAAGCTTCGCGAAGTTGGAACATAAGATTTGATGAGGCGATCAGATCTTATGACTTCGTTAAGAACGAAGATTAGCCTTGTGTGTACAGGAAATTAAGTGGGAGCACTATCACCTTTTTGGTATTATATGTGGATGACATCCTGATCATTGGGAATGATGTAGGAATGCTCTCCACAGTAAAAACTTGGTTATCTAGGCACTTCTCCATGAAGGATTTAGGAGAAGGATCCTGCATATTGAGGATACGGATCTATAGAGATAGATCCAAGAGAATGCTTGACTTGTCCCAGTCCAGGTACATAGACACCATTATGAAGTTCAAAATCATCTTTTGTTTAATTTAACAGAACATTGTCATAAAAAACTAAAAAGAAATTTGGTTTAGATCAGAAGCTATCAAAAGTAGCAGTAACATGATTCACAGTTTCTCGCTGCAACAAGTGAACTAAAGGTCCTAATGTGTTTTGATTTTGTCATGCAAGCAAGGTGCTTCTTTCATCATTTTGCCCGTGTTTGTCGTCTGGTTTATGCAATGCGATGAATATATCAAAGTGCACTGGAATTGAGATTAAGCATTCACTTGAGCTTGGACAATCACTTATGGGGATCATTCCGATGAATGCTCATATTCATTTCTATTTGTTTGTTTCGTTTTGCTTCCTTGCTGCCAATAATGTTTGACCTTGTTGTCTAATGCATCCGGACAGGTGGGAAAAACCAGGTCATGGTCCTTTGTTTGGCTATGATTTTTGGTGCCCACCACGTGGCAACACCGTGATCAGCTCATCATGGGGAGCTCCTGCGGCTTTTTCAAAGGGTTTCAACCTACAACATGTTTCAGACGGATTATATGGAAGACAATTGTGTGTTTATAGCTGGCCAGGTGGTGAACTAAAGCAGACATTGGATCTTGGAAATGCAGGGATCTTTCCCTCGGAAGTCTGGATCCGTGTTGTTCTTTCTCAACATAAGAGACTCCAATATATTCAGAGTCTGAAAAAATCTGCTATTCTTTGCAGACACGATTTCTGCATGACCCATCTAAAGACACTGGCTTTGTTGGCTGTGCTTTGTCCGGCGACATGGTGAGATTTTTCACGACCACAGACGGTCCCTGGAACCATGAGGTTTGTTTTGCCATTTGCTTTTCTAGCCCATTTTGCGATTCTGCCTGCTTGTCGATGGGATACCAAGTCCTAAGAAATCTCTCTGCATAATGTCCGCTTTTCAAGGTTGCCATGTCTGTAACTCCACTGGAGGTGTGAAACTGGATTCGACCCGAAATGCCAGGGCTGATCACAGACTTTCTCATCTCTCTTGATGATCATCTCTCTTGAGATGTTAGACAGTATAATATTGAAGATCCTTCAAAGCCGGTGCTGACGGGACAAGCATGGGCTGGAGGTCTCCTTCAGAAGGGAAGTGACGGAGTCTCCGTGGCAGAGGATGGGGCGGAGTCACAATTCGGTGTACCTGTGATTGAGGTGAGTACCTTCTATCCTTGTCGATTTACATTCTAGTTCCATATTTAACATTTCTACCATTATTCTGCATGCATCACGTGTTCTTTTCTTTGATTAGAAATAGGCATGAACTACATGCTTATCGAGGTTTTCGAGATTCCTTTGTTGCCCACGAGTGGGCATTTTGAAAATGAACCGGTAACATGGGAAAATTGGAACCAATTCTCATCGAAGTAGATGCTTCTGTTAATTCAAAAAGACTAAAAGAAGCGTTACAAACGCTGTTGTAAGTTTTCTTTGGTGGGAATTGCATCTATCGTACGATTTAGTATGGAAGAAGCATAGTTTCACCTCGAGAACCATGCTCTCGCCATATAGGAATGTAAAGGTTGGAGCTTGTCACAATGACAACGCCTCTTTTATCAGGGAAATCGACTTAGAGGGGGACCGTAGACGATTCAACTGAGCTTGGATGGGAAGCGGCTGTACGTGACAAACTCACACTTTAGCGTGTGGGATCAACAATTTTTAGGGCCCAGGTCTCGTGAAGAAGAGATCTCACATGTTGCAGATTGACGTGAACGCCGAGCAAGGTGGATTGACCATAAACACAAACTTCTTTGTTGACTTTGGGACGCAGCCTGAAGGACCTGCACTGGCACACGAGATGAGGTATCATGGCGGAGACTGCACTTACCCGATATTTGGACATGGATGAAGCAGCTTCCGAAATCCTTACGGACCAAGGTTAATGCACTATGTGATTTCTCTACTTGGTGTTCCGGCGATTATGAGAAAAGGATTCTCACTGTTAGCTTCTCGGTGCGGGAAACTTTTTGTTGGCTGTTGATGATCTCTTGAATGAGTGGTTTGATGTTGCTGGTTTATGTGCATTACTGCATGGATCATATTTATTGTCCCTAAAGTCTGGATCATAGGAAACGTGAGATGCATATGGCGGTGCAGTGACTGAACGCATGTTTTGGTCTTTGTGATTTCCGCCTGACTTAATATGTTACTCGCTGTTGGCGAGGGAGAGAAAAATATAGAGATAAGCAAATAAATAATATACTAAAAATAGAGAAGAATTCAAAATCAAAAGAGAAATTTAAAAATACAAAAATAAATAATATGCCAGAGATAAATAAATAAATCATATATCAAAAAGAGATAAGAGAAATTCAAAGATAAACAAATAAATAACATATCAAAAAGTTGACGCTTCGATAATTTTTCACTGTATGAGAAAAGTAAACACATGAAATAATTAAACTCAAACTCGAGTGTTTATAGACACAAATTTTAATTCATCAATGACTAATCTTTTAAGAGTTCCCTTTGATCTTAATCAGAAGTACACTTATTTCATTCAAGATCGTGAAGTTTTTTTCACATAAAAAGAACAGAAACAAGGTTTTAGAGAATCTTCATAATGTCAAAAAATTATTCTTCAGAGTAGTGCATTTCCAATGCCAAGTGTTCGGTAAAATTGTATGAATGTGCTAATTTGCAACTGTTGTTCTCAGTGAAATTTGAATCCTATTTTATGGGAATTAATATCCAGTTGTATTAATTCGGCAGGTCAATTATGGGGCTAAGAGGAACATTGTTTTGGCCATGTCAAGCTGCCGCATGTGCGCACGCACGTGAGAGGTTACCATGTATAGGAAAGGTATGGAGGCCGCTTTCAGACATTTTCGTGCTGACGTGGACACAGGGCTTGAGCCCTAGCCAACACCGACCCCTCCTTCCACTTAAACGCGCTCCCCTCCCGCGGCCGTCGTCCCGTCTTCCCCCCTGCCTTCCGTGTCGATCTCTCGGCGATTTCTCGAGGTATGGTTTCTCTTTTCTTTGCTTCGCTTTTGATCTATTTGCTATCTGTCGAGGCATTTACCTTCGCCTGATGTCGTCTGTGTGTTGGGATCGCCGTTGACGATGTCCGAGTGGAGCTCTTATGGCCTCGTAGATCGTATTGTTGTTTCATCGTTTCAGCCACGCGTCGGTGCTGAGCTCGTCGACTTCATAAGATGGTTATTTTTGCCGGTTCTTCTTGACATTGTTATTTTTTCTTCTTATGAGATTTTTTGGGTGTGGCAGCTGGCAAAGATAGTATCTTTTGCTTGATTCTATTACGTATTGTTCTAGCTTCTCTGTTTTTACCCCCTTTTGGTATCGTCTCTGATGCGTAGCTCATTGGTAGAAAGACAGGATCTTGATGCGATCTCACTGTTCTTTTTAGATTGTGGAGAGCAATTGTTGCTGTGACTCATGTTGGGGCATGGCGTTGTGGGTTTGGAATAATAGATGAAGAGTAAAGGTGTTGCACAATTTTATGCCTTGGCCGGGGGGTCGGTAACGCTCGGTTCGGTCCAAATGTGCAAGGTCGTCCATGTGAGAAGCAAAGGGATCAGTGAGGTCGATCAGCTGCCGGGTCCGGGGGGCTCTGGTGGGTCCTCGCGGCCTACTTGGTCCATGACTCGGGCGATTGCCTCCGATGCATACCTGTACTACTGGTCAGTGTCGAGAGAGATTCCTGACTCAGACCCCTCCGATACTTAAGTTAGCAAATGTGTAGTGTTAACATCTTATGTTTTCTATCCCCCTTTGCTGGGCTAGGGGGCGAGTATGTATACTTGCAAAAGCGTATTGATCGTACGTAGATTGTTAATGGCTATTGATATTGGCATTCGATGTTGCTATGTGGCGTCAACTAATACGGCTCTAGGGCCCGGGGAGACTTGTACGGTCACCTGGCGATTGTGCCAACTCGTACGGTTTCAGGCTGCCCGAGGCAGTGCGTACCGCCACCTAACGGGCGGCACTAATCTACACTGTCTTGGGCACAGGGATCGGTCGTGCACCCTTTGCTGACGTGTGCCAAGCTACTCTCCATCGACTTCATGCATGTCGGTTCCACGTCGGCTCCATAGTGTGCGGTGCCAAATTATCCCCAATTATTCGTTCCTCCCCCCTTTTGGTCAAGTTGCATGACTTGGGCTCATGTTCCGCTGTGGTGGGTCTCCCTTATGGGTCGAGTTGCATGACTCGGGCTCGCATTCTGTCGTGGCGGGCCTCCTTCTTGGGCCGAGTTGCGTGACTCGAGCTTGTGCTTCGCCATGGGAGGCCTTTTTCTTTTGTCGAGTTGCATGACTCGGGCTCGTGTTCCGACGTGGTGTCACGGACAAATTGTTAACGGCTTGTTCGGTGTAATGCTTATGCATGTCTGTGTCCTTTTCGGTTTGTTATAGCTTGTAAAGTTTGTAAAGGGCTTGCCAAAGGCTAAATGGTCCCTTTGAGTGAGTTTGGCAGCTATTGTCGGCTTGTACATAAAGTTTGCGTCAGGTAGACACTTGTACTACATTTCAGTCTGTAGTGGACCAATTTAATACCTTTGTTGTGCAACCGTTCTGAGCTTGTGATGTATATGGTTGGAATTTGTATTGGCTCTAAAGTGTTTGCTGAAATGGTGGTTTGTGGATCCCGTGTGAAGTACTTTCTCTGTCCCGTCTTCTCTTTTGCAGGTCCTAAGGGATCGTAGGAGGCTTCGGGGAGGCTGACCTTTGCGGACTGACATGCAATGGTGCCGCACAGTTTAGGCAAAACCAGCTAAGTCCGTGACAGATGGTATCAGAGCGGGACAAGCCCACTTAGAAACACTTAGCATGCAAACGTGGGGGACCTAGCGGAGCTGCGTTGAGGGCAACTAACTTGTGCGACCGTTTGGAAAACGGACAGGGAGTTTGTAGGGGAAGGAGTCGCTCAGAGGAGCTGGCATCCGAGAATGGCATTCAGAAGAATGGCCAACCCTTCGCGCAAGAGACACCACGAAGACAAACAAGCTAAGAAGAATTGCGTAGCGCACAAAGGTTGGGATGGCTGAGTTCGAGCAGTGGTTCGACGTTGACACCCAAACTTGACGGTGCTCGAGGCAAGCGGGGCACTTGGCAAAAGATGAGATTATGCAAGGTGGAGTGGGTTGTTCAACGATCGAAAGAGTTGTGCAAAGCTCACAGAGGTGAGTGGAGTTGCAAACTCAAGGAATTCGATACTCATGCAAGGGCTTGCATGCGGACGACGAATGATCCCACGGTCCATCCCAAGGCGGTCGAAGGTCGGCGCCATGGAGCATTGAAACTTTCTCTTCGACATATGCAGGATACTTTCGTAAGAGGCTGAAGTGTGTAGCAGGTTCAGCATGTTGCTAGACCTAGAGGGGTGTAGTGAGAGCTGTATTGGCGAAGAGTCGCAATCTAGCCGGTGCGTTTGCGGAGGCAGAACAGTGCACGGTTTGTTTAGCAAAGGCGGAGTGGTCTAAGGGGATGATGGTCTCCAAAACTTCAAGAGGGAAGGAGACGAAGAGAGAAGTGCTCCAATGGGGCAGATATCCAAGAGGGATAAGTCTCGGTTCTCCAGAGGGAGAATCTTGTGCAATGAACCGCACCGATTGAGGAGTACCTAAAGACAAAGATCGAGCGAGCGACGAGGAGTCGTTGCACGATCTCGCAAGTGGCAATGCGTTGGTGGACGCATAGCAAGATCAAGTGAGGGAGCAACCCATGAAAACACAAAATGAAGGCACACTTGGAGTCGATAGGGAGATCGGACTCAACAGAGGGCTGACCCGTGGAATGGTGGGCGCGAGGGCCATCATTATCGCAATGCAAATCGAGAAGCGGAGCAACTTGGGGGTAACTTGGTGGTGTACCCAAGCCGCATGAAGAGAGTTGACATAGAAGATAGAACATGGAGCGGAGGCTTGGAGCTTTCCTTAGACAGAGGTCAAGGGCATGGACTCTTGCAGAGACAAGAGTAGGATCATGTCGTTCCATGGGTTCTTTATTCTGATGGAGCAGACTCATCTTGCATGGTGTCAAAGATGAAGGGAACTTCGAGGCATATGCACATTATCTCGGTGAAGCATTTGACGGAGGAACTAAGGCGACACAACTTGCAGTGGTAAAGTTGGTGTTAGAAGGCCTTGGCATGGGGCAAGAGGATGCAGAGGCAGATTCTCTTGAAGAATATGTCACAATATTGCTATTCGAGTTGCCATGAGGAAAGCGGTGCAAAGCAAAGAGATTGTCTAGTAGGGCGAGTCCCGATCCGCATAATGGTGCACCAATTTCGCCGAAGTCGGGGACTTCAGAGGAGCTGCTAGACGATGGACTGTCTTAGAGCTAGGCTTCGTCCGAGTGTGACCCGAAAGCGGGTGGACGAAGGTCGATTGCCAAAGGAGCGAACAGAATCGAAGGTGGCAGAGGCTTTGCGATGTGTTGGCGGAATCCACACATGGAGAGATCGCAGTTCGAGTTCATACCACAAGGATTAAAATGCAAGGAGATGTCACCAGGAGGCGACATGATGCAGCGGATCGTGGTGGAATGGTTCGTGGCAAGGCGACACACACAGTGTATCCCGTGAGGGACAAGGTCATATGGAAGTATCATCGGGAGCGCGATTGGGAGCTCCACTTCGGTGAGCGACATGACGACAAGAAGGGCTATGGATTCAAGCAGGGAATGCTATGGTATCGCAGAGGCGGGTCTTTCATGTGTGCATCGAAGGTTGCATTGAATGGAAGCTTTTGACATCAGCTTATGGGGGCTGTGCATTATCAAGGAAGAAGTTCAGATGCAAGTACCAGTGAATCCCATGGGGGGACTGGATCATGTAGAGGTATAATCGGAGCAGCTGAAGAGTTGGACTACTTCAGAGCTCATATTCGCTTAAGAGAGCCCGGCAAGTCAGAGGACAAGGCCGAGTAAGCGAACTTTGTGACCAATGAAGCTAAGGAGAACAGAAGCAATGCAAGCCTTGCAACATGATGGCGGAGGTCATACATGGGAGTTGCAGTCTGTCTTTCCATCAACCAAGAGGAACTGCTCAAAGAACACAGAGGTGTTGAAGCAGGTGGTCGAAAAAGGGCGAAGAAGCAATGACGAGTCCGGAGGGACCCAGCTACCCAAAACCAAGTATCGGTTAGAATGAAGATAGACTCAGAGGAGTGCTGTAGTGCCACAGAGGCGGATCTACCGATCACGAAGAAGGGACACAGATGCGAGACAACGGATAGTAGTGCCATGGGCATTGCAGTGCCATGGTACCGCAGAGGCAGGACTTCCGGGGAGTCATCGATCCCTTGCTCTCGTAGAGGGAGAGCGCTTGGTCGTGATATGGGCCGTGGAGGAGGAGAATGCATTGACAAACTTCATGTACCAAGACAAGGCTGAAGGGCAGAGGCCAGAGAACTTCGTAAAACCGGTGTCAATAGACTTTTCATCAAGATAGTCGTGAGTGAAGGGCTTCGGGTCGATGCAAGAGTGCATGACCAAGGATCGGAGTAGGCAGTACGCGATTACGATGAGAGTTCCGGGACCGAACTTAAGGAGCCCACGCCGCTAAAGACCCTATGAGAGTTCCGGGACCGAACTAAGTATTGTCGGTTCCACCGCGATTACGATCATGATACCGAGTAGTGCCGTGATCTGAAGCATCAGATCAAAGAGCTTATCCAGAGGTGGCACCTCGGGCAGTACCTCTGGAAGCCCCGAGAGCCCTCCTCGCGTCCATAGGACTCGATCGAGAAACAGATAGACGTAATCGTTGGCGACCTAGCCTCGAGAGGAGACAGCACCTCGGGGTGAAAAGCATACGCTCGGGATGTGGTGGAAAAATGACCAAGGTTGGAAGATTTCCCCGAGATCACCTTCAGGGCGGGGGGAAGCCAAGTACCCCGACCACGATGGTGCATTGGTGATCTCGGTCAGAATCGCCAACGCCCAAGTAAAGAGAATAATGGTGGACATTGGAAGCTCCACCAACATCCTGTATTTTGATGCTTTTCAAAAACTCGGATCGCTAGAGATAGATCTTTCCCCAATGGTCTTGACCCTCATAGGATTTACGAGAGATTCGGTCTCCTCCCTCGGAACCACCGTCCTCCCCGTCACCATTGGAGAGGAACCAAAGGCAAAGACTGTGCTCACTACGTTCATAGTGGTCGGCTTCCCTTTGGCCTACAATGCAATCTTGAGCCGACCCACCCTCAACAGGCTCAAGGCAGTAGTGTCGACATACCATCGGGCGATGAAGTTTCTGACGCGAGCTAGGGTCGAGGAGATCAACAGTAACCCTCAGGAGTCGAGGCAATGCTACCTGATAATGGTGTCGTTGCCAAAAAGGGTGAGGCCTGAGCATGGACCACCGAAGCAAGGACTATGGAGACCCCTTGAGTGAGGGTCGGAAAAAGTCGAGCTACCCTGCTTTGACCCTCAAGAATCCACCAGAACACCGCCACTTCTAGAAGCCACTAAGCAATTGGTCGAGGTCCCCCTCGACAAAAGCCGTCCCAACAAGGTCGTAAAGATTTGATCGGCACTCCCTGAGAAGGAACGCATTCAACTCATCAGCTTCCTCGTGGAGAACGTGGATGTATTTTCCTGGTCCTCGAAGGACTTGCCAGGGATAGACCCCGAGATGGCCCAACACTAACTCAACATCCTTCCCGATGCACAGCTTAAGAAACAGAAGCCACAAAGGTTCACCCCTGAGTGCCATAGAGCAATTAGTGATGAGGTGGATTGACTTTTGGAGGCCAGGTTTATAATCGAAGTGAACTACCCATGATGGCTATCTAATGTAGTTTTGGTAAAAATTCTAATGGAAGCTGGAGGATGTGTTGACCATACCGATCTTAATCGCTCATGCCCAAAGGACTGTTATCCCCTCCCGAGAAGAACACGAGTTCCTTACATTCATGGATGTTTTTTTCGGCTATAACCAAATCTGAATGACTCCTCGGGATCGAGAGCATATTGCCTTCATCATTGATCAAGGAGTATATTATTATGAGGTTATGTTGTTTGGCCTAAAGAACACTAGAGCCACGTACCAAAGGATGGTCAATAAAATGTTCAAACATTAGCTCGGTAGAAACATGGAGGTATACGACGATAACATAATAGTCAAGAGCAAAAGGTTCGATAAACACCTTATTGACCTCGTTGAGACATTTCGAACCTTGAAAAGATTTAACATGCACTTGAACCCCTCCAAGTGTGCCTTCGGAGTTGGCTTTGACAAGTTCCTTAGCTTCATCTTACACTAGAGGGGAGTCGATGCAAATCTCGAGAAGGTCCGGGCAATAATCGAAATACAATCACCTTGGTTGGTCAAAGAGGTACAGTGCCTCACCGGGAGACTGGCGGCCCTTAGCCAATTTCTATCTCGGTCGAGCAATAGGTGCCTCCCTTTCTTCCAAGCGCTGAAAGGTTTCGAGGACTTCGTATGGACTGAGTATGAGGAGGCCTTTGAAAAGTTAAAGGCGCACCTTGCTCGGTTGTCGCAACTCACCTCAGCTCCCTCGAGCGAACCGCTCAGCCTATAACTCGTAGCCTCTAACCAAGTCGTCGGCTTGGTTCTAATACAAGATGCAAGAACCTAACAGCTCATTTACTACGCCAACCATGTGTTGAGCGGGCCTAAGTTGCGGTACCCCGCCATTGAGAAGCTAGCTCTTGCCCTAGTACTGGCGGCTCGGAAGCTTCGATTGTATTTTCAGGCCCACCCAATTCGGGTAATCACCGACCAACGTCTATGGCAGATTCTCTCAAAGTTTGATGTCTCGGGACGTATGCTAAAATGGTCTATCGAGATTGGGGAGTTCGACATACGATACGTCCCAAGGACCACTATCAAGGCCCAGGCACGACTTTATTTTTGAGATGACCCCCTTAGGGGAGGCCCATGCCCCGGAGCACGTCGCCAGGAGATGGGTCCTATACATTGATGGATCCATCACCTCAGGAAGAGGGGGAGCAGGGCTAGTCTTGACGGGTCCAGACGACCAGTCGTACAAGCATGCCCTTCAGTTCAAATTTAAGATCACTGACAACGAGGTTGAATATGAGGTACTCCTGTCAGGGCTTCGCCTCACTCTG
The DNA here is from genome assembly GCA_024322285.1 of Musa beccarii. Lineage (NCBI taxonomy): Eukaryota > Viridiplantae > Streptophyta > Magnoliopsida > Zingiberales > Musaceae > Musa > Musa beccarii. Next base: position 30,601,624 of record CM044399.1, on the reverse strand, counting down.
GAACTTCACGTTGATGAACTAGAAGTCTTTAGCGACTCCCAACTGGTGGTGAGCCAAGTTGACGGAAGTTACGAAGCCCAGGATGTGATGATGACAAAGTACCTAGCCAAAGTGCGTCGACTTGCAAGTAGGTTTCAACACCTCTCCATCACAAGAATCCCTCGGACGGAGAAGAATCAAACTAACACGCTGGCGAAGCTGGCCTCAACCTTAGCAACCGAAGACCATTCGAGGATTGAGACACTTGTCGCCTAATCTATCACAACTCAAGAAATGGATGGAAGAAATTCTCCATTATAAGAAACATGGGATGTTGCTGAGCGACCTCGTCGCGGCTCGACGGCTTAGGCCCAACCAAGCATGGTACTACGAAGTTAATGGTCGATTGTACCGATGGGCCTTCAGCTAGCTCCTCCTTCGATGCCTGTCCAACTCGAATCCAATAGTGTCAGCAGTGCCCAAAACATGCTCGAATCCAACGACAACCCGTGATCCCACTAACTCCGATCGATAGTGCCTGGCCCTTCGTGCAATGGGGAATGGACCTCCTCGACCCCTTCCCTCCCACATCGGGCTAGTGGAGGTTCCTTATAGTCAAGGTCGACTACTTCATGAAGTGGGTAGAAGTTGAACCACTGGCATCCATCTCGAAAAAACAAGTGGAGGGGTTCGTATGGAGGAACATTATTACTCGATTCGGGATCCTGAGGGCAATCATTACTGACAACGGTGCCTAGTTCAACAACTCGTAGTTCAAGGAGTTTTGTCAGTCCTATGCGATCTAGTTGAGATTCAGCTCAGTAGCACACCCCGAGGCCAACAAGCTCACCGAACTGACCAACTGAGCCCTTCTTGAGGGACTCGAGAAAAGAGTCGTCGGCATACAAGGGACTTGGGTTGACGAACTCGTGAGCATACTCTGGGCATCTCGGACTACACCCAAAACGGCCTTCGACAAATCCCCTTTCAGCCTGGCATATGACACCAAGGTGGTGTTGCCTCCCGAAGTGGCCTTCCCAACCCTGTGAATAGAGAACTTTGACGAGGCCATGTTGGAGGAAGGACGCAGGACCAATCTCGGCTTTGCCAACGAACACAGGGTCGAGGCACACCTTCATATGCTCAAGTACAAGAAAGTGGTGGCAAGACTCTATAACCAAAGAGTCCGACCGTGAGAAGTGAAAGTGGACGACCTTGTCCTCCGCATGGCCGAGGTTAGCGATCCAACAGGATCCCAGGGAATGTTAGTCTTAAACTTGGAGGGTCCTAATCGCATGCCCGAGGCAGTCCGAGATGGGACTTACCGCCTCGAAACCATGAAAGATATTGACTATCAAGGACCTGGCACATCTCAAACCTAAAGAAGTTTTACCTATAGAATGCTAGCCTCAACCCACAAGCCGATTTGAATTGTGTTCAGGGAAGGGAATTGACCAAGATCACGCTCAAAGCTAAAACAGTCGTTTTGATTAAAGAACAAGGATTCACGAGAAGCTACTTTGCATTGCAAAGGTCACTTTTCATTACAAGTTGTTATATGTTTGTTGGGTTGGGTCCTCACAATCGAGGTCGGGACTCGACCCACTACAAAAACCACAAGGAAAAAGACACTAGACAAAAAGCCTGAGACCTCACTCAGCCACAGGAGGAGGGATGCTATCGTTGAATGGGACGATGGGGTCCGTGGGCAAAATCGAGAATAGATCCAGGTCGACTTTAAGGTCGGGATATCTTACCTGAAATCGATCGGGGCAAGCAGGTACCCATACTTATATGACACTCGTCCCGATTGCTGTAGCCCCAGCTTGAAGCTGGCGGACTCCTTGTATTGCTCCACTGTAGTCATGCCATTGCCTTCTCCCAACCTAGCACTGAGTCCTCCACCTCTCGGATCTTAGGTCGGGTCTCCTCGAGGACGCCTTCAGCTTGCTAGGCTTTAGCCCTAGCAGCCTCAAGATCCCAAGACAATCCGAGCAACTAGTCATCTAGGTTCCAGTTCAACCCCTGAGCGTCTTTCAGCTGTTGATGAGATTCCTCGAGTTCGACGTTTAGCTGATCCAGCTACTCAAACAGCTCGGCAGCCTATGCCTTGGCTGCAGCAACGGCTTCGGGCCCTGACCTTGCCTTCAGTTCTCGAACCTCACTACGGAGGTTGTCAATGATGATCAACATACGGTCAATGACCCGACCGGCGTCCCAAACCTGGTCCACCAAGCTCGTCACATGGTGGAAGTGCTGCACAAGAAACATAACCCTCAGAAATCAAGGAAGAACTATGAAGAAAGAAGAACGTTCGACACTCAGCAGCGCGAGGTTCTTAGTCGAGGCGTCGACCATAACCTTAGAGGGTGCTCCGTAAATTTCGTTTGCTAGGGCCAGGCAGAGGGCTCCTCGGCAATACTCTAGGGCGCTGGGCTCATCGTCCCAGACTTGGCTCCCTGCAATAAGAGAGGCCCAGCGGGGTTCCATAGGGGCATTGCCCATAGCTTCGGGCAGGTCAGCCATCTCAATGGCTAAGAATTGTTCATCCTTTGCACGGTCCTTGGCACGGCACAAGTCCCGCATGGACCTAGGACGTGTCGGCTCCTTGCCACGCTAATGATTGTGCTGAGTGGAGGAAACCCTCCGAGGAGACTCACCTTCGGCCCGAGGCGCTCTTCAGGACCCCTCGCCAGCCCTAGTCTCCTGAGGAGCCTCGCCCTCCGACGATCGATGCACTAGCATTTTTTGCTTCTTATAGGGTCCCTTTAAGCCTCACCCGAGGGGCTTTCGATGCAGCAATAGGGGCCCCGGAAGCGGGGGAAGGGTGAGGTCAGGACGAAGTCACACCCAAAGCATTGCCCATCTCCCTCAGAGCCCTGAGATCCATTTTTGTCAAAGACATAATCAAACAAGGTCAGAGCCAAAACAAAAAACAAAAAAATGGAGAAGGCATGGGTCGTACCCCGAGGGGTCGGGCTAAGGCCCGCCTTGACTAGCTAGTCTTCGTTCATTCTCCTTATCACCTGGGAGAACGAGAGGATGTCCTTCAGTCGCCCGACCTACTTGGACTCTTCGTCGGATAGGAAGGGCGGGTTATTGTTGACGGCCCGAGTCGATCATGCGAGGCCGAACTTCCAGCCCCGACTAAAACTCACAAAGAAGTAACGGATTTTCCACCCCTTGTTATTCGTAGAGGCGCTACTCAACTTGAAGCTGCCTCGGGCAACCAAATAATAACCCCCTAACAGTTGCAAAGCTTGAAACAAGAAAGGAACAAGGTTCGGGTCAGGACGATCTCGGTCGCCCGACACTCGTCAATAAATGCCACCAGGTAGCGTCACGAGTTCGGCTCCATCTGGGACGACAAGATCCTCCACCACTGGAGGCAACACTCGATGACCGAGTGTAACGATAGCCTAAGTCCTACCTCTAAAGCATCACGGAATAGTGCAAACCTATTACCAAGGGTGTCATACGGGTGCTGCCCTAGTCGAGGAGCATAAAGCTCGTACTCGGTGAGGATGTAATACCTGGCTCGGAGCCGACCAAGGAAGGGCTCGGTCACGACCGAGTCGCAGATGTGGACCTCCCTCATAACCTCCAAGGCTCAGATGGCCTTTATGTCCACCGAGGACATGCCTCTTGAGGATGAGCTCACATTCTCGACCTTGGGACTACCAAAAGACGACCCTACAACCTCAAGGGAAATCCGACCTGAAGAACTAAAGAATGAGGTGGAAGACATCCCGATCTAGAACAAGACACTTGGAGGTCCCGAAAACACTAGTCGATCGAGGTACTAGAGGAATTTTTTGTTCAAAACAAAAAGAATCTAAAGTGCCCAACACAACTAATAGAGCTAAAACTTCACCAACGCATGATGCATCCATCTAAGACAAAAGCATATAGAGTACCCAAGACAAAAGCTCTTATCAAACAATAGCATCTTCTATACCCGATATATCCATCTTAAACTAAGGCTCCTAGAATATCCTCTAATCATTTGTGATGTAAGCAACAACCATCATTTTATGAGATGAACATTATGCTCTAGCATAAACAAATCATAACTCAAAGTACAATGAGGTAAATTTTAGGAGCATTATTTTCATTCAATCGAGACCCTATGCGTATCTCAGTCAACTTGGACATAACAACACCAACTAGACATGCCACATTAACATATCATTTACAAATAATATTCTCTCATTTTGATAGTCAATATTTTATAATTAATGATAATCATATAAGGTACTATAAAGTGGTCTCTCTAAGTATGTTTTCACTATGAATTGATTAGATTGAATTCATATATTTGAACACATTATAAATTTTTTAATACTCAAGATAATTTAAAACCGACTTAATTATTAAAGGTATCTTATCGAACCTACCCTTAATATAATCTTTTATTAGAACAAACCAAAAATGGGATACAATATATGAGCATTTTTTTTCACTAAAAAAAATTCTTCTATGTCTAGTTGTGGCCTCCACATTTGTAACCTCTTAGGTCCAAACTTGCATCTAATAATTTGAAGTGGATTCAGTAGAATGGACCGAACCCGATCCATCCCTCATGCCACATTTATACCTAATTTTTTTGGCTAAGCAACGGTTCAAATGGACGTGGATCTCAAAGCTCGATTAGTAATCCAATGGCTAACGCTTCTCAGTTCTCTCAATTTCTTTTCTGGGAAATGGTGGCCAAATTCCCGCCAATATATTTTCTCTTTCAGCGGCGATCCCCGTCTTCCAAGGTTAGTCTCCTCCCCCCTCCATCCCTTCCTCGCTTTCCTCCTCTCTCTTCTTCGGGCTCCCTTTTTCAAACTACTGTTGTGGATTTGACTTGCTGAGGAATCGACTGGGATTAGATGATTCAAAGCAAGAACTCGGTAGAGTCCGGAGTTCTCTGATTCATAATATTGGCTTGTTCATCGAAAATTCTGCGATGATGCTGATGTCAATCCCAATTGGTCAGGTCAATCCCAGTTAGGTATGGGGAGAAAGCAAGAAAGAATAAGAAAGATAGCTATTTCTTCTGATACAAGGTGATATGTTTGTCTAGCAGATTCTAAAGAAAAGAAAGGGCAATAGTGGTCCTCCAAAACTCAGTTCTGGAAGAATGCCTGGGTACTATGACATGGATGACATCTTGATGGAGGATGAGGTTTGTGAGTGTACTTATGCTTCGGTAGATTATCTGTATGCTTCTCATTTGTGATCAAATGTGGCAATTTGCAGCCTATTTCTGTTGTATTTCAAGTTGGAGCTCATGGTTGTGGCCTTCTAGATCCAGGTTCAGAAACTATCGATGTAAGTCATTTGTGCCTATATGAGCAATAGATTGCTTTCTGTTGTTTTGTCATCTAAAAGTTTCTCGTTTATTTTTCTTATCTGTCACTGCCTAGATCGAAAAGGGCATGAAGATGGATCTGCCTTATTGGCTTGCTCACCAGTTGCACTTGAGACAAGCAGTATCTATTAGTGTTCCAGCCAGCTTCAGCCAGAAGTACGTAACATTCTTCGCATAGTATTTATGAATGTAAATTAATTTCGGGATATGGATTTTTAGTGACATTGGCCGATTCTTTCAATTCAAGCCGATCAGAGATGAGGGAAGAAAGAATCAGTAGGTTTGGGGTAGACTAGTATTTTGTGACCCCAGGTTTTTCATGAGACTTCCAGACCTCCATTTAAACTGCTTGTCACCGTGTTCATGAATTCTTTTGAAGACTGCAGTTTCAAATTGTAACTATTTTGGGTTCCCTCTAAGAAATGTTGCATTTGATGGATGTCTGTGCCATAAATATCTTAGCTTGGTGACTTTTTGGATACCAACCGATTGAAGGAGTGCTTAGTTAAAAGCTGGCTACTTAAGTCAACATAGCTATTTCTTCACTCTAATTGATTGTTAATAATGCTGTCAACAGTAGGCTAAAATAGCAAAGACAAAATTAATTGAGTTTGTCAAAAAAAAATTTCTCTGATGAAACAGAACTAGGAAGGAAATCCAGGCTGATGCTGCATGTGTTGATCTGAAGGGCCGTTGCCCATACTTTTATGAGTTGGGATGCAAGATTGCGCCACTGTAAGTTCTCTATTAGATGAACTTCTATCTATCGCTTCATATATGTGATTGTAATTATCTTCACTTATGTTGAAATATTTGGGAAGTCTTCAAGTTTTTCAACTTTGTTTCTCTAAAACAGTTTTGTTCTGTTGATTATATTGTATGACTTATTTAGTTAACATATAATTTTTTATAATTTATCCAAACAAATCTGCACAAACATTGTGTAAATACGACTGATATAATACATGCTTGAGTTGGTAAGTTTGTAGATTGTTTCATAGCCACTGTATGTTTGGAAATGACTTTCTGTGTCTAAAAAAGTTAATGCTGGTGTTTAAAATATAATTCACCGCTGATAATTAATTAGATTCAGTAGTGGTAGAGTTGAATTGTCTGCTTTCAAGTTGTCATTGTATAAGAGGAACTTGGAGGGTACTTGAAAATTTATTGCTCTATTGTTGTTTGGTTTGTGATTCATGTAACAAGTTCACAATGCTAAGCTGAACAAATGGTTCTGTTATACGAAGCAATGGAATAGGACACATAACTTGTGCAGTATCAAGGGATTTGAATGGGCAAACTGGCATGTTTTGTTTCTCTGTATTATTTTAGTTATCATCATGGTTAATATTGCAATTTGCCATGACTATTTAGGTGGACAAATATTCAATAATTTGGTTTTAGACATCCAAAATTGAAAGAAATAATATAAAGGAAAATTTTTTATGCATTGAAGATCACAAAAAGATGTATTCGGTTCATATGTTAGTTTAATAAGTATACATGAGTGACAAGGCCATCAAGCAATAAGCAAGTCAAAATTTAGCGAGCCAGCAACTTAATGAGCTCATATTATTCAGTGACATGAGCAAGTGTCACTGTTGTTTTCTTATTTATAGTTTGTTTTTTTTTACTCTCTTCCTCAAATTTGATGGTCAAGTGTCTTATTTACTTAAATTTATTGTTGACATCTCTTCCAATTAGGGATTCCAGACATCATGTTCAAGGAGAAATATAGGGAATACTAAAGACTACTGAAAAACAAAAAAAAAAAATCCTTGATTTTATTTAGACTTTTGAAGAAAATGTGTGGGAGAAGGTGAAAGTGGGCTGAAAAGATAGGAGCATCAGCATTTGCCAGAAAACTGCATATAAACGAACTTATCCATTTGCCCTTTTGTTACAAGTCTTGCACAAATTCTGATCAAGCTACCTGAAATCTCAGCCTCTTGGCTGATTTGATGGAGACATGAACGTTTTTTATGTTTCAGCTTGTAGAAATAGATGGATATCTCAGCCATTTCATTGGAGATTCCGAGCCGGTGGCCAGTGTGGCAAAAAAAGCCACGTATTTTATCATGTTGGTTCCCATGAACTAACTATTTTGATTAGCTAGATTTGCCATCTCTTATGTTAAGGCATGATGAGACTTACATAACAGTTTCTCTTGAAATTATGTTTCCATTAATTTTTTAAAATTGGAACTTTCTGGGTTTAGATGAGACTTATGTTAAGGCATGATGAGATTTAATATATGCTTCAGATCCAGCAATTGTTTATATGATGGTGATGACAGGGTTGGTGACAAGACAATTGGATCCTTTCTGCTTTATGCATTCACGGATCGGTACAAGGAGATGTTGAGCAAGTCACACGGTGCCCCAGCTGTTACGAGATTCTCTTCACGTCTTACAAAAGAAGAGTCACAACGTCAGACTCCCTTCCGTTGATCGACTTTGCCTGTTAATTATTGCTGCTGATATAGCACTAACTTGTGTTGTTTGACCACCTGAAGTGTTCGAAGCTGCTCGCTCTTCCATGGCAGCATTCAAGAAATGGCGAACAGGTGGGTCGCGTTTGGAGAAGGCAGCGATCCTCGGGAGGAAAAGGAAGAGAACCGTACCACTCGGCCCATCTTCACCGTAAATAAACTCTCAAATTGTGAAATACTAGTCTTTGTTGTGATTCTTCTCTCTTATCGTTGGAATGTACTTCATGTTGCTCTAAATAAAATGTATGCATTTCTCATTGTACTTGGCAGCGTGCTCTTCTGTTCTAACGTTTCCGTTTTGTCTTTACGAATAAAGAGTAATAGGATTCTATCTAAAAAGTATAAAACATTTATCATTTTATAATGTATAATGTATAATGTATTCTTGTGCAATGCGAAGTGACAACACTTATAGTTGATTATTCGCAACGTGTTTTTCACGAGGATCTAATTAGTCAAACAGTAACCAAAAGAAGGGTGAGGAGTTTAAATGTTTATGGTAGCATTTTCTTTTACTCGTGATAAGGAGAAGTAAAATATTTATCGTGTTTGTTTTGTATCATTAGAGATTGGCAAGTAATGATCCGATGATTGAACGGTCATGCATTGATGGTGGTCACCAAATGTGGGCCGAAACCGCTTTGCCAAGAACTATCAAGGATAAGGCCTTTCAACATCATATTGAATTTTTGTCCTCAGACAAGTCAGTCGTGAAAGCAATTGCGTTGACGACAACACTAATGTCCAATGGATGATGCAAAATTCTACCAAGAACAAGGCGGTGTCCATATTGCACGTCCTAAGTACATTTGTCTTATTCACTACTTAAGTTTTAGATAAAAAATAAGACTGTCTTATTCACAAATTAAGTTTTAGATAAAGCAATAATGATAAAAAAAAAAAAGATGGTATCAAGACTCTAATCTTCATAAACTCACTGTGATGATGAGAATATTAAAAAATATTTAAAAGATTTTTTATACTTTTCTAACTAAAATAGTTTAATGTTTGTTGATAGGGGATATCTCGGGTCATCCACGGCATCAGACACGTCAGCATAAAGGTGCCCCACATGAATCGTCATGTTCGACCCTTCGTCTCGGGCTGGATAAGATAGCGCCCGCACGTCGTCACGTCGCTCGAACCCAAACAGAGCAGCCGTCCCCAAAATCCCGGGACAACGACGCATGGAGCAGGCCGCCCCCGAGACCTCGGGATGGCAACGCACGAAGCGGGCCACCCCCGAGATCCCGAGTTGGCGACGCATGGAGCAGGCTGCCCCCGGGATCCTGGAGCAGCGTCGTGCGGTGCCAACCTATCCAGCATCGCCCCGTACGACCTCGTCGGCATCCGGACCGAGATACACCCCCAGATGCACCTATATAACCCCCCCCCTCCCCCCCACCCGGCTTCAGGTAGTGGGGGGGGAGGAGAACGTCCACTGACTTTAGCATCAGAGGGGCTTGGTCGGGAAAACCTTGACCCAGGCCTACTTGCAAGAGCCAAACCCAAGACGGGAAACACCTCAATAGAAAGCGACAACCGGACACCCTTGGATTTCGATGACTGAACGAGGCCAGCCCGACACATCATCCGATGGCCACATCCGTCCCATAACATTTTGGCGCTAGAAGGAGGGCGCGATCTCGTAGGAGTGTCCTATGACTAACTCGGAAGTTCGTCCGATTGAAGAATAACCTACTGCTCCCATCCCCACTTCGGGACCATCCCCCGCTGCTCAGCTGGGAGGAGGCGTTCCAATCCAGACCCCAGAACACTACTGACGACTATTCAATGACCCCGGGCTATCGCCCCCCGGGAACGCCCCAGGACCTTCGGCCATCTCGCCCGAGGTGTTTCTTGACCTATCGAGGCAGGTCCAAGCTCTGACCAGGATGATCCAAACGGTCTTCCCCCTCATCCCGCAGCTCGTGCGCCTCATGGGCCCCCAAGCATCGAGGCCATCCATTTATGTCCTAGAGCCCCTCGATGATCCCTCGACGAATCTAGTCATGCACCATCAGCCACGGGAGGAAGCCGAAGGACGTCCTGGGGGTCAAGGAACGACTCCCGAACCGAGCATCCACGGTCTCCCCTCGACTGGCATACTACCTCCCGAGAACGACACAGTGTCCACCGACTCGGCCGACGACACATTCATAGCCCAACTTAACTCGGTGAATCGGCTTCTGGATGAATTCCAGCGAGAGCTCTGCAAGACCATGGGAGAAGTTGGGGACAACATCTCGGGAGCATCCCCCTTCACCCCTGAGATACAGGACAAGCCAATCCCCTTCAACTTCATACTCCCCGCCCTTGAAGCATACAACGGCAGCTCCGATCCCACGGAGCACGTCGCTAGCTTCAGGGCTCAGATGGCCCTCTATGGCACATCCGACGCCTTGATGTGCAGGGCGTTTCCTACTATCCTCAGAGGGCCGGTTCGAATGTGGTTCAGTCGGCTGCGGCCAGACTCCATCTCTTCGTTCAAGCAGTTAGCTCGGGGGCTCGAACAGGACTTCATGGCCAGCAAACGGCCGAGACCCTTCGTGGCCGCACTCCTCGCATTAGCCCAACGAGATGGCGAGACACTCTCGCAGTTCATCACACGCTTCCCTGTCAAGGCCAGGGGGATTCCCGAGGCTCATCCATCCCTAGTCATCCAGGCCTTCTTGATGGGACTACGCCCCTCCAGACTTTTCTGATCTTTGGTGGAGAGGCCACCATCAATAGTCCCCGAGATGCTCCAGCGCGCCAACCAGCACATCGCCACCGAAGACCTAGTGGTAGGGAGGCACGAGGACAGTAAGAGGCCCAGAACAGACTCCACCCGAGCAACAGCCCCAAGGCCATTCTCCGAACCACCCCGAAGGAAGATCGACCGTCCCGAGCTGCCACGCCCAAGGCTCCCCCTGAACACTTCTCAAACTGATATTTTCCTTTAAATCCCGGAGAAGGAGCTCCTGCGAGAGCCCAACCCGGTGAAAGCTACTAACAAGGACCGATCTAAGTACTGCAGGTTCCATCGGGATTACGGCCATGACATGGAAGACTGTCGAGACTTGCGGAACCAGATCGAGGAGCTGATCCGACGGGGGCATCTCGGACGCTTCCTCAAGAAACCAAGGGAGTCCCCACCTCGGCCCTAGGGTCTAGTCGAGAGACAGATCGACGTCATCATTGGCGGACCAGCCTCGGGCGGTAGCAGTTCCACCACCAGGAAGGAATATGCACGGAGCACGGTGGAGAAGCACCCGAGGATGCCTTCCGAGGAAGAGATCAGATTCGGCACAGAGGGAGCGGAGGTCTCGGACCATGATGACGCTCTGGTGGTCTTCATCCGCATCGCCAATGCCAAGGTTAAGAGGGTGATGGTCGACACCGGGAGCTCTGCCGATATTCTATACCTGGACGCCTTCAGGAAGCTCGATCTCACAGATAACGATCTCTCCCGTATGACGACCGTGCTTACCGGTTTCACCGGGGAGTCAATCTTCCCCCTTGAGATGACTTTCCTTCCCATCACCCTAGGGAACGAACCTAGAACAAAGACGGTGATGGTCGCCTTCATGGTGGTCGACCTACCCTCGGCATACAACGTCATCCTCGGGCGACCGACCCTCAACTGGATAAGGGCGGTTGTCTCCACTTATCACAGGGCCATGAAATTCCCGACTTTATCAGGAGTCGGGGTGGTGCGGAGCGATCCTAAGGAGTCCAAGAAGTGTTATCTGATGGCTGTGTCGATGCCAAAGAGGATGTGACCCGATCCGACTGACTTTGACCCTCGAGACAACCCAAAAACTCCTGCTCATACACAGCCGATCGAGCGGCCCATCGAGGTCCCCTTGAACGATGAACGACTGGATCGGGTCGTCAAGATCAGAGCCGCGCTTCCAGAAGCCGACCAGGTCTAGCTGGTGGAGTTTTAAAAGGAGAATATCGATGCCTTCGCCTGGTCCCCGAAGGACATGCCGAGGATCGACCCCAGAGTGGTGGAACATCATTTGAACATTCATCCCGAGGCACGCCCGGTCAAGCAGAAGCCTCGGAGATTCACCCCGAAGCAGCAGCAGGCAACTAACTGCGAAGTCAACCAACTACTCGACACTGGATTCATAATCGAGGTGAAATACCCATAGTGGTTATCTAATGTAGTCCTCGTTAAAAAATGTAATGGAAGCTGGAGGATGTGCGTTGACTACACCGATCTCAATCGGGCATACTCCAAAGATTGTTATCCCCTCCCGAAGATAGATCAGCTAGTCGACGCAATTGCGGGCCATGAGCTTCTTATGTTCATGGATGCGTTCTCAGGCTACAACCAAATCCGCATGGCTCCACAAGACCGAGAGCACACTGCGTTTGTCACCGACAGGGGGGGTCTACTGCTACAAAGTCATGCCCTTCGGTCTGAAGAATGCCGAAGCCACCTACCAGAGGATGGTTAATGAAGTATTCAAGTCCTAGCTTGGGAGAAACATGGAAGTCTACGTTGATGAAATTATTATCAAAAGCAGGTCGACCGCGACCCACTTAACCGACCTGGCAAAAACCTTTCGGACCCTTAGGCAGTACAACATGTGCCTCAATCCGGCAAAGTGCACCTTCGGGATCCGATCGGGAAAGTTCCTCTGCTTTGTCATTCACCAAAGAGGGATAGACGCCAACCCGGAGAAAGTACGAGCCATAACGGAGATGCAATCTCCACGCTCAGTGAAAGAGGTACAATGCCTCGCAGGAAAGCTGGCAGCACTCGGGAGGTTCGTGTCACACTTGGGAGACAAGTGCCTCTCATTCTTCCAGACCTTGCGCCGAGCGGACAACTTCAAATGGACCCCAGAATACGAGGATGCCTTCGGCAAAATAAAGACTTATCTCGAACGGCTCCCCTGGCTTGTCTCACACCATCCGGGCGAAGTCCTAGGCCTTTACTTGGCAGCTTCGGAGCATGTCGTCAGCTCGGTTTTGGTGAGCGAGGACCAAGCCGTGCAGCAGGTAGTCTACTACACTAGTCACATCCTCGCTGGACCCGAAGAGCGCTACCCACCGATAGAGAAGCTGGCGTTGGCGTTGATTGTGATGACCCGAAAGTTACGGCCTTACTTCCAGGCCCACACGATAAGGGTGATATCTGACCAGCCACTCCACCAGATCCTCTCCAAATTCGATGTCTCGGGTTGGATGCTCAAATGCTCGGTAGAGCTCAGAGAGTTTGACATCCGATATACTCCCTGGACTGCCATAAAGGCCCAGGTACTAGCTGATTTCATTTCCGAGCTAACCCTCGAGGATGGCCCGATTGTGCGGTAGTCGGATCTGCCCGCTTGGGCCCTATATGTTGACGGGTCTGCCACGTCGGAAGGAGCTAGAGCGGGGATGATCCTTAAGGACCCGAAAGGCAAAACCTATGAGCACTCGCTTTGGTTGGAATTCAAAGCCACCAACAACGAGGCCGAGTACGAAGCACTGCTGTCGGGACTACGCCTCATTCTCGAGGTGCGGGACTTGGAGGCCTTCATCGATTCCCAACTGATGGTAGGCCACATCAACAGGACCTACGAAGCCAGAGAACTGACCGTGACTCGGTACCTCACCGAAGTCCAACGACTTTCAGCTCACTTCAACCGTTTGGTGGTCATAAGGAAACCCCGAGCCCAGAATGCCCAAGCTGATGCACTGGCCCGGCTGGCATCCAGCCGGTCACCCGAGGAACTCCCAAAGAGGACCGAGGTCCTCCTCGCGCTGACCGTACCAATCTCGGATGTCAACACGGCAAAGGTGACCCCGAATTGGATGGAAGAAATACTTCGCTACCAAGAGAAGGGCAAGCTACCCGATGACCCACCGGACACGTGTCGGTTCAGACGAGCCCAAGCATGGTATGTCGAGATCGGAGGCAAACTATACCGAAGAGCCTTCTCCTAGCCATTGCTTCGCTATCTATCCCCACCTGAAGCTGAGACAGTCCTCATCGAAGTTCACAAGGGCATATGCGGGGAGCACATCGGGGGTCGAGCTTTGGCCTTCAAGATACTCAAGCAAGGATTTTACTGGCCGACGCTACGACGAGACGCCTTATCCTACATGCAATGGTGTCACCAGTGTCAAGTGCATGCCCAGATCCAACGTCAGCCGACGGTGCCCCTCACCCCGATCGACGTAGCGTGGCCCTTCGCGCAATGGGGCATGGACCTCCTCGGCCCCTTCCCCCCGGTTTTGGGTCAGCAACATTTCCTCATAGTTGGGGTCGATTATTTTACCAAGTGGGTAGAGGCCGAGCCACTAGCGTCCATCACCACAAAACAAGTCAAGAGTTTTGTGTGGAAGAATATCCTCACACGCTTCGGAATCTCGAGAGCCATCATAACTGACAATGGGACCCAATTCAACAATGCAAGGTTCAAGTCTTACTGCCACTCGCATGGCATTCAGCTGAAGTTCAGCTCGGTTGCCCACCCCTAGACCAATGGCCTCGCCGAGGTCACAAATCGGGCGATCCTCGAAGGACTAAAAAAGAGGGTGGGTGAAGTATGCGAGGCTTGGGTGGAAGAGCTCCTGAGCATCCTGTGGGCTTCCCGAACCACTCCAAAAATGGCGTTGGGGGAATCCCTGTTCAGCTTCACATATGGGACCGAGGCCGTCCTTCCTCCCGAAATCGTGTTCCCAACCTTGCGGGTGGAAAATTTCGACGAAGGAACTTCAGAACTCGGGCTCTGGGTCGGACTCAACCTACTCGACGAGCGGAGAGCCGAGGCCCACCTACGTGCTTTGGCATACAAGAAAGCAGTAGCCTGAGTCTACAATCGAAGTGTGCGGCCACGGAAGATTCGGGTCGGGGACCTGGTCCTCTAAAAAGCCCAGGTGAGCGATCTAACCCGGGCCAGAGGAAAACTATCCCCAAACTAGGAAGGCCCCTACCGGGTCTACGACGTGGTCCGAGAAGGCACTTGCCGCCTCGAGACCACGGACGGGACCCCCATGCCGAGAACCTGGAACATGTCAAATTTAAGAAAGTATTACCCCAAGTCCTGACAAAGGCGTTGTGTTTGTACTCAAAAGCTTTGCATTCATATGAGTGAAATTTTTACATTGTGATCGGTCGAGCCTTATAAGACTTCAACTCGGCCCGACCAAAACCAAAAGGGTGAGACCTGACCAAAAGCCTAACTCGGAGGAGGATCCATCGGGCTATCGTCGAACAGAACCTCCTCGAGCATATCCACCGACTTGTCCTCGGGGAGATCCACGAAGGGGTCAACCTCCAGCTCCAGGTCCGGGTACTTGCATGGAAGCAGGCAAGCGCCACATGGTAGCCAAACTCATAAGTCGCCTGCCCCGATCTTTGTAGACCGAGTTTGAAACCGGGCGACTTCTTGTACTCGGCTATCACCTCCTTCATCTGTTCTTCGGCACCACGATGCTCCTTTTGCAGTGCCTCCTCTACGGCATGGGCTACCTCCTCCGCGACGTGGGCTGCCTCCTCAGTGGCGCGGGTTGCCGACCGGGAGGCCTCCACGTTCCGCGTAAGCCCAAGTAGCTCATCGTCCAAGCCGCGAACTTGGTCACGGCTATTCTTCAGCTCCCCCTTCAACTAATCGACCAAGGCTTCAGCAGCAGCAGCCCGTTGCTCCGCTGCAGCGATCGCCTCGAGACCCGGGCCGCTCCTCAACTCCTCCACCTCCCGACGCAGCTCAGAGTTAGAGTCCCTGAGGCGTTCAATCACCCGGCCCGCATCCTCAACCCGATCGATCAGCGCGGTCATGTAGTCATGGCTCTGCAAAAGCTCGAGGATCATAAGGTATAGAGCGAAGCCCCGAGAGAAAAAATGGGAGGGGACGGTACTTACCCAAACCACTGCCTTCGTGGCACAATCCATCAATACCACGGAGGGCGAGCAATACAGTTGCTTCGCCAGACCCGGGTGCAATGACCTATGGGCGAACTCCAGCGCCGTCAAGCCATCAGCCCATATACGACTGTCGACCTTGAGGGAGGGCCATCGGGTCCCGAAAGGTGCTCCCAACGCCCCCTCGGGCAAATCCGCCACCTCCAAAGCCCGGAAGGGCTCACTCTTGTTCGTAGATCGGACCCAACATAGGTCCCTCATCGATTTGGGGCGCTCCCCCCCTGCTTAGATGGGGCCTCGTCCCCAGCCGAACTGACTCACCACTTACCCTTGGAGCCAGCACCCTCCTCGAGCAAGCCGCTGCCCGACCCGCATGCTGTCTGCGCTAAGGCCTCACAAAGTGCCGACCCCTCGGACGACTTTCGAGTTAGCATCTTCGTCTTCTTCTTCGGGTGGTCTGCTTCTGCCCCCTTAGGGCCTCGGTGCCTCGATGACCCTCGTCAGGATGGAGGGTCGGCACCGATCGGTTCCTGATCTCGAGGAGGCCGCGTCGACATCAGAAGATGGGTATCCCCTTCAGCACATGAAAGTTCACCATATCTGCAAACAAGTTGTAAGTCGGTCAACAAGACATAAAGAAACATGGATAAGTCTAAACGATGAATCCGACCATACCCCTACAAGCCGGGTTGAGCCCTGCATTGACCAACCATCCTTCGGTCATCCCCCTAACAGCTCGAGATGAAGATAGGACATCCCTCAAGCGTCCCACCCGCTCGGTCTCTTTATCAAAGAGGAAGGGGGGAACATTGTTGATCGCTTGAGAAGTCCACGCCAAGCAGAACCCCCATTCCCTACGGCGGCTCACGAAGAAGTGACGCGTCTTCCACCCCTTGTTGTTAGAGGGAGTGCCACTAATTTTGAAACCACCCCAGGCGGTCAGGTAATACCCGCCCCGACCCTTGCAGAGCCGAAAGCACGTTGAGAATAGCGTCCGGGTCGGTTCGATCCCTGCTCCCTAGCACTCGCCTAAAAAGACCACCAAGTAGCGCCACGAGTTGGGCGCCATCTGCGACAGAGAGATTCCCCACCATCGGAGACACTCCACGATCACCGGGTGCAGTGAGAACCTCAGCCCCGCCTCAAGGGCATCTAGGGTAAGCCCGAACCCATCCGGAAATGGGTCGTAGGGGCGCCACCTAGGAGACGGGGCATGCAACCTATACTCCCTCAGGATACTATACCGATCCCGAACTAGACCTAACAGTTCCTTGGTCACGACCGAATCCACGTCGTGCTAGGCCCACATGACCTGAAGGGCCGCAAGCGCTTTCGAATCCATTTATAGCGACCCACTAGATGACGAACTCAGAACTTCTACTCTAGAACTTCCCGAGGTCGACTCATTGGCCTCGGGATTCGACCGACCCAACAACGAAGAAGAAGAAGAAGAAGACATCCCGACCTTAGGGCTGGGCACTAAGAGAGGTAGACCGAGGAAGAAAGAACAGAGGGGGTAACCAAAAGAAGATCACAATGACTCACCTCCACGCAACAAGAGACTTATAAGGAAGCGACAGCCGACTAGGGCAATACTTGGGCTCCCCGAGGTAGGGAGCAATGGCAGCATATACCGAGGACCACCTCGATTAACGCACCTACCCAATCGAGTCTCCCGCCCAGTGCTCTAGCCACGATTGTCACCAGCCATGCACGCTCTCCAATTTCCCGCCAAAAGGGATGCCACGTGTGCCTCCCCGCAGAGGCACGTGACGTCCACCCTCAGCGCGATGCATGTTGTCAGAAAATGCTTCTAAGTATCAAGTGCTGGTACGCCCCTCACCTGTCCATCTGCGCCCGAGTTCACCAGCTCGGGCACCAGTCCATTTACGCCCGAGTTCACCAGCTCAGACGCCAGTCTACCTTTACCCGAGTTCATCACCTTGGACACCAGTCCATCTGTGCCCAAGTTCACCAGCTCGGGCTCCAGTCCATCTTTTCCTGAGTTCACCAGCTCGGGCACCAGTCTATCTTTGCTCAAGTTCACCAACTCAAGCATCAGTCCATCTGTACCCGAGTTCACCAGCTCGGGCTCCAATCCATCTTTTCCTGAGTTCACCAGCTCGGGCACCAGTCTATCTTTGCCCGAGTTCACCAGCTCGGGTATTAGTCCATTTGCGTCCAAGTTCACCAGCTCGGGCACAAGTCTACCTTTGCCCGAGTTCATCACCTCGGACACCAGTCCATCTGTGCTCGAGTTCACTAGCTCGGGCTTCAGTCCATCTTTACCCGAGTTCACCAGCTCAGGCACTAGTCTATCTTTGCCCGAGTTCACCAGCTCGGGCACCAGTCCATCCGTGCTCGAGTTCACCACCTCGGACACCAGTCCATCCGTGCTCGAGTTCACCACCTCGGACACTAGTCCATCCGTGCTCGAGTTCATCACCTCGGACACTAGTCCATCTGTGCCCGAGTTCACCAGCTTTGGCTCCAGTCCATCTTTGCCCGAGTTCACTAGCTCGGGCACTAGTCTATCTTTGCCCGAGTTCACCAGCTCGGGCACTAGTCTATCTTTGCCCGAGTTCACCAGCTCGGGCACTAGTCTATCTTTACCCGAGTTCACCAGCTCGGGCGCCAGTCCACATGCGCCTAAATTCACCGACTCAAGCGCTCCGACCCAATCCTCCAAGCAGCCCCCCGACGCATCATTCCATTCCGGCACCACCAACTCAAAACCAACAGCGCCGCAAGGCAACCCGCCAACCCCGCACAGCAAACCATACGATCAAAGGTGCAAGCTAGACATGCCCCGAGCCCCTCCCCAAGGACCCCGGAGCATGCCTTGTTGGGGGGGAGGGAGGGAATGATACGGGATATCCCGGGTCATCCACAGCAGCAGACACATTAGCATAAAGGTGCCCAACATGAATCGCCATGTCCGACCCTCCGTCTCGGGCCGGATAAGATAGCGCTCGCACGCCGTCATGTCGCTCGAACCCAAACAGAGCAGTCATCACTGAAATTTTGGGACGGCGACGCATGGAGCAGGTCGCCCCCGAGATGGCGACGCATGGAGCAGGCCACCCCCGAGATCCTGGAGCGACGCCGTGCGGCGCCAACCTGTCCAACAGCGCCCCATACGACCTCGCCGGCATCCGGACTGAGGTACGCCCCTAGACGCACCTATATAACCCCCCACCCGGCTTCAGGTTGGGGGGGGGGAGGAGAACGTCCATTGACTTTAGCATCGGAGGGGCTTGGTCGGGAAAAACCCGACCCAGGCCTACTTGCAAAAGCCAAACCCGAGATGAGAAACACCTCAACAGAAAGTGACAACCGAACACCCTTGGATTTCGATGACTGAACGAGCCCAGCCCGACACGTCATCCGGTGGCCACATCCGTCCCGTAACATTTGTTAACGTTATTTTTTTATTGATTTTAATTTAATATATACATATATATTACACTTAAAATATTATGATGACAAATATGCTATTTTCAAACATGGGAGAGTAAAAGTATATATAATATCTGATAAATGAAAATAAGCATAATTATACATTAGCATTGACTCCTACCAAAATAAACCTCAGCATACTTTTTTAAATTATTAACTACTCAAGCAGAGGATAAATTTTCCTTCGTTTCTTCTTATTGTGGCCACAATTCGATCGGGAGACGACACGGCATCCCCTCGCCACCTCTTACGTCCCCGTGCAAAAGTTGGATAAGAAACCAGTGATCTGGCCCCGACATGTGCTTGCGTCATGGTCACTTCGCCACGTAGCTGGAACCGTGTACGACCCGCTGCATCTCTATATCTCTACCCGGAGACCTCGCTCCCATTTTGGGGTCTTTGCCGATGTTTCCTGGTGTACTTTGATCGGAATCAAGGTGTTCGAAGAGGCATCGTAAGTTGAGGCTTCGATCCGAAGGGTGCCCGGCGTGGTGGTGACCTGAGGACACTGCGATGGCTGGTGCTGCGAAGGTTCAGAGTTGTTGCGCCGACACTGGCCCCGGCTATGCGTCCCCCCTCGAAGCCATGTCGGGGCCGCGGGAGGCCTTGATCTACGTTACCTGTGTCTACAATGGTAAAAAGATCGCGCCTTTTGGTTGTTTCTCTGAGCGATCTGAGCTTGGGGGAGTTTTTGATTCTGATGTGTTTTCTCAGTAGGCTGTTGTTACCTTTTTGCTCTCGATGTGTTTAGACGAGGAATCTTCATATGCATATTCCTTGTTAGTAATCCTTGTGGATTCAGTAGTCTCTTCTTTTTTTTATTCAATCGAGACGAGAAGTTCCTCACAACAATACACTATAACAAAAACAAATTCGGAAGTCTCACGTACTTCAATTTTTATTTATAATTTCTATTAAAATATTTTTAGATCTTCCTCTACCTTTCCTCGTACCAATACCGCATCCAGAAATCTCCCACAAATGCCCACGATTTTATTTCATCTTATCTTTTATCGAAGAAGCGATGCCTATCACGAATAAAAACACCTTTTTTGAACTCTATACATCCATCTCAACATTCTCATCTCAGCAACATAAATTTTTTGTATATATATATTTTTTAATTATCCAGTATTCAAAAGTTTCTCACCAACAAACAAATTGAATTATATTGTTGGTTAAAGTGTTTCCTATTTTAATTGCTTAGGAACTAAATACGACTTGTATTAATATTGCTTTGGAACTAAATCGCCAACCAACAAAATGAATTATATTGTTGGTGATTTCATTGTTTTCTTCCAAAATAAAAGGTCTTACTTTTGTCATGAATGAGAAGGAATAGGTGATGGAATTTTTAGTAACTATGCACTTTTGATTTGGGACCTGATTCTGTTATTCGTGCATGATGTCAGGTGCTCAGGGCCATCAAAGGCCACCTTGCTTATTGATCATTGACGTAACTTCTCTAGCTGTCAGAGGTTTGATTGAGATTTGGCCCCTTCTTTGACTGTTCAGGAGTGCAGTTCTCATGATACGTATTCCCTTTGTTTAAGGGCATCAACAACGTTTTCCAACATATCAGGAGATTTTGACTTCTTTCTTGTATTTATACTCTTGTATGAAATACATACTCGGAACAGGGATTTCTGGGGTTTAAAAGAATAATCTTTCAAATTTTGGCATTCGTAAATTCTTGTTTTTGTTTTTTGTTCTTAGTTTTTGAGAGTTTATGGGGTTTTATTTCATGGTTCTTTAATGCTTGATCTCCATTGTCGCTTTGGAGGAATCTTGCAGGTTTCTAGTTCATTCCTTTTGAACTTGGTAAGTATGCATGATTATTTATAGCATAGCTAGATCCATAACACCAAAAGTCATCAAATCATGACCAGCTGGCCAATTTGATGAGACGAGGAAGAAATATAATTCTATCATTATGAAAAAATATTGAATTGAGAATCACATTGTATTTGTTCTTACAAAGCATAAACTAATGTAACACCCTCAGTTGAACTTATTGTAGAAGAAGCAAATTTTGAATTACTTGGATATGGGCTTACTCCTAAGGAAACTTTATGTCTCCTTTCTTAAGCATTTTCCTTTATACCGAGGATCATTAACAAAGTGATACTTGAAGAAGTTATACATGATATATTTAAGGTGAATTTTCTTTTATTGACAGTATGTTTCATAGTTAACTCTTTATAGTTTTCTTTTCCTAATTAAGAAGAACCTATTGTGGTCTATTCATGTATATATTTTCTACTACTTTTAGTTCTGGACTTCAGCATTAAAGTATCTGTTTAATAAGCTTTGCTAGAGTGCTAATAATTTTTTCCTGTGTTTGCGCTATTCACTCTTGTGTCCAATTACAGTTCTAATTAGAAGAATCAACCTTTTCCACGACCGATAAATTTTATGCTGTCTTAAATAAAATGTCTTTTGTCAGTGGATTTTACAACAAAGATATTCTCTTCAACTACACAGGAACTGGAATAGAAAAACCGGACTACTTGGCGACTGTGGATGTTGATCCTAACTCCCCAACATATTCCAAAGTAATTCACAGGCTTCCCATGCCCTATATTGGTGATGAACTGCATCATTCTGGTTGGAATGCCTGCAGTTCTTGTCATGGTGACCCTTCAGCAGTTCGGCAATTCTTGATTTTGCCTTCATTGCTGTAAGCCTCTGTTGTGTTTTGCTTGTTTTATATTATTGCTACTTTTACATGTCTTACTTTGATGTGTTCCTGCAAAGAAGATAATTATTTGTTAGATTATACATAAATGGTGACCGGCTTAAACGATATTCTAAGCTATTCTTTGACTATTTCAGTTATAGAAGTTCATTGTCAAACTATCTTTAGTACCCACAAATGTAGTCTGTTTTATTTCATTCATGCTAACTATCACTGAGAATCATTCTTAGGTTAGGCTATCAAGGAAATCATCCTAGATTGCTCAACTATGGGGGCACATGGTGTGTCAAATTTTCAAGTGTATTTTACAAGTAAATATTGATCCTGAGGAATAAGACAATTGTAAATAACTAATAGGTCTCTTTGACTATCTTGGTTATAGAAGTTCATTGTCAAACTATCTTTAGTACCCACAAATGTAGTCTGTTTTATTTCATTCATGCTAACTATCACTGAGAATCATTCTTATGTAAGGCTATCAAGGAAATCCTTGATTGCTCAACTATGGGGGCACATGGTCTGCCAACTTTTCAAGTGTATTTTATGAGTAAATATTGATCCTGAGGAATAATACAATTCTAAAGAACTAATAAGTCTCTTGAAGAAGATTATGAAAGTTTCCTTTCATAAAACTTTGATTTGATTATCATTGTCAATAAAAGTGATGATTTTGCCAATTGATAAGTTAGTGCGAGCATGAGGGTTCGCGAGGAATTATCTGCTTTGGGTGAGCCTCAAAAGGGGCCTCTAAGGATAGAGGATGACGTTAGGGGCTTATAAGGTCTATGCCCCCTAGTAGGAGAGTTGAGGCCTCGCGGGCCCTCATTCTAGCGCTATATGATAAGTCAATATTTGTTGTCATCAGCATGAGCATGAGGGCTCATGTGAAATTATTTGCTTTGGGTGAGCCTACACGATTTTGCTCTTTTGGGGTGAGTATAGGGTGATGCTGAGGGCTTGTAAGGCCTTGATTCTCTTACTCCTTAACCGATGTGGGACTAAATATGCTTATTAGTACTCCCCAGCATGGAGTTGAGGCCTCATGGGTGCTCTTTCTAGCGCCATATGATAAGTTAGCATTTGTCGTTATTGATGCGAGCACGAGGGGAAATATGACATGGCAAACACGTAAGCTAAAACGTGATGACATGTGGCCGACAGGTCAACCGTCCTAACAACCTGTCAGTCAGATCCGGTCGACAAGTGAAAGTCGGATCCGAAGAAGCATGGCCACAATGGGCCACATATGGCCGAACGTCCAACCATCTGACCCTGCGATAGGCGCAATCAAACGATGTGGGCTTCAAAAGCAATGAACATCATGCCACACTCTTGCCCAAAACATCACATGAACTCTTACAACCGATGATCTCGAACATAACTATTTCCGAACTATATATAAAAGGGACCTCGAGGTACGCATTCCACATATTTTCTTCCTCAATCTCACTAGCTAGTCCGACTAGTCCTCAACTCTTTGACTTCTAAAACTGATTTGATTGTTGGAGAGGCATTTATTGGGAATGCCCTTGACTTAGTCTTGCAAGGTCGACGCCTCGAGAAACTACGAGTAGGACTTGAGACAACTTTGGAATGACCCTCAATTGGATCTGACTTACCTCTCCAACTCAAACAACAAGAATATGACGTTAGGGGCTTATAAGGTCTATGCCCCTTAGTAGGAGAGTTGAGGCCTCGCAGGCCCTCATTCTAGCGCTATATGATAAGTCAATATTTGTTGTCATCCGCATGAGCATGAGGGCTCATGTGAAATTATTTGCTTTGGGTGAGCCTACACGATTTTGCTCTTTTGGGGTGAGTATAGGGTGATGCTGAGGGCTTGTAAGGCCTTGATTCTCTTACTCCTTAACCGATGTGGGACTAAATATGCTTATTAGTACTCCCCAGCATGGAGTTGAGGCCTCATGGGTGCTCTTTCTAGCGCCATATGATAAGTTAGCATTTGTCGTTATTGATGCCAGCACGAGGGGAAATATGACATGGCAAACACATAAGCTAAAACGTGATGACATGTGGCCGACAGGTCAACCGTCCTAACAACCTGTCAGTCAGATCCGGTCGACAAGTGAAAGTCGGATCTAAAGAAGCATGGCCACAATGGACCATATATGGCCAAACGTCCAACCATCTGACCCTGCGTTAGGTGCAATCAAACGACGTGGGCTTCAAAAGCAACGAACATCATGCCACACTCTTGCCCAAAATGTCACATGAACTCCTCTTACAACCGATGATCTCGAACATAACTATTTCCGAACTATATATAAAAGGGACCTTGAGGTATGCATTCCACATATTTTCTTCCTCAATCTCACTAGCTAGTCCGACTAGTTCTCAACTCTTTGACTTCTAAAACTGATTTGATTGTTGGAGAGGCATTTATTGGGAATGCCCTTGACTTAGTCTTGCAAGGTCGACGCCTCGAGAAACTACGAGTAGGACTTGAGACAACTTTGGAATGACCCTCAATTGGATCTGACTTACCTCTCCAACTCAAACAACAAGAATATGATGTAACACCAATAAAAAGAGTCTAATTGTTATATGTAATAATTGGTATAGTTAAGATAAATTAATCTAACAGGCTCTAGGAAAAGTTTGAGTGCTTAGTGGTATGGGTTTCTTCAATTTTCTATTGACTTGAGGTTTTTCTTTTTGCCCGCTCTACTTTGGCATGACTTGGTATTTGCTTAAGTGCTTAGCTCTCAGAAAAGTTTAAGTGCTTAGAGGAAGCAACTCAAGTGCTAAGAGATAGTAGAAAAACAATATATTTTGGCCCGCAATTGGTGTTTTCTGGGACTTATTCTTTAAGTGACTATCAAGAGTCAAGGTCATCAGCAAATGGCTGTTTGATGTAAAAAGAAAGGGGATTGAGGAGGCTCTTTCATATGCTTGGAGAGAGAGGACCAAGTAATAGTTGATTGAAAGTCAACTTGTGTTCTAGTTACGACATCTGGTTTTGTTTTGCAAAAGATTGTCTGGTTTGATCTATTTCACGTGGTTCTGCCTTAAGGTTCAAGTTTAGAAATTCTGGTCAATACTGCCCATATTGGTGTTTCTTGTGCTATTTCCTAAATGGATAACACAATTTACCCTGTTATGATTCAAGCATGGACAGAACTGATTTTCTTGATTTCATAGTATATATATGCATATATATGTATATATATATATATATATGTATATATGTATATGTATATATGTATATATATGTATATATATATGTATATATGTATGTATATATGTATATATATATATATATATATATATATATATATATATATATATATATATATAGTTTGATTGTTTTGCTCCTGTATCTTCCAAAAGGGAAAAAGATTTCTAAGAGTTGTTTCATGGATCCTCAAGAGAGTACTTGGGTTCTTTCAATCAATAAAAAGTGTATCATGCTTGAATCTAATCAGAGTTCATGGTGGTGGAGGAACCAGATCAGAAAAAAGAGAGATTCTAGTTGTAAGAGTATAGGGTGAACTCAAGTCTCTTCTTTAGCTCAGGTTTAACACTTATTGGAGTTAAAAGCAAGGGTGCAAGCAAAAGCAAGAATGAAGTGCTTTTTCTTTAGTATAGGGATAGGGTTCGTAAGCGAGTAATGGAGTAAGTTGTGTTAGATGACTTTCTTCTAGTAACAGAGCAAGCAGTGTTAGATGACTTTCTTCTAGTAACAGAGTGAGCAGTGTTAGATTACCTTGTTCTAGTAACAGAGTGAGCAGTGTTAGATTACTTCTATAATAGGAGAGCACACAATTCAATTCCTCAGGTAAGTGAGGTTACTGCACTCCACGCAAAGCAAAGGAAAAGCCAAGAACAGAACTCTACGACAACAAGTGGAACACGCCCCGAGAGTACATAGTGTTAGAGCTTAGAGTAATGGAGTCTTAAGTTTGAGAGTAAGGAGTGTTGTATATGAATTATAGAATATGTTAGTAATAATCTTTTTAAGCAGGAGTTCACCGTTACGCATTAGCTTGTTTATTGTTTTCAGGCGGCATGGCATTAGGGGTGCTTATGTTAATGCGGTAGGTTACTAATTAGGGGTGCCGCTTATGTTAATGTGGTAGGTTACTTCATTATACGACTTCTTTATTTCATGATTGTCTTACTTCACTTTGCCCAAGAGTTGGCACTAAGGGTTCGCATAGACTAGATAGCGATATTCTCTTTTTTAGCAGCACTCAATTCAACTTTTGCACTATTTAATATTCCTTTGGACTTTATTTACTGCATCTCTCTCCTTCTTTCGCTTCACCCTCTACCTCAATTCAATTCTTTAGCGCTTTCCTAGCTAACGTGAGTTCGCTTGCTAGCGCACACTTAGGTTTGCTTAGTTGCTTGTTTGTTCCGTTGTGCTATAGGGGTGCTTATGTCAATTGGGGTAGCTGAACAGAATAAGAAAGGGCTAACGCAAGTTCCGAACTATAGGTGAGTTTTGGAGTCAGAGAGTGAGTATACTGATTTCTATATGATGAACATGAGATTCGATACTTTGTTTATTCAGCATTCAATTCTCTTCTATTCTTGACACTCAATTCTAGCTCTCATACATGCCTAGCAAATGCAAAATGATAACTTAGTGCCCCGCTCACGTTAGCACACTTAGGTTTGCTTTTTTGTTTGTTCCCTTGCAACTCTAATGGCTAATGTACACTGCGCTGAAGGAGGCCAACCATAATCAAGGTAAAGGCAATCAGTTGAGTTACCAACGAGATGTCTTACGATCGAGGTCACCCTGATTTCGAGTTGTTTAATTGTCTGCATAACGCCAATCGAGAGTTGCTTCAGACATGCAGTAGACGTGTACTTGGGGCATGTTTATACGGCATCGGGCGCATCGAAGCGCATCGACGCACGCTTATAAGGTAAAGGCAATTAGTTTTGTTACCAACAAGAGGTCTTATCGACCACATAAAGGTAAAGGCAAGAAGTTGAGTCTGATAATGAAGTTCCAAAGGCCGACTACATAAGGGATAAGGCTGTCACCCTGATTTCGAGTTGTTTAAGTGATGTTCAACGTTGTTTAAACTTTAAACGATGTTCAACTCCTCTTATACATAATCATTATTTCATACCCTGTCAGGCTGTTCTAATGCATTTTAGCCTAGAAGGATAGCATTCAAGCTTGTACCTTCAAGCTGTGTGGGTGATTTCAATTCAATTAAAGGTTTACTGGCCCTATCGTTCAAGTCAAGTATTGAGCGGGTGCTAATGTAAGCTTTGTTTTGAGTTTAGAGTCACAGCAAGGAAGCAAGAAGCAAGTGGTAGAAAGTAATCTTTAGCACCTCAAACAACTCACTATTGCGTAACAGAACAAACAACAAAATTACTAACACTAGCAACTCGCGCAGCAGTGCAAGAGCAATGAAACAAACAAACTAGCAAGGGAACAAACAGCAGTGCAAAAACAAACAAGCAGTGGCAACAAACAAGTAACGGTGCAAGCCATTGTGCATTAGTGAGCTATTAAAACGTTAGTGAGTTTGCCGGTGCAAGACGTTATGGGTTAGTATGAGTCATAAGAATTTCTGTCTTCAACATTAGGGAGTTTGCCCTTGTGCATCAGGGAGTTCTGCCAGAATTTAGTACTGGAGTATTTGGTAAAGCCCACTCCGCTCGAAGTCAAGTTCCAGTTGAGTATAGAGAAGGTACCGATATTCAATGGTTTCAGATGCATTAGTGAGAGAATTTGCCGAAGGATCTTTTCAATATCAAGCAATATACAATGCAAGACCTCTTCAATGCTAATGGTTTCAGATATCGGCCATAAAACCTACGAGTCCACTATTTACATTGCTCATGCCAACTTAGTGAAGCATTAATGATATTCCTGTGTAGCCCTCCTATATTCTTCATCAATTCTTGCTTTTCAATGTATCTTCCTTGGCTTGTTGTAGCTGCTTTTAAAATTTGCCGAACAAGGCCTCAACTCATCTTTTCAACAAATCCAATATAGTTCAAATTAACAATGCAAGCCATTAATCATAGCATTAAATAACTTTAATAAGTTGTATTTGTTGTGCACTAGGAGTTTGAATAAACAGTAAGGTAAGGAGCTAGTGACTGGAATAAGTAAGAAAAAATATTTAATATGCATGAAATATAAATATTTGACCTAATAAGCTTCTAATTTCAAATTAATCAATACTAAACACACTAATCATAATATTAAATATCTTACAATTAAAGAGAAAGCAGCAAGGGCAAGAATTCTTTACAACATGTATAGGGTAGTGTGAACTCTATGGAGTGCTCCGGCAAACTCCGTAAGCACAACTAGCAGCTTGTTCCCTTGCTTGTTTATGCATTAGTGAGCGGAACACCTGCAGCTTTAAGAATTTCATATATCAGGCTAGGGCATAAAAAGAAGATATTCTTAAAGCAAGAGTTAGCAGTAAGCTGTTGGGTTATAGGTTACTAAATGAAATTAGTTAAGTAGGTGGGTTATAGGTTCCCAAGCCAATAAGCCATTGTGCATTAGCGTTAGTGCAAAATGATTTGTTACGTTTAGTGCAAATTTGTTGTGCACTAGGAGTTTGAATAAACAGTAAGGTAAGGAGCTAGTGACTGGAATAAGTAAGAAAAAGCAACGGCGAAAGCAGCAAGGGCAAGAATTCTTTACAACATGTATAGGGTAGTGTGAACTCTATGGAGTGCTCCGGCAAACTCCGTAAGCACAACTAGCAGCTTGTTCCCTTGCTTGTTTATGCATTAGTGAGCGGAACACCTGCAGCTTTAAGAATTTCATATATCAGGCTAGGGCATAAAAAGAAGATATTCTTAAAGCAAGAGTTAGCAGTAAGCTGTTGGGTTATAGGTTACTAAATGAAATTAGTTAAGTAGGTGGGTTATAGGTTCCCGCCAATAAGCGTTAGTGCAAAATGATTTGTTTCGTTTAGTGCAAAAGAAATAGAGACATAAGATAATATCATAATAGACTAAACAAACTCCGAAACTAATGCTCATAAGGGGACATAAGTATCGGCACTAAAGTCCAGCAAATCTCAAGATTATGGTCAGTTCACAAGGGGACATAAGCATTGTCACCATAGTAGGGTAGTCTTTCCTCACAAATGGACACTAGAGCTAGAGCCCTCGATTCACTCATTTCAACGAAGTGAAGTCGGTTCTTAGCTATTGATCGACAAGGGGCCTTCTTATTTATTTTGTTTTGAGAGAACTATACAAAATCTGTACATTAATCAGTTTCTACTTCGCCCTTGTGCTAGCACTTATTAGAGTAAGGAGTTGTTTTACTATATTCTATCATAGGGGAGCACTCAATTTAATTCAAACAAGCAATCAAAATAGTTTCATATGGTTTCAAGTTTGCTGTAGCTCTAAAGTAGTAGAGTATGGTTGGATGAATATAAGAGATTAGCAGAACAGAGCATAGTTTCGAACCTCACCTCACTTGCATAGCCTATAAATATAGGTATCAGTATTGTTCAATTGCTTTCTAAGGGCGATTCCTGGGTTTCTTGAATTGGGACCTGCAAACAGAGGATGAAAAACTAATGTCGATTTAAGTAATTAAAGTCATATGTCTTCGGTCAGGTGACTTAATGTATATATATATATATATATAGTTGAGATATATATATATATATATATATATATATATATATATATATATATATATATATATATGTATATATGTATATATATATGTATATATATATATATATATATATATATATATGTATATATATATATATATATATATATGTATATATATATATATATGTATATATATATATATATATATATATATATATATATATATATATATATATATATATATATATATATATATATATATATATATATGTGTATATATATATGTGTATATATATATATATATATATATGTGTGTGTGTGTATATGTATATATATGTATGTGTATGTATGTATGTATGTATATGTATATATGTATATATATATATGTATACATATATGTATATGTATGTATGTATGTATGTATGTATGTATGAGTCCTGCTTGTGATGGCTGGTTCAGAACTACACCGAATAGCGCTCCAAGCTACGTGCCGTGTTATCTTTCATTCATATATTTTTTATCAATGGACCTAAGCATTTTTGTTTTTTTCAGATCCAGTCGCATATATGTTGTTGACACTGCAAAAACTCCAAGAGCTCCATCATTGCATAAGGTCGTTCAGCCCACAGATATTCTGCAAAAGACTGGGCTAGCATATCCTCATACCTCTCATTGCCTTGGATCTGGTGATATAATGGTGTCTTGCCTTGGAGATAAAGAAGGAAATGCAACGGGGAATGGCTTCCTGCTTCTTGATTCAGATTTCAATGTGAAAGGAAGGTGTGGTGTTCATTGTTCTCTTTAATTTGAAACTTGAAATCTAGGCATCTTCCTTGGTATGTTTTGATAATATCTAGACTTAGTTTGTTTGGTACATATATATTTCTTAGTTGTAACACTCTCAAAGCCACTGATGTCCTTTCCTTTATCCCATTTTATAGTAACAAAATTGGTGATGTTTTTGGTTACTTGCTAAGTCTTTTCCTCAGAAATTGATCTGAAAAATCATTATAAGGATTTTTCAAATACACTTTCTGCTTTAGAATGTTTTATCCTTCCATCTGAGGA
The DNA here is from genome assembly GCA_024322285.1 of Musa beccarii. Classification (NCBI taxonomy): domain Eukaryota; kingdom Viridiplantae; phylum Streptophyta; class Magnoliopsida; order Zingiberales; family Musaceae; genus Musa; species Musa beccarii. The sequence continues at coordinate 30,571,128 of CM044399.1, read as the reverse complement.
AATATGCATTGATAAAGCATTGATTATTCAAGTGGCCATGAGCCAACCAGTACTCTGATTGGCTTGCATTGTATATGATTTATACTGTATATGATAAACTCCCCAAATAATAGAAAACTGTTATTGTTTAAATTGGCAATCCCCTAAAGGTAGAATCTTGAGAATCTTAATGAAAAAAGGTTGATGTCTGCTTGAATTTGAAATTCATGATTTCGTGATTGGGGGTCTTGGCTATTGATTGAGCACAGAACAGAACGGAATAACCAATAAATCACTCATAAGAATTAGTATCATGGAAAATGAATCCTGATCACCTGGGTTCTTCTGATTGTGTAGAAGATGCTTCAGTGGTAAGTTCTAACTGTATGAGGGATGTTGGATAATGTTATTGTGAAGTTCAAAAGCATCTTTTTTTAATTTAACAGAACATTGTCATAAAAACTAAAAAGAAATTTGGTTCAGATCAGAAACTGTCAAAAGTAGTAACATGATTTGCAGGTCTTTGCTGCAATGAGTGTACTAAAGGTCTTAATGTATTTTGATTTTGTCATTCGATTAAGGAATTATCCAAATCGGTTTTCGGTGCTTCTTTCATCATTATCCCTGTGTTGTCTGGTTTATGCATGTGATGAATATATCAAAGTGCATTGGAATTTAGATTAAGCATTCAAATGAGCTTGGACAATCACTTATGGTGATCATTCTGATGAATGTTCATATTCATTTCTATTTATTTGTTTCATTTTGCTTCCTTGCTGCCAATAATGTTTGACCTTGTTGTCTAATGCATCCATACAGGTGGGAAAAACCAGGTCATAGTCCTTTGTTTGGCTATGATTTTTGGTACCAACCACGTCACAATACCATGATCAGCTCATCATGGGGGGCTCCTGCAGCTTTTTCAAAGGGTTTCAACCTACAACATGTTTCAGACGGATTATATGGAAGACACTTGTATGTTTATAGCTGGCCAGATGGTGAACTAAAGCAGACATTGGATCTTGGAAATGCAGGGCTCTTACCCTTAGAAGTCCGTATTCATGTTGTTCTTTCTCAATAAAAGAAACTCCAATATATTCACATTCTGAAAAAATTTGCTATTCTGTGCAGACACGATTTCTGCATGACCCATCTAAAGACACTGGCTTTGTTGGCAGTGCTTTGTCCAGCAACATGGTGAGATTTTTCAAGACCACAGATGGTGCCTGGAGCCATGAGGTTTGTTTTGCCATCTGCTTTTTTAGCTTTTTTGTGATTCTGCCTGCTTTTTGATGGGATACCAAGGACTAAGAAATCTCTGTATAATATCTGCTTTGTAAGGTTGCCATATCTGTAACGCCACTGAAGGTGCGAAACTGGATTCTACCCGAAATGCCAGGGCTGATCTCAGACTTTCTCATCTCTCTTGATGATCGGTACCTCTATTTTGTCAACTGGTTCCATGGAGATGTTAGACAGTATAACATTGAAGATCCTTCAAAACCGGTGCTGACAGGACAAGTCTGGGTTGGAGGTCTCCTTCAGAAGGGAAGTGACGTAGTCTCTGTGTCAGAGGAGGGAGCGGAGTCACAATTTAGTGTGCCTGTGATTAAGGTGAGTACCTTCTATCCGTGTCTATTTACATTCTAGTTTCATATTTAACATTTCTACCATTATTCTGCATGGATCATGTGTTCATTTTGAATTACTAGTTTTGAGTCTTCTTTTCTTTGATTAGAAATAGGCATGAACTACATGCTTATAGAGGTTTTCGAGATTCCTTTGTTGCCTACGAGTGGGCATTTTAAAATGAACTGGTAACATGGGAAAATTGGAACCAATTCTTATTTTAGTAGATGCTTCTGTTAATTCAAAGACTAGAAAAAGCGTGACAAGCTGTTAAAAATGGAAGCGACAACTTTTTTGTGTTGTAAGTTTTCTATGGTGGGAATTTCATCTATGGTACGATTTAATATGGAAGAACTATAGTTTCACCTCAAGAACCATACTCTCACCGTATAGGACTGAAAAGGTTAGAGCTTGTCACAACGACAACTACTCTTTTATCAGGGAAATCGACTTAGAGGAGGACCGCAGATGATTCAACTGAGCTTGGATGGGAAGCGGCTATACGTGACAAACTCACTCTTTAGTGTGTGGGATCAACAATTTTATGGCCCAGATTTCGTGAAGAAGGGATCTCACATGCTGCAGATTGACGTGAACACCGAGCAAGGTGGATTGACCATAAATCCAAACTTTTTTGTTGACTTTGGGACGGAGCCTGAAGGACCTGCACTGGCACATGAGATGAGGTATCCTGGTGGAGACTGCACTTCCGATATTTGGATATAGATAAAGCAGCTTCGGAGTGGAACTCGGTTATCGCTGTTCATTTTGCGAAATCGTTATGGAACAAGGTTAATGTACTATGTGATTTCTCTACTTGGTGTTCAGGTGATTACAAGAAAAGGATTCTCACTATTAGCTTCTGGATGCTGGAAACTTTTGTTGGTTGTTGATCTCTTGAATGAATACTGTCAGTTTACTGGTTTATGTGCATTACTGCATGGATGTTGGTATGCACACTCAGAAACTATTAGCCACAAATATTTTACTGTCTCTGCAAGTCTGGTTCACAGGAAATGTGAGATGTATATGGGAGAGTGCAGTGACTGAATTCATATTTTGGTCTACTTAATGGATGTTGATATGCACACTCAGAAACTATTAGCAAAAACCAATTTACTGTCTCTAAAGTCTGGATCATAGGAAACGTGAGATGTATATGGGAGTGCAGTGACTGAATACATATTTTGGTCTACTTCATGGATGTTGGTTGGTAAGCACACTTAGAAACTATTAGCCAAAAATATTGTACTGTCTCTAAAGTCTGAATTATAGGAAATGTGAGATGTATATGGGAGTGCAGTGACTGCATACATATTTTCGTCTTTGTGATGTCTGCCAGACTTAATATGTTTACCATTGTAGAGAAAAATTTAGAGATAAGAAAATGTATGTCAGAGATAAATAAATAAATAATATACTAAAAAGAGAGGAGAAATCAAAATCAAAAAATAAATTTTAAAATAAAAATAATAAATAATACGCCAGAGATAAATAAAAAAATAATATATCAAAAATAGAGAAGAGAAATTGAAAGATAAACAAATAAATAACATATTAAAAAGTTGACGTATTGATAATTTTCACTATATGAGAAAAATAAATACATAGAATAATCAAATTCAAACTCGAGTATATATAGAAATAAATCTAAATTCACCAATGTTATTTCATAAATAAATCTAAACTCGAGTATATATAGAAATACTAATCTAAAAGATTAGTATCTTTTAAGAGTTCTCGAAGTAGTTTGAACATAAATAGACCTACACTTATTTCATTCAGGATCCTGAAGTTTTTTCATATAAAAAATAGCAGAAAGAAGGTTTTAGAGAATCTTCATAATGCCAAAAAAAATTAATTTTCAGAGTAGTGCATTTCCAAAGCCGAATAAATATTCAGGAAATATTTAGCAACTGTGCTAATATGCAACTGTTGTTCTCAGTGAAATTTCAATACTATTTTATGGAAATTAACATCCAATTGCATCACTTACCAACAGCAATTCGGCATGTAAACTAAACATAAAACCAATCATCATACAGGTCAATTATGTCAAGCTGCCGCATGTGCGCACGCACGTGAGAGGTTACCATGTATGGTAATCTTCGGAAGGGTCTACGAGCTGAGCTGTATGCAGGATTCCCGCATAGGAAAGGTATGGAGGCCGCTCTCAGATATTTTTCCTGCCGACGTGGACACACGGCTTAAACCCTAGCCGACACCCACCCCCTTCTTCTACTTAAACCCGTCCCGGGCGCCCTGCCGCAGCCGTCGCCCGTCTCCCTGTTATTTCTCGAGGTATGGTTTCCCTTTTCTTCGCTTCGTTTTGATCGATTTGCTGTTCGTCGAGGCATTTACCGTCCGTCGCCTGATGTTGTCCGTGTGTTGGGATCGCCGTCGACGATGTGAGATTGGAGCTCTTATGGCCTTATAGATTGTGTTGTTGTTTCATCGTTTCAGCCACGCCGCGGTGCTGAGCTCGTCGACTTCATAAGATGCTTATTCTTCTTGACATTGTTATTTTTTCTTCTTATGAGAATTTTTGGGTGTGGCAACTGGCAGAGATGGTACCTTTTGCTTGATTCTATTGAGTGTTGTTCTAGCTTCTCTATTTTTACCCCCTTTTGGTATCGTCTCTGATGCGTAGCTCATTGGTAGAAAGACAGGATCTTGATGCTGTGACTCATATTGGGGCATGGCGTTGTGTTTTTGGAATAATAGATGAAGAACAAAATAATAAATAGCTATAACCTGAAGTACGTTTGTATAGTTTTGCTCCCATGTAGTCGCATGGTGAACTTAAAGACCGAATGAAACATGTCTTATGTGGCTGTCTGCAAATCCAGTCTCGAGAAGGCGATTCTATAGCTTGTTTTGTGCCTTAACGACTTGAAATCACAGACATTTTACTCAGGATTTATTACTGGTATAGTTAGGTAGCCACCCATTTCTTTTGTGGTAAGAATTTTGATTCTTGGACTTAAGGCAGGTCTCGGTGACGAAAGTAATGACTTCCATGGTTTTCGTTTAAAAGCAGTAGTTGCTTGACGAGTAGTGAAGAAGGTCTACATGGAAGACTAAGCAAAGTGAAGCAACTAGTTGATTTGCTTGAGAAAGTACCAACAAAGAGAGCTGGTCAGGAGTTGAAGAGTAGCATGAGGTGAGTGGCGAGCTAAAGAAAGGTTCTGAAACTAGGAATGGAGTCGACTTGTTGGAGCAAGTTAGACATTGATGAAATTGCCTGTTTCGTTCATTGATGACATCAAATTTAGGAACTAGAATTCTATCCTGGGGCCCTCTGTAATCTTGTTAACAATTTTCTGGTTTTTGGCATTGTCTTACCCAATATTTGTTATTTTTATAATTATCAGACTGCCTGTGGCTGCAATGCTATGGATGTATATGGTGTCATCACCATTCTCGAGACTTGCTGATTCATCTGCTGCTGCAGGTACAACATACAAGCCTGCAAACAGGGAGAAGATGGCATTTTGCAGCAAACTCGGTGGCTTAATTAGGCAAGGACTTCTGAGAAATGGAGTAGCTGGTGTACCAACTGAGGCTATGCATCTTCTTAACTCTGCACGCTATATGTCATCAACAAAACTTTTTGTAGGAGGTAGGGTTTCTTCATGTTCTGTCATACAGGATTCGGACATGATGCATTTTGTTGCATGATTTAGATGTGCATCCTATCCTTTTATCTTTTCCTTGACATTTCTGTTACTTACAGGTCTCTCCTTCGGTACTGATGACCAATCGCTTAAGGAGGCATTTAAAAGCTTTGGGAATGTGGTTGAAGGTTAGTATAGAGTGGACTCAGTGAATGAGTGTTTTTGTAGTAAACTCCTGTGATGATAGTCCTTATAAACTACGAAATGGTTCCCCATAACAAAAGTATTTTTGATGTTAATGTTATTGTTGGAACTATTTAATAATGCAGCTATCACGTGTAAAACACCATCGAAAAATTTACTAACAGATAAGGAACTTTTTATTGATGCAGCAAGAGTTATTACCGATAGAGACACTGGAAGATCAAGAGGATTTGGGTTCGTAAACTTTGATAGGAATGAATCAGCTAGCGAAGCTTTGTCTGGCATGGATGGTCAGGTATGTTATCCATTTCTTAGCTGAGGCACTTTGGTTGAAGTATGGTTGGTGTATTTCTGAATGTTGAATTGACACTTTCAGAGTGAATAACAATGTTTTGAATTTTGCTTTTAATCATCAGGAATTAAATGGCCGGAACATTCGTGTAAGCTATGCTAATGATCGACCGAGCGGTGGGCCTCGGGGTGGGTTTGGTGGTGGTTTTGGCGGCAGTGGCGGCTACGGTGGCGGATCTACAGGGCGGGATGACTTTTGAGGGGATTTCAGGAAACTTCTCCATAAATTATCAGGATATGATGCTTGCCAAACGACCTTGCGTAGTGTTAGTCTACTAGTAACACTCTTATTCCTCCATTAGTAATTTTATGCTTCTAGGGATGTGGAACATGTGAACTCTTGAACGTTTCTTTGCATTAGTACTTCCAAGTTGTGATGGGAATTCTTCTTGTTTGCATGGCTGATTCAGTCTCAGGCGATGCGCATGGATATGGTTTGTGCATGTGTTCACTTTGCATGACTTTGGACGGTGCATGTTGCGTGTCTGTCTGTTCTTGTGGGTGTCGCAGCTTCGATCACCTCAAGTTGGACCTGTCAAAATGGATCTAATTTTAGCTTGGATCCAAGTTAGACCTGTCGGTGCCCGACTGCTAAGTTTAGCCATAAAGGAGTTGATCATATCACTTCTCATCAGCAGTTGATGATCGTAGTCTGTAATGCCAAAAGCATCCGATTGCAAGGCATTAAAAAAAAAAAAAAAAAGGAAGGAAACGGAAACCTCGAAAGAAGATGATAATAAAACGCGAGGGGGGTAATAATACTCGATCACTGATCACATTCCAGATGCAGCTTTTGATGCCTCTTTCAGTGCCCTCATGATCTCCTCCGCCACGATGCCTTTGTTGGCGAAGACCACAAGGGGGCTATGCCCTGGAACCGTCTCTTCCTTGTGGTAGCTCCCTGCGGTTCTCAGTAGCTCCTCCGAGCCTTTCTCCACGATCCCTTTCACGATCACCGTCTTGTGGTATCCCGATGCGAGCTCCTCATGATCTGTATCACCTCTCTCTCCGACAATCACGTACATGTTCCCCACATTTAGACCCCAGCGGACAAATAAGTACCTTAACGACAGGGATTTTTGTCAGAAGAGAATTATGCATCAGAATTATATTATCAACGCTCCACTCGCCAGTTGGCGCTAATGAGATGGATAATACCTCAGTGCTTGAGATCGGGATGCTAGCAGAGGGACAACCTGCAACCTTGTGGAGCGTCTGCAGTACATAAGATGGCATCGAAGTCCGCGCATTCTAAGCTTCTGACGAAGATCATCGACCGGCCTTGCCTAGAGAAGCGAGAGACTCCAATGTCAGGCACCATCCAAGAACACAATGGCATCGTTCGCTGTAAATTCTCTACATATATGATATGGTCATACCTCGGTCGAATCCTTGACGACGAAAGAGACACAATGAGGATTGCTGGATTGGACATCTTCCTCTATGATGCTGGTGGACTTCTTGTTATCTTGAGCATTTTGAGAGGTCATTAACTTCGCTAAAGTCCGCTTCACACCATCATATCCCCAGCGGTATTCGATGTGCGTGGCGTAATCAGGGTCTGCACATAGCTTTCCTTCTGCAGCCATGCACTGAGCTGTGCCGGGATAATACACTTCGCTGCCGCTGCTACAGATCAGAGCATCAAAATCTGTGGCTGGGATCTTCCCCGACTTTAACAGGCTTAGAACCTGCGAGATGGACATAGCAGTTGAGAGAGCAAAACCAGAAATCTTGGACATCTGAGAATCTGATCTGATAGCCTTCAAGACTTCCTGTATCAGCTGCAACATTTTCTTGTCAGGGCCTCCGCTGCTATCATAACAATCAGCAGCTATCACAAACAGTCGCCTACGCCGTCGGAGAAGAGGATACTTGTTAATGGTAGGTCCTGCAACCTCATTTTGGTTGTTGCTGTTACTGACACCCTGTGGTTTCGGTGCCTGTCGATTTATCTTGCTCAAAATTCTCTTCACTTGATCTTGCATCTCCGGGTCACCCTCTCCTGCAACTTTCCCAACCTCGGCCGGGTCATACTCGAGGGAACCACCGAGGGAGCTTCTCTCGCCATCCATGGAAAGCCTAAGAGATGACTCGTGTACATCCCATATGGAGTCCCCGAATGACTCCTCGTCCGCCAGCGCCTCGTCTGTTGGAGTGTCGGTCTTCCATTGTGGATGTCTCATCCTGCATGCAGCTACTCTAGAAAGATATGTCCTGCAGTGCTCGGGCCACGAAAAGAGATGAATGTTCCGCCACCCATTTTTCCTGCAGTCATGCCACAGGTTCTTCTCTGCAACTAGTTTTAGCAGCGCATCAGCAATGGCTTGCTGATCATGCGGATCCACAAGCAGCCCGTTATTCAATGCCTGATACATCATCATAAAAATTTACGACGATTACTCAAAATATACTATGTTGCTTGTCAACAGCATCTACTGTCTCAAACTAATACACTAAAAATAAGAAATCATGCCAATTATTTGAGATGCATTATGTTGCTTGTGAACATAAAAGTAAAAGATTGGATTTGTAGAAGAAAAAGGAGCTGTATTTACCCTATGAATATCGACAGGACCTCCATTTTTTGTGGCCACCATCGGGAGTCCATGAGCAGCTGCCTACAAGATTTTCATAAAAAATAAATAAATATTGGTCCTCTTAATTTTTTTTCGAATGCACATCTAATGCATGAAGCATATAAAACTCACACACCTCAATTAAGGTAAGACCGAATGGCTCGACAAGAGCTGGATTTATGAACACTCCCTGACAAATTTATTTAGATTATCTTAGCAATGTTACCAAATCTAGTAACATATATTGAAATCCATATAATCCATAAACAACCTTTGTTTTCGCAGCAAGCCTGTAGATATCTGGAACATCAGACTGCTTGTGATGCTTTGGGTAAGCCACGAGTCCATACAGATCATACTTGTCAATAAGTTTTAACACTGTTGTGAGCACACTAGCATTGCCAGTAGACATCTCGTCTATGTCATCTCTGTTCCCCATGATTAATGTCTGTGTAGGCAAAAGCAAAATCAAATCATGTGCCTAATATTATTGGAACTCTTTCCAGCAAAATCATCTGCTACAGATATGGACTTTTGGTTGCACAGAAATTAAGGCTTGTTAGAAAGTTTGCTTTGATAGAAACTAGGCATCGGGAAAATTGTTTTCTGGATGTGTATGAAAGATATGTCAGTTAATGCATCCACATGAATAGAGATAAAGATTCAGCCGTGGAGTTGAATAGCTATATAAACCTCAATTTCTTTCGCCTTCCTCAAGAAAAAGCATTCATTTTCTAATTCCTACAACATTCATGATATAAGATAAGCTGAAAACAATGATCTTTGAATTAAGACAGTTATGGCACCAAAAAGAATAAGATTTCAGGAGTAATGGTTAAGAAATAGTCCTCACAAGATTAGCCAGCTCTCTCAACGGACGGCATTCTCCAAAGGCTTTCACAAGGGTAGTGATGTTCTTCTTAGGGTCAGGTCTTGATAGAGCCAAAATCATAGGTTTGTGAGGATTTGTGAAGAAACGCATAACCTGCAGGAATGGTCCCTTTATGCTATAAATGGATTACTCAGTGGACTTCAAAAGTGACAGATTTGTAGAGTGAAAGAGTGCTTGCCTCAGACCATATAGGTGGGACTGCCCTAGGTGAAGCCTCATCTACACCAATAAGATCTTTTAAATCTCCATCAGCATCAGCTGTGTCTTCTTGAATTGCTACACTACTGAAATCCATCCCAGGAGGGATAACCTGCATTGTTTTGAAATATATAAGCTATAACATAATTCATAAACTGCTCTTCAGCTGCTGTACTCCAACAGCATGTATTATTTTGTAATATTATGAGGTGTAACATAATTCACAACCTGTTATAGGATTGCTGCTCCAAAAGCATGTAAAGTGAGGAGAGGGAATATATACATGCAAACCATATTATCAAATCAATGGATTTTATAAAGATACAGATACTGCTTAAATCATTTTGTGATGACAGACTCTGTTTGATTCTTGGAAATATCAACTCTTGAAGAATGCAAATGATGATATAAGTTTATATGAGCAAATGAGCAACAACCATATTTAATCTAAGAAAGACCGCATCTCAGCCACAATGATATATAACATACATATATAAACCTAAAAAATGAGTTGTATAGTTTGTCACAGTGGATGTTAAATAGTTTGGAATTGGATAACCCTCCTATCACCAAATAGAATGCAGGTGCATTTCTTATTAATTGACATGGACATACAAAGAAGAGTAAATGACACTAAACTGAATCTTGATAACTTGGTAATGTAACAACACAATTTCAAGAACTTACAATTTGCACTAAATAGACTGGTTCAATATGCATTTATGATGCGAATATCACTTGTTAACTCATGGAAATAAATTGGAATTGAAAATTTTAGTTTACACCAATGTGCGTCCTTACCACCATCCTTGGCATGTAGCGGCCGTGGCAGTTGACCCCCCGTCGAGCCCGGGCTCTCAGCACTCTCTCGAGTTTGACATCAAAGCCATCATAGAGTCCCCACTGCTCATCAATCTCTTGCCTTGTGCTTGTTATAACAAGCTCAGCTGCATCCAAGGACAGCTCCTCAGCTTCTATGCGCCTCATTATCTTGTATGTTGCATCGATATCCTGCTTAGATTGTCGACCTTGCTTAAGAAGTTGTTCTAGTTTGTTCCTCCCCAGTGAATGGCCCGTAAGAACCATGGGAACATTCAAGGCACCCGAAAGAAGAGCAGCAACATCTCCAGCATCAGCATAATGGCCATGAATCACATACGGCCAAACAGGATGTCCCCCACCAATCTGTTCCCCCAACACCTTAGACATATTGAGAATGTGAGCTAAAGCTCCATCTACAAACTCTTGTAGGTAGGGCCAAAGCAGTTCTTTGCGCAGATATGTATCCCTCGGACCACAAGGTACACGAATGATATAAGCTCCAGTACTCTCTCCAACATCATTCCCCTCTGCATCGTAGGAGCCTGAGGTTAGCATCTCTGTTGGCTCCCCATAGCTCCAGTCCACTTCAGGGGATGTTATCTGACGAGTGAAAAGGTCAACCCTATAGACCCCTGGCATCAAAGAGAGTGCTCGAGCAAGCTCCACTACGTACTTCACCTGTAAGTTTCATGCAGACTGATAATTGTAGATTCCCAAATAAAACTATGTAATTGCCAAGCGAGATGACTGTCTTCCGTCAGACAAAAAGAGGAATAAAAGGTAATGGCATGCCTTTTACCTGACCACCTGTGTCTGAGTCTCTTCCTAATTCCATGTTTTCTCCACGAACCAAGCCATGCAAACTGAAGAAAAAACAATGGAGTTAACTAATTTATTATGTCACAAATAAAATTGTTACTTAAGAATAGGACAGCATTTGTTTATCGAATAGAAGTTTTCATATTGAAATACAATTTTAGGAAAAGTGAATCTACAATATACACACCTCAAGTTTCAACAGCCTTAAGCAGGCAGAAATAACCTTTTAAAGAACTGACATTTAAAGAGAATTTCAACTGAACCTACGGCTGAATTTTATAATATCAAATCTATTGCCAATAAAAAGTATACCTGTTTCTGCAATTTGGAATTACTTATCCATATGAACATCCAAATATGAAATTTGTCTAACATTCTGAGATCTGAATTTGCTTCTGATACCTTATTTATGCAGATAAGCAAAGTAAATTCCAGGTTTTTGAAAAAAATTTCGAGGCAAAATGACTCCATTAAATGTCCTTTGAGGATGACCAAAGACTAATTGCCTGGAAACAATGACTCAAAATACCAAACTAACATCAAACAATTTTCATTTGCTGGAATCCATCATGAAACATTTTCAGGAACATTCTCAAGAATATGCTAAACCAACATATCAACTGTGTTAAATATACCTGATAAGCACAATATAGAGCTTTCTCTCTTTCTCATCATCAGACCAGGACTGGATATCAGAGAAGTTCCTCTGTAACTTTTTCCTAGGTGTCTCACCTTGCGTCAATTCACCCACCGTGTCACCCTTTTCGCCTTCTGATAGTTCTTCTGACATGTCCTCAGTGGCATCTCTTCGTCCTTGCTCCCGCTCCCATCTCCGGTTTGCTGTTCTTTGAACAGTCTCCCACTCCAACTGCAGATCAATTCCCAAAATTTCAGGAAATGTTTACGTGATATGAAAAATTGAAAGATTCTGCTTCTCTTGCTTGAGAAGGGAAAGAAATACTAGTGCAGCTTTGCAATTTTGATGCTTAGAACTCTCTCTCTCTCTCTCTCTCTCTCTCTCTCTCTCTCTCTCGCATGGGATAGAAATGCAGGGATTTCATTAAATATGCTCTCAATTTGCTCTCTCTCATATTCCAACCAAACATTATTGCATGGGATAGAAATGCAGGGATTTCATTAAATATGCTTAGTATTTAATACATCAATTTGGACTGAATTACATACATTACCAAGTGAACACATCATATTCCAACCAAACATTATTGATCTAAGTTCTAACAAAGCAAAATCATTTTTTCAAATGCTCGTTGTTGCTTAGTATCCTTCCAGATGCACTATTTCAATCATGTTACTGGCTAAAACATTAGTATGCATAAGATATTCATCACAAGCTTCTCAGGTATTATTTTTTCATCACTTAATCATTTATGTTATTTTTCAGCTAGCAATTGGCATCAACTCACCTCCAAAAAATAAATAAAACTAAGCATAAATTATTCTTTATTAAACATCACATGATAATGAGAATAGCTATTGTTTAACATAAATATCTAAACCGAATCTTAGATAATGTCTAAGAATATCTATCATACAGAAGGAACAATGGAACAAGGTCCAATATGACATTTCAAAATCTTAGTTTCCAGAAAAATGAGACATAATCAATTCAGAAGACACACATATAAACCTCCTCCAACTAGTAAATAGCTCATCTGAACTCAGGAGCCGTGGCTCTGACGAGTAAAGCATAAGTCGGGTTTCAGACATGTCAATTGATTTTTCTCAAGTTAAAAGCTTCTCAGAGAGGTAATGAGTGAAACATAGAGCTTCGTCAACAGATTAATCCATACTCTGTCATTAGATGCTATTTCTCCAAAATATATATATATATATATATATAGAAAAAATGAAGAAATTCAGAATCATATAGGAATGGGTACAGCAAGAAAATAAAGTCTAAGAACAAATTATCAACTCAAAACTCCCATGTCAACAAATCCTGTGACAGTTTATGCAGATAGAAAGATAGGCGACTGTTTAGCAAACAGTACTTAGTGGACAGCGTTCTTTCTGCCTCTTATAACCAATTCGACATGATCATCTTGAACTTAAGAGAGTAAATCGTGGGACAAAATTTTAAAAAAAAAAATCCAAAATTTTATCCCTGAAGTTGCTCCAGAAAAAGGCTTCCAGTTGTCTGTGATTGCCAATTTGTAGAACAAAGTGAACATCATATTCCAAAAGCATTTGCCATGTGAAACCATGATCCAACTTCAAATGGTTCGGGAGAAGGAAACAAGAACAAGAAACAGTAGAGTGTGCCAACTTATCATAGAGGCTGAAGATAATACTTTATTTTCCCATAAAACAATTCTTGTGTCATTTCCTACTTTTCCTACTAACTATATACATATACATATACATATACATATACATATATATATACATATACATATATATATATATATATATATATATATATATATATATATATATATATATATATATATATATATATATATATATATATATATATATATATATATATATATATATATCAGTTCTTCGATTCAATCAAAAGATATTTGTCGTTTTGGCATCAGCAAAATCTGAAGGCAGATACACCGCAGAAAGAACAATCCGTTCCACGCAAAAACCAATCATCAAAGGAAGAGAAGAAAAAGAAAAAGAAACACCACAACAGAGCAGCCAAAACGGCGAAACACAGAGGAGCAAATAACAGGAAAGATGCCCACCTGCTTCTTCTTCCGAGTTAGGTGCCAGATGCGCCAGCACATGTTCTCGAGCCTGCTGCTCCTCTCCCGGGAGTTGCGCGTCGCCACCACCTTGATCCACGTCCGGTGGAGGTCGGTCTCGTCGACTCCGGTAACGACCTCCTCCACGAAGTACTTGGTCGGATTGAAATGGCCGCCGCCGTCCCTCACGCTCACCGGCGACGACACCTTCTGGTCATCCGCCACAGCACCGCCGCTGTCCAGTATCGCCTCCAGGTACCCATTGATCCATTCGTTTCCTGCCATCGACGCAGCTGCCCCTCCAATCCGCTAACTCGAACACCCAACCAAACCTTTCCTCATCAAGCATCAAAGAAAAAGCCATAATCTCGAAAAGCAATTGCAGTTTAACTCATTCAAAACCTAAGCGAGGAGACCTCATCTTCACCTGAAGAATGAGAGATGCAGAAGCTGTTTCCCAATCAAGAAAGCGTTCGAAGACGGTGAGCGAAGCTCTGATCTTTGACACGAGAAGGGATTGAGATGCTTAAAAGGTCGGGTTGTTAGACTGGGAAGAGGGAAACGGAGAGCGAGCGAGAGAGAGCCTAAAAGATTGGCAGAGCGGGCGACAAAGGAGAGATGGAGGTTAGAGGGAGGACGGCACGTGGCGGAAGGTGGGGGGCTCGGCGACGCCAACACAGGTGTCTAAAACTGGCCACTCCCAACACCCGAGATTGCCCGATTCCCCGTGCGATCTGTTGCCATCAGTTTCTCCCCCACCACCATGTCAAGCCTTCAAGGCTGCTGTTACGTGGATGCCTAACCGATCCCCCATAAATCGTTTCCCCCAATTTCCAATTTCTTTTCCCGAGTAATTGTAAATTCCTTTTCTTTATTCTTTATTCTTTTGAAATTATTTCAAAATTTTGGCCACCAAAAAAATTTAGTTATCTTAATCGGACGGAACGTCGATTCAATCGAATCTTAATTCATTGTTTACTGATCGAATCATAAGTTTAATTTTTTTAAAAAAATAATTTATTATTATTTTTAGACGAGAATAATTAATGAATATAGGATTAGATCAATCTTTACTAACTGCCACCTTCAAATATTATTATAAAAATAATAATTTTACGATAGATGGCCATTAGTGAATAAGGAATGAATAGAATTAGTGAGTGCAATGGTTGAGATGATCGTCGAATTTCTTATGCTATGTGTATTACAAAAAAAATAACAAAAAAGGATTTATAATTTACTGATTTATATTATAATCACTTCTCACTTAGGTTTTCCTTTTGTTTTTTTAGAAATGGTTATATAACATCATGTATTCGAGGGATGAAGATGAACACATATCATCATGAGATGAAGGTTGAAACATATAATGTTATGATTGTATTTTTTTTTATTTCTTTATTTTTAAGAATATTTGAGAATCATGAACGCCAATACCTGTTGACTATATAGGATCCATGATTATATGATGATATCATGAACATTGTGTGTGGAGAACATAAAGTAAATTTATATGGCACATGAAAACTTGCTAAATGTCAGATGTTGTTTGTGATCGAACACAGGCGGATCCAAATGCATCTGTGCCAAATCAAGATAAGCATCCATGCAATCATGCATTTGTTTTGTGGTTGCTGTGTCCGTTGCTTATTTCTTCCCATTTATTTTGGTCCCACTGCTGTCATAAGCAATGGTTGATGGTAGGCAAGATAAGCTCTTTGCAGTGGGAAAGAGAGCACGTCATGACTTGATACTTGCATGTCCACATGATACAAGTTTGCAAGGCTAACTTATCCCATTGATGTTGCAAGTGGCATACGAAACCACTAGCATTTGTAGCTATTGTAATGTGGTGTGAAGACCACGTCAAGTTCCACTCGAAGTGCAATCTCATGCATCCCCTGGTGGAGACTTCATTAGACACAATATATAAGACTTAAATGACGCGACACTCTTTATTCGCATCTACGAAGTGATACTAAATTCTTCATTATTAAGTTCTCGTGACTTGATCGTAACTCGAGTATAATAATTCGTGTATGCCGTCTCATGTAAATCTCCTAAAATTATTTATATATATATATATATATATATATATATATATATATATATAAAACTTATAATACATGAGAATATATTATTTAACCAAAACCTACTTTTACCTCCAAGTATTTTTTATATTGAGAATATTCCTTATTCTCTGAGGATCTGATGTTAGAATCCAAAAATATATTCTCTAAGGATATCATGAAGAATTCAGAGCAATTTATACAATATCCTTAAAGAGTTTTTGAGTTCATCCAACCAATTATGTTTGACAGCGTATGCATGGAATGTCTCACTGCATAATAAAGACATCACGATATCGAAGCCAATACTCTCTCTCTCTCTCTCTCTCTCTCTCTCTCTCTCTCTCTCTCTCTCTCTCTCTCTCTCTCTCTCTCTCTAAATCATAAATATTTTTTGAGTTGGAAGTTCAAAGTTTCTTCTTATTTGCCTTTGCTAAAAGGAGTTCACAAGAAACGCCTTGAGCTCCGAAAGAGACACTTGATGTTTAGGGTTTCTCTCCATCTCCACAGCATTAATTTGCTACAACTACTTTATCCTCCATTGTCTACTCCTGATGTATTTAGGATGGCATCCAGAAATATTGTGCTTGATCTTTTTGCATGTCGACTGTGAATACATGATCATAGTCACAACACTCGGATATATCAAACTAGTCCATGACATGGATAAGGAGGAGATAAAGAAGAGCGATGTCCTCTTCTCCTTCTTCTCCCCTAGCCTAGCTTAGCTAGTTTCTCTCACTTAGAGTTGATGCACATGTGTGTGGTAGCACAGCATCATCCGGATACCTGAAACAACGAGCATCAACCAATCTATATCTTCTTATTCATTCAATATATATTTATGATTGAGGATTTTACATATAAGGAATACAAAATTATTATTTTATATTTATCTTTATTATGATCTTCTATCACCTAAGAATTATCACGTGTGTGTACCATCTCATTCTAAAATATGGTTGTATGATCCTTATGGATTATCATGTGTGTGTACCGTCTCATCCTCAAATGTGGCTGTATGATCCTTGTAAATATATGGAAAAGAATAATCTCTAAATCCATTACGAGGCATGTAAGGTTTGGATCTTTTTGTTTTTCGAGGAATAGTCTCTTATCATATTCCAATAGTGCATATTAACCTATTCATTCAATTGTAAAATAGTATTTGTTAACCCTAATATATTTAGAATTATTATTTTTATTTAATCTTTGCATCTTAATCTTAGTCGACTCAAATTCTTTTCTTATTTTATATTATTCTCATATATTTCTTCATGTTCAATTATTAATTATCCATAGTTTTTTTTCTAGTATCAAAATGGTCTTCTCGTTTGACTCGGGTATTCCTAATCAAACTTATTATGGTAGACCCCATCAATTCGAGTTCATGCTAGCTTAATTTGAGACATACAACGAGGATCAAGCACATAGCTTGTCATGCCACACAAACCTTCTCCAACTTTGTTATGTGACATGCGACAACTTTCTGTGAATACCACACACCGCTAGTCTCTCCATGGCAATGTTGCAATGGTTCCTTCTACATGCAATCAATATGAACCGCACAAAAGCTTAAAATCATCATCATCACACACACGTATTGATGTGTGATTTCAT
Source organism: Musa beccarii (assembly GCA_024322285.1). NCBI lineage: Eukaryota > Viridiplantae > Streptophyta > Magnoliopsida > Zingiberales > Musaceae > Musa > Musa beccarii. The sequence goes on along the minus strand of CM044399.1, from coordinate 30,553,632 downwards.
GATAGAGAAGCAAATACTTGGTCACATTTCTTGACTTTGACATGTGGGCCATTCACATCATCCAATTCATTTCATTTATTTTCGGGTGTGGCTAAAAAAAATAGTCCTATATATATTATTTTGTATTCACCAATATGAGTCAATAAACAAAAATCATAGATCAAACACATCAGAATAAGTAATATTAAGTCATATCGATTGGCCTAATCTAATCAACCTATTCGATTCGATCCAATCTACTAAGATCAAGTCGAGGAGTTGACCCAACTAGATTAAATTAGGTCATATTGGTTGAAATATAAAGTATCCAACCGGCACCCCACCATTCTAATGTAGCTATTGGGTTAAACCTTAGGAGGTCTCCTTGGGCCTGATTTGATACCCGACCCGACTTGATTACCATTTACACTAAAATTTTAAAATATAAGTATTATTATAATTTTTTTTAAATTATCCGTTAACATATGGCCCGTTGTTTCCACATGAATTATGCCACCACTGTTATTATTTTCGTTCCATTTGCCATCGTCAACATTGTTAACACAACTTGTTGAGATGCTGTAGTACTACCATCACTGTAATTGTTGATATCAATCATCACATAAACTTCAATACCATCGGTGTTTATACCATCTGTATTATTAAGATCGTTATTACTAAACTCATCTGCGATAATTATTATTAACATCATAATTCTCATCATTGGTACGTTAAATTATGAATGTCCAACACATAAGGGTTCGGATCCTATCGGATTCTGATTTCCAAACTTTTCACAAGTTGTGTTGGAAAAAATAAGAGATCTAATAAAAGATTCTGTAGAAATTAGGCTATAGTGTTCCTAACAAAAGCCTATCCAATGATTAAGTCATTAAAAAATCTCCAAGGATTCAAAATATAATAAAAAGAGTACTTTGAGGGTCAAAAACATATTTAAGAAGCCTTTTATAATATATCACGATGGGCGTTAAATCAAAATAGAGATTAATAAGGTGACATTTCTATGCTAATGTAAAGAACAATGGATTGTCATTGAATCATGACCCACATTGGTAAGTTATCATGCCGGTAAGATGATGACTTGGCCTTCGTGCCAAGAGTGAGTATGAGAGGGCATACTCATTCAATAATAATAATAATAATAATAATAATAATAATAATAATAATAATTATTATTATTATTATTATTATTATAGTTGTTACCTATCATCCCTATGATTGTCATTATTGGCATTATTAGCATCCTTCTATCATCGTACTAACATTATAACAAACATTATTAGTCCAAGTAAACGAAAAAAAAAAACTTCGGTGGGTTGTTTAAGTTGTTTTTATATATTTTTGTCATAAAAAATAAATTAAAAACTAACATAGAAAATAAAATAAAAATCAAATGAAGTTAAAAAAAATATCTTATTTTTGAAATAATCTTATTTTGTTTTAAGAATCCAAATTTATTCTCTCTGCTCTCTCCAAATAAAGTAATAAAAAAATCAGTCTTCCAGAAACAAAATATAAATAGTTTTCTTTTTTTATAGAAGTCAGTTGAGGAGAGAAGGCTTGCAGGCGTCCTCGTTGCTCCGGTAGTTTCCGTGGGTTCCGTCGCCCTCCGCCGTCGCCAGCGCCACCACCGAGTACATACACGTCCGGGGGACACACGGTACAAAGCCACCATGCTCCTCCGGCAATCTCCTCTCATTGCCTCCCCAAACCCCTCTCCAATCCCTCGAAACCCTAGATCTTACCCGATCTCCCGAATTCTCTTCTCCCGTTGCTGCTTCCGAACCCCACGCGATCGGAGCCTCCCCTCGCTGCAGTGCTGCGCATCCAAGGGATCCGACGCTGCGGCGGTGGAGGCGGTGGAGGCGGTGACCGAGGTCGAGGTGGCGGTCGGGGAAGCCGAGAGCCGCGAGGCAGGGGGAGCGGGTTCGGCTGGGGTTAGCGTGGGTATCGGGAACCCGGCTCTGACCGCTGGACTTGGGTTATACCGGATGAGCTTGGGGGATCAGGCGTTCTTCCTTTTGGCTTTCATCGCTTGCACGGTATGCGGTTTTTCTTCCTATTGTTGAATCTACAAGCACGACTTGTAATTTGTTTCAAGTTGTTGTTAGATGATGTCATGGTAGAATGATATGCTTTCTTATGGCTTCATTTCTTATTCTTTTACCTATTGCCATTACAACATCTGGCCGTTTATTCAATGTAGAATCTCACTACGTTTGGAGGTGTTTAAAATCTGCTAGTATTTGTCATGTTAGAAATTGATTTTGGCATTGTGTTTTCCCCCTTTTCTTTAAGTAGTTGAATGTCACTATATGTGGAGGTATTCAAAATCTGTTGTCTTAGCATTTCTTTTGCCAGAAATTTAGAGTTGTGAACCTAGCAATTAAAATAGCAGATGTTGTTGTCACTAGCCATGCAAGATTTCTGGTTGATGGCTAAATGTGGTGTGCAACAACTGTTCCAACCGCTAGGCAAGCTGTACAGGCTGCTATACCTACAGGAATGAGAAGCAACATCCGTTATCGTTGTCGGTCAGGCAAGGAGCATTGGTCACCAGCCAAAGCAAGCAATGGTTGTTGTTATATTCCATTAATCCAAGAGTGCTACAATTAATCACTTCAAAACTGTCATTCATCCAGAATCATGCTTGGTATATTTTGCACTGGAACATACATGTTTTGGTTATCTTCCGGTATGTCAGTAATGTATGGGTTGCAATGGACGTTGCTTAAGTGATATTGATAGCATTATCTTAATATTTGCATACCTTCTACTTGTCTTTTGTATTTATGTGTTTGAAGTTTAGAACTATTGGCTCTTGGATCTAGTATAAAAAAATTGAACTGCGAGTTTCATCATTAAGCTAGTGGATACAAAACTAGCGTTTGTCTAGCAGATACTATGCATGTTCTCTGATTCTTGCCTCGTTGAGTTATACTGATGATACAATTATTATTATTTTTTTTGTTCTTTTTCTGATTCAGACATCGGTCGCATTTACCAGCTTGGTAGTTGCAGCTATTCCAACTCTTCTTGTAAGTCAATTTATCATGATCTCCTAGGTATTCGTTATATGCTAGAGATACTAAAACGACTATGATAAGTTACATGAACTCTTCGATTAAGATGCTTGTGTCAGACCATCATCAATATTTTGTATGCTTTGCAAAATCTATGCTTTCAATGATTTAAATTTGGAGACCTTAACACAGAGTAGAAAACTTATCAGTTTTCTGCAATTTGAAGTTTTTTTTTTAAATTGCTAAGTTTGTTAGCATATATTGGATATGGTGCTTCAAGTTTTTAGACATGAGTCATCATTTCGAAATATTATGTAAATCTCGAACACCAATTTCTAAATTGTTTTAAAGGATGAAAATGATACAAAAACCAATAAATAATTTTTTGAACTATTTAATGTAGGTATAGGTTTGAATGGTTCACAACTGAAATAATCTAACACATTCCAATCTATTCTTCCCTCATATCATGATGTAGAGTATTATTATCCCACTCAAATTCCTGTTCTCACAGGGGTATGATCAACAGAATTTAGTCTTACCCAATGATGTAGGACTACTGGTTAAAAATTGTTAAACACTCAAGTGAAGTGTCATTGGATCAGTTGATTCTTGTCTGATTCAGACGACCTAGATCCAAATTGGTGAATGATAATTTCTCTTTTTTTTTTGCTCTTAACAGTTGGAAATTGGTAAAAGCTTGGTGGAAGGAAGCAGAACTTGGGAGAAAAAACTTTGAATCAACTGGAATTGATTAGGGTCAGTTGATCCATGCTGTCTGACCATAGAAAGAGAAAGTGGGAGTAAAGGAAAAGAAACTCTCATTTGCAGTTTTTGCCTCTGCTCTTATCAATGGCGATGAGGGTGAGTGGCGTCATTGACCTGGTGGACTTATATGTAAGAGGAAGAGGCACAAAGGTATTGGTTTGACAAAGTGGTGATTGCTGCTGTGCAGATACATGCTGCTATTGCTTTGCACAGCTCGAGCATAGATGATAGAAGAGGGTTAGGGAGGACAAAAGAAAATAGAATCAGAGAGAGTTGAAGGGGTCATAAGGTCCTTTTGACACATTACTGAAGTTGATCATGGATTCAAATACCTGCCCTATATTAGAACACAGTGCACAAGACACATTGAACGTTGTTGATGTATTCTTGAGATAGGAACTAACTATACCAATTTGACACACTCTGTAGCAATGGACCAGTATTTAAGTTCTTGCTCAAGAAAATACAAGCAATTCACATCCTTCGACCAAAAACAAAAAAAAAAATTGGTGCACAGATGCCACTAACAAACTGTCCATCATGTGGACCCATGAAGTATTTATACAACTGTTATGTCAAAATTAGATAGCCAGGCTTATTCAAGAATTTGTCTAGATTTGCCGAAAGCATGTTGCATCTTGTGATGGGCCTTTTTTCTGGTTCTGTAGGCAATGCAGAGAGCTGCAACATCTCTTGCAAGATTAGCAGATACTGCAACGGAGGAGCTCCCTAGTACCATGGCTGCAATAAGACTATCAGGCATGGAGATTAGTGATCTTACTCTGGAGTTGAGTGATTTAAGGTACGTAAGCATATAAATAGAAATAATGGGTAGATAGCAGGAACAAAGATATATGTATTAACATACAAGTAAGTTTAATTTGAGAAAGAAAGATAAGATAAGGTGATCTATCCTCTTTACAGATTGTCTCCACAGTTTGCAGAAGTATGGCCATCTGTGACATGCTCCTTTTTGTTATTCACTTCTGAAGGAACATGACGACCCACATTTTTAGTATGGAGGCAATGATATTCTTGTTCTGTGCAATTGCATGAATTAACTAGTCATGAGTACAGCTTCAGCTTCAGCTCTTCAAAAGAACTAGGCATTCTTTTCATAGATCCATTGTAAGAATGTTTTAATGGTGGACAGATATATTTGTTTGTATTTGATTTATATTACTAAAAGGCAAGTTAAGTTGATACCAGAGTTTCAGACACAAGAATTGGAGTTCAGTGAAGTTTAACTTCTCAGTTTGTTATAATTTAGAAATTTTATTTTATTTTATCATCCTTTTCATCTCAAAGAAATCATTGAGGATTTGTGCACTAAAATCCTCAGGTATAGATTAAATATAGGAAGTCTAATTTATGGGAACAGTAATTTATGAACAACAATTTGATATATCTATGGCCACTTCAGCGGTCCACAACTCCACATAAAAAATGTCTATTGACATATAGACGTGGTAAAAAAGCCATGTCCGGTTTGGGTCTTGGTCATATATATATATATATATATATAAATATGTATATATATATATATATATAAAAGCCATGTCCGGTTTGGGTCTACAACTCCATATAAAAATGTCTATTGACATATAGATAAATATGTAAAAGCCATGTATGTTTATATCTAGGTCATATATATATATGTATGTATATATATATATATATATATATGTATATATATGTATGTATGTATATATATATATATGTATATATACATATATACATATATATCAGTAATCCAATCTTAAGATAAAGATAATGAAGTGTTTGTATCTAAGAATAAAGAAGTATCAGCTTATGTTTTTGGTGATCCAGCCAAGAAATATCCGAGGGCATCAGCAAATCTGCACAAGCTGTGCAGGCCGCAGAAGCTGGAATCCGGCAGATTGGTGCTTTAGCTAGGTGCCAAACTGTTTGTAAGTTGATTTCACAAAAAGAAAATTCAGATGCAGATGTTCCTTTGAGCTTATTTGTTTCTAACTGTAATTTTCTTGATTGTGTTTACATACAGCAATGATAGAAGAAAGAGCAAATTTGCCTAATATTTCTCTGAAACCCATGGTAGCCGGGGCTGCAAGGAAAACTTCTCATGTGGTTGGCAAGGCTAAGAAAACTTTTATGAACATTATTTCTGGGGGGGAGCATAGCCAAAAGAGTGAAGACATGTCTGACAAGGTGGAGATTTGAGCCCACATATTCTTGCCAATATTGCCAGATCTTTGAAGTATTCACAAGCCATTATCTTCAACTGTTACATGTGGCTGATTGCATCATTCACCAATTTTATATCCTCACTCCAAAAATCTCAACCTTAGTTAACAGGTTCACAATTAACACAAACATCATAGGGTGTCACCTAACATGGATGTAAAACATGAGTTTTCTACTATATTCTGTCGTGATTAGTCTCCGTGTGTACTCACTAGTGCTTTGTCCCAATTTTAAGATTTCCTATTTGAGCATTGTTAACATAAGTAGGATTTGCAAGCCATATGTGACTTGGTTTGTCAATTGTTTTCGCTACAACGTTTGTGATGATCTAACCTTCCATTCTCCTTATATGCCAATAAATTGCTTTATGTCAGGGTTAGGTCTATAAACCGCCATGAGCAGCCCAAGGGCAGGTCAGGCCTCGTCCACAATGTGGGAACATTGCTTGCATTTCTTTTCAAAGAGCACATTGAACTTTACTTTTATGGAGATATGCAGAACTGTTCACATCAGAGCAAACCAAAACATGGAGATACAGAGGTCAATTTGCTCTCCAAGTACAAGAAAATTTGTCTGCAAGCCACTTTCTTTGTAAGCTTTGCTGCCATCTTTAGGATTGTCCATTTGTTTCACTTTTGGTAATATGGCTTGTGATTAATTACTCTGCTACTGTGGTTGATCCTTTTCTTTTTATTTGTGTTTGTTTATTGGAGATTTTGATCATCCTGGGTTCTGAATCTATTCTTATTCTCTTACTACCGCCAAGATCGCACAATTGTGATTCTTTTCCGTGTCTGCCATATTCTTCTGATTCACCGATGCATTGTCCAGGGTTTGCCTTAATCTTAGTCTTTACAGCCTGAAGTCTCTTTTTCATGCAAGTTTTGTAACATTTGGTAGACTTCTTGGACTATGCTTTAGCAGCTACTCTATTTAGTCGAGCAATTGATGAACCGATCTTAATTCTAAGCTATTTTGTACATTCCGTGCAGATTGGTGGACAGGGATTGTTTCTCTCTATGTCGATTTACCTGGCAAAGTTCCTGTTTTGGGCTTTTGCCGCAGATCTAGGTTTATTTTGTTTCTAAAAAATGATCTTTTTGTCCCCTCCGTTTTCATTTGGTTCATCTCTTCTTTTCACTAGTTTACATCCTGGATCATTTATCATTAAACTAGTTTAGCTTTATAAAATTTGTATTATTTAGTGTTATTAAAATAGTACTAAAATTTACAAAATAACTTGGTAAAATAAATCAGAAAATATTTAAAAAAACTCGAAAATTGTTAAATTTGAAGCAATAAAAGTTATGATAAATATTTGATAAAAATATAATTTATTAGAAGAAACCATAATGTAATAATGGTACTTGTATCTAGATTAATAATAAAAAAGTAAAGTATAGCTAAATCAGATATATATGCCACCCAAATAATTAAATAATTGTCTACTAAAGATAACAAAAATGTTTTAATAATGGTACTTGTATCTAGATTAATAATAAAAAAATAAATGTTTTGTTGATGGTACTTGTATCAGATATGTATGCCACCAAAATAAAATTAAAAAATGTTCTGCTAAAGATAACAAACATGTTTTTAATATATTGTTATGAATCGACATTATTATTTGTAGGCGATATTAATAATACCAGAGAGGTATATAGTTTAATTGCACTATTGTAGAATGGAGTCGCACCATTTTCAAATAAAATGTAAAATTATTGGAAGAGAAAAGATAATTGATACGTATATTTGAGACAGTTGCATCCTTCAGTGCGGGCTCATTCTGCGTATACATCGGTAAGTTCCCTAGTCTAAAAGCAAAGCTTCCGTACGTTGCAAGGGCACCCGCATGGACTTGTTGAGGCATCAAGCTGTGCTTTCGGGTCTCGTCCAGATCTAGCCATGAAACCCGTCCAAATCACGAGTTCCTTATCAAATCGAGTTCCGTCGCAGGTCGGAACCCCGACGTAACCTCCTCCCTCGTCGCCCTTCTCCCAACCCTTCCTCTTCATCCGGATCTCGAACCCTCATCTGGCGCCTCCGGAGAAGGGAGAGGAGATCCTCGACGGAGATGGGAGGTGGATTCACGTTGGGGATCCTCCTCGCCCACGCTGCTATGCCACCAGCCACTGTAAAGCTCAATTCCCCCACGCTTTTATGTCAACCTTTTTGTTTCTTAGGTCAGATCGATCAGTAATTTTTCTTCTTTTATTTTTTTCTTTTTCCTACTTATTTCGATTCGGATTACAGAGAGAGCGATGCTAAAGACCGTGGATGTGGCGTTCGCGAGTCCTCCTATGAATGTAAGATGCAAAATCCTTTCCCTGTTTTGTCTTAGTAGTGTTGTTTGTGTGTGTGTTGATTCCTTTTCGATTCTAGCTTCAGTGGATCTGCGATGTGGAGTTTCCAAAGCTTTGAATCAGCAAACATGTTCTTGTTACATGCACTATCTTTTTCCTTTCGTTCTTGGTTACACTTCTTTTATTTCTTTGGAATTTGGCGTTTTTCGATCTCTGGATCCGTTTCTTGGGCTTTGGTCAAGATCCTGCTGGGGTTAGCTTTATTCATGTGGGCAGCTCTAGCGGTTCCTGCAAGGCTACGATCCATACATCCTGATGCTGAAGAAATAGGTACTCGCATTTCTATAAATTTAATTGATTACTTCCTCACATTTCAGTTTTAAAAGTTGCTTTAGATATAATCCAGTCCAGTATAGTTTAGCCAGCTTATGCAGACTGTGCTTGTTGTTGTTGCGGAATACAGATCTCACATATTTGCTTCATTTCTTTAACTACCAGCTAACGTTAGTTTGCTAGGTATCTGAACTGCAATTAGTTCAATCTATGCCTTGACAATCTAGACTTTGCTTTATCTGAACAATAATATGGACTTTAGATCAAACTTGATGCCAAAGTAGAAATATGGTATTCCTGGATTCAAGTGGGATGGAACTAGGAAAATGTTCTCTGTGATAATTAAGACACTAAAAGTATGAAATTTAATGTTTTTTGTATGTTTGTTGGAGACAGCTAAAGGTGGTGGAACAAAGAAGCTAGATGATGAGACATTAATATGTATAGAACATCTGTATTTTGCAAGTGGTTAGGTTTTATGCATGACCGTAATGTCACGAACAAATTGTAAACAGCTTGTTTGGTGTAATGCTTATGCTCGTCCGTGTCCCTTTTGGTTGGTTATAACTTGTAAAGCTTGTAAAGGGCTTGCCAAAGGCTAAATGCCCCATTTGAGTGAGTTTGGCGGCCATTGTAGGCTTGTACATAAAGTTTGCGTCGAGGGAATACTTGTATTAGAATTCGGTCTGTAGTGGACCAATGTTATACTTTTGTTGTCAACCGCTTACGAGCTTGTGATATCCATGGTTGGAATTTGCATTGGCTATAATGTGTTTGCTAAAAGAGTGGCTTGCGGATCCCGTGTGAAGCGCTTTCTCTGTCCCGTCTTCTCTTTCGTAGGTCCTAAGGGATTTGAGGAGATTTCAGGGAGGCTGACCTTTGCGGTGATACGCATTGGTGCGGCACGGCTTAGGCAAAAACAGCTAAGTCCGTGACACTAAGTTATAACCAACCAAAAGAGACACGGACGAGTATAAGCATTACACCAAACAAGCTGTTTACAATTTGTCCATGACATTCTCCCCCACTTATTCCTTCGACGTCCTCGTCGAAGCCTTTGCTGACGCTTTGCACTTCTTTTCTTTGTTGGATCTTCGATCTTCTGCTCCTGCCGCGATGCGCCTTTGGCTCCCATTTGTTCTCCGCTTGTTGTTGTTGAGTCGTCGAACTTTAATCCGCCATGCTGCTTCAACTCGTCAATGACTCTGACTTTGGTGTGGGGTTAGCAAAGTTGTGTTGATCCTTGCTGGTTCTTGCGGATTCATCTGATGAAGGATTAAAGACCATCGTTGATCTGCACCAGTATTCAAATTCTTCTTGTCTCTTGGCGAATGGATAGATGCTTGTTGGAGCTTTAACGAGCATCACCTCGCAACCTTTGAAGTTTTCAGGTCCTTCCTTTGCAAAATTTGCCCATCGAATCTTCTTCCATTTAGTTGTCTTCGAAGGGTCTTCAAATCTGTGCAGAGCTCCTCTGTTGGATAACTAAGAGAGCTGGGGTACTTGCCCGTTCTCTTGGGAATTGAGAAGGCAAAGGTTACTTGACTTCGTCCCGCCTCCTCGAGGTTGTACTTCGTAAGGCCGAAATGGTTACTAGACTTCGCCGCTCTTAGCTCACACTCCCGAAGCACTTGAAGTGTTTGCGAATCCTTCTTGTTGAGTCGCCTACTATGATTCACCTTCTCGATTGTCATTGAACTTCGAATGCAAGAAGTTATCACTCTAACTTGGAGTAAGTCTCCGATAGATCTGTCGCTTTGGGATTATACAGCCTTCTCCATCATTTCGCATGCCGCCGACTCCTCTGAGTAGCAAAGAGGTACAACACATCGTCTTGCTGCTCCGATCCTTGGTCATACACTCTTGCATCGACCAAGTCCTTCACTCACGACTATCTTGATGGAAAGTCTGACATTGGTCTTACGGTTCCTGGCTTCGCCTTCACCTTGTCTTGGTACATGGAGTTTGCACAAAGCATTCTCCTCCTCCACGCCCATATCATGACTGCGCTCTCCCTTTATGAGAGCAAGGGACCGATGACTCTGGGAGTCCCGCCTGCGGTACCACAGCACTGCATTGCCCGTACGGCACTACTATCCGTTGTCTCGCATCTGTGTCCCTTCTTCATGATCGGTAGATCCGCCTCTGCGGCACTGCGGCACTCCTCTGAGTCCACCTTTAATCTAACCGATGATTGATCTTGGGTAGCTAAGTCCCTCTGGACTCGTCATTGCTTCCTCGCCTATTTCGACCACCGCCCGACACCTCTGTGTTCTCTCGGCGATTCCACTTGTCATTGGAAAGACAGATCGCAACTCCCATGTATGGCCACCGCCATTCATGTTGCAGGCTTACACCGCTTCGTTCTCCTTAGCTTCATTGGTCGCACGCTCGCTTACTCGGCCTTGTCCTCGACTTGCCGGCTCCTTGCTTAATAAGAGCTCAAGCCCAACTCTTCACCACTCGATCATACCTCTGCGTGATCTAGTCCCCCTCCATGGGACTCACTAGTACTTGCGTATGAACTTCTTCCTCGATAGTGCACAGCCCTCATAAGCTGATATCCAAGGCTTCCATTCAATGCAACATTCGATGCACGCACGGAAGATCCGCCTCTGCGGTACCATGACATTCACTACTTGAATCCATAGCCATTCTTGCCGTCGTGTTGTTCATCGAAATGGAGCTCTCAATCGCGCTCCCGATCATACCTCTACATGATCTAGTCCCCCCATGGGACTCACTGTGTGTGTCGACTTGCCACAAACCATTCCACCACGATCCGCTGCATCATGTCGCCTCCTGGTGACATCTCTCGATTCGATCCTGTGGTATGAACTTGAATCGCGATATCTCCGTGTGGACTCCGCCAACACATCGCAGGGCCTTAGCCACCTTGACAATTCTGCTCGCTTCCTTTCGCAATCGACCTTCGTCCCACCCACTCTTGGGTCACACTCGGACGGCCTAGCTCTAGGATGATCCATCGCCTAGCAGCTCTCTCTAAAGTCCCCGACTTTCTTTGAAATTGGTGCACCATCGTATGCTGGTCTGTGACTCTGCTTTACCAAAGACAATCTCCGCCCAAGCACCGCTTTCTCACGGCAACTCGAATAGCAACATCGTGGCATATTCTTCAAGAGTATCTCCTCTGCATCCTCTTGCCCCGTGCTGGCCTTTAATACCAACTTCGCCACTGCAAGTTGTATCGCCTTAGTTCCTTTTCAAAATGCTTCACCGAGATGAGGTGCATATGCCTCGAAGTTCCCTTCGTCTTTGGCACCATGCAAGATGAGTCTGCTCCATCAGAATAGAGAACCCATGGAACGACATTATCCTACTCTTATCTCTACAAGAGTCCATGCCCTTGACCTCTGTCTAAGGAAAGCTTCAAGCCTCCGCTCCATGTTCTATCTTTTATGCCAACTCTCTTCATGCGGCTTGGGTACATCACCAAGTTATCCCCCAAATTGCTCTGTTTCTCGATTTGCATTGCGTTAATGGTAGCTCACACGTCCACCATTTCACGGGTCAGCCCTCTGTTGAGTCCGATCTCCATATCGGATCCAAGTGTGCTTTAGCTTTGTGTTGCCTTGGGTTGCTCCCCCACTTGATCTCGCTATGCGTCCACCAACGCATCGCCACTTGCGGGATCATGTAATGACTCCTCACCGCTCACTCGATCCATCGAGCTTTGTCTTGAGGTACTCCTCAACTGGTGCAATTCATTGCACATGATTCTCTCTCTGGAGAATCGGGACTTATCCCTCCTGGATATCTGCCCCGTTGGAGCAACTTCTCTCTTCGCATCCTTCCCTCTGGAAGTTTTGGAGACCACCATCCCCGGACTACTCCGCCTTTGCTAAACAAATCGTGCCCAATGTCTTTGCAAATGCACGCTAGATTGTGACACTTCACCAATACAAACCATGACCGCACCCTCCGGGTCTAGCAACATCTTGAACCTCTGCACGCTTTGACCTCTTACGAAAGTATCCTCGCGCGCCGAAGAGAAAGTTTCATGCTCCATGGCGTCGACCTTCGGCGGCCAGCGTTGGGCCACGAGACGATCCATCCGTCGCGTGCAAGCCCTTGCGTGAGTCGGATTCCTTGAGTTTGCAACTCCCCTCACCTCTGTGAGCTTTGCACAACTCTTTTGATCATTGAACAACCCAATCCACCTTGCACAGTCTCATCCTCTGCCAAGCACCCCGCTTGCCTCGAGCACCGTCAACTTTGGGTGCCAACGTCGAGCCACTGCTCGAACTCAGCCATCCCAACCTTTGTGCGCTACGCAATTCTTCTTAGCTTGTTGTCCTCGTGGTGCCTTGCTAGGTCCCCCCACGTTTGCATGCTAAGTGTTTCTAAGTGGGCTTGTCCCGCTCTGATACCAATTGTCACGGACTTAGCTGGTTTTGCCTAAGCCGTGCGGCACCAATGTTATACCTTTGTTGTGCAACCGTTCTGAGCTTGTGATATCCATGGTTGGAATTTGCATTGGCTATAATGTGTTTGCTAAAAGAGTGGCTTGCGGATCCCGTGTGAAGCGCTTTCTCTGTCCCGTCTTCTCTTTCGTAGGTCCTAAGGGATTTGAGGAGATTTCGGGGAGGTTGACCTTTGCGGTGATACGCATTGGTGTCGCACGGCTTAGGCAAAACCAGCTAAGTCCGTGACAGTAAGCTTAAGCTGAAGGTGTTTGGTTCTTAATTCACTTAATTAGAAATTTCTTTGGATATAGTACTTTTGGTTGCCTAGGGCATCTATTTTTGCAACATAGCGATGGCATAGAAGCTGTGTGGTCGGGTGGCTACTTCTTCAAGTATAATTCCTGTTATTTCAGGTCCAATCACCCAGACCATAGGAGATGACAACTTTGTAGAAAGTCATGTTTTTTTTTTTTTTTGACCAAGAAACAACTACTGGAGTTAAAGTTGCTCATACTTGCATTTGTTGTATTCTTGGATGGTGATTTGGTTAAACCAAAAGTTCCTCTTAAACAAAAAATGAATAGAGAAGCATAAAGTAAAATGAGCTCCATGCATGTGGGTTATGGATCTCGATTGCTGTAGATGAAGATTAGTAATGGAGATAAGATTGCTATACAACCATGAGTGTTTTATGATTTATTTCAATATCACCGTGGGAAGGATTTTGATGATAATTGAACCTCTAGATATTTTTGTTGGCTTCCCTTCTTCAAATTCCATGTTTCTTGCATGTTTAGCTAGAATCCTAGGTAATATTCGGCTTTGGCTTACATTGACTTATTAGAGGAAGATGACTTTGACCAGAAGAAGCCAAGAACACTTCTAAGTGTACACACAGAAGAAGAACATAAAAGGTGACATGAGTTGAGTAACTTGTGTGGAGTGACCTTTTGCCAACATGACCGACATTTTTAAGTCGAAGCTATTATCAATGCGACATCTAATCATATACACAAGATATGAATTTCCTATTTCTGGAAGTAAAATTGCTGAAATTTTTTTATTCACACCAACTGGTGTCCACCCTGATGTCATAGTTAAGACATGATACTGTCTGTTCGTCTAAAATCTGTTTGTACCATCTTAATAGGGGGTACAGAGTTACTCTAATATCATCTGCAATGGCTGGAATAATCGATTGGCTCAATTAATTGAACTGTGTGATCTATTAGGCGTTGCATTCAGCAATTTCTAGGTAGAAAGAATGGTGAAATTGGAGTATTGGTTATACATTTAGAAAGTAACAAAGGAGTACTAGGTGAGAGATGGGCTACGCAAGTTGGAAAATGTATTTAGAGAGGAGGGTGATATAAGAAGGGAAAGAATCAGATGGAAAGAGACCAAACCAGCTTGCACTTACATAGGAGCAAGAGACATTTATGAGACTTGGGGGGTATATATTGGTGTCAGGGGTTGAGCAGAAGAGAAAGATAGGAGTCAATGCATATAATAAGTGAGATGTCAGGATCAGAGATAAGATGATACTTCAAGGTTGCAGAAGCAGGACTTTTGAGGGTTAAGAAGATCTTTTTTTTCTCTTTTTGTGATTAAGGAAGTTAATGCAGGTGATAGAAGTTATTTTTAGTCTGTAGAGGTCATCAGTGACATGACATCTATTCCTTTCGATGGTGTCCATCTTGATATGGTTTATGCATACGTGAAATGCAAGATTGTCTCCCTGCCAGCCAACCATTATTTCATGATTTTCAATCATCATGGCAAAGCGATCCCCCTCAACGCAGCGCTTAAGTTGGAGAAATAGGATTTCCCAAGGCACAGGGAATCTGATGCCAGTTCAACCTGATCAAATTACACCCTGTAGTTTTCTTCACAAAACATGTAGTGGAAGTTGATCATTTTCATGTTTTCCTTATCTCTCGTAGTTCTCTAATTTTTTTGAAGTCATTTTGTGCCAATCAAACATTTACAGTTTGGACGTCTCTTATTTGTCTCGTCCGAAGGTGACCAGTGCTAAGACATCGAGTATTATGAGTAGGAAACCAAACAGATTAGTACCAAAGAATACATCACACTTAATACATAAGATAGAGATAAACAAGCCCACAACTAGGACTCTAGGAGGACAACCACAAGTAGAACTCTAGTACATTAGTGCTAAGACATCTGAGTACTATGAGTGGGGAACCGAAGGATTAGTACTAAAGAATACATCACACTTGGTACATTAGATAGAGATAAACAAGCTCACAAGTAGAACTCTAGGAAGACAACCTGAAACATGATACCTTGTACTACACCATGAAACGAAGTGAGAAGCTTCAAGGCATGCACCCTTTTTTGAATCACATGATCACGGCCTTGCACCTTGACGTCCTCTGAGACCAGCAGCAGCAGGTGTCCCGGGAATGCTACCAATGATGGGAATGGTGCCTAAGCCAGGGGTCCCAAAGCCGAAATGTGGACCCAGGGGGCTGCCATAGAAGCCACCGTAACCGAAGAAGTTCTGAGGTTTGTAAGCCTTGGGCTTGCTCGGGATGCTTCTTCCTCCTTCAAGGCACACCACATAGGTGGCCAGGAGCAGAGCATGGAGGAGCAGCACCACCTTAGTCGACCTCTCCATGGCCCTTCTTCCTCACACCAGATATATTGCAGAAGCAGTGGAGGGTGATGGGCCACAACCCATTTTATAGCAAGAGATAAAGAGAGACACTTTTGAAGTGAAGTAAATGAAGAGCAGACAGAGCTTTGAAAGAGCTGTGTGTTACCAGGCCTGTTGCCATGTGATCCCACTTCAATTACTTCCCATTTATGAGCAGCAGCGGAGTCCAAGTTCTGTTCTGGATTCTTTTGACCATGGTGTCGAGTGTCAAATTCATGGCTCCGCAGAGGAGCGTGTGGATTGGGGTATTGATATAGGACCACTGGAAGGTAGCAGAGAACCCATGTGAACAAGTTGATGCAATTAAAATTCCTGGCCATCATTTCTGAACTCTCAACTAAATGCTCTCTGTACATGCCAGATACCTACCCGGCGACACAGTGGAAATTATGTTAGACTACAAAATCTAAGTTGGTTAAACTTCTTATCAGCTTTAACATTTTCAGGATCAACCGTAATAATCAAGCTAAATCCTAGTGGTATGATATCAGAACATCACTTTGCTTTCTTCGTTCTAGTATTTTTTTTGTATCATTCGTTCATGCTTCAAAACCTGTGAAGATGGACTGCCGCAAGACCCGCTGCTTCATTCGCTCCACCATCTTGGTGGATCTCAAGCAGGTAGAGAACCTTGCCTGGGCTTTTCAAAAGCGGGCAGTGAGAAGAAGTGCACTTTTAGTCCAGAGCTGAAGGTTTACCCTGGTTGAAGAGGACATGAGAGATCAGATCAAGCAGTTGTGCACTCCTGGTGTAGCCAGGATGAAGGGTAAGACTTGGGCTCAGACAAAAACAATGCTGAAAGGTAGCTCGCACTAGGACATTAAACAGCAGAAGACGTTATCGGCACAGCAGCATGGATTAAATCCAACTTCTCTCTAATTCCTGCATCTCCATGCTATGAGCACCATAACTCCCTCTGACCTCGTCTGGAACCAATCAAGTCATACTGTTCAACTGAGATTATCAAATCACCACTGAAGTAATTGCCCTTCCAAATCTTACCAATTATATGATGGGGTGGCCCATTTATTGTTATCAAGTCCAATCTTGATTCAGGAGTCGAAGTGTGGCCAAACAAATTAATCTTCTTCTATCTTTTTGGTGGACCAAATCTTACAACCCCTTCCAACTTTATCATCTCATTGGAGATTGTACAAAGTTGACTTGAATCAAATCCAATCTTCATCATAGAAAAGAAGAATGGAAACTAATCAGACCCCGCTTATGCCACTCGAGAAAGACATGGCCTTGTCTCTTTTTGTTTTTTGTCACCTTCGATCTTCTTACCCACGTAAAGAGCAGTATTGAATTGGATAAATGATTTAAGCAGAGAATTATGCATTGAGATTACAGTTTACTCTGTCTTTTTACAGATCAACTTTGCCTTCTTCAGTCCGACTCAAAATGCATACATGAGACAAAGCTTAGGTGCAGTTTAAATGCGTCAATTATTTCCATTCAGCATGTAGTTTTTCAGATATGAAATCAAACCAGAAAACTAAGAGGCATGTGCAGATAAGATAGTCTACGAGTTTGAAAGATTTTATCTGACAAGTTCTATGCACATTTTGTTCAAGCTTTTTCTCAAGATAGTGCATTTCACGAAGAAAACAGAACAAGAGAAGTATGGATCACTGAAAAATCCTCGTGTCAGAAAAGAAATTAGCACCAAGGCCAATAGGAGGGAAGAGTTTGGCTATTGCCATCCGAGCAATCTTCACCTTCAACCTGAAACTTGCTGTGGCAGTTAATCTCATTACTCTTCCCCATACTGCATCCAGTTGGCGTTCTTACATCACTCTCTACCTGCGAGAGTGTGTGCTGCATGAAACCACCATATTGAACCGTGGAGATCTTATCAGATGGTGGCATCATTTGACTCAGGTTGACATCCGAAGTCGCAGATGACAGAAGAGAGAGAGCACAATCGAACATCCTGCTGCCGCTGCTCCTGCCCTCATCGGGAGTGACTGCACAAAGATTCAGCTGACTTTGAGTGGCTTTGTTGCCAGTTTCACCATCCTGAAAGATATGCAACTGCCTTCTCTCACCGCCAAAGATGTAAGAGATCGAAAAGTTACGGTGGCTGATGAGTTGTGGAGGAGTTCTCTTCTCAGTTCTTCTCACATCTCCAGCCCAGTTGGACTCTGTTGCAGCAGTTGGATGTACCAGAGGGTATGTAGAAACCCCTGTCAGTGTGCATGAGAAAGAAGTGGTTAGTGCCATAACACCTCCAGAAGAGAACAGCTACAGCAATGTCAATCAAAGAGGTAAACAGAGTTGCATGACGCAAGCTGATCGAAATAAAAGAGTACGAGGTGCTTCACTTCCGACAAAAGGCACCTCCGAGGCGATCTGAGAACAATCTCCCTGAGTCTGTAGAATCTGGTTGGGACTTCGACGCTTGTTGTGCCCATCAAGGCGTCTCCTACAGCTTCGCTTTACCTCATCGAATTCTTGTAGCAGATGAAACCTACGGAGAAAGGAAGAAGGGAAGGATACTGAGCTTCTTCTTTGGGAAGAGACAGATGAAGTAGAGGAATTCGAAGACCAATCGAGCCCTAAACATCATGAGAGGAGCAGTGGCACAACCGAAGGGAATACAACATCTCTGCTCTGTTACCTGCTGCATTGCTGGCAGAAGCGCTGCTCCTGACCGCGGACCACCACCACCGGCGTCTTGGAGTGCGCCTCGCAGACCTTATGACGCCGGTGATACTCCCTGCACTTACTAAGATCTGCCGTGCACCCATCGACCGAGCACGACGCGCCATTTACCGGCGCTCGCGTCCTCTTCGGTGGACCAGAGGGAGACGCCGCAGTCGTCGTCGTCGTCGTCGTCGATGCTGCAGCTTGGTCATTCGACCTGTCTGGCAACCCGAAGCAACCGCTGCTCGACCCGACCGCCACCGAGGCTACGCTCAGCTGGGCTTCCCGGCCCAGTTCTTCCGGGTTCCATGGAGGCATCTCGAGGTCCCAGTCCATGAGATAGAGCAACCTCTCAAAAAGCTTTTGCCTCTCCCGTCTGTCTTTTAGTTGAATCTTGCTTGATCGTCGCGCCGGTTCATCTCCGGACCTCCTTCTCAACAGATGTCACCACGGAGTGGAGCGAGCAAGGAAACCAGAACCATGGCTCCGAGAAATCAACAAGGGAGCGAGCTGAGGAAAGGTCGATGGGAGAACCAACTTAGCAAACAGCCAGAAGATCCAACAACAGCATCAAGAAACCAGCTTAAAAGTGCATGACAAGAATCAACGAGTAGCTAACATGGCATTCGTATCAGACCATGGAAACCATCAAGCACAACAACCAACCCCAAGAGGGAGGAGATGACCGAGGCAAGGGTACGTACGTGCGCAGGGAGGCAACAGCAGCCCCGGGGGGACTGATCATGCAACGCCTGACATGGATTCCAAAGACAACAACGACCGGGAAGGGGGAAGTCCTGTTGCTGCTCCTGTTCACCCTATCATGATGCACCTCCGCGGGGAGCAGGCAAGCATGTGAGTTGGTGACAGATAGGTGGGTGATGGGCACAGGTAACAATTATTGGAGGGGGAGGGGGTAAACAGTCACCCTCGGCGTTAAATGAGTGGGTATGGGATGGGAAAAGCTTGCCATGAGTCGCGCACGCTTGGGGGGCTTCGACATCCCAATGTTCTCGTTGCGTGAGTCGGCAAAACACCAAGGCCTCCGCGTCATTGGATATGTGCCGAACTCCGGTCTTATCCTTTGTCCGACACCGGGTTCCCTATGATTAAAGGTTGAGCAATGGGCCTTGCGACGGAAGTGTGCCGAAGGACGTCTGCAGCTCCCCACCTGCCCCCTCGAGAGAGGATGCGTGAGGAAGATGGAAGCGGGATCGCCGTAGTACTACTCCCGACCCTCTGCTTGCGTCGATCGACATGCTCGGAGCTCCGTCGAGAAATTTTTTTTGTGGTGGTGTATTAGATATTCCAGTGTCTTATACGTCGTTTAATGCAACGAAAATTTGAATCGAGCATTTTGTATGGGGTTTAATAATAATAATAATAATAATAATAATAATAATAATAATAATAATAATAATAATAATAATAAAAATAAATTTTAATGAAGAAAAAGACATGCTCGCTTTCTTCCAAGGATTGGAGGCTAATTCTTTTGGCATCACCGAATTGAGAGAGAGAGTGGTGTTGGAAATTAATGTCGATGTCAGCAACACTCAAAAACATTCGTGGAAGGAAAAGTCGGAAGGAGACAATCGGTTCACGACGACTTGTTAACCAACTTACAGATCTAATTACTCACAGCATCATAAAAGCCTAATCTTTATGACAATTATTCTCCTCGCTATAAAATAATACATCATATTTTCACACTAACCAAATGATCGACCAAAGGTCTTCAGATCAGAAGAACGACATCGTACATCTATCCCAATATTTTCATTTCAGTATCAAAATTCTCTGACCTCGGCTTGGGTTTCGTGGTCAGACGAAGGCCTCATCACCAACACCAGATGGTCCCTGAACTAATGTTCATCTTGAATGCTGAGTCAAGGAGGACAAGAGAAAGCGAGACAAACAGAGACGTGGCATCTTTGTGTTGGGTGGTGGTTTGAACCACAAGACTTGGGGCAACAGGACCACAACCACTGAGATGAAGAACTCGGGGCAGAAACATGTGCATAGCTCGTACCAGAAACTTCCACAACCAGGAATCACATCATGTTTTGTGTTCCCAATCTGTGCACTGGATGCTATTGGCATATTAGCACGAAGTAAGCAACCGATGTATCCTTCAGGATAAGATAGAGTTGGTGCTACTACTACAACTGTGAGACAAAATGAGCGAAATGCGGACTTAAATGACTTCGATGATGATGTGGTTTGTTTGATAAGGTTTAGCACCGTGCTGACTCTGCACAAAGCCACACACTTGATGATGATGATGATGAACCGAAATAGGCTCCTCTTTTTTGTTTTCTGTGGTCCACCTTAATATTTGTTAGACTAGTGAGAATCATTTCAACACCTTAATCGTGTTATCATATTAATTAAAACTGAAGTATTAACCTATTGGATTTTAAGATTTAAGAAGTTGGATGAAGAAAACTAAGAAAAACTAAATGCAAATAATATCTTTCTTGGGCTAATCTAAGTTCGAATTAGAACCTCTTATACATCTTCTCGTATAAACTTTGAGGAATCCCCTGTTCAATCCCCTTTGGATCTATTAGAGAAAATTATTTTCCAATATCAATCAATGTACTTCGATATTAATCAAAAAAATGTTAAAATATATTATCGATTGATACCAAACCATATGGTACGATCATTATCATTTGAAGTTAACTAAATAATAATAATAAAAGATAACACCAATTGTTATCAAATCATATGGTACGATACCAATTCTTGATTAGATCGTTAACTATATGAGCCCATGGAGGACTATACTAACACTTCAATGAAATTTAATATCATATGGTACGATACCGATTCTTGATTGGATCGTTAACTATATGAGCTCATAAAGGACTATACTAACACTTCAATGAAATTTAAAATCATACGGTAAGATATTAGTTTTTGATTGGATCATTAACTATATGAGCCCATAGAGGACTATGCTAATACTTTAATAAAATTTAAAATCATGTGGTATGATAACGATTCTTGATTGAATCATTAACTATATGAGCTCACAGAGGACTATACTAATACTTCAATAAAATTTAAAATCATATGATACGATACCAATTCTTGATTGGATCGTTAACTATATGAGCCCATAGAGGACTATACTAACACTTCGATAAACTTCAAAATCATGTGGTATGATAATGATTCTTGATTGGATCGTTAACTATATGAGCTCATAGATGACTATACTAATGCTTTAATGAAATTTAAAATCATATGGTACGATATCGGTTCTTGATTGGATCGCTAATTATATATATGAGCTCATAGAGGACTATACTAGCGCTTAAATGAAATTTAAAATCATATAATACGATACCAGTTATTGATTGGACCGCTAATTATATGAGCTCATAGTGGACAATGTTAACACATCAATAAAATTTAAAATCATATAATATGATAACGATTCTTGATTGGATCGTTAACTATATGAGCTCATAGAGGACTATACTAGCACTTCAATGAAATTTAAAATCATATAGTACGATACCAATTCTTGATTGAATCGTTAACTATATGAGCCCATAGAGGACTATACTAACACTTCGATAAAATTCAAAATCATGTGGTATGATAATAATTCTTGATTGGATCGTTCACTATATGAGCTCATAGATAACTATACTAATGCTTCAATAAAATTTAAAATCATATGGTACGATACCAATTCTTGATTGGATCTTTAACTATATGAGCCCATAGAGGACTATACTAACACTTCGATAAACTTCAAAATCATATGGTACGATATCAATTCTTGATTGGATCGTTAACTATATAAGCTCATGGAGGATTATACTAACACTTCAATGAAATTTAAAATCATATGGTACGATATCGGTTCTTGATTGGATCGCTAATTATATATATGAGCTCATAGAGGACTATACTAGCGCTTTAATGAAATTTAAAATCATATAATACGATACCAGTTATTGATTGGATCGCTAATTATATGAGCTCATAGAGGACTATGCTAACACTTCAATAAAATTTAAAATTATATGATATGATAACGATTCTTAATTGGATCGTTAACTATATGAGCTCATAGAAGACTATACTAACACTTCAATGAAATTTAAAATCATATAATACGATACCAATTCTTGATTGGATCGTTAACTATATAAGCCCATAGAGGACTATACTAACACTTCGATAAAATTCAAAATCATGTGGTATGATAATAATTCTTGATTGGATCGTTAACTATATAAGCTCATAGATGACTATACTAATGCTTCAATAAAATTTAAAATCATATGGTACTATACCAATTCTTGATTGGATCGTTAACTATATGAGCCCATAGAGGACTATACTAACACTTCGATAAACTTCAAAATCATATGGTACGATACCAATTCTTGATTGGATCATTAACTATATGAGCCCATGGAGGATTATACTAACACTTCAATGAAATTTAAAATCATATGGTACGATATCGGTTCTTGATTGGATCGCTAATTATATATATGAGCTCATAGAGGACTATACTAGCGCTTTAATGAAATTTAAAATCATATAATACGATACCAGTTATTGATTGGATCGCTAATTATATGAGCTCATAGAGGACTATGCTAACACTTCAATAAAATTTAAAATCATATGATATGATAACGATTCTTGATTGGATCATTAACTATATGAGCTCATAGAAGACTATACTAACACTTCAATGAAATTAAAATCATATGGTACGATACCAATTCTTGATTGGATCATTAACTATATGAGCTCATAGATGACTATACTAACACTTCGATAAAATTCAAAATCATGTGGTATGATAATAATTCTTGATTGGATTATTAACTATATAAGCTCATAGATGACTATACTAATGTTTCAATAAAATTTAAAATCATATGGTACGATACCAATTCTTGATTGGATCGTTAACTATATGAGCTCATAGAGGACTATACTAACACTTCGATAAACTTCAAAATCATGTGGTATGATAATGATTCTTGATTGGATCGTTAACTATATGAGCTCATAGATGACTATACTAATGCTTCAATGAAATTTAAAATCATATGATACGATATCGGTTCTTGATTGGATCGCTAATTATATATATGAGCTCATAGAGGACTATACTAGCGCTTTAATGAAATTTAAAATCATATAATACGATACCGGCTATTAATTGGATCGCTAATTATATGAGCTTATAGAGAACTATGCTAACACTTCAATAAAATTTAAAATCATATGATATGATAACGATTCTTGATTGGATCGTTAACTATATGAGCTAATAGAGGACTATACTAACACTTCAATGAAATTTAAAATCATATGGTACAATATCAATTCTTGATTAGATCGTTAACTATATGAGCCCATAGTGGACTATACTAACACTTCAATAAAATTCAAAATCATGTGGTATGATAATGATTCTTGATTGGATCGTTAACTATATGAGCTCATAGATGACTATACTAATACTTTAATAAAATTTAAAATCATATGGTACGATATCGGTTCTTGATTGGATCGCTAATTATATATATATATATATATATGCTCATAGAGAACTATACTAGCACTTTAATGAAATTTAAAATCATATAATACGATACCGGTTATTGATTGGATCGCTAATTATATGAGCTCATAGAGGACCATACTAACACTTCAATAAAATTTAAAATCATATGATATGATAACGATTCTTGATTGGATCGTTAACTATATGAGCTCATAGAGGACTATACTAACACTTCAATGAAATTTAAAATCATATGGTATGATATCAATTCTTGATTGGATCGTTAACTATATGAGCCCATAGAGGACTATACTAATACTTCAATAAAATTTAAAATCATGTGGTATGATAATGATTCTTGATTGGATCGTTAACTATATGAGCTCATAGAGGACTATACTAACACTTCAATAAAATTTAAAATCATATGGTACGATACCAATTCTTGATTGGATCGTTAACTATATGAGCCCATAGAGGACTATACTAACACTTCGATAAACTTCAAAATCATGTGGTATGATAATGATTCTTGATTAGATCGTTAACTATATGAGCTCATAGATGACTATACAAATGCTTCAATAAAATTTAAAATCATATGGTACGATATCGGTTCTTGATTGGATTGCTAATATTATATATATATATATATATATATATATATATATACTATATATATATGTATATATATATATACATATATATATATATATATATATATATGTATATATATATATACATATATATATATATATATGCTCATAGAGGACTATACTAGCGCTTTAATGAAATTTAAAATCATATAATATGATACTGGTTATTGATTGGATAGTTAACTATATGAGCCCATAGAGAACCATACTAACACTTTAATAAAATTTAAAATCATATGATTTTTTATTGAATCACTAATTATATGAGCTCATAGAGGATTGTACTAAAACTTTATGAAAATTTAATTACTTGGGAGAGGCTACATTTGCATGGTTTTTGATATATGGCACCAAAAAAAAAAAAAAAGAAAAAAGGAGAAGGGGGATGCCTTGACAAAGGTGTATCATTTTCATGGTCGGTGATAAAACTTCAAGCAATTTGTGCCGTTCAAACGAAGGGACCAGCTACCAAAGGAAACATGTGAAGGAAAAAAGAAAGGTGTTCCGTGTATTAAGTTTCTTGTTTCCCAACCTTCGCATTTGATTTTGGATGCTCTTTTGATTATAAAATAGAATTTATTATGGAAAACAAAAGTTTCACCTCGAGTCTCATGCTTCTATTGGAAATTATTCTATGGGAGAATTCTTACAATAGTTGATGGTTGTAAAACCAAATTATATTTCCAATTTTGATTTTTTAAACGAGTTATATGTGGAGAAATGGCTCGAGAAAGGGGATGACTGTAGTTGTGTAATCCTGAGCCTGAGAGCATTTATTGCATGTACTAGTTTTTGGATGGCATGGAAGATCGGAACGACGAAGTCTTCAATGATAACAAAGTTAGCTTTACGATAATCTTCTAAAGAAGAATCATTGTTCATTTTTGTGGTGTTTCGTTGCCTCGGTCCGAGTGGGAGGAGCTCCTGGCTGCTCCATCCGGCTGGTGTGCGCTAAATCCAAGGTTCAGCTTAATTCAAGTGGATCTGAGATCCCATGTCCTCGCTGCAAAGGGAAGCCCGCACGATGAACTTGCTGCGCAAGGGCTGACTCCGACCACAACGAATCTGAGACTGTCAACGTCCGGTTCATAACAACATCGTGTGCGGTTGGCAGCATGCATCCCTTGAGACTTGGATGGATGTCAACCGAGGTCGAGAGCCGACGCAACACCGCGGAAGCTCCGACTCTTCCCGACCGAGCGTCAGCTATGACTTCAGGATGTCTTGCTGTCATTTACGACTCCTGCACGTCACACATTTAATCCATCAATTACATATTTCAATGACGCCAGCCAAACATTTGGACCGACTTTGAAGGCACCGATTGCATGTGACGTGCAAGACATTTGGCGACTGCCAAACACAAATTGTCCAACAACACCCACCACCCACTTTTATATGTTGTACATACTTTAAATCCGACCACACAACAAAAGGCAAAAACCCTACAACTAATCACCAAAAGCATACTCCCGCTTTTGGTGCTTATTGAACCACAACAGCTATAACACTTACATGTAAGAACGCATTCGAGGCCTCACAATGGACTGAGCTCCATCGACGAAGATACTAGTGCCAGTCATGTAGCGCGAGTCATCTCCCACCAAGTATAACACAGTGGAAGCAAGATCATTCTTCGGATCAAGCCACCTCATCAGTGGCATTATTTCTGCCGTCGACTTCTCGGCCCTCTCCTTCCCCATTGTTCGAGGATACTCGTCATCCAAATGCAATCCACGAGCAACCGCATTGACTCGTATTTTGTACTTACCAATCTCCATGGCTGACAGCTGCAAATGGTAAAGTAGTTTCAGCAAAATGGACGAGAGGCACACATTTCATAGGCATATAATAATAGGTTCTTGAGATTAACGCGGAGCTGAGAGAAGAAAGAAATCGCCATAGATCATATTCGATTGTGAAATTGGCATTAAAAAGAACTCACATGTGGAATGTTGGGTCCCTAGAAATTTTACCTTGCCTATCTAGTAGCCCTGGAAATGATCTATTGGTTAAAACAACTCCAGGCGCCTAAAAGAAATAGGAACCAAAATATATGCCTCGTACCAAAATTTTCCCTCTCATGAGACTCGTGACACTATATAGGACATATTTCCAACTAAACTAATAGGAACCATTGGAACACCATCGGCAGAGAAACTCTTTTTAAGCATAATGTAGAGAAGATGATAAACCCTTGGAGAAGTTAGTAAATGTTACTTCCATGAATGTAGTTGCGCGCTAAGCATATTGAACCTCAATCATCTGGATCCTAATCGCTTAACAATAATGAAATCATGAAAGCCGAGAAATCACATAAAGCAGAAGTTTCAGCTAAGATGTACTTACTCGAACTAATTGTTGTACCGCAGCCAAACTTGATCCGTAGGCAGCAGCACCAGCATACAAGCCTCTTTCTGCCCCTAATATCTGGGATATGAATACTATAGAACCACCCGTTTTAAAATCCCGCATTCTTTTCGCAACTGCTTTTAGCAAAAACCAAGGTGCCATGAAATTAGCTTTCAGTGTCTTTTTATACTCACTTTCAGACACATTAAGACATTCTTGCATCTTCCCTGTACAAAAAATTCAGTAAATATAAGTTTAATAAACCAGGAACTAAGACCACAAACCCTGCTACATCTTATACATATATCAAGCAGCCAAACCAAATATGTTGCATTACAAATGAGAAATACAAATCAAATGCCATACAGCCTATGATGTAAATTTACAAAGACCAGCTGCGTGACTCCATCAAGAACACTTTATACAAAATACACAATGGAAAGGTCTTAGTGCTGGATTAAACTTAATAATGTATCAGTGTGAAGAATATTAATTGCACAAAACATAGTGCATTCTACGAACAAGACCAGACTGGCAAGTTTGGTGTGTGGATCCAGACTGTGGAATGGACATAATGGTCTGAGCAAGGCCTTGAGCTTAGGTTGACAAAAACTTGAGTCAAAGTATGATCATGTGTTTTTTCCACTTATTTGATATCTCAGGTGCATTTTTTTCAGTGAAACTAGACTCACAAACTTGAACTGCAACAGACCAAAATCCAATCTGGCTTCTAGTTTCCATCAATGCCAAATAGAAGTATCTGGCCTAGACTGCAATCACTAGAATGTGACAAACTTTATTTTACGATAAACTTCACTTATGGTTACATCTTATTCTCCTTTTTGACATATGTTTACAGTAACTCCTCAAAGGCTGCAAATTTTTTCTTGAGCCTGATGGGCTTGAAATCAGTAAACAGAATCAGTTATGCATTCATCACAAAGTGCACCTAGTACATGATTTTCAGATAAAAGCTATTTATGTATTTATATTGATAAAAAATGAGAGCAAACCTTGGAACACTCCTTTGTGACTTGGGAGACCAAGGTACAGGTCACGGAAACCACCTCTCTATATTTAAAGGTAAGGCTGTATACATTGACCCTCTCCTTCCCTGATCCCATATTGGCGTTACACCCTTTTTTTTATATTGATAAAAATTAAAAAACACCTAACAAAGTCTAAACATGCTTCAATCAGTGGCCCAGTAGGCCTTTTTTTTTATTTTTTCTTTCTAACTACCACAATAGTACAACATCTGAAAACAAGAATAATAATTCATAACATGTGAGACAATATTATTTTTCTGACCATTTGACATGGCATTTGTATAAATATGATGCAAAATTTGAGCTTACAATTAAGAATTACATGGCGGCAAAAAACTCGTGTAGCTAACATTAACTAATTGGGAATTTCGGCTTCGTTGTTGTTGTTATTGTTGTTGTATATCTAGATTGTAAGGCAAAAAACCTAAGAATTATGTTTATCAAATTAAGATTGATAAACTTATTTTCTTTTTACTATATATTTTCTATGAAATTGACTGAAGCCTCCATGCTTAAGGCCAAAAATACTTGAACTATCAAAGCTATTCAGATGAATATCCACAAGCCAAAAACGAACTGAAACTAAAGTGACCTTTAAAACCAATGTTCTATCCTGTGTCTTTTGAGTTGAAGTTGCTTCCAAATTAAAAGCTTCTTGTTTCCTTATATAATCAGCTTGATGCAACCATGGCTCCAAAATCTACTTTGGTTAGATCTAGTTTAGGGGTCAAGTCGAGCTATTTTACATTTTTTCTTGTTCTTGATGCAAAATGAGTATTTTATTCATACTTTTTTCATACGATACCGGTTATCAATATGCTCATAGAGAACTATACTAGCACTTTAATGAAATTTAAAATCATATAATACGATACCGGTTATTGATTGGATCGCTAATTATATGAGCTCATAGAGGACCATACTAACACTTCAATAAAATTTAAAATCATATGATATGATAACGATTCTTGATTGGATCGTTAACTATATGAGCTCATAGAGGACTATACTAACACTTCAATGAAATTTAAAATCATATGGTATGATATCAATTCTTGATTGGATCGTTAACTATATGAGCCCATAGAGGACTATACTAATACTTCAATAAAATTTAAAATCATGTGGTATGATAATGATTCTTGATTGGATCGTTAACTATATGAGCTCATAGAGGACTATACTAACACTTCAATAAAATTTAAAATCATATGGTACGATACCAATTCTTGATTGGATCGTTAACTATATGAGCCCATAGAGGACTATACTAACACTTCGATAAACTTCAAAATCATGTGGTATGATAATGATTCTTGATTAGATCGTTAACTATATGAGCTCATAGATGACTATACAAATGCTTCAATAAAATTTAAAATCATATGGTACGATATCGGTTCTTGATTGGATTGCTAATATTATATATATATATATATACATATATATATATATATACCTATATATATGTATATATATATATATATATATATATATACCTATATATATGTATATATATATATACATATATATATATATGCTCATAGAGGACTATACTAGCGCTTTAATGAAATTTAAAATCATATAATATGATACTGGTTATTGATTGGATAGTTAACTATATGAGCCCATAGAGAACCATACTAACACTTTAATAAAATTTAAAATCATATGATTTTTTATTGAATCACTAATTATATGAGCTCATAGAGGATTGCACTAAAACTTTATGAAAATTTAATTACTTGGGAGAGGCTACATTTGCATGGTTTTTGATATATGGCACCAAAAAAAGAAAAGAAAAAAGGAGAAGGGGGATGCCATGAAGATTGACAAAGGTGTATCATTTTCATGGTCGGTGATAAAACTTCAAGCAATTTGTGCCGTTCAAACGAAGGGACCAGCTACCAAAGGAAACATGTGAAGGAAAAAAGAAAGGTGTTCCTTGTATTAAGTTTCTTGTTTCCCAACCTTCGCACTTGATTTTGGATGCTCTTTTGATTATAAAATAGAATTTATTATGGAAAACAAAAGTTTCACCTCGAGTCTCATGCTTCTATTGGAAATTATTCTATGGGAGAATTCTTACAATAGTTGATGGTTGTAAAACCAAATTATATTTCCAATTTTGATTTTTAAAACGAGTTATATGTGGAGAAATGGCTCGAGAAAGGGGATGACTGTAGTTGTGTAATCCTGAGCCTGAGAGCATTTATTGCATGTACTAGTTTTTGGATGGCATGGAAGGTCGGAACGACGAAGTCTTCAATGATAACAAAGTTACCTTTACGATAATCTTCTAAAGAATTTCTCTCCTTAGCTTAATCATTGTTCATTTTTGTGGTGTTTCGTTGCCTCGGTCCGAGTGGGAGGAGCTCCTGGCTGCTCCATCCGGCTGGTGTGCGCTAAATCCAAGGTTCAGCTTAATTCAAGTGGATCTGAGATCCCATGTCCTCGCTGCAAAGGGAAGCCCGCACGATGAACTTGCTGCGCAAGGGCTGACTCCGACCACAACGAATCTGAGACTGTCAACGTCCGGTTCATAACAACATCGTGTGCGGTTGGCAGCATGCATCCCTTGAGACTTGGATGGATGTCAACCGAGGTCGAGAGCCGACGCAACACCGCGGAAGCTCCGACTCTTCCCGACCGAGCGTCAGCTATGACTTCAGGATGTCTTGCTGTCATTTACGACTCCTGCACGTCACACATTTAATCCATCAATTACATATTTCAATGACGCCAGCCAAACATTTGGACCGACTTTGAAGGCACCGATTGCATGTGACGTGCAAGACATTTGGCGACTGCCAAACACAAATTGTCCAACAACACCCACCACCCACTTTTATATGTTGTACATACTTTAAATCCGACCACACAACAAAAGGCAAAACCCTACAACTAATCACCAAAAGCATACTCCCGCTTTTGGTGCTTATTGAACCACAACAGCTATAACACTTACATGTAAGAACGCATTCGAGGCCTCACAATGGACTGAGCTCCATCGACGAAGATACTAGTGCCAGTCATGTAGCGCGAGTCATCTCCCACCAAGTATAACACAGTGGAAGCAAGATCATTCTTCGGATCAAGCCACCTCATCAGTGGCATTATTTCTGCCGTCGACTTCTCGGCCCTCTCCTTCCCCATTGTTCGAGGATACTCGTCATCCAAATGCAATCCACGAGCAACCGCATTGACTCGTATTTTGTACTTACCAATCTCCATGGCTGACAGCTGCAAATGGTAAAGTAGTTTCAGCAAAATGGACGAGAAGCACACATTTCATAGGCATATAATAATAGGTTCTTGAGATTAACGCGAGCTGAGAGAAGAAAGAAATCGCCATAGATCATATTCGATTGTGAAATTGGCATTAAAAAGAACTCACATGTGGAATGTTGGGTCCCTAGAAATTTTACCTTGCCTATCTAGTAGCCCTGGAAATGATCTATTGGTTAAAACAACTCCAGGCGCCTAAAAGAAATAGGAACCAAAATATATGCCTCGTACCAAAATTTTCCCTCTCATGAGACTCGTGACACTATATAGGACATATTTCCAACTAAACTAATAGGAACCATTGGAACACCATCGGCAGAGAAACTCTTTTTAAGCATAATGTAGAGAAGATGATAAACCCTTGGAGAAGTTAGTAAATGTTACTTCCATGAATGTAGTTGCACGCTAAGCATATTGAACCTCAATCATCTGGATCCTAATCGCTTAACAATAATGAAATCATGAAAGCCGAGAAATCACATAAAGCAGAAGTTTCAGCTAAGATGTACTTACTCGAACTAATTGTTGTACCGCAGCCAAACTTGATCCGTAGGCAGCAGCACCAGCATACAAGCCTCTTTCTGCCCCTAATATCTGGGATATGAATACTATAGAACCACCCGTTTTAAAATCCCGCATTCTTTTCGCAACTGCTTTTAGCAAAAACCAAGGTGCCATGAAATTAGCTTTCAGTGTCTTTTTATACTCACTTTCAGACACATTAAGACATTCTTGCATCTTCCCTGTACAAAAAGATCAGTAAATATAAGTTTAATAAACCAGGAACTAAGACCACAAACCCTGCTACATCTTATACATATATCAAGCAGCCAAACCAAATATGTTGCATTACAAATGAGAAATACAAATCAAATGCCATACAGCCTATGATGTAAATTTACAAAGACCAGCTGCGTGACTCCATCAAGAACACTTTATACAAAATACACAATGGAAAGGTCTTAGTGCTGGATTAAACTTAATAATGTATCAGTGTGAAGAATATTAATTGCACAAAACATAGTGCATTCTACGAACAAGACCAGACTGGCAAGTTTGGTGTGTGGATCCAGACTGTGGAATGGACATAATGGTCTGAGCAAGGCCTTGAGCTTAGGTTGACAAAAACTTGAGTCAAAGTATGATCATGTGTTTTTTCCACTTATTTGATATCTCAGGTGCATTTTTTTCAGTGAAACTAGACTCACAAACTTGAACTGCAACAGACCAAAATCCAATCTGGCTTCTAGTTTCCATCAATGCCAAATAGAAGTATCTGGCCTAGACTGCAATCACTAGAATGTGACAAACTTTATTTTACGATAAACTTCACTTATGGTTACATCTTATTCTCCTTTTTGACATATGTTTACAGTAACTCCTCAAAGGCTGCAAATTTTTTCTTGAGCCTGATGGGCTTGAAATCAGTAAACAGAATCAGTTATGCATTCATCACAAAGTGCACCTAGTACATGATTTTCAGGTAAAAGCTATTGATGTATTTATATTGATAAAAAATGAGAGCAAACCTTGGAACACTCCTTTGTGACCTGGGAGACCAAGGTACAGGTCACGGAAACCACCTCTCTATATTTAAAGGTAAGGCTGTATACATTGACCCTCTCCTTCCCTGATCCCATATTGGCGTTACACCCTTTTTTTTATATTGATAAAAATTAAAAAACACCTAACAAAGTCTAAACATGCTTCAATCAGTGGCCCAGTAGGCCTTTTTTTTTTTTCTTTCTAATTACCACAATAGTACAACATCTGAAAACAAGAATAATAATTCATAACATGTGAGACAATATTATTTTTCTGACCATTTGACATGGCATTTGTATAAATATGATGCAAAATTTGAGCTTACAATTAAGAATTACATGGCGGCAAAAAACTCGTGTAGCTAACATTAACTAATTGGGAATTTCGGCCGTTGTTGTTGTTATTGTTGTTGTATATCTAGATTGTAAGGCAAAAAACCTAAGAATTATGTTTATCAAATTAAGATTGATAAACTTATTTTCTTTTTACTATATATTTTCTATGAAATTGACTAAAGCCTCCATGCTTAAGGCCAAAAATACTTGAACTATCAAAGCTATTCAGATGAATATCCACAAGCCAAAAAAGAACTGAAACTAAAGTGACCTTTAAAACCAATGTTCTATCCTGTGTCTTTTGAGTTGAAGTTGCTTCCAAATTAAAAGCTTCTTGTTTCCTTATATAATCAGCTTGATGCAACCATGGCTCCAAAATCTACTTTGGTTAGATCTAGTTTAGGGGTCAAGTCGAGCTATTTTACATTTTTTCTTGTTCTTGATGCAAAATGAGTATTTTATTCATACTTTTTGTTATATATAAGGAAGGATGTCTTGATGAGATTAGTCTATTTTGTAAGTTTAAACTACTTCTGTAACTCTAAAGGGTATCCATGTGCATCGTACATAGAGGTCATTCAATTTATAATGAATTTTTAATACATAGATTTGATAGGATTTTATCAGATAAAGATTTCTTTTTGTTTGCTTAAGGCTTAAGTAATCTAGAGTATAAATAAGGGTTACATCCGGAGGCTTGTAGCATGAAGTGTTAAAAAATTTTAAAATAATGAAAACATTAAGCCTTAAGGCCTAGCCTTGATTATTGCTTTTCTCCTGCAGGAGTGTTTCATCCTACTTTTAAACCCTATCTTCACTACCATGGTTTTCTACTTCCTATGATCAACTCCCTCTATCATATTTATGTTATCTGTGTTTGCACCACTCTGATGGGGTAGATTAGGTTTTTAGAATTTCTGAGATGATTGAATTCCTAAAAAGAGATGGTCAATTCATCTTCTTCTATGATCAATATGAATCTAGATAATTTTTGAAAATTTTCTCTTCAATTGCATGTGATTATACTACATAACTATGTGTCTCAAACACCTACTGAGATTTAAGCCAAGTATGTTTCAGAACTTACTAGATCATTTTAGGGCCTCCATATACTTGTTAAAAACTTTTTTTAACTTTTGAATGTGTGATTGGCCATCTTCCCATGTTCATACCTTCCTCCACACAAACTGAATATTCATGATGCTTGCCAGGAACTCTTGCTAAAGAAAATTCTAATGCTCGCTTTCTTTGTTGTAGATCAATAGGAAAGTAGTCAATCTACTTTCTAGAGTTGTCTTCTTACTATGCAATTTTTGCATCCATGTGTCACCTCACAAGTGATCGCACCCGTCGTGTGCCATGTCCTCTCGTACATCCATCCATGACCCAGAGCCTCACAAGAGTCGTAGTCTAAACAATGCAAAACGAAGCTTGGACACTGTCTAACTGAAGTAAAGAATCACTCTGATGCATGGACATAGGCTGAACAACCCTTTTCTCCCTAACAACAAACAAATAAATTGAATATGTTTTTATAGGGTTCAGATATTAGAATATTTTAAATAGGAACTGAGAAGTTTAGATATTAAAATACTTTATATAGGAACCCAGAAGGCATAGGAATACGAGTAATATTATAATTTTCTCATACTTGCAACTTTCTGTAAAAATATTATTTTGATCTTCATAGATGAATCCTGTGCAAGATTCTACTTCCTCTTGAATCAGAGTGATATTTGTTAGCTGGTGTCATTATCAACCTTAGTTTTAGAGCAAGGACAGCATACAATAACAACCCCACTTGAGAACTCGAGCCTATGCATTCCGATGTTTCAACATTAGTGACCCAGGTTGCATCTTACCTCATGCATAATCACAACCACCTTATGTTGTGCCCTACCATAGGTTCATCCACAAGGAAGACTCCTACATACCAGGGAATCCTGAGCAAGGCAAAAAAAAAGGCTCGAACATTGTTCAAGGAGGATAAGGAATCAGATGACACCTATTGACTCACAGAAATAGTTTGATCAGGCTCTCTATCATCGACCAAATCGACAGTGTTAGAATATTATTTGTTTATGAGACTTGATATGTTGAGGTAATAGAATATCATAAACAGAGAGCTTATAAGCCATGATGATAGGTTTAATCTTTTTGATCTTTTTCCAGAAATTCAGTAATAGCACTGATGAGTTCTTCATGGATTGATCCAATGCAGACTTCTACTTGTCAGTGAATCATAGAAGTATACTTTGGGTGCTGTTATTGTTTTCTTTTAAAGTAGCACTACGATCAATTTAGAAAACACTCCAAGGTCAGCTTAACAATAACTATTTTTTGAGTTTTGATACTTAAAACTAGAATACTAAGGAAAAATAAAGTGTTTGTTTCTCATTCTGTATAAATTCTAGAATCAGCATCACAATTACAGCTACAAATGTGCTCTATAAATATAATTTCTCTGAGAATGCAAGCTTTTCCTTAGCTTAGTTTTCGTAATTATTTATCTTCTTCATGAGATGCTACATATTCTTATCTATGTTAAATGACTTTAAATTACACATGGATAATTTCATGATAACTAGAATGCTTGCAGCATCTTTCCGTAATTCAAAAACACTATATAACCTCATACCAATGAGAATTAATGAATGTGATTTTTATCGACCCAAAGCAGCACTTTTGTTAAGTTACCTTCATAAGAATAACAACTGACAAAAGCATCAAGTGACCCCAAGAGCTTCCAGGCCAATGCCACTGCCTCATCAAAGAGAGACTCATGCTCTTCTTCCATATTCAAATCAACCACTTTGAAAGGAGAGGAACCACCTAAAGAGCTCATAATATCCCCCACCATTTTCTGAAGACGTTCCTCATCGCCCATTAAAACCAGCCTAGTTATGATGTTACAAAAATTAGAGCCAGAAGAAAAGTTTTTAAAGAGCAAAATTACAAAGGCATACACTGGACTTAGGAATAGCATCAAGATACAATCAAATCTATGATTATAAAATCATTTAATTCATTTATCAACATAGCTAGTGGAGACATCAAATTGAGAATGTGACCTTTAGGCATAGTGAAGCACGGTAACACCACCATAATAAAAAAGAGATATCAATGTCCAATTAAGATATTAAATCGACTGAACATTCAAAAGTTAATACAGTGATAGAAACACCAAACTGCAAAGAATAACTTCCAAGATAAAAATAAATTAGCCAATAATGTCAGATCTGCTGAAAACGCCAACTAGCTGATCCAAGTCAATAGACTATATGCTGATATTCCAAAAAACTTTAAAACTGGTCTGTTACTGTTATCATCAACTAATGACTGATTTGTCCAAATTTAGGTCTTCCTGGGAAGCAAGTAATCTTGCGAATTTGATCCTTGCCAGGAGTATTTGATCAAACTATTGCAAAAAGAAGTTGCTCGGGTTCCTGTTGCTGGAAGCTTTACATAAACGCAGACTTGAAGGATATTTTAAGAGAAACTAAAATCACAATTTATTATGAGAATTACAGATAGTAGTTTTCTTTTGATGGATAGCAAAGCTTGCGTTACCCACATCTGCAGTCTGCACTTGCCTTTCTTCGATGATCTTAGATCAGTGTCATTTCCTGCATAAGATTTCTTATTGCTCTCCTCAGATGCAACCAATCCAACTCCATTCTATTTAGCATCGTATTGAAACTAGTAAAGAAAATTCAATTTTTTGGGCAACCACATATAAATAAACAGATAAATAGATCAGGGCTCCAAACATAAGGTTCATTACATTTAAGATCAACCAAAAAATAATAGCAAATAACGAATCGATCAGACAATTCCAGGGCGGAGAATAGGAGAGTCACCGAACCTGCAGCCAGATTTCGCCAGGTGGTAGGCGATGCCTTTGGAGATCTCATCTCCACTGGAGGTCAACAAAACCCTCTTCCCGGACTCCTCCATCCTTGGCAACGATCAGGAATCACAAGACATCCCAATAAATAAATGATCGTTCAACGTACACAAAGAATCAAGGAAAGGAAAGTAGCGATTAGAGGCAAGAGGAGATCTAAGATAGGGAAGCCACCGGTGACACCAAAGAGCCGAGCGCAGGAACGGTGCTGGGATTTGGACCGCTTATATACCGGACAAATGTATCGTGGTTATATTAGGAAATAGTCAAATTACATGAATATCCTTCAACACAAACTAATTTACGTCTTTACCCCTCAGAGTTTAAGCAAAGCAAAACTCACTAATCTAATTAAGTTAATGTTAAAGATGAACAATGAAAAGAGTGCATCATGATCAAGATTTTGATGAACCTTTTGGTCATTTTCTCTTGACAGATTAGAAATCACACACGTCTGAATTGCTTATTGTCGTGTGCCTATAAAGTACCTCATGTTCGATGTGGCATATCAGTGATCAGAAATGATAATATATCATTTGGATACGTCATTTAAGTAGACCTTCTTATTAAATTAGCGATTACAATAAACATATTATATAAAGTGGTTTTTCTAATTAAAGGGGCAATTACAAATAATATTATTAGAAAAAAAAAAGAGTCACATGAGTGGAGTTTCTTATACTAATAGAATTGGCAAGCGTATACGTCATGATATTTGTATTTATAGTGATGGAGGAGAAGATTGACACTTTAAGTTATTGTACCAAAAAGAGAATGTTAGAGACTGTTGATCTTTGACTGCAAGGCACATCAGTTGTTTCATTAAGCCAATTGAAAGCCTCCAAAACATCACATTAACCCACAAGACCTGCAAGCCATCTTTTTTGGCTCTTTTCAAAGCTTCCAAGACTGCAGTGTACTCTACTCGTTTAATGAAACGATGATGTTTACAAACTAAATTTTAGGGGAAAAAAGAAGTAATTTATTGTGATTTATGGAATTAGTTTATTTTGATGGACGAGGAATTCACACATATGAAAAGTCAATAAACACGAAAAATGATTTCCGTTGGCTTAATTTGATGTAAAACATCGGTTCGGCTTGATTTTGAGCCCGGCCGAAGTCGGGTTCGGATCGTGATTGAAACATGGACTGGATCGATCACAATCAAATCATAGCATGAGGTCCCTTGGCGCTGGGTTTTCTTTCCCCTACGTATAAGAGCCATCTCTCTGCCGCGCCGAGCGAGAGAAGCGTGCGCTAAACGGTAGCACCGTCTGCATATTCCATAACCGATGTGTGTTAACTATCTAAGGGTGGGCGTGGGGTGCTGTGGAGAGCCGAACGCCATGGTAATATCCTCCCATTTCCTCTCTCTCTCTCGGTTT
This sequence comes from Musa beccarii, assembly GCA_024322285.1. Classification (NCBI taxonomy): domain Eukaryota; kingdom Viridiplantae; phylum Streptophyta; class Magnoliopsida; order Zingiberales; family Musaceae; genus Musa; species Musa beccarii. The sequence continues at coordinate 30,515,149 of CM044399.1, read as the reverse complement.
TTCTCTAAACATTGTTGATCGGATCTCATTCGATGTTCCATTTTCGTGATCAGGTGAAGTATTCGAGAGAGCCCACCAACCCGACCAAGTGTGAGCTTCTCTGCTCTGTTTTTGATCTGATCTCGTGAACTTGCAGTCTAGGGTTTGTATTTGGTTCGATCTCGATTTTGTTAACATTTGGTATATGGTTCTGCATTAGTGCTTTGATTGTGGGGTTTAGAATTTTCAGATCTACGAATTGTGGTCATTAGCTTCTCCTGCAGCAAATTTTTAACTTCTTTTTCGCATATTTTCATCAGAATATGTCAACGAAATGATCAGTGCATGGTTTTGCAGGCGTGATTAACTTTTATGAGCTTATAGTAACCCATAAAATTATCTTTTTTGCAGCCTCCAAGGCCATGGGCCGGGACATGAGGGTTCACTTCAAGGTGCGTTAGATGTTTATTTTAGTGCAGAACTTAGTGGTTAGTTCTAGTGCTGTTGTTGGTTTGTCTTGCTTATTGTGCATAACCTATGTGAATATAGGAGGTTTACTAGATGTATCCTCTTATACACATTAGACGATGAGTCTTAGATAATCTTAGCTGGCTTCACAATAAATCATGAAGAGAATGAGAATCGAGAAAATTTAGACATGGAAGGTATTGTTTTATTTATTATCAAATTCTTTTGGTAAAATCTTCCTGACCTCGAAGCATGAGTTAGAAATCATATTGATATGAATGAGATCAAGGTAATAAATATTGCTACCATTGGACTGGTATAAATCTGGTACACACTGACAAACTGACACATGGTATCCCCATCTACCAGTCCACACAGGACAGAGAGAGAGAGAGAGGAGGAGGAGGAGGAGGAGTAGGATGAGAAAGGCGAGCAGTAAGTCGCAATGGCAACACAATGGGCTGTGGCAGGGCTGCAAGAGGTGTGGCGAGAGAGAGAAACCAAAAAGGCAGTTATCAGTGTCAGGAAAAATGATAGGTAAATATACTGCCTCAAACCTGTGTTTTTACCTTTAAAATCAGGCTGTGGTTTTTGACCTGAACTGAATGGTAAGCCTTGGTCTGAAGCAGATCGGACAGTAGAGATGGTCCGTGTGCTGGTTAGGGGTCAGACTGATAAATATCAGGCAGTATTTACCTGTCCCAAACTATGAATGAGATCTTGTCGTTCGGAGGGCTTGTGGTGAAGGTTACATTATTCATAATGAGTCCAGATACGAGGAAATAGAGAACTCAGGTCAAAAGCAGCTGATAGCTGCTTTGGAAATTGATCATCAATGGTAAGATTGTGAGAAAGCATAATTTTAATTCATGAAGAATATGACAATAAACGAGAGAGAAATTGGGAAGAACAGGGAAGATTGTGCTACCATTTTAGGTTGATATATACTTTAATTCATGAAGTATGATTGTTAAGAAAAAATTGTTGATGTATATTTTATTTTTCCATAATCATTACGAAAATTGATCTACCATTTCAATTTGGCTTGTTCAACCTGGATCTAATAGCAGTTGTCTAAAAATTTTTATGGGCAACTATTATAGTGGTGAAATAACTTTAGCAATTGTTTAAAAATTAGTAGGTTGTTACATATTCATGATAAATCAAGAGTTTAAATGCAGACATACTGTTAAGAATTTTACATGTTCAGCAGTCTTACAATAGGCGATAAGCATGCCCTGTAAGTATTTTGAACATTAGTACAAGTAATTTAGTGTTTGAGAGAGGCACCTTCTATTTGTGTAAAAAGGGTTCTAGTTTGAGAAGCATTTGATAGATATTGATGTCCTGTACAGATAAATCTGGACACCACAATTATTTGTAAGTCTCACATGTTGTTTTAATAATCCATGGTATATCACTCAGGTTTTCTTTGAAGAAAGATTTATAACTTACATATTTGTTGGACAATTTCGTTAAAAAGCAAAGAGTGCAGTAATGATTATATCAGCCCATTTTTGTTATAAGTTATGCAATTTAAATTTTAATTGAAATGTTGTATAATTGCAACAGAATACTCGCGAGACAGCTCATGCAATTAGAAAGCTACCTTTAGCTAAGGCTAAAAAGTACCTTGAAGATGTAATTGCTCATAAGCAAGCCATTCCATTCCGAAGGTTTTGTGGGGGTGTAGGACGTACAGCTCAAGCCAAGGGTCGTCATCCAAATGGGCAAGGACGCTGGCCTGTGAAATCAGCCAGATTCATTTTGGATTTGCTCAAGAATGCTGAGAGTAATGCAGAGGTATGAGTCTATCATATGGTCTTTCCTTTTAAATTAAGTGTTATACTTGTCTTAAAATGGTTTCGGTTATATTCTTATTTTCAGGCGAAAGGTTTGGATGTTGATGCTCTCTACATCTCACACATCCAGGTGAACCAAGCTCAGAGGCAACGGCGTAGGACTTACCGTGCTCATGGGCGAATTAACCGTGAGTACAGTAATTGAACCAAATTAATGTTAGGTTCTCGAAACTGACTCTTCATTTTATGGCAGCTTATATGTCCTCTCCATGTCATATTGAATTGATTTTATCAGAGAAGGAAGAACCTGTCAAGAAAGAGGTTATTCTTTTATCTTTTCCTATTTACATGTCACTCTGTATTCTTGGATTGCTGCGTGTCAAAAGCTGTCTTCATCGTTTGGTAGCTTAGATGAATCTATTTAACTCTTTGTTAAGAAATTTCATATTGCCTGATCAATATCCACGATAGCTAATTTGTGAGATGGAGGTCTTCTAAGAACATATACTGAAGTTAAGGGTTTTTTGTGCAACCTGTGCTCCTTTTGTCTAGATTATTGGCGTCCTTTTCATTGCATCAGACATTATTATTCTTCGTAATAGATAACAAGCCCCTAGGACCTATGAATTTGTACTTAATCTTCATTGCTGTTTAACACAATTAGAACGCTTGCAGATATTCTTGCTGGGATTTTCTACATTGATCGATCCATGATAATATAATTTAAAGCCATAAATCAGGAAAATTTGATTCCAAATGTGGTTTTTAGTTAGATTATGCATAAGCATGTTTTCTTTTGGAAATGGTATGGGTGGCACATTTTCCTTTCTGCCTCATTCCTAATCATACTCTGCTCATGTCTTACAGCCGGAGACCCAGATTTCACCAAGCAAGCCCAAGAAATCTCAAGCTATTCGAAGTGGTGCATCTTCTTAAAGATCAGTGGTTACAGGCTATCTTATTTTTGGTATTCTGGAGATTACTAGTGCTTCTGGAACATCATCCTTTTCTACCTTCTTTGTTTATTTTTGATTGGGAAATTTGTGGGATTCCATGGCTACTTCGAAAAGGAAGCAATGTGACACCATAATTGTTAAGTATTTGATCTGTTTTCCCCTAGAGCACAGACATTTGCTTTGAAATCATCGTCTTGGGTCATGGATTAAGATTTATCAGTATAATCTCCTTGAGGAATTGTTTTATCTTGTTAAAATGGACATATTGAACAGTAGTGCTGGTTATCAGAACTGATGATTATCCTGTTCATGTCTTCTTGAGTCACAACTGTGGATCGAATAATTGTGTGGTTGTTCTTCTCATGTGCCACAATGGCAAAAATTTGACACCGTAGTGTAGGATCAGTGTTTTGAACAAATCATTCCATGCCACAGTTCTACAAAGATGGCATGCAAATTGCACAAAACATTCTGTAGAATATTGGCTTTTGTGGTTAGATAAATGATCAAGTTGAGCTGCTTTACTTGATCATATTAAGCTTCAATAAACTGCAGAAAGATTTGTCTATTAGTTCCAAAATATTGTTAAATTCTGCTTTCTGTGTTTTGTTTATATGAATTTTCAAACAGGTCTTAGCATTTAGCAGTAAATATATAAAGACAACTTTTTATTGGTAAAACCCTAATGCAAGAGGCCATAATTTTTATCTTACAAAACTGTACCATGCTCTTGTGAAATCTTCAATGACCAAACTCTTAAAATGCATACTCTGTTTGACCAGTGTTGACTTCGTTTGATAACAAAGTAGTTAAGGCTAGCGAAGTTCTTATGTTTTTCAATTCTTTCATGGCTGTTTTGTTTGGGTGGCATGTGGCATTGTGTTTGGAGAAAAAAACATACAAGTCAAACATTGAATGCTGCTATCTAACCTTCCAGTTGCTTCCACCTATCCTGATGTGTCTCACATGGTGTCCTTCACCAGGGTCCACTGACAAAGATGGCTCTTTGTAGCTGGTTGACAGTATCTATGTCTGCACAAAACCACTCAAAAGTGTCACAAGATTCCCTGCCCCTCAGGTTGCTTCAAAGATAACAAGTCTGTTTCTTTTCTAATATTTAATTCCTCTCCCAGTAGTTGTTCTTTTGAGATGTGCATTGTTTTCAGTTAATTTACATGTCTTTTTCTGTGCCCCAGGAAAGCAGTTTGACTTAGAATTTAGCAACTCGAGAAGGCATATTGTCTTGTGTCAGTATCAATCCTGGCTATCTAATGTTAGACATTTAGTTGATGCCAACTTGCCTCACTGGTTGTTGTAGCCACATGCAGCAAATAGCTGCTACCTTTATTGATCTTTTGAGCTGCCAACAATGCAGGAAAATAGAAAATAAAAACAAGCAAATTCTTTGCGGAAAAACAGTACTATATATGTATATAAAGCAATTTAGGCCGAAATGAGATGTATTAAAATCGGAGAGCAAATTCATCCATCATAGCTGTAGGACTTTATCATAATAGAAACCATGCTAAGAATATTTTGTGATCTGTTACACCATCGGTTCAGGACTTCATCATCCCATCATTTCATCGCTGTCTGCCTTGCGCGTATCATATTGTTTCGTTATATTATAAATTTATTTTATCATATCTGTTTATGTTTTTTATATTTTTAATGTGGCATACAATTATATTTATATAGAATTATTAAATTGCAGGGAAAAAAATCAAGGAGCAAAGTTTGGATTTCGGCTTAAGCCTGAGAGGATTAGTTAAACTGCAAAAAATGAAATGATTACCTGCTCTCGGCCATGTCTCATTTGGACAAGCCGCAACGTCTTGCTTGGAAGACAAACAAACAGAACCATGGTACGAGGCACATGCCGTGGGTGGCTCCCGTATAAACCCACACACAACCCCCACTTGTAACCTCCATTACTGTTCCACCTTTGAGCCTTCTTCCCCCCTCTGCCATGCCCCGCTCCACCCCTCCTTCCTGTTTTCGGGGCTTGTGAGAGGGAGGGAATCCATGGGCATGGAGGCCTGGAGATGCTGCTTGCTTGTGGGGATGCTGCTGCTGATGGCTGTGAGCGGCGGGGAGGCTCAGCTCAGCCCAAGCTTCTATCAGCTCACATGCCCTAATGTGGAGTCCATTGTCAGGCAGGCTGTTGTGAAGAAGCTGAGCCAGACATTTGTCACTGTGCCTGCCACACTGAGGCTCTTCTTCCATGACTGCTTTGTAGAGGTATGGTTCCCCAAATCTCTCATCTGATCTCATGCAGCCCTTTCCTCTTCTTCACCTTCTTTTGATACAGATCGAAGACCCTAATTGCAGTTGAGTGTATTCCTCTCCCTCCAATCCTGGGAATTAGTTCAGGCCACTGTTGTGTTCTGTAGATTTTGCAGTAGAGTTGTAGTAGAGGGCAATCCATGGTCTATCGCTTTGTCGGGCAAAGACTACTCGCGAACCTGTTCGGCAGATTGCCTCACTGACTATAACCTAGAAAGCTGGCCACATGAACCATTCTACTGTTACAGTTCCATCTCTTGTCGACCAGCTCGACGTTAGCTGCTACTCTGCACGCCTTCTCCCAGTGAGCAGGAGAATTTGAGTCGTCATTCACTTGCAGGGTTGTGATGCGTCTGTCATGGTAGCTTCACGGAGCGGCGACGCCGAGAAGGACGCGCCCGACAACCTCTCGCTCGCAGGCGACGGCTTCGACACCGTCATCAAGGCCAAGCAGGACGTGGAAGCTCGCTGCCCTGGCGTTGTATCCTGTGCTGACATCCTGGCAATTGCTGCCAGAGACGTAGTAGTCCTTGTAAGTGTTCTGATCCAACTCCAACACACCCATTTGTGCCACTACACGATGAGTGAACTCAGTGGAACGAACGGGTTGTGTTGGTAGTCCGGCGGCCCCGACTTTGCGGTGGAGCTCGGCAGGCGCGACGGGCTCATCTCCCAGGCCGAAAGAGTGGCCGGACGCCTCCCTGGCCCGGATTTCGACCTCAACCGCCTCTCCGACCTCTTCCGGATGAACAACCTCACGACACATGACATGATCGCCCTCGCGGGAGCTCACACCGTTGGCTTCTCCCACTGCAGCCGATTCGCGGGACGCCTCTACTCGTCGGCAGTCGACCCGTCGCTCAATCCCTTGTACGCGCGTCTGCTGATGCGAGCTTGCCCACGCGACGTCGACCCGACCATTGCCGTCAACATGGATCCCTTCACCCCGACGGTGTTCGACAACCTCTACTACCGGAATCTGCTGAACGGCGAGGGGCTGTTCTCCTCCGACCAGGTGCTGTTCACCAACCTGCTATCGAAGCCTGCAGTGAAGAGGTTTGCGGCCAACCAAACTAGCTTCTTCGGGGCCTTCGCTACGGCCATGGTCAGGCTTGGCAGGGTCGGAGTGAAGACCGGCAGCCAGGGAGAGATCAGGAATGACTGCACTGCGTTCAATTAGCAGCAAACTACTAGGAAGCCGGAACAGAGAGATGATTCATTGAGGAGCTGATGACAAGCGAATGCAAGTTGTTCATGGAAGAGATGCACCAAAAGAGTAAGCATGAACAGGTTGCAATGCAGAAACTGAATGATTCCTGTAGTTTTCTGGGTTAGCTGCCTGCATTCAGTGGTTTGATAATATCTTCTTGCATTGTTTCTGGCATACAGTCTTCAGATATCGCATGCATTGCAGTGCATGTACTCAGAATCAAACAAGTTCATGGATGGCATTCAGGTTAGCTGCAATGAATCCTATTTTATTGTGTTCTTAATTTGCTTCAAAAGGTTCAAACTTAACCCTCATGAACATCCAACATGTCACATATAACATTTAGCCAGGGCTTTAAATTCCATATTGTCATGACCTTCATTTAGTCTGATCTTTTTTGGCATTCTATGTATTTATATGAGTGAAAAAAAAAATACAAATTCAGATAGCATGAAAACACAAGAATTTTTTGGTGACATGTCAAATTTAATTCTACATGATCGAGATGTCAAGTATATTACTATTAACTTGGGATTGAATATTTTGAATCGGTAATTTTGAACTCTCCATACTTCAGGAAAACACTTGAATGAGATGAACTTCTACCATTTTAATACTGTATCATTGGATCTATCCACACTTGAATGAGATCAACTTCTACGTTTTTTTGTTATTGCATCATTGTAGCAATCTATTGTTGTTGTGACCGAAGCATTCATGGCAGTAATTTGATAGATGGAGCTTGCTTCTTTATCATACTAATTAATTAGCAGTTCGCTAGATCTTTCAAAATGATAATGAGGCAACATATATTTGTTGGTAGCATGAGTTCTTACTAATTTGTTTCGCATAGCTTGTGGGAATAAACAAAACAAAATATCTTATTCCATAGGCGTGTTAGGAAATTTATATATTTCCACACTTTTTTTAAACATCGAAAAATTAAGTTGACAGATTCCCTTTTTTTAGGAGTAAATACAAGAAAAAGGTAATGATAATTGCGCCATTAATTGCTTCAGTTTTATTTATTAATTTGGTAGCAATAGAAATGTAAATTGAATAGTAATAGAAATACATGTCTGCCCAAACCAAGGAGTAGGAATGGCACTAGTCAGATTTGTTTTTGGTACTCTCACTTATCTGATGATATTTTTACTTGATCAAAAATAGATAATCATAAAATTTATGACAATTTTATCTATTATGATTTTTGAGATGATAATAGAACATGTTTCTTTGTGATGTCATGCATACTTGACTCATTTAAATTGGATTGAAATAATTAATTAAAAGATTCAGTATGCATATAAATTTTAAAAAAAAACGTAGCTATTAACATCCAATATGACACGTTTGAATAGTTAAATTATTTCTCCTTGTTTTAGAAAAAATAAAAGATATTTTTATTATATTAAATGCCGCATCATTTTATATTAAATGTATTATACAGCTGTACACGGCCGAGCCAAATGACTTGACGTTTCATTGCATTGGATGCTTCATTCATGCCACTGGTCAACTTTTAATAATTAAATCAAATAAAAATAAACACCACATTTTTTGTTACACTCCTCGAAGTCAATATTTATTGCCACTGTTGTACTTATGGTGACATCATCCATTTTTTTGTCTGAAAGAAGAAAATATTTGTGATGTTATTGAATATTTTTCTTCCAAAGTAATTTGTAATGTCTAAATCCTTTGAGTTAAATGCTTTGGACTTGCGATTTGCGCGATCAAGGCATGTATTAGTAATCATTTGGGTTCGTCCTTCTAAATTCGAATTTAGTATATATATATATATAGTTGATCATTAATATAATGATGTTATTATTCTTCAAAAAAATATTATTTTTGAATCACTTGTATTTATTAATATATGTCAAAATCATCGTCCGAATCAAATAAAAATGATTCGAAGTCACGTGGTGGGGTCGGGGCCGTGGGCCCACATAAGCCACCTCGTCGCGTCTCATCTCCGCGCGCTCGGGAAAGCGATGACGTCCTTCGCGGCTCTCCGCGCCCCCACACGCACGTGCGAGCAGCGACCCCCGGGGGAGATGACACGCGCCCCGCCCGATAGACCCCCTTCCGGTTCCCCCCCACCCCCACCACCTCGTGGGCCCGTACACGTGTTCGCATCGCGGGCGACGGGCGGTGGCGATGACCGACGGAAGTAGCTAATCATGGAGGCAAGAAAGCTCTTGTCCCGCCCCTCTTCCCCCCTCACCCATCAAATCAATCATGCCTGTTTTCGTGGTGCCCGATTGAAATCCAGAGAGAAACCCGTTCCCCACGCCGCTACCTGCCCTGTGACCGGTTGGTCCCTGTGGTCCCTCAGGTCGGTCCCGCATCTGCATGAACGCGAAACACCAACCCACATCAGAAAAGCGGAAGGGAGAGGCGATGGATTGACACGAAAAAGATACTTTACGTCCCAACGTAACTCGTGCCTCGATCTCGACAGGAGCCGCAGAACCATCGATTGGAGTAGCGCCACATCCCCGGGGTTGTGAGGTAAGCCGTGAAGGGGAACTCGACAGCCGTCGCAGTGTCGGTTACCCATGTTGGATAAGGAACAAAGGTGTCAGCATTAAATAACACGTACTTCGAACCCCATCACCCCACTTTCTTTCTCGTTTTACCAGTTACTTAATTAAAATTTGTTTTTTTTTACGCAAACCATCTTTTTTTTTTCTTTATTTTTTTTTAAATAAAATTCTCTCGGAGCTCGTCACCATCATACCACCAGTCAATCTAGGTCCAAGCATCTGACGTTTTACCTCTTCTAATTCGATGAACTAATCGTGAACTAATGAAAGAATGAGAACATTGATTGGAACTAAAGTAATCCTCCTCATCGTGCGAGGAGATGATGGCCTAAGCAAAAGACGAATGTGTGAGGAGCATTGTCTCACTCTATTTTTGATTGATATGTTAAATTTTAAAAAAAGGGTGTCAAATATTTCGATTGGAGGCAACTAGGGTCGTGAATGGATGATGGGCTCTTTTGACAAGAGAGGGTAAAGGGATAAGGCAGACGCGATAGTCGATATGTTTATTTTTTATTTTTAAAAAATAAAATATGTAAAAATAAGACAAAAAAGAGAAAATAATAATAAAACTTAGATTTTTTTAAGAAAATTTTTAAATTAGAATAAACCAAAAAAAAGTAATAATAAACATATCAACATCAGAGGTGCTCATGCAATCGAGTGATAAATAGTGACATAGGTTCTAGATGGATGGATCAATAGAGATAAATATAATTGAAGTATTATATAATTTGTTTTACTTTTATGTTTAGGTGTTATTTTATCGGTTATTATTAGCATTTCAACTTAGTCTAACCAATCAAGTCAACAGTGATTCAATGATCCATGGTTTGACCAGTTTATCTCTTGATTAGACTCTGATAACTATCCACGCACTATTTTATTTTATTTTTTGAAATATTAGTGATTATAATTTTGAGTTGAATCCAATTATTACAATTGATTGAAAATTTTAGGACAAACACGACCAAATTGGCACGCAGTGGTCCCAAAAACACATTATTGGTATCCAAATTAATTAGCTGGGCCAAATTTGGACACATTGGTCCCAACTCACATTATTGTCATCCAACTTTGGTGGTGCCAATTTTGCATCTCCCACCTGTTTTTTTTCCCCCCCATATCTATTGGAAATAGCATATTTTGCCTCCATGAATTATAACACATATCTCTCTAAATATTTATATCAGTATCTATCCAATAAATTTTAATAGATCACTATTAAGCATGATCACCGGTACACAAATTGACTTGAATTACATATAAAAAATTTAAACATCTAAAATATCATCACAATTCTCAATTTTTTTAATATATAATATAGATTTTAAACTAATAAATATTATAATATCGATATGACCGATTCGTGTTGGATATGTCAACACTATTTTCATATGTCAAATTGACGATTAAAATTGATCATATCAAATATTAATTAAAATTTTTAATTAACAGTTAACCAATAGCTATTGATTATAATGGCGTATGCATAGTTTTTTGAGTATCATAGAGAACATTAAATTTAGAGGGATAAATGTGAAAACCACTGACTTTTCAAATGATGTTGCATACGACTGTTAGCTATAAATTTATGAACCACATGTTTTTATCTCTCTCGTTCTACACAAATTGAAATCATATTTTAAATATATTTTGTGACTGAAGAGGTGTCCTGCCATCTTCTAGAAACCATTACATGAATTTGATATTAATGTTCGGTAAATGAAGCATGCATGAGACATTGTATAGAACACACAAATGCAAGTTGTATAAGCAAAGCAAGTTATGATGGTCTTTGAAGGTTTATAATATTCAGTATAAAATGCCTCATCTTTCTCAAGTTGTATCCAAAGAAGGGAAGATGGAGAGGACAATCCAGCCATGAACGTGCTGCATCGGGTCAAACGCTTGGTAGCTCGGTCAACCAAGAGAGAGACATGGCCGCTGCTTTCGTTTTCACGAAGAAACACAACAGATGAGAGGGCACAAGAACTACAATTCCTTCTTTCTTTCTCTCTCTTATTATTTGTTTGATTAAAGAATAATATTACTAGAAATTTAGATATTTCATCTATTTGAAGAATGAAAAGATTTAGTAATAAAGTTATGGACTGGAATTGAGGGATTATTTGATTAAATAATCACACAGCCTTAAATTACCCACGTATATGTCTTAATTAATTATGTAGAAAAATTGATAAAAAATTTTCAAATCATGATTCTTATCATCGATCTATATGGATGTATCTACTGTCGATACCTCACATATCGAATTATAATAAGTACATCGACACATGATATATTAAGATTTGTTGAAATACTATTTGTAGTGATCATCTATCAATCGGAGCAGTACATATCATCTGCATCGAACGATATATTTGATACTCAAATCTTATTTCAATTTATATAATATTAAATTTATTTATCAAGCGTGATCCAATTACTGTTTACCCTTTGTGCAATTATTAGTGTATAATATGTTTTTAATAGAAAATTGGTGATTTTATGGTTTTTTTAAAGCATGATAAGGAGGAAAAAGAAAAAGAAAGAAAAAGAGAAAACAAACAAAGATTGATAAGCTGTTTCGTATGGTGAAAGCTTTATGGTGAGCCCACACCCTATCATTTCCTATCTAGTTTTTGTCACTCATCTTTGCTTTGTCAAAGTTATCCATTGAGCAGCTAAACAACAAGTCCAAGCTGTAAGCAATGCACACACCACGATCACCCCTCCCCCCCCTGTAAAGTTGCCTCCTTTTTTTCCCTCTCTCTCTCTCTCTCTCTCCTTTCTTCCCTTCCCCCTTCCATCTCCATCCATCAAATGCAGCGTGTCCTTCTCTGAAACCGATCCACCTACCCGTTTGGCCGAGCCCATGCCCGTGTGAAGTGGAACACATCAGTGTGGGGTGAGCATGTGATGGGGAAGCAGCAGCAAGCGGAGAGGAGGAGGAGGAGGAGGAAGAGGAGGGGGGCGTTTTGGTCCTGGGAAAAGGAGGTTTAGCCCCCACAAGAAGAGGAGCAGCGGCAGAGCAGAGCACTTGCGTGCAGGGCTTCTCCACTGTTCCACCTCTCCCTCTCTCTGCCTGATGGGGATGGGATTGCGGAAAGGTGCGCGCTTTGTGCTCAGCGGCGGTGGATGCCATTTGTTTATTCTGGATCGTTTTGTGTTTTCTTTTCCTTTTTCCTCGTAAAAATCGGGTCTTTTTTTTGGCTTGGTAGAGATAATGGCTTCTGCAATCGGCAGGGCTCTCCTCAACCCCTGCCTTGTTCCCCGTCATTATTCTCTCTCTCTCTCTCTCTCTCTCTCTCTCTCTCTCTCTCTCTCTCTCTCTCTCTCTCTCTCTCTCTCTCAGGAATCTCCTTTCTCAAGGATCCCTGGATCGAGAGTGCTTCCCCTTCGTCATCCGATCCCGTCCACCCTAACCACCACCACCGCCGTCTTCGTCAGTACCATTCTTCCCCTGCTTTTCCTCTTATGGAGTCAAACCCTGGAGGCCACCGGCTTGGTGTCTCTCCCGTTTGATTCCAGGAGGACTGGGGGGGTTTAGGGACGCGGTTTGAGGTTTTATGGTTCCTTTAAGCTCTCATTTTTGTTCAGAACCGAGAAAAGATCGGATCTTGCAGGTGATTTGTTTCTCCTCTTCTTAGATCTCGAGGGTTCGAACCGTAACTCCTCCGTCAGACGCCGTCCGACGCCGTCATCCTCATCGCCGAACCCGCAGTCCTCATTCCTCCGCAGTGCCAATCAACACGGCCGTTCTTTTCCGTCAACTGCGGTCGTGGCCGTACGTCTGGGCGGGCAGATCTCTGTTTCTTGGTGAGTTCATCGTCTTCCCTCTCGCTCCATGTATCTATCTATCTCATCCCCAAATAGATGTCCATCGATCTTCCCCTTCTGCTATGTCGCCAGCCTTCCTCTTAATCTATCTCGCTTCCTCCTCCTGGGATCCAAATAATACATCGATTTCGAAGATCTCCTGGTTTCTTGTTCGAAATCATCATTGAATCTCCAATCATCTCGCCCGGTTAAAAACCATCAGTAATCTCACATGGTCCGAGACTTGCAACAATTAGCTTTTCCAAGAGGTTCCCTCATTCTAAGGAGACGACTTAGGGTTAATAGAACGCTGCATATAGGTACGGACTGGTCCTTCGGTCATTCTGATGTAAAGAATAAATCAAGAATAAGCAGAATGAGTGAGAGTCCGCAAGATTTGGAAGAACTGGAAAATCATATGAATGACAAGAACGGAGAAAAGAGGCATGTCATGTCCCTTCCTACGTATGGGATTCTTGGTTGTTTTATTTACATTCTTGACTGTCAGCGTTTGTATATAAATTTCTTATTCAAGCAGTTGGGTGAATTCATCTGTGGTCAACTACAACCTCATAGGTGTGCTTTATCCCAGAAAAAGAGAAACGAAGCAGTATGACAAACAGAGCTGTTGGCTCATATTGATCTTGATTGAAGGTAAAACATAAACAAGTTGTATGTAAAGATTTGTCGGTTTCTCTATTTTTGGAGCAAAATCCCAAATCTGCAATCTCATTTCAAAGATCCGAAACAAAATTAGTAGAATCAAAATTCATAAAGAGATGACACATCCCCAACTAGATGCCTAGTTTCAACGGAATAAAGTTTAGGGTACCAAAACTCAATAAACATCTCATCAACCATGGACTCGATGCTTCTTGAGGTGTTGGAAGAAACATTGATGTCTTATTCTCTCAATATGCACCAGCAAAACATCGCAAGTCATTGCCTCATCTTTCTAAGAGTGGGAGCCAAGCAGTTTACCTTTGTAGCCTTCAACAAACCAATTGAGCTTGGTGGCATGCTAGAAGAGAAAATTTGTTGACAACAATACCTCAACCACCCTTGTTGTAGTGGAAGTCAAGAAAAAGGTGTCCAGTGCTCTCATCACATGCCAAGAAGATAGAGCACACAGGAGGGCTTGCTTGCCTTTGCGAATCAGCCTATCTTTAAAATCAAAAGCATGCTTCAAAATGAAGCGTACATGTTTGCTAAGTAACGAAGGTAGAATAGTTAGTAGGTAGAATTAAATTTCTATATATGAACAGTGGCAAGAGATTTAGAATCCTGAAGCTTGAGGATCTATATTCTTAAGAAATTATTTTTTCGCTGACAATCTCCATAAGAAATATATATTTACAAAAGCTTCTGGTAATTATTTTACAGTTTGGCACGTTTGTGGTTTTCAAGTTCTTAAAGACTTTGATGTAATCTAGGTCAGTAGCGAGTAGGAATTTAAGATATAGATTCAAGGTAATAAGGTATATCTCATGTCCACACTCGAAAGTTATGCACATATGGTAGTCAATTTAGAAGGGAAAGATGTGAAGCAGTTCTCTCCGCAGAACCCTCTCTATCTTTGTTTCTGTTGTGTGTTAAACCATGGACAATAATCAACAACTTGGCTCTTGTGGCCTTTATTTAGTCCTAAGTAGGGTCGTTCACTTCCACTGTTATGATTTTTGTGAATATATAACCTTTCACATTCTTTTTATCTTGTATTTGCACGCTGATCACACAAATATATGTTCATGAGTTAGTATGGAATATAATTCATTATGATTTAAGAAAGATAATCAAGATTCACTATCCTTTGATGATATTTCCCAAGCTACATGGTCACAAGTTAAAAAACATCTAAATTAGTGCATCAACCTACCTATCTAGACAGATCAAAATTGGCTCACAACATCCACAAGATGTGTTGCTGAAACACATTGGACATAGTTCATGAGTGTTCTCACTATCATGTAAGTCCTTTATGAGGATTATGCTGGTAAGACTATGGACATCATGCATCATGCAATTTTTCGTTCTGGAATATGTATACATTTACATTTTAACTTTTACATATCTTAATATTTGTTTGTCAAGCTGTGATTTGAATGTAAGAATTGAATTAATCAAGGTTCCTGAGACAAGGTATGAACCGAGTTGTGGACTGTCCCTTTCCAAGTACTCCTTGCCAATTGCTTTGTTTTGTTTTTTTAAGAATTAAACAATGGCCCTACCCCTCTCTCTCTCTCTCTCTCTCTCTCTCTCATGCTTGTGTGCAACACATGCGTGAACCATGATGCCTGGCGCCATTGGCCTGTATGACCATTGCTTGCATCGCATCACCTACGACCCACTGCCACCAGCCCTGGTACTCCTCTCCTCCTTTTCTTCTTTTTCTCCACCTGCTCCTCTTCTCTTTCTCCAACTCCTCCTCCTTGTGGTGTCGTAGTTTGTATCAGTATACTAGATGTATTCTGGAGTGTACCGGAGTATACCGGTCTAGCCACTGGATCAATACGTTTCCAGTACGAAGATTTAGAACCATGCTTGAGAGTTGAACTAACTAAACCATTTGCTAAGCCTGCTGCCATTTGTGCAACCAGCCCAATTGATTGTTATCTTGAAAAGTTTCATGTAAGAAGACTTAGATGTATCTAGTGATCTAATGATGTATTATGTTACTTTTGAGACAGAATTAGTGTTAATTTGGTATTGAGCCCAACTAGAACCAAGAGAACTATTTAATAGTTTGTTCAACTAGTACATTGGTAATTCGAGTTAAGACTAATAAGAAGCCTTTAAGGGAAAAGTTTCTGTTTTCTTTTGCATCAGAGGATACAATCTTTTCCTCTTTCCCTTCCCCCATACAGCAAGACATTAATTAGTTTGGCTTTTGTTTTCAGTTCTTAGACTCAACAGTAGCATAAGAGTATGTAGCTGCTGCTCTGGTCCTTTGGATGAGTTATTTGCACATATTTGGATCTGGATTTGGTCTTCCTCTACCTGGTTTTGATGGTATGGTGGTGGAGTTTTTCCGAGAAACCCATGAATTGGTTTATTGATGCCCAAATAATGGATCAGAGAACTGGTTATCTTAGTGATGAGTGCAATTCATTGCTGGGATGGTCAAAGATATTCCCAATAAGGGATTGGAGGAATTACCTATACAACAACTATTTTGAATCAAAGAAGGTGAGGGGGATATGGTGGAAGAAGCTGCTGGCCTGGTGGGTAGCTGCATGGTTCCTGGGTTCCTTATCGATCTTCTGGTTTATGAACTCCCAAGCAGTGGATAAGAGGAGAGAGATGCTTGCAAGCATGTGTGATGAGCGTGCTAGGATGCTTCAGGACCAGTTCAATGTCAGCATGAACCATCTTCAGGCCTTAGCTATCTTGATTTCAACCTTTCACCATGCTAAAGAGCATTCTGCCATAGATCAGGTACCAAGTTTTCTTGTCTTAGGTCCAAATTACTTATGAATATGATGTCACTATGTTTTCATCTGATTTAATATTCTGAAAGTGGAAGAAAACTAAATGTATCACTATGGTGCAACCTTTTGCCATTTTAAAAGTTGCCAATCCGAATGATGACATTTGTTCTACAGATAACTTTTGCTAGATATGCTGAAAGGACTGCTTTTGAAAGGCCACTGACGAGTGGTGTGGCATATGCCGTGAAGGTGCTGCATTCAGAAAGAGAACAGTTTGAGAAGCAACATGGTTGGAGGATCAGGAGAATGGATCCAACAGAGCAGACACCGGCACGGGAAGAAGATGCAGATTTTGACAACCAGGAGACATCCCCTGTAAAAGATGAATACGCACCTGTTATTTTTGCCCAGGACACCTATAAACATGTGATTTCATTCGATATGTTGACAGGGAAGGTGAGACATAGATATTCCTTTCATGCTCATCCTTTTTTTTTGTCATAATGTTTGTAAGTGCTTGTGGTAATTATATGTTACAATCATATATTCATTTTTTGGAATTAAATAATCTTATTTGTTCTATTGAGTTTAGATTATTTATGACATCCAATTTTGTTGTCTCCAGTTAGACACATTTAATTAACATACAAGGTATTATTTGATAAATGTATGTGTATTCCTATGAGTTGTCCTCATTAAAAATGCTTTAAGATAAAAAAAACCCTTGATTAGATTTAAGAGTTAAAGTGTACAGATTTTCAAGTATTGTGAAAAATAAGATATATTTAATTCTATGTTATTCTGGGTTCAGTTACTTTACAAAGGATGCATGCAAACAATGTTCTAGATGATGTAAGCTCTCTCATAGAGTTTACCTCTCTTGTGGACTCTATGGACTGAATCTGTGAGAGAGGTGACAACATTTAGGTAGTTGTTTGGATGAAAGCTTGGTACACGATGCATTATTAGTTTATATTTTGGAAGATGTATATATTGTATAAAATTTTCATCCAACTACTTGAAATCTTTTGGTGGTTAACTAGAAACTGAGATTGAAGTGTTGCATATTAACATTTGTTATTATATCATTCGACTAAGATATATATATGCTTTTGAATGCAGTTTTCCTTTTGTAAGACTTCATATGAGCTATTGAGTTACCACAAATATTATTGATTTAGATGTGACTTAACAAATCCTTTTCAGAATTTAGGAACCTTTTACTGAATTATGTATAACTATTAGTTGTGATGTGCTAATGGCACATTTATTTACTAATTCTAACAAGATATCAAATTGTTATAGTTATATTGTTATTCTGATGTGGCTAACTAATCATTCTTCACATGAATGACGACACTTGTGACGGTAAATATTCTGGATTTACATGCTTTAGCTGAGATGTCAAGAACCAACCAATTAACATGTGGGGCTACAGTGTTCATCATCTAACCAATTACAGTGGACCACCACTGCCACCTTAAAACTTGCTTAGTATCCCAACTATTCTAGCAAGTGAAGATTTTTCCTTATGTGCAGGAAGACCGTGAAAACATCCTACGAGCTAGGGAATCTGGGAAAGGGGTTCTAACTGCTCCTTTTCAGTTATTAAAGTCAAAAAGGCTTGGGGTTATTCTGACATATGCAGTTTACAAGTCACAACTTCCTTCATATGTGACACCAGCTGAGCGTATCCAAGCAGCCATAGGGTGAGTTAGTATATAATCATGCAAAAAGTCCCTAAAGCAGAAAAAAGATTCTTATCAAGAATGCATATGGTCAAGAATTCCAACAAATTTCAATTTGGTATGTGAAGGTACTTAGGTGGAATCTTCGACATAGAGGCTCTGGTTGATAAATTACTTCACCAACTTGCATGCAAGCACTCCATTGTGGTCAGTGTTTATGATACAACAAATCCTGATGCACCAATTAGTATGTATGGTTCAAACATGTCTGGAATTGGCATGTACCATAATAGTATCCTTCATTTTGGCGATCCTGTAAGAAAGCATGAGATGCATTGCAGGTAACTGTCACAACTTCCTCAAAGCAAATATTGCTATAAAGGAAAACTGTACCTTGATCTGGATGTGAACATACATGAGATGTATGATCACATGAGGCATATGATACACTCATATGCCATTTTTACCGTCATTGTTTTTGCAGGTTTAAACAAAAGTCTCCGCTTCCATGGCTCGCAATAACAACTTCATTTGGAACTCTCGTTATTGCTTTACTAGTTGGATACATAATCCATGCTACTGTCAACCGCATTGCGAAAGTTGAAGATGATTATCGACAAATGATGGAACTTAAAAAGCGGGCTGAAGCAGCCGATGTTGCAAAGTCTCAGGTACATCATGTTGTCTTTGTTATACGTATTGGCCTTCTGATGCTTTAACATCACTGATCCTTTTGTACTTGGTTTTACAACCCCGATATTGGTTGTTCTCTTTTGTCTCTTCAGTTCTTGGCAACTGTTTCTCATGAAATAAGGACACCAATGAATGGGGTATTGGGTGAGTGATATGTTTCTGTAAAGTGATACATTGGAGAGTTTAATCATGATCAAACATTAACAGATTCTGACTTCCAGGTATGCTTCAAATGCTTATGGATACTGATCTGGACATAACACAAGAAGACTATGTTAGAACTGCCCAAGCCAGTGGAAAAGCTTTGGTGTCACTTATAAACGAGGTTCTGGATCAGGCGAAGATTGAATCTGGTAAGCTTGAGCTTGAAGCTGTTCCATTTGACTTGCGGGCTGTGTTGGATGATATATTGTCACTTTTCTATGGAAAGGCTCAGGAGAAAGGACTAGAGGTATCTAAGAGTTTTTAGAATTCTGTTTAGAACCTATTAACTTTTGTAAACTAATTCTCTTTTCCTTAATTGCTGCTCAAACAAACTGCATAGTTGGCGGTATATGTCTCTGATCAAGTCCCTGAAATTCTCATTGGTGACCATGGAAGAATACGCCAAATCATCACAAACCTGATCGGAAATTCAATAAAAGTAAGATTTTAGCTTTGCAATTACTGGAAAGATGTATGTTTTGTTCAGACAAATTCTTATTTTGCAGTTCACAGAGAGAGGTCATATTTACCTGACTGTCCATCTTATTGAAGAGATGAGCTCACCTGATGTAGTTACAGAAGCTCATTCTACAAATACCTTAAGTGACTTTCCAGTAACTGATAGAAGATGTAGCTGGGAAAGCTTTAAGATCTTCAATCAGGGACTCTCTGCATCTGATCCATCTCTTTCGTCAATCTCCTC
Source organism: Musa beccarii (assembly GCA_024322285.1). Classification (NCBI taxonomy): domain Eukaryota; kingdom Viridiplantae; phylum Streptophyta; class Magnoliopsida; order Zingiberales; family Musaceae; genus Musa; species Musa beccarii. The sequence continues at coordinate 30,495,358 of CM044399.1, read as the reverse complement.
TGATCTTATTAATCTGATCATATCTGTTGAAGACACAGGGTTGGGGATTCCTTTAGAAGCCCAATCCCGCGTGTTCACTCCTTTCATGCAGGTGAGACCATCAGTTTCTCGCATTCATGGCGGAACTGGTATTGGCTTGAGTATTAGTAAGTGTTTAGTTGGTCTCATGAAGGGAGAGATCGGATTTGCGAGTAAGCCTCAGATTGGTTCCACTTTTACCTTCACAGTTGTGCTCACAAGGTCATATGCTATTTCAAAAGATTACAAATCATCAGAATTTCATGGGATGGCTGCATTGGTAGTTGATCATAGACCGGAACGTGCAAAGGTTACAAAATACCATCTCAACAGGCTGGGCATATATGCTATATTGGAAATTGACCCAAATAAAGTTCTTCCTAGATTAACAAGTGGGACATTGACAACAAATATGGTGATTATTGAAAAGGAAACATGGTCAAATAATGCTAGTATCTGGCCTTCTATTATCAGCAAATTAAAGGGTGATCAGTTAGATATTCCAAAAGTCCTCCTTTTAGCAGGTCCTGCAAGTTCTGCCAAAAGTATGCCTGTTGGTTCGATGGAATATATCTCAACTATAATCTCAAAGCCACTCAGAGTAAGCATGCTTCAATTATCTTTAAGACGAGCTATGGGTTGTGGAGATGGGGAACATGCCCAAGATGAAAGGCATCCCCAGTTATCATTGAATCGCCTTCTTCATGAGAAGCAGATTCTGGTAGTTGATGACAATATTGTAAATCTTAGAGTAGCAGCTGGTGCTTTAAAAAGGTATGGAGCTGAAGTAACTTGTGCAGAGAGTGGGAAGAAGGCTCTTAGGATTCTCAAGCCACCGCACAAATTTGATGCTTGTTTTATGGATATTCAGATGCCTGAAATGGATGGGTATGCATTATTACTTGCTTTATGACATCATCTTGTAACTGCTTTCCATAATCATAGGTTTCTTTGAGTTCTAATTTGAATCTCTTACCATGTCAATCTTCTATTAGAGTTCAAAATGGTTGTACTTTATACTTCTTCTGGTATCCAACATGTTCTTTAGGATGAATTTTCTTTTCTTATACTCAATGTTTTTTCTTATGATGACTTCTGTATAAAGTTTTTTGTTTACATCTCAAGACACTTTTAAAACCTGTATATTAGTTTGCAATTTCTGGTCATAATTTAGTAAGATAATTTTTTGTTTGTTTAGATTTGAAGCTACTAGGAGGATACGTGAGATGGAAGCTGACGTAAATATTCTAATAAAGCATGGGAAGGTGCCATTTGAGTGTTACCAAGATGTATTACACCTGCATATTCCTATACTGGCCATGACAGCAGATGTAATCCATGCAACACATGAGGAGTGCCTAAGGTGTGGAATGGATGGCTATGTTTCAAAACCATTTGAAGGGGAACAGCTGTACAGGGAAGTTGCTCGGTTTTTAGAAACATCCACACAAGGGAATCAATAGAAGGGTAAATCTGGAAGATCCACTAATGATGGGATGTTGGCACAAGTTTTGGTACTTTGGAGCTTCAGGCACTGTCTGATGAAACATATTGTTTCAGAAGTGAGCAACTCTAACTGACCTTATTGCGTATTTACACTTAAGTGTTTTTTTTACTGCAAGTTCTTATAATATTGAATTATTATGGTATTATGAAACTTTACAGTGCAAACTTTCTGGAATTTGTAAAATCAATGAAATATAATACAGAAATACATTTATATGTCTCGTGTATGTTGTTAATGATCAAGAAGACTCTCCTGCGGTGCTATTTCATCTTTTTGTATCTTCAAACTTTGTTTATATTGAACTTTCTATATATTGTCATCGACTCGATGCAATGCAGATTTGCTAGACGATCTAGACTAAAGTACTGCCCATGATTATATTTAACAGCAATTATTTGGAAAATGTTATATGCTAGCTAGACTATTGAATGAATACTTCCATCTGGCAGGTACTCTACAAAATCAGTTATGAGCCCCTCAAAAAGGAAAAGCTACTAACAGCTTTCAGAGAGTGGAAGGTGATGGGTACTCGGAAACAAGGTATCTGCAATCTGTATATTTTTTCTCTCTAATGTAAAGCAGTATTCCAAAGAAGAAAAGAAATTTTTTGGTCTCTTAGCCTATGTCTGTATGCCTTGTAAAGTTGTAACCTCTAAGGAAAAAATGATAATTGAATATGAGATTTTCTTACCCAACATAACCCTCAATCATATTTGATTGAACAAAGACAACAAGGACAGTTAGGACATACCTATGGAATAATGTATGACTGAAAATGAATAATTTTGCTGATTAATGTTGTAATTACATCCCAAATATGTGAATATGTTGGAACAATTTGTCTAACAAGTCAATCCTTCATACAGATGACTGCAATATAGTTGCTCATCGAGAACCAAACTCTCCATGAAAAATCCTATGTAGTATTGATTTAATTGTATGACAGCTCAACGAAATTGATTATCCATCCAATTGTGACTGGTTTTTGAGTAATTTGAGGCCTTTCCATCACCTCACTATAAAAGTGGACATCAATTTCAAAATCTGGTTATGACATGTTTTCTCCATGGCAATGCATCAAGTAGGTTTCTAACTATGTTGAAATCTCATTTTGTCTTTTACCCTACCTATTTAAAGCCTGTTTGCCTATTCATGAATTCAAGTCAATTTTCCATATTTGATCAGTTTGAACCAGTCAATCTTGGCAATTAAATGAATTCTGAGCACTAATTGATAAATTTAAAACCTCATACATCATGTGATATAAAACTTGTAATAGCTATTACCAGCTGCTATTCCAAGATTGGCTAGAGCAAAGAAGTACAATGTGTTTGGAACAGGAGACTGCAGGCCTACAATACACTTTACTATCACAGGCACGAGGCAAATATCTGAACTTAAGCGAACTCTTAAAATTGCTTCGAGTAATTTTGGAACTCATGTCATCATAGTAAAAGATACTTGCTACATCCAAGATGAGAAGCAATTAGATTGCTGTCCTCTAACAGTTATATCCTCCTTTGAAACCAACCGTGAGTTGATCTTTTTTCTTTACTGATATAATTGATAGAAAGATTGACGGTTTATGAAAATATCGAATACGTTTGATATAGAAAAAGGATATGCTTTCCACAGATGAATAGAATATGTGAAGTTCCTTTTTGAGGTCTACGCATAATGAACATCTGTTACTGAAGGGCTTCATGGATTTAAGAACCAATTTTAGCTGATTTAAGAATGTCAAGGGCTTCATGATTATTACAATTTTGCAAAAAAAAAAAAAAGAACAAAGATCGTAACGCCCTTTTTCCCCTCCCAAAGTGACAATTATTGCTCTTAATAGGTAAAAAGCAATTTTCTTTTTTCCGGCTTGTCAAGTTCAAACATTAACAGCTTTGGACTAATCATCTTGTTCAGGGTTATCATGCAAAGCATGCAACTTCTGTGTTGACAATTTCTTGCTTTTATATAAACATCGTTTTTATAGTTTTCGTAACTAATAGTTACCTCTATTCATCTTCCAGGTGTGATTGTTGGAGATGGAGCAGATGCTTGTTTGTTCTCTATTCATTTGGTTGCATCTAACTTACAGGATCCTTTTATATCAAGATTCATGTGAGATGCATAACCATAGATGCAACTTTCATTCTTGACGAGTCATGGAGAAGAAACACCTTTTTGGGCCTGATAACCACTGCTGATCCCTCTACCATCTTCAATAAAGTAGATCACAGATGATTGTTGATTTTCCTCCTGGAGCATGAGACGAGGTGTGTACATAGACTAAGAGTCACTTTAGATTTTTTATTTGTTTGTCAAATGTGATAAAATACCTCGTCTTCAGCAACACAAGTAACTCATGGATGTAAATTACAATAGTCAGAATAAAATCTCACTGAAGTCAGATTCAACACTTGGCATCGGGTTGAATCCATTCATGTGTTTGGCAATTGGTGAACTTAGATTTTGTCATCCGGTAAACTCCGATCATGTTTATTTACATGATAGCTGCAGCATACTGTTGTGAAATTCTAAAAACATCCTGTTTAGACAACCTATCCATGAACCCAGAGTTAAAAGTCACAGTTATGTCTGGATTCAGTTGTTGGTTGCCAGGCTCAGCCAGAGCATGATTACCTGCAAGCAATTCAAGTAGATGATTTTTTTTTTTCCTTTCTGGATTTTGCAGCATCTGAAGGCACTTTGTTGTAGTAACTTCAATTCTAAGGTGAGATTCTTTACTTGACATTGCAGGTTTTGATTCAGAATAAGGTTATCACTCAGGTTTTCCTATATGGCACTGCTTTTGCCACTACAAACGTCCTCTTTGTTGAGTGATCACCTGTCTCTTTCTTCAGATCGTCCTTAACAGTTGCTAGTTTCAATAACAGTGATATGCATATATATGTATTTCATTTAATAATTGTATGATATAATAGTGCGTTGGACTAGTTCTAGAACTATGGGCTTAACATAGCAGTCAACAACACATATAGTTGTTAAAATGAGAATGTGTGCTAAGGGCATACCCATCTGACGCCATGCTATAAATAAAGAACAAAAAACAATGGCTTCAAGATAAATCTTATCTTTGTATTTTCCTCAGTTCACTGTTCAACATCAATCATAAATGCACATTATTATGAAAGCGGTGGGCCCCAAAAAAAACAAGTGCATGGTATTTTCTAGTAAATATATTGTTTAACGAATCTATGAATATGATTCAGTGGTCGTTCACAAAACGATTTAATTAATCAAAACTCACTCGGTTAGAATAATATTTTGTTCTATCATATTAAGCCAAATGAGAATTGTTGCATCTTCACAATAATATGTGATACATATTCGGAGTCCGACTTCATGGATAATATCTTACGGGGAACACATGCTCTCCCAAGCTTTGGCATCGTTCGACCTCCGGTTCAACCAGTGTCCGGTTGACCACTATTCAAAATTATTTGAATTTTAATTTTCTTATAATACGAAAAAAAAAGTCCTCGAGAATCCCGAAATAAAATGGTTTTCCTTCGATCTGCCTCTCTCTCTCTCTCTCTCTCTCTCTCTCACTCTCACTCCCTTCCGCTCACCGGATCCGAGCCCGAGCCCGAGCCCGAGCCCGAGCCCGAGCACGAACCCTCTTCTTCTCTCGTTCTCCATCCACTTTCCTGCAAACCCTAATCCTGATCTTAATCCTAATCCCCCGAGCCGTCATCCCGATCGACCCCTCACTCTCTCTTTCTTCTCGCCCTCGGATTCCCCGGCTTTGTCTCCTCCGAAACCCTGATTCGGGCTCTGCGGTTCCGATCTCTGCCTTCTGCACAACCAGGTACGGTGAGCATGGAGGGCGGCAACCTGGATCTGCCGGAGGATCTCCTCCCTTCGAAGCTGGCGGACGAGGCCTGGGCCGGGAAAGGTGGTTACCCGACGCTTCGTTTCTTTGGTTGCGTTTCCTGGGATTCGTGTTTGCCGATTTGAACGGGTCGATCTTGAATCCTGGTCTTAGGGTTTTGTTCTTCCGTTGTCAGATTTTCTTGCCGACTTTGTTTCATTGTTAGCTGTGTACTTTTTCATGAACATGTTGATCGATGAGCTAAATATTGCTGCAAGAAAGAAAAAGGAAAACTCTTTAAAAGCAGCAAACAATAAGGACCAAAAATCATCTACTTGCAGGGGCGATTAGTTTTGTAATCTCCTCACTGATCAATGTTATCTATGATTTTTTGTGTTTATGAAGGGCCTGGGGAATCTGCACTATGCTGCTATATGCTATTAGTAGTAACAATGAGTTCTGTGTTAGAGATGTTGAAATCCAGAGGTTCCTTTAGGGCCCAATGTAGATATATGTATGTTTTTGAATTTTTTATTTTCTTTGGGATATTTTTATTTTTATTTTGTTTATGTTGAATCATGCAGTGATCTCTTTAGTTTTTTTTTATTGAATTGGAAGTTTTTTCTTGTCAGATACTCTTTATTGTGTTAGAGATGTTGAAATCCAGAGGTTCCTTTAGGGCCCAATGTAGATATATGTATGTTCTTGAATTTTTTATTTTCTTTGGTATCTTTTTATTTTTATTTTGTTTATGTTGAATCATGCAGTGATCTCTTTAGTTTTTTTTATTGAATTGGAAGTTTTTTCTTGTCAGATACTCTTACTGGTGGAAATGGCATGGAAAAAAAACTTATGGGGTTTCTTGATAAGTGGAAGGGTGATTTACTTCTTCCTTTACTAAATCTGATGCTGGTTTATTTTTGTATACTCTCTAAAGTCTGGGGGTTTTGCGTGGCTAATTATTATTCATATCAGTTAAGGTGGCATTCTCTGTTTTAACAATTGTTGTAAATAGTATCCATCTGGATTTGTGATAGTGAAAGAGCAACCGAGCTTCCCTTTTGTAAGACTCTTAGTGTCATATCTGGGTTAGACTTTGCTATAAGAATTGATTGAATTTGTTGTATTGCACAGAACTTATTTTAGTTCATAAAAATTAGGAGCTTTGCTTTTGATGTGTATGTTAAGTTTGTCATCCATTGTTTATTATTTACTCCAGAATGTGTGAGCTTTTGCAGGACTTATAGTTGTAACCTGGTTCCATTTACTTGTCTGATGTATTGACTTGGAGTTGTATGATTCAGTATTTGCTTCTGCATAACCTATGGATATTTTTTTTGTGAAATTGCTGCCATTCTTATTTAGCTTGCTGGATAGTGTGCATTTAACAAATTTCAGAATCCTTAGTTTTACCAGAAACTTCTGGGAACTCTACCTTTCTGTTATTTTACATGCACATCAGTTGACAAAGTCATTATGACTTTTTCCCATACATACTATTGCTTCTTATTGCCACCTTCCTCTTCATTAAAAGGATTGAGATTTTCTGTATAAAATTCTGCTTTTGTTTCACTAACTTGTTAATATAATTCTAATGGCTCGTATGTAATTCTGGTGCAGATCAAGTGACTTCTGAAAATAGTATTCCTCTGTCTCCCCAATGGCTCTATGCTAAGCCCAGTGACAACAAGGTTTGGCATTTCTACTGTACTGGTAGCATCTTTCTTTTCTTCTATATGGTGATAATTTATTGTATTTTTCTATTTAAGTGGGCTTCATGATTGCTTGTTTAAAATTTTCATTCTTCTTTTGTGTTTGACATATCTTCTCCTTGTTCACTTTACTTCCTTGCTGGTATTTCAGAGTTTAGTAACTTAAGCTTGTCATTTTCAACATCGTTTCTTCTTCAAAAAATATGTTCAGTTAAGGCCATAATATTTTCCAGGTGGTTTAGTTTCAATCCATTGGTTGGCCTGGCCCACCCACCCCTTCCTTTTCCTTTTTTTTTTCCCTTCATTTGGGTAGTAAAATTTAGCATAGGACCTCTGTGAATAGACATCATAATTGATTCTAGTTGCATCTTCTTACTTATACTTTTGAATATTGCTAGCCTTCACTAGCATTTGAATGGCAAACTCTTTTTTGTCTAGTGGTGACTTGCTTTGACATTTCATTGTTTTCATGTTATTTTAACTTACAATATATATGCAGTTCATTATAGTCCTTACGAATTAACTTGTGAATCTGTCAAGCTGCCACTATGGTATCATCATCAAGTTGATGAAATGGGATAACCGTAGCTATCAATCCATAAGAGAGTGGAGGGTTTGATATAGGAAATTCTATTAAGATGCTGGTCAGAAGCCGGATAAATTTTGAAAGGGAAAAGGACAATCATGGCCATGCAACCTTTAGTTAAACAATTTTTAATATGTCACCGAAACATACTACAGTATTGTAATTATGCTTATATTTATGGGTTTGCAGACAAACATATATATGGAAGGCTTTTGGAAAGAGAACAATATCTTCTGTGACTGGATTCTTCCAACCTCCCTGATTGATCTTGCTGTTGAAATCTTTTTAATTCAAATATATGCTGATTTAAACAGAGTAGGATTTTAAATGCCATTGGTCGATCTTTTGGAATTTCTTTCTGAATTATCAAGAGATCTACTGTTCATCAACAACAAAACAACAACAACAAAGCTGAAAATCCTTTTCAAGAGATCTACTGTTCAACCCTTTTTATTTGCTGAATTTCTTTTCAGTGCAGATATTATTTGAATGATTGAAGATAAGTCAGCATCTGATAGCAAGATATTACCGGCGTCAGATCTCTTGTTCTAGAAAATAATATCACCAAAATTTCTTTCTAAATATGAACTCCAGAATATATATATATATATATATATATATATATATATATATATATATATATATATATATATCCAATAAAATCTCAGTCAAGCAACAACTTTAAAAGATAATATGCCTATGAGAAATCGTTTGCATTTGGACTGCTAAGATATAACTCAAAATAAAAGTCAAACCAACTAAATTTAACCCAGCAATTCATTATAGACTTAATCGAAACTCAAAACAGCACGTAAACAAAGCAAAATATGACTTGAGTAAAACCACTTTGATATTGACTTGAATTAAGTGAAACTATTTCAAATTCATGTATTTGAAGTTGTGGACTCTAATGATTGCTAATAAAATCAGTACTTCACAAACTCAATTAATTCTAACCAAAAGTGGAATTGATCTTGTAGCTATGGCTGCATCAGAATTGCATGGCCATTAGTTTGCCATTTGATTTCTATGTACCATCGGGGGGTTGCATAAAATCAACAATTTGGAAAAGATGAACTTTCAACAATACCTTTTTGGCCTTAAAATTTTGAATTGTTCCAATTGAAATGACAATCTAGTGCATGTGATTCTTGCCAATATGGGATCTAGGGATGATCAAGGTACACAACTAGTAAGTAGAGTGATTATTTTTGTGACTCAAACCCTTGACACTAAGGTTGCAAAGGAGCAAATTTTACATGGGCGCACTAAGAATGTGAGTATTCAAATTTTACATGGGAACAATATAGCCAATAATGCTAAATTTTTTTATGATAGTTAGCCTGATGGCATCATATCTGTTCTTCAGGTTCACCATCAAGGTTCTGAAATGGTTGATTACTTGATTTATTTCACAAAAAATCTTATCCTTGATCTGAAATGTGCTGCCCATGCTCGTTAATGTTCTATATGCTGAAAATCATGACTGCCTGAAGGATTTAGTTGCTTGAATGCTTTCCTTAAAAACATTTTGTATTTTATGATATAGATTGACACTTGGGTACTCCTAAGTCTACTATGGTACTACGTAATAAAAGTACAGTGTGGTGGTATTTTGGGACTTGTGTATTAGCCTTTTTGAAAAGGTTCTTTTTAATACAGGTGTTAATGCATTAGCAGGTTGATTTTTCTTTAAGAATTACATCAAGTCTTTTCATGGGTTTCTTGGCCATGCTTGATATCTGCGTTTATATATAAGCTTATGACTGTGGTTTTGGAAGTCTTAATGGTTTAAATGCGGGGCCTTTTTTTGGTTGTGCAGCCTGATACTAGATAACCTGTTAATGTTAGATGCTAATAGTGTATCATGTGGTCTATTGTGATTGCAACCATCTATTTTTATTTGATATTTTCAATCATAAAAAAAATTGGTGTGACAAGTGATTATTGGTGATCTTTACTGCTTTAGGAGATTTTTGGTTGCTATTAGAAGTATTAGAATTAAGCATGATGCTTTCCGTCAATGGAAATTTTCTGATGAAATATTAATAAAATTGAGAGACAAATTTATCATCTTTTACTTCTTGAATTACTTGATTATGAGATGACCTTTGTGCTGGATTCATTCCTGGGTGTTATAGCTCATAAGAACTATTAAAATCATGTATGATGCTTTCTATTTATGCCAACCTTCTGGTGAAATATTTTTTGTAAACAAGAAATAGGCATTTAAATAATCTTTTACCTATGAATCTATCAATTAAAAAGGGTCGTTATCCTTGCACTTAATTATTCCACTTCACCTTCTTTGTCAGAGACTTTGTGCAAGTGGAATCGTAAAGTTATATTAATTTAGTTCCTTCAATTTGTTGCAGATTTTCTAGTCAACTAGCATTCAACTGTTCCATATAGTTGAATACAAGAATAGCTAACAATTTGATGTAACGGTGGCTGAGACAAGACAACTTGCTCAAACTTTAATAACCTTTAAGATCTTTTTACTTAATATAAACTTAGAAGGGGCAATACTTTTAAAAAAATGAAGTACTATTGCATTATGGAAACTTAGATTCTTTCTTTTGAATGGTTGGTTCCCATGAGAAGCAGCTTTTAATCAAGAATGTTGTTTTGTTATTCCATAGAATTTGTCGCTATCAAGAAATTGCAAGATCTAATGTAGTGCATCATGCATTATATCTGTTTTCTTTTTGTTCATCATTTGCAGTCTTGGTGCAGTCAAGTTTGTCTTAACTAATGCTTTTTAAATATTCTGACTATTGGCCATATGTGTGACAGGATACTCGGTCACCCAGCTTGGCACCTTCTGTAACCTTGCCTGACTCTGTTCAGAATGACATGCGGCGTTTGGATGGTTCAATGGACAAGAAAGAATGGAGAAGGAATGCCAATGATCTTGAAAGCAATCGCCGATGGCGTGATGAGGAGAGAGAAACTGGCTTGCTTGGTAGGAGAGAATGGAAAAAGGAAGGCGACCGAGAAACTGAGTATCGTAAAAGTGACCACCATCCTGACAATATTTCTATGAGAGAAGCTCCTGATTTGAGGACTTTGTCCTCATCTGATTGGTTGCATGAAGTTTCTAATCGTAGTGCAGGCAATGAAAGTCGCCGTGATAGTAAGTGGTCATCAAGGTGGGGTCCTGAGGACAAAGACAAGGAGCCACGGAAAGAAAAGAAAGTAGATGTAGATAAAGAAGGTTCTCATGCTGAGAAACAGTCTTTTATTGCTAACCTCCGTCCCTTGTCTGGATCTGATTCTCATGATAAATGGAGACCTCGACACCGTCAGGAAATTCATTCCAGTGGATCTTCAGTGCTCCGTGCTGCTCCTGGATTTGGTTTGGAAAGAGATCGTGTTGAGGGTCCACCTGTGCCTTTTGCTTCTGGTAGGGGTAGATCAAACTCTGTTACAGTATTGCAATTTGGCAGACCATCTGCTGCTGGCCCTATTGGTGCAGCGCCAATAAATAAAGAACAGTTCTGGTATTCCAGGGGAAAACTTCTTGATATCTATAGGAATCAGAAGATGTCTGTTGTTGATGCTATCCCAGATGGTTTTGAAGAAGTTCCTCTAGTAACAGGATCTAGTTCTCTAACTCCTTTGGCCTTTGTTGCACCTGATGTAGATGAGGAGGTAAGCTGAATTGTAATTTATCCACTAGATCATTGTTTTCTCTTGTGGCATTTGCAGCTAAAGTGATCCCTCCAAATCTTGCATATCGGAGAAGATTATACAAAGATTGCAAATACTTTTGTTGTACTATTGCTTTATTTACTTATCTTATATGAACGCAGATATAGTTTGACATTGAAAGAGAACTTGTGGAAATAATTTGATTTTGGAAAGTAGAACTTGAAGAATTTATTTTGTATTGATTGGTAACTTTGATACATATATTTCATGAGGAGTGGTTTGTTTATTGTTCTCAATAGTAACATGAAAAAGGCACTACGATGACTTGTAAAATTATGATCTACAAATGACAAAAGATACATGCTACAGTTAGTTTAGTGTCAAGTAACCATTACTAAAAGAACAGTGCATGCCTTCACTTTACCTGCATGGTCATAAATTTTGGTTGGAAAATGTGGTCTATGAAGATTTTAGTTCACGTTGTTTTCTGTGCTATTATTTTTGAAATTTCTAGTCAAGCTATTTGGTCTATCTTGATGGAGATAAATCGTTCCGATGGACATGATTTTTTTTTAAAAAATATTGGCTGCTTGTCTTAAAGGTTCTTCTGAAAGATATTTGGAAGGGGAAGGTCAGAAGCAGTGAACTCAGTTTAAGTCAGGAAAGGGCAGTGATAATTAATGAGACTGAGATTGGTAAGCAACATGCTATAATACTCAATTCAATCTGACTAGTGAGTAAGCTTACTGAATCATGTTATTTATTAATTTTTTATGTAGATGGGGGCAAAACCATAGTTGAGAAGAAACATGATGAACAGGGATCTTTTACCACTTCTAGAGGTCATGAAAATACTTGTTTTCCATGTTTATTTGAAGCTCTTGACTTTTCTTGTTCATTACTAAAAGTTCTGTTGATTTTTCATTTTAGATCTGGATACGGACTGCAAAAGTGAGAATAATCCTGACATTCGGATTAACTTAGTGGGGCCTGATGGTCTGGTTCCGGTGGTGGTAGACCATGATGGTGTTTCTGATAAACCAGTTTCAGATGGTAACATTATTAATTCTGAGATTAACGTTGGTGAGATAGACCTGGTAAATGTTGATGGGCGATCATGTCTTTTGGACATTCTGAAGAATATCAAGGTAGAAGGAGAAGATTCAACTGTTTCACTTGATGTTAGTGCTAAGTTACCTGATGAGACATATCCTTTGTTTGATGCATCTGTTGAGATCCCAAACACCAACAAGCATGAAATCAACAAAATTGAGAAAAAGCATTTAGAACAGGGAACTTCTCTTGAGGAGTTGAGTTTATTATACCAGGATCCCCAAGGAGATATACAGGGTCCATTTCTAGTTGTTGACATTATCTCATGGTTTGAACAAGGTTTCTTTGGCACAGATTTACCTGTGTGTTTATCAGATGCTCCTGAGGGCACACCATTTCAGCCACTAGGTGAAATTATGCCTCACTTGAAACTGGAGACTCATACCATCTTGGATGCACCTTCTGCTGAAAAATTTGAAGCTGTGGACATTACAAGGGGCAACCTGGATGCTTGTGTTTCCTCGTCCCATTCTAATGGCTCTTTTATGACAAATGGTCAACAACGGGTGCTATCATGGGATGCTCTGAGTCATCACATGAAACCCAATGTTGTTGAGAGTGAAGCTTCAGTAAATCCTAACAAGGAGAGGCTGTCTTTTTCCAATTCAGAAGCATCTCTGGGTAACGCATGTGTTGACGGAAAAATCTTCCTGGATTTTGCTGGGCAAGATGCAGAAGGTTTGTATTGCTCGAGCTATTTGCCTTATACACGTGTTGATATTTAATGTTTGTCAAATTTTGTAGTTGCTGAATAGAACTTTCTGTCTGCAGTTGTATCGTTTAATGGTAGGCCTATGAGTGACATGGAGGTGTCAGGAAAGCTTGTTAATGACCACATTGCTCTATCAAGCTCCACCACTGGTCATCATTTTATGGTGGCAGATACAGGAAACACTAGTTTTTCAAGCCATAAGATTCCGAGAGATAATGACTTAAATCCTCTTGGATTGTTGTGGTCTGAGCTGGAAGCAACTCATCGGAAGCATCCCCTTTCATCAACTATTCCTCTCTCATCTGAGAAGTTGATTGACAATCATGATGCTGCAAGAAATGCCTTTCTGTGTAGCCACAATCAGGAACGGTTTAATTTAACAAGTGACTACCCTGTTGCTAAAGAATCATGGACCAACAACTGCAGACTGAGCAAGGGTTTAAACATAATTCATGATACCATTGATGCAAATAACTTGTCACGGTTTGAAGCCGAGTCCAACCAATTAAATTTAGAGCAACAATTGCGCTTCCAACAATTACAAAAGCAGCAACTTGAAGAGCAATGCTTGCTGGCCCATCAAGATGTTGAGTTTGCTGGAACATTCTTCAATCAGATGCATGGACCTGTCCACCAGCACCACCTTGTTAATCAACAATCTATGGAGGATCTAGAGCGCATACTGAAATATCAGTTTGAACAGCAGCGGCTTCTTGATCAGTTTCAGCAGCAACATCAATTGCATCAGCGACAGCAGCAACTGCAAGAACATCAGATGCAATTTCTACAACATCATCTTCAATTTCATGAACCACAACAACCACAGAAGCAGATTCATCTTGAACATTTGTTGCATCAGCATTTACTTGAACCTGGTTCTGGGGCATTGAACATTGATTCTCATGCCATGAACATGTTTGAACAGGTTCTTTTAAGGCAGCATCTTTTGAATGAGTCACACCAACAGTCTCATAATCTTCCACTGCATCATGACGCAACTATTGAGCAACTTCTCCAAGCAAATGTTTCCTGGAGATTACAGAGGCAGAATCATAATGATCTGTTGGATGTTCTATCTCATTCCAAGCAGAGGCAGGTGCCTCTGTTAGAACAGCAATTTCTTTTAAGGCTTCAGCGTGAGCAGCTTCAAGGACGAAAATACTCCACTGCTTCAAGGAAGCTGCCTGGCATGGAAGAAGAGAGACATGTAGGAGGGGTTTGGTCGGTTGATGAATCTGGTCAGTTCATCAGAACTGCAGCTAGTCCCCACCAGAACCATTCTGCCAGACTTAGCCAATTAGACATTTTGCGGACACCACAGTCACTTTCATCACCTGAGCAGCACAGCCATCTTCATCGAAACTTTCCATCACATGAGAGAATGCAACAAGGTCCTTATGAACGAGGGCCACTTCCAATAGACAGGTCAATGCATATGCATGCGGTTACTCCTAATTCAAACTTGAAACTCTTAAATGCCATAGCACGAGCTCTAGGGCCAGATGGACAAGGACATCTTGATCATTTCCATACTCCTGGTCAGATAGGACAATATCCTTCTAGTGCTGACCCTCATCAAAGTGACGTATTTGAGTTCGCCGGTACACACTTGGATGCAGCAGAGAAGCACTGGTCTGAGCCAAGCAGGCAGCAACCAGCTGATTTAATGCAATCCCATCTGAAGCAGTTGCAAATAGAAGCAGAAAAGCAGAGGAGGGGCACCCATATGATTGAGGACCCAAACGCATGGGCATCATATGTAGAAAATGATGGAAACTCTGAATATGGATTCAGAGACTTACTCCATCAAGAGATTCCTCAATCTCAACATACTGAAGGGTTGATTGTTGCTACTACGTCATCCTATGAGCAAAGAGATTCTTCTTGGATCTATTCTCAGCCTGTTTTTGAACATTCTTTAAAGTTTGGCCCAGATAGAGCAGGATTGAGTAGTTCTTTGTCAGAAGGTTCTTTATTTGCTCAAGTAGGACAGCCACCAAATGAACAACTAGTAAACAATAATTTGGAAGATGGTGTCAATAACTTTGAAAATAGCAGGTCAACTTTGAGATCTAATTCTACAACATCACTTGAACAGAAACATTTCCAGTCAGATATGGATTTAATTGAAAGAGATAAGTTTGTTAATTATGTTGGTGGTGCTTCCTTGAAACAGTTAGGTTTCTCCAATCTGGTGGAGGGGGAGAGAGGGAAAATGCAGGTTCTAAAAGGTAGTTCTGGGACTCAATCAGCTATGGAGACACAGGAAAGTGGGGTCATGCAATTCGAAGGTGGAGGTCATGAAGAGCATCACATTGATAAACCTTCCAGACATGATTCATCTGGCAAGGCTGGTAACTTGTCTAACAGTTTTTTCTATCTTTTGGTTCACTATTTTTCCACTTGGATGATTCAGATAGTTATTGTCTTGATTTTCTGCAGGTGGAGGTTTGGTCTTCTATAATTATGAAACGGGACTTGATGGTGCTAACCTTGAGGAGACCAATAATATGTAAGAAGTTCTCTGCCAATTAACTAATTTATTGAAAAGGATGATTAGTGAGAATGTTTTCTCCCTTAAGAGTCATGAGACTTTGATGTTGGGCTATTTTTCACTGTTTAATTAAGTTCCAGATATTTGATCTCTTTCTTGCTTATTACGATTTGTGACCTGTGAACATTCTTCAAATGGATGCTGATTGATTTATGGTTAGATCTTTTGGTGATTGAATTTGTTTGGATTTTTGTAGAACATTATTTATTTATTATTTCTAGTTACCTACTATACTTGTGTGTGCATACATATGTGAACTACATTACTTACTGTTCTTGATCATGACAAAGAGTGATGCTAACACTTTGAGATCATCAATCCTACTGACAAGATCTTTTTACTAGCTCTTAGTGTTTTAGGATATACATCCATGTGTTGAATACTTGAACATGCAAATACATGTACACATTTTTAGATGCATATATACACAAGTTTATCAAAAGCAATCTGGAACAGGCACCTCTGCTTCTTATCTTCCTCTCTACTCTGTCTCTCCGCCTCCTCTAGCCGTCCTCTTCTTGGCCTAAACTTAGGATGTTTCTTAAGAACTTTTTAATCCCTCCCCATATCTCTCTTAACTGATAGTCTTGCATCTCGCACCGTTGCCTCCCGCTGCGTGGTACTTCTCCTCATCCTCCGCCGCCTCTTCTTCGTCATCCAACCTCGCCTAGTCTGCTCCGTTCTTTCTCCTCTCCTGTCCTACTTCTCCTTCACCTTTTCCTCGTACTCTGGCTCTTCTCCTCCTCTTCTTCTTTTTTCCTTCTCCTCTTATGCCCTTTTGGATGCCAATTAGTATGTACTGACCCAATTACTATGGCACTAACCACCATCGTGTGCATGCAAGCCTTAGAATAGACAAGTTGCAATTACTGTTTCATTACTGTGATGTGAGACTAGCGGATAAAGTATTGGCAGGATATTAGGTATGAATCATTCTTTTGGGTCTTGAGGACCTATGGGTACCTTGGAGTATGATGAGGGAGGGAGAAAATGGATAATTTGTTAGATGATAGAGACAACTCTGGGCTTAGAGGTCTAGTAGAGTGTGGCCTTCAGGTTACTAGGATATTCATCATACAATAGTTTGTGGTATCAATCGATTCTGATATAATAATGCTGATCTAATATCTGCTGATTTATTGGTCATACTGAAAAATCAGTTGGAGTTGGTTATCATCAAACAAACGTAAACCAGAATCGGTTGTTATTGATCAATTCTAGCCAATTGGATAGCTTCAAAAGAGGAAATGGATGAGTAGAGGAGTAGAGGGAAGCTGAGTTAAGGGAATTTAAAAAGAAAATCAGTTACTGTGATTATAAAACAGAAAAGGCAATTCTTCATATTTGCTGTCAGTTAGAACCAGCCATAAATTCTACTGCATTTGTTCTTCTCTATAACCATTATATTTGTTGTTTGTTAAACAAGAATATTCATGCCATATTGGGACATGCTGAAAACAAGAATACCGTGGCAATGTTCCAGTATACCATATGTTTGTATGCCAGTATGAACTGGATCTGGTTCGTCGATGATTGTTACATGTCAGGTACCCAATGTTTTAACCATAGCTTAGACTGTGTTTTTTCATGAGTTTCTTTAATTTCTTAAACTTTGTGTTTCATTGTTTGGTTTGTTTTTTATAATTTTTGGCTAAAATGCAAATTTGATCCTGTTGATCTGGTTTGTAAAGTTTAGGTACCAATCTGAAAGAATGACTGTTTTCAAGCCTTGCTTGTGATCGGTTATGCATTCATTCATAATGATAAATGACAGCAGATGCAGACTGTTAAACTTAGTCTTCAACACTTTCTGTTTTGCAGGATTTCTGGTGATCTTCCAAAAGGAACTGACAAGTCGATCTCGAAACATGCCTGGGATCTTCCTGCTACATCACCTGCAACAATATCAGACCTGATCTCTTCTCGACCTCCCAAGAGAAGGAATCCTATTACTTCTGGATCTTCTGAGGGTAATGCTATTCCTAGTTCTCCCCTACCTTTTGTCCGTTTCTCTTCTAATTATGGTACCTTGAAGATTTTAAGTCCTTCGCTGTAGATCATCAATTCTCTAACGCTGATTTTTTTTTTTTTTTTTTTTAAATGCATACAGAGGGAAAGCGAGAATCTGCAGGTAATCCGGCATCCCAATCTATAGAGACGTCAATCTCCAACAAGAAAGACTTGCGATTTTGTCGAACTTCCTCAGGCAATAGTGCAGATGTTATAGAACCTTCATTCAGTGAGATGCTGAAGAGCACCAAAAAGCCGATGCCTGAGCTTGAGACTCTAGAAGCCAGTTCCGTTGGTAAGAGTGGAAAGAAAAAGGGGAAGAAAGGGAGGCAGATTGATCCATCTCTCCTCGGATTTAAAGTGCATAGTAACCGCATATTGATGGGTGAAATCCAGCGCCCGGATGATTGAGCGTTGCACCCATTCCAATCAGCATATGTGGTGGTGCCATTCCAAGCTTTGTACAGGCCCACATGATTCTTTTCTTTTTCTCTCGTGGCAGGTAAAGTTGGAAAGCATCGTTCGGATTTGAAATATAAGAGCAGCCTCTTTGTATCGGCGGCACAAAACATGTGTACAGGTCAGTGAGATCAATACAAGTCGTATCCTGCAATATAGCCTGCCTTAGAAGTCGAAACTGGCCTGGGCAATTGATAGCCGTGACATTGCTCCCCTCTGCAGTTGATTCACCAGTTCTTGAAAACAGATCCGAGGCTCGTGTCTGCGTTGAAACGCATCTCTTTCGCTTCGTGACTCTGCTATAGGGACGGGGTGCCTGCGTATAAAGTTCTCGACAATATTGAAATTTTGATGAGATTTTAAATATTATTGATAGGAAGGAAATCGATCTCATCGAATTATAAGCATGTCGCTAGGAGACCAAATAAAAAATTTTCAAATTTGAGTCTTAGAAAATTAATGAGCTCATTCCTTCACTTCGCGGATAGTGCAATATCAATTTTAATTGTATGATCAAACTAAGTCAGATGTAATAACATTTCAACGAGAATCTAGCCACAAAATCCATAGTGCGACTTTCTTGCGGAGAGATACCAAGATTAGATAATATTATCGAGACTTTCGACGATCGCTTCAAAACATATAGATTTCTCTCATAATGGGAAACTACTTTAGCATCGTGTGCTAAGTTGATATTATTGTATCAAGCCAATTAAGAGTAGGTCACCTGCCAATGACATAAGCTGAAGGGATATATCTACCACTAAAAACTTTGATTTCAAAATCTTTGAGCGGACTCCGAATCCAAAGGTAATGTAGAGTTATGTGGTCCCATGGGGCGTTAGTGTGAAGAATATGGGTTAAAGTCTTTGAGAGCTACATCGATTTTTTTAATGCAACAAAATATAAGATATCGATTAAAACCTTGACATATATCAAAATCCACCATGGTAGGAGGGCATTCAGGATCTTGACTAAGACCATTAACACATTCTTTTTTCTTGGAAGGTGATCTTGGAGTCACCATGTGGCTAATGCCTTTTTGTCACGCCATGCACCCGCAACACTTTTATCAACAGATTGTTGCTTGTACATATCTTTAGCTATGTTTTATCTTATTTTTACATATTTTTGCTTGAAAAATATGAGCAGAAATAATTTGTAAGGTGATAGAATAAGAATGATCGCTCACTAGAATGAGGCAAAACTATTGATTAGAGAAAAATACTAATTATCTCAACACTCCAGAACTCCTAAGGTGGCACCAAACTATATGGGGGTTTGGGATAGTATTGATCGTTGATTGGATTCACAAGTTCATAGGTTAAGCCTACAGGAACTTGCCAACGTGCCTAATATTCGGTGAGTAGTCATTTGTGGACTTACAACTATTCATTTGTCTTCTAAATTTCTTGTTTTCTCCTTTATCTCTTTTATCTCTTATACACCAAATGTTTATTAAATTGTTTATAAAGTTACCTTATTCGGGAGACATCGAAACTTGTCAGTCACTCATTTTTAAACAAATCAATTTATTCTTTCATAGATCTTTTAGGATTCGAGCAAGATTCCAAGATTCCAGATGGATAACTTTCATAGATCTTTTAGGATTCCAGCAAGATTCCAAGATTCAAGATGGATAACTTATTTGGGGGGGGGGGTGTGGTGGGTGTGGGTGGTGGGAGTGTGTGGGGTGTGTGTGGGGTTGAATTAGTGCGTATGTAAAAATATCGATGATTTGAAAATCTCATTTCGATGAAACCCGTATCAGAAAGTATTTAAGTTAAAAATGTTCATAAGAGAGTGAGGGCAGTGAGTAATAAAAATAAAAGGCATGAAAGAAATAGAACAGAAAGAAAGCACACCTGAGTTTATAGTGGTTCGGTTGTTGATATCCACTCCTGATTCCTCTTCCGTCGAGGCCACTGGCGTCCACTAATGGTCTTCCTTCAATAGGCAAAGACTAACTATCCTCTTACAATCCTCTTCCCCTTTTATAGGTTTAGGAGACAACCTTTATAACCCTTTTTATAAGTATTCCCTCACACTCTCCCTTAAAACAACCTCTAAGTATATGGAGGAGAGAACTCAACTTTTCTAATAGGGTTTATAGCTTTAGAATTATAGAGTTTCATTCTACTTTCTTATTTTTCTAAGCAAGAAAGTGTGAGGTATTTATAGACCCCAAATGACTTCAAGAATTAGAGCCAAAATTTAAATTCTCGAGATTTTGGGGTATTGGTGGTATCACCGCCTAACATACTATCACTGGGTAGTACCATTGCCCAGTCTGGTGGTACCACCGTCTGACATAGTCTCAAAGACTCTCTCAGAGACTAAGCCTTAGGCGGTTCCACCGCCAGTCCTGGCGGTGCCACCGTCTGGCGTAGCTCTAGGTCACTGTTTTAGGCTTTTCTCTTAGCCCAAAACAGCCCTAACTTAGGCCCAATGGGTCCCTAATTGAGTTAACCTAATTCTAACTAAATTATCATTAAAATTACTTCGATCTAGATAATTATTACAAAGCATGAATCATATATTGTTCGGTATGTCATTGGTTCATCAACGCTTCGTCTGTCCTTTGGTATATCATCCTCTCTTACGGCCTATTGCCCAATTGACATGTTGACCTTTGCAACTCCGATCTTCTTGACGTAATGTCCACTCTTCTTGGCCCTGTTGAATCTCGAATTTTGATGATGAAGTCAATTGATAGGTTATTTGATCTAATTCATATTATTGAGATAAGTGTGCAGGATTAACTACGATAGCATGAAGATATAAAATAAATTACCATAGTCAAGTATGTTAAAAGTTTGAGAGTCCATCGAAAGTCTGAAGGATCGTCGAAAGTGCTACCAGAACCAACCGAGAATGAATCGGGGACTTACCGAAGTTTCGAAAATTCACCGGAAGATCATCGGAGGTTCGCGGAGCTCACCGAGAAGATTCGGAAGCTTGCTAAAGATTCATCAAACTCGCCATATAGTCTGGGAGCCTGCTGGGAGTCCGCCAGAAGAAATCTGAGGGTGTATCAGAAGTCCGCTGGAAGTTCGCCAGAAAGCTCACCAGAAGAAGACTCGATGTTGTCGGTTGTTAATTTTCTTCGAATTATGTTTCAATTTCGTAGTTAGAATATAATTAGGGTAAAGATTAGGTGATAATCCTGATTTACTCTAGTAGGGGCTAATTAGGCCTTATGTAGACTGAATTGGGCTGGATTTAGGGCCCATTCAGTAGTGCTGGACTAGGTCTGGCGGTGGCACTACCAGATTGGGGTGGTGGCACTGCCTCGGGAATTGGTTCCCAAGTGGTTTGGGTGGTGGTATTGCCCTAGGTCAGCGGTGGTACCGCTGGCAGTTATTACCTGTCAACGGTGGTACCGCTTGATAGGCGATGGTACCATCAGTCTATAGAGCCTGAGGACTTTGTCAGGTGGTGGTACCACCAGACTGGGCGATGGTACCGCCCAGTACATTGACAGAACAGGGTCAACTAATGGTGGTATCGCCAGTGCTAGGTGGTGGTATCGTCAGTACTTGGAAATCCAGGATGTGACTCTTTTTGGCTCCATTTCTAAAGCCAATTTAGTCTATAAATATCCCTCTTTTCTCAGCTGGAGAAGCACATTTTGAGAAGTAAAAAAAAATAGAGTCAAAGCTATAGGAAAATTATATTTGATAGCTTGAGTGTTCACTTCCCACTTTTTCTTTGTCAAAAATATATAAGAGTGTGAACCACTTGTAAAAGTTTGTAAGAGGGGTGCTTGATCCTTCCCCTTTAAGAAGATTTGATAGTAGAAGTTGGGAGTCTCATCCGAGGGGACTTCGGAAGTGGACGTAGGTCATTTGACCGAACCATTATATATCGCTGCGTACTACTTTGGATGTGTGAGTTTTAATTTCTGCATATTGCTTTTACTTAGCTGCAAATCTTTTGATCTCCTTCTCACTACTCTTAATTGCTTTCACTCGAATCACTTTGCTCAAGTCTCTTTAGTCGGACTGGA
Organism: Musa beccarii; assembly: GCA_024322285.1. Taxonomy (NCBI): domain Eukaryota; kingdom Viridiplantae; phylum Streptophyta; class Magnoliopsida; order Zingiberales; family Musaceae; genus Musa; species Musa beccarii. The sequence goes on along the minus strand of CM044399.1, from coordinate 30,473,195 downwards.
ATTTCTAAACAACCAACTCTTTTTGAAATTATTTTTAATTTATCGATTTTATCCATTGCACTAATTCACCCCCCCTCTTAGTGCTGCTCAGATCCTAACAATTGGTATCAGTGCTTAGTCACTCTCATTTGGTTTAAAACCCAAGAGAGATGGCTTATTCTGGCATACAAGAGGGTTATTTTATTACACGTCCACTTATGTTTAATGGCTCGGATTACACTTATTGGAAGACTCGTATGAAGATTTTTTTGATTTTTATGGATTTTGAACTTTGGAATATCGTTGAAAATGGATTTAAAAAGTCTTCTCTTCCGATGAACGAATTGAATGAATTGGAGAAGAAGGTTTTCGCTCTAAATGCAAAGGCTATGAATGCTTTATTTTGTGCACTTGATAAATATGAGTTTTTGGAGAAGAAGGTTTTCGCTCTAAATGCAAAGGCTATGAATGCTTTATTTTGTGCACTTGATAAATATGAGTTTTTGGAGAAGAAGGTTTTTGCTCTAAATGCAAAGGCTATGAACACTTTATTTTGTGCACTTGATAAATATGAGTTTAATTGTATTTCAATTTGTGAATCAACTTTTGACATTTGGCGTACTCTTGAAATCACTCATGAAGGCACTAGCTGAGTGAAAGAGTCCAAAATCAATCTCTTAGTGTATTCTTATAAATTGTTTCGGATGAAACTAAGTGAGTCCATCGGAGACATGTACACATGTTTCACGGATATTGTTAATGGACTCAAACTACTTAGTAAAGGTTTTTCTAATTTTGAACTTGTAACTAAAATCTTAAGATTCTTTTCAAAGAATTGAGATCCAAATGTTTCGATAATTCAAGAGGCCAAGGACCTTAAAACCGAAGAACTTATTGGGTCTTCAATGACCTACGAAATGATATGCCATGCTCATGATGAGCTAGAGAATCTCCTTTTAAAGAATAGGAAGGGTATGACATTGACAACACAAGAAGACTACTTGAAGGAATCTTTAAGTGATGAGGACCTTGATGATGGACTTGCCCTCTTAACTTGGAAATTCAAAAAATTTATATGAAGGAATAAATTTAAAAGCGACACTAAAAACAAACTTGAACCAAAAAAGGATCAAGTCATATGTTATGAATGCAAGAAGCCAGGACACTTCAAAAGTGAATGCCCCCAACCCAAGAAGAAGCTACCAAAGAGGAAGAAAGCTCTAAAAGCGATGTGGGACAACTCAAGTGGCTCCAAAGACGAAGAAGCAAGCAACAAAGAGGAGACAAACTTCGCACTAATGGCTTTAGGAGATGAGGTATGTGAGTTATTTAATGAAGATTTATCTTTCGATAAACTTTCGATTACATTTTATGAATTATTTGATGAGTGTAGAGCTATTAGTAAAAAAATTAATTTATTATAAAAGGAGCATGCTTTGTTACTAGATAAACTTGAATGTCTTGAACTTGATACTCCCTCTCTACCTCCATGCTCTAAGTGTGAACACTTAGAGACAATAAAAAATGAGAACTTGCTACTTAAAGAGACCCTAAATAAGTTTAAGATTAATAACAAGGGCTTGGACATGATCCTTGCAAACAAGGGTAACGTTGAAAATAGAAGTGGAATTAGATTTATGAGTGGATCTCACCGAAATCTTATCATCTTCATTAAAGAACCCACATTACATGTATTATCTCATTTGAAATGTAATTTTTATTGCAAATCCAAATATGTTACTTACAAATATCCGTATAAGAAACTTAGCCCATATAGGTTAATATGGGTTCCTAAAGAAACTATAAGGAACTCAATAAATAATGATAAGTTTAGTAGATCAATTTTTGAGGCACCTAAGTTCAAATAGGTACCTAAAAACCATCCTCTCTTTTAGACATTCATTCACCTTGATAGTGGATGCTCAAGGCACATGATCGGAGATCCATCTCAATTCTCTAAGCTCACTAGCCAAGACGAAGGGTATGTCACTTTCGGACATAACAACATGGGTAAATTCATTAGCAAGGGAACCATAGGTAACAAATCAATTTTTTCAATTGATAATGTGTTATTGATAGATGGTTTAAAGTACAATCTTTTAAGCATTAGTCAATTATGTGATAATGGATATATTATGAAATTTAAATCTAATGCTTGCATTATTGAAATACCACACAATAACACATCTATGATTGCACTAAAACAAAATAATGTCTACACCATAAACATTGATGATCTTAGTAATAAAATATATTTTTTGACTTTGAATGATGATGCTTAGCTTTGGCATAGGAGATTAGGTCATGGGAGCATGAAACTAATCTCTCAAATCACATCTAAAGGACTTGTAAGAGGCATTCACAATGTTAAGTTCATTAAAGATAAAGTATGTGATGCTTATCAACTAGGAAAACAAGTAAAAACTAGCTTCAAACCAAAAAATCAAATAAGCACCTCTAGACCATTACAATTGATTCATATGGATTTATTTAGATCAATTAACACAGTGAGTCTAGGAGGTAGCAAATATGCATTTGTCATTATAGATGATTACAGTAGATATACTTGGACCTATTTCTTGGCCCACAAAAGTGATTGCTTTAAATGTTTCTCTAAATTTTATAAACTTGCTCAAAACGAAAAGGGTTTCATGATTTCATCGATTCGGAGTGATCACGATAATGAATTCTAAAACTATGACTTCTAAAATTTTTGTGAATCTAATGGATACAACCACAACTTTTCTACTCTGAGGAATCCTCAACAAAATAGAGTAGTAGAAAGAAAAAATAAAAATTTACAATAAATGGCAAGAACCATGTTAAATGAACATAGTTTATCTAAATCCTTTTGGGCCGAAGCCATTAATATGACTTGCTATTTCATGAATAGGGTTTTAATAAGACCATCTCTATCCAAACCCCTTATAAATTATGGAATATCAAAAAATCAAATGTCTCTTCTTTTAAAGTTTTCGGTTGTAAATGCTTTATCTTGAATGAAAAGGATGCCTTAGGAAAATTCGATGCTAAATTAGATGAAGGCATCTTTCTTGGTTATTCTTTCATTTCTAAAGCATTTCATATTTTTAACAAAAGAACCTTGATTATAGAAGAGTATTCATGTAGTTTTTAATGAAGTTTTCTAATTTAAGAAAAATGATTTTGATGATGATCTTAGTTTTGATGGTTTGAATTTCAATAAAACCTCTCCTTAAAATAGCAACTTGGATGCATCTTCTTCCTAAATTTTCTTACCTAAGGAATGGAAGTATGTAGATGCCCATATAAAGGAGCTAATCATAGGAGACACATCAAAAGGGGTTTAAACTCATTCTTCTTTTAAGAATTTTTGTGCCAATGCCGCTTTCCTTTCTCAAATTGAACCTAAGTGCATTAACGAAGCCTTGAAAGATGATTCTTGGGTTATCGCAATGCAAGATGAATTGAACCAATTTGAGAGGAATAAGGTATGGAAGCTTGTTCCTAGACCAAGTGACCATTTAGTTATAGGTACTAAATGAGTATTTAGAAACAAGCAAGATAAATTTGGTATCATGGTTAGAAACAAGACTAGATTAGTGGCCAATGGTTTCAACTAAGAAGAAGGTATCGATTACGAAGAAACCTTCGCTCATGTGACAAGATTAGAAGTCATTAGGATATTCCTTGCCTACGCTCCTTGCCATTAGTCATTTTAATTGACTAAGGTACTCTTGGGTTAAAATAAGTCTTAAGAGCTTGGTATGAGAGACTTAGTTCATTTCTAATTTTAAATAATTTTACTAAAAGCAAGGTTGATACTACATTATTTATTAAATATTTTTAAAAATAATTTTTTTATTATTCAAATCTATATTGATGATATTATCTTTGATTCTACTAATGAATCACCATGAATTTAAAATGAGTCTAATGGGTGAACTAACCTTCTTTTTAGGATTATAAATTAAACAACTTAGTGATAGTATATTTTTTAATCAAACTAAGTATATATTAAAATTGTTAAAACAGTTTAACATGGGTAGTTCAAAAGCCATAAATACTCCTATGAGTACTTCCACTACGTTAGACTTGGACGAAAGTAGAGAAAATTTTGATAAAAAAACATATAGAGGAATGATAGGTAGCTTACTTTACATCACCGCAATTAGACCGGATATCATATTTAGTGTAGGACTTTGTGCAAGATTTTAAGCTAATCCTAAGTTATCTCACCTTAAAGCAGTTAAAAGAATCCTTAGATATCTTAAAGGAACTCCTAACCTAGGATTATGGTATCCAAAATATGATGATTTTGATTTAAAAACCTATGCAGATGTGGATTTTGGCGGATGTAGAATAGATAGAAAAAGTACATCCGAAACATGTCAATTTTTAGGACATGTACTTGTTTCTTGGACTTCTACGAAACAAAATTTGGTTGCACTATCTACGACATAAGCTGAATACATAGTCGCAAGTGCATGTTGTGCACAAGTTGTATGGATGAAAAATACTTTAGAAGACTATGGAATTCATTTAAAGAATATTCTCATAAAATGTGATAACACAAATGCTATTTTTCTAACCAAAAATCATATTCAACACTCTAGAACTAAACATATTGACATTAGACATCACTTTATATGAGATCATATCAATAATAATAATGTCATTCTAGAATTTATTAATACAAAACACTAATTAGCGGACATCTTTACAAAAACCCTAAATGAAGAACAATTTAACTTCATTAGAAGAGAATTAAGCATGCTAAATTGTCCTAATGCATGAAGATGTTGTATGTTCATTTTCCAAAATTTTTTAACCTTGGTTTACATAATCTCAACTTGATATTATTTTTGGATTTTGGATGACATCTTTTCGATATCATATTTTGAATGAAGCTCTCATTTTTATCCTTCGATCGTAATATTTTGATTCTCCTCCTTCTTCGATTGATGAAGATCATGCCTTTTGATGAAGTATTAAAATTAGTTTTATACTCATTCTATCTCTATTGGAATGATTAAATGAATTTCATGATTTTTGTATAATTTGAACCTTAATGTCATGAAATTTTTGCATAATGATTAAGCTCTCAAGAGTTTATTATACTCCCTTTGGACTTTATTCTTAACTCTTAATCTTTTATGACTTGATTGTTTTTTCTTTTCTTCCACCTCATGAGAATACCAAGTCAAACTTTTTCATGATCTTTCTCTCACGAATTTTTTTTTAATGACATGAGCTCTTATTAGTATATTTGACAAATGACTAAATGTTTAATGAATGGTTTCAATGATCTATATTTTTAATTTACAATTTTATGTTTGAATTTTCAAAATAATATCTTGAACCTCTTTCATGTATGAATCCTTCATAACTTGATCATTTTTTAGATTTCATAGACATGAATAAAAATGATCAAATCATTTTTCGGATTTATCTGTCTCGGATGACATATTTTGCATTATGTTCAACTCGATTTCTAAGCATATATTAGCCTCATGTATCATATGTTTTTGATATGTTTAATAAATGATATGCATCATGATATCTTATGATGATTATTTTTTTAATTCACCTCCTTTTTGTTGATGACAAAGGGGGAGATGAATGTGGCAAAATTGATAATTTGATAAATATCATGCATGCATCGTATTGAGAAGTATATGACAAATAAATTATTAACTTGATAGATGACTTATATGTATTATATCGCAATTATGATAAATGTCTTATATGTTTTAAATTACAATATGATTGCTTTTGTGATGCTTTATAATCAAAAATTGGTTGATGTCTTTAAAAGCATCACAATAAAATTTGTATCGTATCGCAATGTATCACATATATTGCAAATGCTTAACATGTAAATTTTTTTAAAAAATTATTATCATATCATATTTAAAATTTGGTATCTTTCATTGATATGATAAGATATCATCTCATTTGATGATGTTTTAAAAATGATATCATGCCTTGTATTTTTGCTTTTTATATCGATATCATTTGATCCATGTTGTATTTCATATCATGTTATCATATTATGTTTCAAATTATAATTGGTATCTCTTGTCGAAGTGATAAATGTCTATCATTCGACTTGAAAATAGGTGTCATGCCTTGACATTATAAAAAAAATATGAAGTTTCATATTTATGGATGAAAGATCATGCTTGTTAAGCATGACGATAAGTTCAACGGATAGAACTTATCGGTTTTCGCTTGAATTCAAGGAAATTGAATTCAAGTGTTTTCTATCACATAATACGACATATAAATAGGGGGAGTTAAGATTAAATCTATCATCAATTGATTATCATCATAAAAAAGAGGGAGATTGTTGAATCTTGGATTTTGATGATGAAGTAAATTGATAGGTTATTTGATCTAATCCACATTATTGAGATAAGTGTGCAGGATTAACTACGATAGCATGAAGACATAAAGCAAATTACCGGAGTCAAGTACGTTGGAAGTTCAAGAGTCCGTTGAAAGTCTAAAGGATCATCGGAAGTACTGTCGGAACCAATCGAGAATAAATCGAGGACTTACTGAAGGTTTCGAAAGTTTACTGGAAGATCGTCGGAGGTTTGTGGAGCTCACCGAGAAGGTTCAGAAACTTACCAAAGATTCGTCAAACTCGCCATATAGTCTAAGAGCCTGCTGGGAGTCCGTCGAAAGAAATCCGAGGGTGTGTCGGAAGTCCGTCGGAAGTTCATCGGAAAGCTCGTTGGAAAAAGACTCGATGTTGACGGTTGTTAATTTGCTTAGAATTATATTTTAATTTCATAGTTAGTACATAATTAGGGTAAGGATTAGGTGATAATCCTGATTAACCCTAGTAGGGGCTAATTGGGTCTTATGTGGATTGAATTAGGTCGGATTCAGGGCTCATTCAGTAGTGCTGGACCAGGTCTAACGGTTGCATCGCCAAACTGGGGCGGTGGCATTGCCCCAGGAACTGGTTCCCAAGTGGTATGGGCGGTGGTATCACCCCAGGTCAGCGGTAGTACCGTTGACAGTTATTACCTTCTAGCGGTGGTACCGCCAGACTGGGCGATGATACCACCCAGTATACTAATAGAACATGGTCAACTGGTAATGGTACCGCCAGTGCCAGGTGGTGGTATTTCCAGTACCCAAAAATTCAGGATGTGACTCTTTTTGGCTCCATTTCTGAAGCCAATTGAGTCTATAAATACCCCTCTTTTCTCAACCGGAGAAGCACCTTTTGAGAAGTGAAAAAAAAAGCAGAGTCAAAGCTATAGGAAAATTGTGTTTGATAGCTTGAGTGTTCACCTCCTACTTTTTCTTTGTTAAAAATCTGTAAGAATGTGAACCACTTATAAAAGTTTGTAAGAGGGGTGCTTGGTCCTTCCCCTTCAAGAAGATTTGATAGTGAAAGTTGGGAGCCTCATCGGAGGAGGCTTTGGAAGTGGACGTAAGTTATTTAACTGAACCACTATACATCGCTGCGTACTACTTTGGATGTGTGAGTTTTAATTTCTGCATATTATTTTTACTTAGTTACAAATCTTTTGATCTCCTTCTCACTACTCTCAGTCACTTTCACTCGAATCACTTTGCTTAAGTCTCTTTTATCCAACTGAAATTTCTAAACGAACAACTATTTTTAAAATTATTTTTAATTTATCGATTTTATCCACTGCACTAATTTATCCCCCCCTCTTAGTGTCACTCAGATCCTAATAGGCTCGATGCCCGAACTCATGGCACGAAGTCTTCTACCGATACATTGATTGATCCTCCGGCTCGATATCCAATCTTCTGACATGTTCTACTCTGGCTCAATGTCTGATTCCTCATACTTTAATAGTCTCTCCATGATTGAAGCTAGTCCTGCATTACTTAAAATGATGATTAGATCATAACTTTATCAATTAGTCTCATCATCAAAATCTGACATTTAATAATCTTTTCCTTTTTGATGATGACAACCAATTGATGATGAAGTTTAAACCAAACTCCCCCTATCAATATGCTATATTGATAAAAACGAAAAAAAAACTTTGAATTCAGAAAATCATGAATCCAAGAAATATGTTATCATAAAATCATGCATAATCAAAATGTTCAATTACGAAGTCTTCTACCGATACGTTGATTGATCCTCCGGCTCGATATCCAATCTTCTGACATGTTCTACTCCGGCTCAATGTCTGATTCCTCATACTTTAATAGTCTCTCCATGATTGAAGCTAGTCCTGCATTACTTAAAATGCTGATTAGATCATAACTTTATCAATTGGTCTCATCATCAAAATCTGATATTTAATAATCTTTTCCTTTTTGATGATGACAACCAATTGATGATGAAGTTTAAACCAAACTCCCCCTATCAATATACTATATTGATAAAAATGAAAAAAAAACTTTGAATTCAGAAAATCATGAATCCAAGAAATATGTTATCATAAAATCATGCATAATCAAAATGTTCAATTACATCATCCCATGCGTGATTATCATAACTTATACATCATCATCATATCTTCTCCTCCTTTGTTATCAACAAAAAGGAGAAGTGCAACTAGTAATTTTTAGAGATGTTCAAGATAGCAAGTTTTTTCTTCTCTTTTGAGAAGTGCAAGCAAGTTTTGCCTTTCTTTTTAAGCTAGCAATTTTACCTTTCTTAAGATAGGCAAGTTTTTCTTCCTTTGCAATATGTAAGTTAGCAACTTTTGCTTTACTTTGTGATGAGCAAGCTAGCAAGTTTTTCTTTGAAATGTGCAAGCTAGCAAACTTTGCCTCTCTTTTGAGATATGTAAGCTAGTAATACTTTCTCTCCCTTTGTCATTGTAAAAAAAAAAAAAAAGGGAAGAATACAATGGTATAATTTTTTTTCTTTTACATTGATTTACAAATCATGACAAATATTAATAACAATGATAAGTTTACATCAATATTTCAATCATTAATGATTAAGTCATGAATATCAAGAAGTCAAATAACATATCATGGTTACTTTGAATAAATCTCTTCTTTAGTAAATACAAAGAAGAATCATAGGAGGACAATTAATGAAAAATCTTGATTCATAATAAATCTCAATTCATAAATATTAAATGAAAGAATCATGATTTGTTTGGATAAATCTCCTCTTAGTGAAGGAAGGAATCATAAAAAATCTTGATTTATAAAAAAAATTAAGTTCTTATTCTGAGAATTCAATATTGAAACCATGATTCATTTGGATCATTCTTCTCTTTATAAATAGCACAAGAAACTTAAGAGATCAAATAAGAGATCTTGATTTATAAAAAAAATCTTAAGTATCAGATATCAAGAAATCAAGATCATGATTAGGATAAAAACTTCTCTATAACAAAAATAGACTTAGGAAAACAAATAAAGGATCTCGATTCATGCATAATTCATTTCAAGTCATAAACATTGATAAATGATTCGATTGGATATATCATTTCATTAGTAAAAGGAATCATATGAAATCAAATCTAAAATTATCATCAAAATCACTTTTCTTTCATTGGAAAATTTATTGAAAGCAACGTAGATTGATTTCTATAAGATTAAAAGTAGCTAAAGTTCTTTTGGTTCCAAATTTTGATTGATATCTTGCTCTAGTTTTTTTTATACAAAAGTCATGTATCATTGTTTAAAACTGAAAAGCAACATGAAAATCATCAAGATAAACATACATGGAATTATTCTTATTTGGTCTACAAGCATTAGATTTAAATTTAATATTTTATTTCTTTATCATAAAGCATGCAATTGTCATGATAAAATATAATTTTTTTTAAAGAAAAAACTAATTTAAATTTATCAAATTATGAAAAGCACTAAGTAATTTTATAGTAAGGTAAAAGAGATTCAATTGAGTCACTTACCTCATCTTCGAATGTACTTAACTCATCCCAAGTGGCCTTGAGTCATTTCTTCTTCTTTTGTATGAGCGCCTTCTTCTTTAGTTACAGACATTTGCTTTTGAAGTGTCCCAGTCAATTGCATTCATAGCAAGTCATTGTATTCTTTTTAAGTTCATTTTTATTTTTAGATTCTTGTTTCATGAAGTTTTTAAATTTTATTGTTAGGAGTTTAAGGTCATCATCATTATCATCATCACTTAAGTTTTTTTTCAAGTGGTCTTCTTTATTGAATCTTAAATTTTGATGATGAAATCAATTAATAAATTATTGATCTAATCTATATCTTAAGAAAAGTATGCAGGATTAACTATAATAAAGGCATAAAGCAAATATAGTGTCGGAGTCAAAGGTCGGACGATTCATCAGGAGTTTGAGAGTTCATCGAGAGTTCAAGAGCTTGCTAGGAGTCTGTTGGAAGATCGATGAGAGTCCGTTGAAAGTCCGTCGGAAGATTGTCGAAAGCTCATTGAAAGAATTTTGACCTACTGGACTTACTTGCTTAAGTAGATATATTAATTATCATAGTTAGGATATAATTAGAGTTAGAATTGGGAGATAATCCCATTAACTCAGTTAGGGGCTAATTGGGCCTGAATCTGGACTGGTTTGGGCTGGACTATTGGCCCAAATAGTGTGCTGAACCTTGTTTGGCGATGGCACCACTAGAACTAGGTGGTGAAATCACCCAAGACTCAGTCTCCTAGGAGTCTAGGCGGTGGTACCATTGGTAGTTATTGACTACTAGGTAGTGATATTACCTAGGTCTAGTAGTCGAGACTCTGTCTAGTAATAGTATCGTCAGATTAGGCGGTGGTACTACCCAGTGTTAGAGACCACTAGCGGTACCAGACAAGTGATAGTACCGCTAGTACCCCAAAAATCTGGGACAAGATATTTTTTAGCTTTATTTTTGAAGTCAATTGAGGCCGACAAATACCCCACACTTTTTTGTTTGTGGGTAACAGAAAGTGAACAAAAAGAACTAAGATTATAGTGAAATCACTCTTGTAATTTTGAGAGTTCACCTCCACTAGTTTTAGACTTAGAAACTTATATAAGGAGAGTGAGCAACTTGTAAAGCAATCTATAAAGGGGTGATTGATCTTTACATATTGAAGAAAAATCAATAGTGGAAGTCGGTGACCTCAACGGAGGAGGTATTGGGAGTGGATGTAGGTCGAATGATCTAACCACTATAAATTGGTGTGTTCTTTCCTTTTTGTGCTTTTCTATTTGTATTCTTTTCTTTTTTACTTAACTACAAACTGCTTTACTTCCTCTCTACTCTTCTATGATCGCTTTCAAAGCTAAATTTTTTACTGATATGATTCTTGTAAAATAGAAAGATTTTCGAAATCGATGTTTTTAACCGTTGCACTAATTTAACCCCAACCCCCCTCCCTATTACCAAATTTGATCCTAACAATTAGTATCAGAGTAAGGTCACTCTCGATTTGGTTTAAAACCAAAGAGAGATGACATTTACTGACAATCAAGTGGGTCTTTTAATCACACGTCCACCCATGTTCAATGGGATGGATTACACGTATTGAAAAATTAGAATGAAGAATTTCTTAATTTCTATAGATTTTGAGTTATGGAATATCATAGAAAATAGATTTCAAAAGTCTTCTCTTTCGATGAATGATTGGAATGATTTAGAGAAGAATAGTTTTTCCTTAAACGCCAAGGCTATGAATGCCTTGTTTTGTGCTTTAGATAAGAATGAATTCAATTGAGTTTTTATCTGCGAAACGGCTTATGACATTTGGCATATACTTGAAATCACACACGAATGCACTAGTAGAGTAAAGGAGTTAAAAATCAATCTTTTGGTTCATAGTTACAAATTGTTTTGCATGAAACCAAGTGAGACATTGGAGATATGTACACTCGGTTTATGGATATCGTCAGTGGTCTAAAAGCTCTTGGTAAATTTTTTTCTAATTTTAAATTTGTTAATAAGATTTTAAGATCCTTTCCAAAGAGTTGGGACCCTAAAGTAATAGCTATTCAAGAAGCCAAAGACTTGAATAACTTTTCGCTCGAAGAACTTATCGGGTCTCTGATGACCTACAAAGTGACTTGCAATGCATATGAAGAACTTGAGAATAATCTTCCGAAGAATAGGAATGATTTGACACTTAAAACTCATGAAGACCACTTGAGAGAAGACTCAAATGATGAGGACAATGATGATGATGACTTGACACTTTTAACAAGAAAATTTAAAAAATTCATAAAAAAAATCTAAAGATAACATTAAAAACAAAAATGAATTCAAGAAGGATCAAATTATTTACTACGAATGCAAGCAGCTAGGACATTTCAAAAGTGAATTTTCGAAAGTAAAGAAGAAACAATCAAAGAAGAAAAAAAGCTCAAAGCTACGTGGGATGATTCGAGTGCTTCTGAAGATAAGGAGCAAAACTACAAGGAGGTTACAAACTATGCGCTAATGACATTTGGCGATGAGGTTAGTAGTTCATTTGATGCTAATTTATCTTTCAATGAAGTATTGAGTGCTTTTCATGACTTATTCGATGAATGCAAATTAGTTAGCAAAAAATATAAATTATTAAAAAAAACATGCATTTCTAATTAGTGAATTTGATAAATTAAAAATTAAGCATGATAATGAGATATCGCCTCCATACACTAAATGTGAAATGCTTAGAAAGGAAAATTTGCTACTAAATGAAACTTTAAATTTTTTTTAAAAATTGGTAGCAAATCCTTAAATATAATTCTTGCCAATAAGGGTCACATTCATAGAAGAGATAAAATCGGATTTGTGAGTAATACTTATCAAAAGCCAACTATCTTTGTTAAAGGCCCAACTTTACATGTTTCACCCCGCATCAAATGCAACTTTTGTTGCAAACTTGAACATTATACTCATAAACACCCATTTAAGAGATATAGTTCACACAAGTTGATTTGGGTTCCTAAAGAAACTATAAAGGACTCAATGCAAAATGATAAGTTAGGATCGATTTATGAGGCACCCAAAGTTAAATGGGTACCTAAAAACCCCCCCTTTCTTCTAGATATATTTATAATCACAACTAGAGCAAGAGATGGTACCTTGATAGTAGATACTCAAGGCACATGACTGGAGATCCAACTTAATTCTCTAAGCTCATTAGCCAAGACGAAGGGTATGTCACCTTCAGAGATAACAACAAAGGTAAAATCATTGGCAAAGGAACCATAGGTAACAAATCAAACTTCTTGATTAAAGATGTGTTATTAGTAGATGGCTTAAAGCATAATCTTTCAAGCATTAGTTAATTATATGATAAAAGGATTCATCATAAGATTTGAATCTAATGCTTGTATTATTGAAATACCACACAAAAACACATCTATGATTACCTTAAAACATAATAACGTGTATACTATTGACATTGATGATCTTTGTAATGAAATGTACTTTTCAACTTTAAACAATGATGCTTAGCTTTGGCATAGGAGGTTAGGTCATGCTAACATGAAACTAATATCTCAAATCTCATCTAGAGAACTTGTAAGAGGAATCTCTAACTTTAAGTTTGTTAAAGACAAAGTGTGTGATGCATGTCAACTAGAAAAATAAAGAAAAGATAGTTTCAAATCAAAGAATCAAATAAGCACATCTAAACTATTACAATTGATCTATATGGATTTATTTGAACCAATTGATACAAGCCTAGGAGATAACAAATATACCTTTGTAATTGTAGATGATTATAGTAGATACACTTGAACATATTTCTTGGCATACAAAAGTGATTGTTTTAAGTGTTTTTAAAAATTTTTGTAAACTTGTTCAAAATAAAAAAAAGGTTTTATGATTTCATCGATTCGTAGTGATCACGGTGGTGAGTTTAAAATCGTGATTTCCAAAACTTTTGTGAATCAAATGGGTGCAACCATAATTTCTCTACTCCAAGAAACTCACAACAAAATGGAGTAGTTAAAAGAAAGAATAGGAGCTTACAAGAAATGACAAGAACCATATTAAACGAACATAGCCTACCCAAATATTTTTGAGCTAAAGCCATTAACATAACATGCTATATCATGAATAGGGTTCTAATAAGATCATTACTTTCCAAAACTCCTTATGAATTATGAAATAACAAAAGACCTAATATTTCGTATTTTAAAGTTTTTTATTATAAATATTTTATATTAAATGAAAAAATATCTTAGGAAGGTTTGAGGCAAATTCTGATGAAGGCATTTTTCTTAGTTATTCTTCTACTTCTAAAGCTTTTCGTATCTTTAATAAAAGAACTTTAGTTATAGAAGAATATATTCATATTATTTTTAATGAAGTTTCTAAATTTAAGAAAAATAATTTTGATAATGATATTGATTTTGATGCTTTAAATTTGAATGAAACCTCTCTTCCCACTAGAAACTTGGATACATCTTCTTCTGAAACATCCTTACTTAAGGAAGGTGAGTATGCAGATGCTCATCCTAAGGAGCAATCATAAAAGACACATCAAAAGGTGTTCAAACTCACTATTATTTTAAAATTTTTTGTACTAATATCGCTTTTCTATCTCAAATTAAACTTAAATGCATTGACGAGGCCTTGAAAGATGATTCATGGGTTATCGCAATGCAAGAAGAGTTGAATCAATTTGAGAGAAATGTGACGTGGAAGCTTGTTCCTAGACCTAGTGACCATTTAGTGATTGATACTAAATGGATCTTTAGAAACAAGTAAGACAAATTTGGTATCATGGTTAGAAACAATACTAGATTAGTAGCCAAAGGTTTCAACTAAGAAGAATGTATCAATTATAAGGAAACCTTCGCTCTTGTGGTAAGACTAGAAGCCATAAGGATGCTCCTTGCCTATGCTTACTGTAATAATTTTAAGTTATTTCAAATGGATGTCAAAAGTACTTTTTTAAATGACTTTATTTCCGAAGAAGTTTATATTGAACAACCTCTTAGATTTGAGAATACTCTTTTTTCTAATCATGTGTTTAAGTTAACAAAAGCTCTCTATGGATTAAAATATGCCCCAAGGGCTTGGTATGAGAGACATAGCATTTTTGTTATCCAAAATAATTTTTCCAAAAGCAAGATCGATACTACATTGTTTATTAAAAATTTTAAAAATAATTTTCTTATTGTTCAAATTTATGTTGATAACATCATTTTTGATTCCACGAATGAGTCCTTATGCAAATCATTTACCAAAAGTATGAGCCAAGAGTTCGAAATGAGCTTAATGGGTAAACTAACTTCTTCTTAGGCCTACAAATCAAACAACTTAGTGATAAAATTTTCTTAGTCAAATCAAATATGTATTAGAATTGCTAAAATAATTCAATATGGATAGTTCAAAGGCTATCAATATGCCAATAAGTATTTTCACTAAGTTAGATATGGACGATATTGGAGAAAGCTTTGATAAAAAAACTTATAGCAGTATGATAGGTAGTTTACTATACCTCACTGCAACTAGACTAGATATTATGTTTAGTGTAGGACTTTATGCTCGGTTTCAATCTAATCTTAAGCTATTTGATTTTAAAGTTATTAAAAGGATTCTTAGATACCTAAAAGGAACTCCTAATGTAGGACTATGGTATCCAAAACCAAAAACTTTGAATTAACTGCATATACTGATGCTGATTTTGTTGGATATAGAATAGATAAAATAAGTACATCTTGAATATGTCAATTCTTAGGTCATGCACTTGTCTCTTGGTCTTCCAAGAAATAAAATTTGATTGCACTATCTACAAACGAAGCCGAATACATAGCAGTGAGTACATGTTGTGCACAAGTAATATGGATGAAAATTAGATTAGAAGATTATGAAATTCACTTAAAGAATATTATCATAAAATGTGATAACATAAATTAATATGTTTAACAAAAATCCCATTCAACACTCTAGAACTAAACATATTGATATTAGACATCACTTTATAAGGGATCATGTTAATAACCATGATGTAACATTAAAATTTATTGATATGAAACATCAATTAGCTGATATTTTTATAAAATCCTTAAATGAGAAATAATTTGATTTTATTAGAAGAGAATTAGGCATGTTAAATTATCCGAATGCATGAGTTTCCTGTATACTTTTTTGGACCTTTACGATTTTTTGTAAATAAAGCTTTTATCGAGTTTATTTCGTATCTTCTTTCTCTTATCCCATTCATAGATTTTTGATACCCTCACTTTGTCACTTGTTGATTATTTTTACAACCCCCCTATACTTAGGAAAGAAGAAGTGTCATTCACGGATTTTATTGATACACTTATTTTCTTTTTGTGTGAATTTTTGTACAATGATTATGAACCTCTCTTCTTTCTATTTTTCTTATGTCATGAATCCTTTAACTCTTGATGAAAGTAGAAGTTTGATGAATTTTTGATAGCTTGAATGGATTCTTTTCCTTGTATAATCATGGAATTTTGATATTCGATCCTTCTTGATGAATGAACTCATTACTTTTACCTATTTTTCATTTTTGCTAGCTTACCTATTTCAAAGCTAAAAAGAAGTGCTAGCAAAAGTAGTGCTAGTTTGCACATTTCCTTTGCAATGGAAAAGTCACTATCTTGCCATCGCAATGATGTAAAACTTGCTTGCATGAAATGATGATTGCCCATTTCCTTTTTGTTGATGACAAAGGGGGAGAAAATGGTAAATTGATGAATGATTGGTATCGTGAATGCTTGAAATGTATCGTGCTTGAAATGTATCATACTTGAAATATACTTGGTATCGTGAATGCTTGAAATGTATTGTGCTTGAGATGATGAATGTTTATCAAGCTTAGAAATTAGTATCATGCTTGCTATCATTGGTATCGTGCTTAAGAAGATGAATGTTTATCATACTTTGACATCATGTTAATAAATTGGTATCATACTTGAAATTGGTATTGTGCTTTACATCATACTTGAAATCATGAAATGTTTATCGTGCTTTGGCATTGTATTTATAAATTTTGGTATTGTACTTAAAATGAAGAATCATGATCATACTTAGTATCATGCTTCTAGTATCATATTGTACATGTTGATAAGTTGAAATTATATTAATGCACAATGCATGAAACTTATCAGTTAAAGCTTGAATTCAAAGGTTATGAATTCAAGTTTATTTTTTTCTTAAGTATGACATATAAATAGAGGGAGTTAAGGTTAACTCCGTCATCAATAGATTGTCATCATAAAAAAGGGGGAGATTATTGAATCTCAGATTTTGATGATGAAATCAATTGATAAATTATTGATCTAATCTATATATTAAGAAAAATGTGTAGGATTAACTACGATAAAGGCATAAAGCAAATATAGTACTGGAGTCAAAGATCGGATGATTCGTCGGGAGCTCACCAAATTTACATTGGGAGTTCGCCGAGAAGTTTATCGAGAGTTCATCGAAGCTCGCCAAAAAGATCGGAGCTCACCAAAGAAGCTTATCAGAGTTTGCTGAGAAGATCGTCGAGAGTTTAAGAGCTTGTCGGGAGTTCGCCAGAAGATCGTCGAGTGCCTGTCGGAAGTTTGTCGGAAGATCGTCGAAAGAACTTTTGACCTATTAGACTTACTTGCTTAAGTAGATGTCTTAATTATCATAGATAAAGTATAATTAGAGTTAGGATTGGGAGGTAATCACACTAACTCAGTTAGGGGCCAATTGGGCTTGAATCTGGACTGGTTTGGGCCGGATTGTTGGCCCAAATAGTGTGTTGAACCTTGTTTAACGATGGCACTGCTAGAACTGGGTGGTTCTACCGCCCAAGGCTTAGTCTCCTACCACCACCCAGACTGGACGGTGGTACCGTCTAGGTCCAATAACTGAGACTCTATCTGGCGGTAATACCACTAGACCACCACCTAATTATTAAGATCTAGAGTAGCACTAAGAGGGGGGGGGGGGGGGGTGGGGCGCATTGAATTAGTGTAGTGAATAAAAATCGATGATTTAAACTGATTCTAGAAAACTTTGTGCATTGAGAAATTTTGTCCGACGAAGGCAATTTCAAAAAACCATTTGAGTCAAGAGAGTTTGTAAGAGAGTAGAGAAGAGAAGATCGAACTATTACAGTGAAGTAGGAATTGAAATGCAACAAATGTAAAATACACACTAAGAAAAGAATGCAGCGATTTTATAGTGATTCGGTCAATTGACCTTTGTCCACTCCTGAAACCACCTTCGATGAGGTTACCGGCTTCCACTATCAATCCTTCTTGAAGGAAAAGGATCAAACACCCATTTTATAGAACTTTATAAGTAGCTCACACCCTTTTACAGAATTTTTTACACTTAGAGAATTCGAGAGGTAAACACTCTAAGTTTTCAAAGCTATTTCACTATAGTTTTGACTCAGTTCTTATCACTTCTTTATGTGCTTTACCAGCTAAGAAGTAAGGAGTATTTATAGGCTCAATTGGCTTCAAAATTAGAGCCAAAAAAGGTCCCATCCCGGATTTCCGAGTGCTAGCGGTACCACCGCCTGTCACTAGCGGTACCACCGCCTGTCACTAGCGGTACCACCGCTAATTGACCCAGACACTGGGTGGTACCACCACCCAATCTAGAGGTACTATTGCAAGACTAGAGCCTTGGGTTCTGTGGTGGGGTGGTACCACCACCTAACAGGTAGTATCACTGCTTGACAGTTAATAACTGCCGACGGTACCACCGCCTGACCTAGGCGGCACCACCGTCAAGTGCTCTCGAGAAACTGGTCCCTGGGCAGTTCCACCACTCTAGTCTGGTGGTGGCACCACCACTTCATGTACTTCTGAAGTATGAACTAAGAGCAGGCGAAGTACAGTAACCAGCTTGACGCACGGAGTACAACCTCGAGGAGGTGGGCGAAGTTAAGTAATCTTTGCTTTTTTAACTTTAAGAGAATGGGTGAAATTGAGAACCCTAGTTCTCTTATTTATCCAACAGTGGAGCTCTGCACAGAATCGAAGACCCTTCGAAGGAACCAAATAAAAGACAACGATTATTAAGTCCTCACCAATGGTGATCAATGCTATTGAGAGTAGATTGTTTGCTTCATTTTCTAACTGAATGCCAATTGAAAGTGGAAGTGATGCGAATCTACTTGGACGAGATGACTAAGTAGAAAAAGATTCGATGGATAAATTTTATGGAGGAAGGACCTAAGAACTTCAAAGTTTACGAGGCGATGCTCGTTAAAGCTCTAACAAGCATCCAACCAATTCAAGTGACAAGAAGTATTTGAAGACTGACACACATCAAGGATGGTCTTTTCCTTCACCTAAAGAATCCGTAGAAACTAGTAAGGATCAATACAACTCGAGCGACCCCACACCAAAGTCAGAGTCATTGGCGAGTTGAAGCAGCATAGTGGATTAAAGTTCAACGACTCAACAACAACAAGTGGAGAACAGGTGGGAGCTAAGGGGCACAGTGCAACAGAAGTAAAAGATTGAAGATCCAGCAAAGGCAAGGAATTACAATGTCAGCAAAGGCTTCGATGAGGATGTTGAAGAAATAAGTAGGGGAGAATGTCACAGACAAATTTTAGAAGGCCTGTGAAATGTAATGCTTATGCATGTCTATGTCTTTTCGGGTTGTTCATGAGTTGCTAAGTATGTAAAGGGCTGGCCAAAGACTTAACAGCCCCATTTGAGTAAGTTTGATAGTCGTGTAGGCTTATATATAAAATATGTGTTATGTGAACACTTATAACAGATTTGGTCTATAGTGGACCAATTTTATAACTTTGTTATGCAACCATTCTGAGCTTGTGATATCCATGGTTGGAATTTGCATTGGCTATAAAGTGTTTACTGAAAGGGTTGCTTGTGGATCCCGTATGAAGTGCTTTCTCTGTCATGTCTTCTCTTTTGCAGGTCCTAAGGGATCGTAGGAGGTTTCGGGGAGGTTGACCTTTGCGGATGGATACGCAAGGGTCCACATGGCTTACGCAAACCCAGCTAAGTTTATAACAATCTGCCAGATCTCATAATCATAATATGCTGCAATAGCCAATAGAATTCTGATAGATTTAGTATAGCTACGGGTGAGAAGGTTTCATCATAGTCAATACCTTGGCTTTGATGATATCCCTTAATCATTAGCCTTGCTTTATAGGTCTCTACCTTTCCATCTACTCCGATCTTCCTCTTGAAGATCCACTTGCAGCCAATGGGTACGATACACTCAAGTGTGTCAACTAGGTTCCAAACCTTATTGGAGTACATAAAATTCATCTTTGAATTCATGGCTTCTCGCCACTTCCCAAAGTCTATACTCGTAATAGACTCCTCGTAGGTCTAAGGATAAATATCCTCAACATCCTCTCCTCTAATATATCCCACGTATCTCTCAGGAGGATGGGATAGTCTATCGAACCTATGTAAAGTTGAAACTTGTGTGCTAGGTACCTGAACAGACTTTGGTTATGGAATGGTGCTTGAGCTAGGTTCTCTAACCTTACTTAACTCTATCACACTCCCACTGTCTCCACCAAGAACGTGTTCCTTCTCAAGAAACACTACTCTCTTGGCTACAAAGGCCTTTTGGTCATTGGGGTGATAGAAATAATACCCACAAGTTTTCTTGGGGTATCCCATGAAATTATACCATTCTATCCTAGATTCTAACTTGTCGGGCTTGTGTCTCTTAACGTGGGAAGGGCAGCACTAAATCTTAACAACCTTAAGATCGGGCTTCCCTTTCTATATCTTATATGGTGTAGATACTACTAACTTAGTTGAAACTCTATTCAGAAGGTAAGCTGCGGACTCTAGGGCATATCCCCAGAATGAGACGGGTAGGTCAGTGAAACTCATCATGGACTGCACTATGTCTAATAATGTGTGATTCCTCCTTTCAGAAACACCATTGAGCTAGGTTGTATAAGGAGGTATCCATTGGGACAAAATCTCATGGTCCTTGAGGAACTAGGTGAACTCTATACTCAAGTACTTACCTCCTCGATCTGATCGAAGAGTCTTGATACTCTTTCCAGTCTAAACCTCTACTTCATTCTTATCTTTTCTAAATTTCTCAAAGGCTTCTGACTTGTACTTCATTACGTACACATGTCTATACTTGGAGAAATTATTAGTAAAAATAATGAAGTAAGAATAACCACCTACAGCATGAGTTGACATGGGACCATATACATCATTATGTATGAGTTCCAATAACTCAGTGGCTCTCTCTCCAGCTCCATTAAATGGAGGGTTGGCCATTTTTTCACGAAGACAAGGTTTGCAAGTCGTATATGACTCAATCGAACGGATCTAGGCATCTATCCTTCAATAATATTTAAATCCTTCCCTCATGGATATGAACAGTGCCATAGGTATGCACTGTTCATCTCATTTTATTTCCTCTTGGACTCATATGCATTCATGATATATGGAGTAGTGTCTAGCATAATCAAACCATTATGCAATGTTCCTCTCATGATGATCTCATCACCCTTAATAATTGAATAATTATTATTCTCAAAAACTATTTTATAACCATTCAACATTAAACATAAAATAGAAATAATATTTTTGATAATAGAGGGAATAAAATAACATGTATCTAATGCAATAGTAGCTCAATCAGGTAGATGTCAAGTGACCTCGTCGACAGTAATAATAGCAGCTCTTACTTCGTTGCTCATCATGAGATCCATCTCGCCTCTCACCAATCTCCTAGGCCTTTGTCAAAACTTACAATAAATTATAGATATGATAAGCACTCCCGATATCCAATACCCATATGTTATCATATGAGTCTGACAAATGGAGACTGATCATGAATGTACTTGAAGCTTCTCCAAGCTTCTATTTCACCTTCTCTGTAAGATACTTTTTGCAATTCCTCTTTCAGTGCTCGTCTTTACCGTAGTGGAAGCATTGGCTTTTGTCCTTTGTCGGATCCTTAGCAACCTTTGCCTTACCCAGTCTATCCTTGCCCTTACCCTTCTTAGGGGATTTTTCTATCTTCTTTTTCTTTCTGGTCTCACTAGTATAAAAAACTATGAAAAAGAATCTAGTAGGGACTGAAGTACAAGATCCACACATAGGTTATCCTTTATGACCATTCCTAGACCTATGAGTTTCTCTATTCACTCAATCATCTTACGGACATTATTCTGAACCAGTGTCCCCTTAATCATCCTATTGTGGAAGAGACTCTTCGATATCTCATATCATTAAATTCTTTTCTGTTTCTCAAAAGATTTGTAGAGATGTAGGAGTATAGATTTGCCATATATCTTTTTATGTTGTCTTTGTAACTCGGGAGT
Organism: Musa beccarii; assembly: GCA_024322285.1. Lineage (NCBI taxonomy): Eukaryota > Viridiplantae > Streptophyta > Magnoliopsida > Zingiberales > Musaceae > Musa > Musa beccarii. Next base: position 30,451,045 of record CM044399.1, on the reverse strand, counting down.
CATGGAGTCCAACATGTAATACTAAGCAAGAGTGGAGTCATCTACGTACTTTACGTAATGAGTGATCTCATCCTTGCTTGCCCCTTCCTTGGGCATAGGCATCACTATATCAAGGACATTTATGATTTTCTCCATCATGAGAACGATTCTCATGTTGTGGAGCCAATCCATATAATTTGGACCAATAAGACGGTTGGCATCAAATATGCCACATAGAGAGTCTAATGGTGATATTTTTTTTTAAAATAAAGATACAACAAAAAATAAATAACATGTAGAATTTATAAAATATAAATAATCAAGATATGGATTTCTATCTTGATTGACTCCCACTATTTTTCTAGTGAGTCACGCGACACCCTCAGCACGTGAAACGAAAGTCTCCAGTAGACTTTTAGTGGGGATCGAGATCCAATCAGTATTTTAGTATAACCTCAAGGGACTCGACCAATCACACTAAGCCCAAAAGGTAGGCAACTCTTGCCGATCACAACTCTTTATGATTCCCATCCTATTCGGCCTCCGAACCACCATGGCCTCGAGAGACTCAACCAACCATGATGTTCGGTTAAGTCATCACCATCATTATAAGATGAGTCTGATTCGATGATATACCCTCGAGGGACTCGACCAAGCATACCATGTCCTTATGTCACTAGTGACATCTCTATATCATAAATAAGATAGCGAATCATGATATAGGTGAGTCTCGAGGGACTCGACCAACTCAACCTACACCGGGAATCGGTTCCTACGTATAACGATGGAAGGTCATATGGGTCAATCTAATTGCCTCATGTTTACCAACTTAATATTATTGAGAGAGAAGATTTTTTAATTTGGTCTCTTAATATAACGTGTCACAAACATACATATTTAATATATATCTATATCGCATGTAAATATATATATATATATAGTAGGAGTATAACCAATCACACATCACATGAGTAATCACACCAAATGATCATGGACCACATCCTAATGTGATAAAGCTCGAGCCAGTGAGCTCAATCACTCACATCAAGATCTATATGTGTATCGACGCATCTCCATGCCCTATGATCGTCTATCTCACCTCGTCAATTCCGTCGGCAATGTTAGAAAATCCATAGGGAGTGACATCTCATGCATAGCGGAAGAACAGAAAAACAAAACCATATATTTTTCGTAGAAAGTTCCGTCATCGTATGAAGATCGATGCGTCAAAAACAAATCCACGAAAACTGCATGTGTAAAAGAAAGTACCTAGGGAGATCGTATATCCCTGAATCCTTACAGATCTGTAAGAGAGGATGAATAGGGTCAAGCGTCCTCCTTTCTAGCAGTATCCACATGGCAGGGACTGCAATGATGCTCTCTCTTGGGAGAGGAGAATAGAAGGTGATCACCAAAAAGAAGCCCCAGCCTATGGAGCTTTGGTTCCCTCCTATTTATAGAGGCCTATTGTAAACCCTAATGGATCTTGCCCTATTGGGTATTAGATCTCTATCCAATTACCCAAACCTCTTAGATTAGTGGGTCTCTACCCAATAATCTCTTATTAGCAATTATTGGATCTCATCTCAGGATCCAATAATTCAGGAGCTTACTGGATATCCAATAAGATAGGGGCTCCAGCAGATATCTCATATTCGAACCTCTACTCATCGCAACACCTACCATATGTGTGTGACCCTCTAGGCTCAATATTGAGCTGGTTGTGAATGATACTTGTCAGAACTCCTTCTGACTTAGTGAATTATTAGCTCTATAATAATTTACCCGACCCATCGACTACGGACGTACTAGGCCACTACGCCGCAATCCCCTGACGATACAGGGGAATCCAATCTTTTGGACCTATCTGTCCTCAGTTATCATGTATCTATAGTTTCTCATCCATCTAATATCTCAGAGACCCTATACTGGGCATGGTGCTGTCAGGCCCATACGGTCTCTTCTCAAATCTTGATCTAGTCGGATTCTCCCGGAGAACTCTTTCTCTCTCAATCCGAATAACCTTGGCCAAGGATTTGTTTGAGCAAGAATATATGGGATATTCCTCTCATGATACCGAGAGCGGATAATCCTCTATTGACACTTAATAGCCCTCGTAAAGTTGGCTACCACTCCCAATAACCGACTGTACTAGATTTGAAACTTCTAAACCTATAAGTCTGATATCAAAGAGTGGAGTACTCATACAGGACATCCTTGGTGTCTCAAGTCTAAGGACCAGATACACTACTAGGACTATGGAATCCCTGTCTGACGTAAGATATCAATAACCATCCAGCATTCCGTAGGCGGATCAATCAGTGAACTCATTCCCCAATGAGCACCTGTACTGTACCCTTAGTATCCCCACACGAGTAGCTATGAGACCAGCCACCTCCATCATATGGACGTGTATATAGCACACCAGTCTATCCGGTTATCTCGATGTCCCTCTCGAGTAACCTATGACCATGATTATTTAGGGTCTGTGTTTAAAGGTGAATCGGTCTTATTATTATGATTTCATCACGATCCGATTCCCATTGCACAGATCCAAGGACATCATAGTATATGCAACATGGAAGATAAAGTGATAAAATGCCTGACAATAATAAGCAAAAGAAAGAGTGCATATCAAGTCACAAGTGTCATCACTTATGTGATTGGCTTGCAAGGCACATATAACTAGCAATCTCCCACTTGACCTAAAGCCAATCACCTACGTGTCTGATCCCTATCAAACCTCTGTGATGCTCAAAGACAATCTGAGTCAATGACTTTATCAGTCGATCTGTAATGTTATTTTCGGATAGAACTCTTTCCACTACTACATCTCTTCGGGCCACGATCTCTCTAATAAGCTAGAACCTCCTTAGAACACTTCTGATGAGACCTGGGTTCCCTTATTTAAGTAATCACCCCATAGTTGTTGCAATATAAGGGAATCAACTCCTCGTTGCTTGGCATGACTCCCAAATCTATGATGAACTCCTTCATCCAGACTCCCTCCTTTACTGCTTCTATCGTAGCAATGTATTCCGCCTCTATGGTCGAGTCAGCAGTAATGTCTTGCTTGGAACTCTTCCAGCATACTGCTCCTCCATTCAGGGTGAACACATATCCTGAATTAGACTTGCTATCATCGATATCAGATTGGAAGCTCGAGTCTGTGTAGCCCTCAACCCTGAGGCTACTTCCTCCATATACCAGTAAAAGATTCTTAGTCCTTCTCAAGTACTTAAGGTTATATTTTACTACTTTCCAATGCTCCAAGCCTAGATCTGCCTAATATCTGCTCGTGATACTCAGAGCATACGCTATATCATGCCTGGTACATAGCATAGCATGCATGATAGATCCTATCGCTGAGGCATATGATATCTTATCCATGTGTGCCCTTTCTTCAGGAGTCTTTGGGGACATACTCCTAGAAAGTGGTATTCCATATCTCATTGGTATGAGATCTCTTTTGAAAATTTTCATGCCAAAACTTTTGATAATGGTATCTATGTACCTAGACTGGGATAAGCCTAGCATCCTCTTAGATTTATCTCTATAGATCCGTATCCTCAATATGTAGGATGCTTCCCCTAAGTCCTTTATGGAGAAGTGCCTAGATAGCCAAGCATTTACTGTGAAGAGCATTCCTACATGATTCCCAATGATCAGGATGTCATCCACATATAATACCAAAAAATATAATAGTGCTCTCACTTACCTTCCTATAAACACAAGGCTCATCTTCGTTCTTAACAAAATCATAAGATCTGATCGCCTCATCAAATCTTATGTTCCAACTTTGAAAAGCTTGCTTAAGTCCATAAATGGACCTAAGTAACCTGCACACCTTATCTGGGTTATCCCTAGATACGAATCCCTCAGGTTGTATCATATACACCTCTTCCTCGAGGTTACCATTGAGGAATACGATTTTAACATCCATCTGCCAGATCTCATAATCATAATGTGCTACAATAGCTAATAGAATTCGAATGGATTTTAGTATGGCTACGGGTGAGAAAGTTTTGTCATAATTAACACCTTACCTTTGATGGAACCCCTTAGCCATTAGCCTTGCTTTATAGGTCTCTACCTTTCCATCTACTCCAATCTTCTTTTTGAAGATCCACTTGCAGCCAATGGGTACAATACCCTCGGGTGCATCAACTAGGTTCCAAATCTTGTTGGAGTACATGAAATCCATTTATGAATTCATGGCTTCTTGCCATTTCCCAGAGTCCATGCTCATAATAACCTCATCGTAGGTCTGAGGATCCTCAATATCCTCTCTTTTGATATGTCCCACATATCTCTCAGGAGGATGAGATACTCTATCGGACCTACGTAAAGTTGGAACTTGTGCACTAAGTACCTGAACAGACTCTGGTTGTGGAATGATACTTGAGCTAGGTTCTCCAACCTCACTCAAATCTATCACGCTCCCACTATCTCCACCAAGAATGTATTTCTTCTTAAGGAATACTGCTTTCTTGGCTATAAAGACATTTTGGTCCTTAGAGGATAGAAATAATACCCACAAGTTTCCTTGGGGTATCCCATGAACTTGTACCATTCTATCCTGGATTCCAACTTATCGGGGTTGTATCTCTTGACGTGGGCAGGGCAGCCCTAAATCTTAATAACCTTAAGATCGGGCTTCTTCCCATTCCATATCTCATATGGAGTAGACACTACCGACTTAGTTGGAATTTTATTTAGAATGTAAGCTGTGGTCTCTAGAGCATATCCCCAAAATGAGATGGGTAGGTCGGTGAAACTCATTATGGAATGTACCATGTCTAATAGTGTGCAATTCCTCCTTTCTGATATACCATTAAATCGCGGTGTATAAGGTGTCCATTTAGATAAAATCCCATGGTCTTTGAGGAACTGGGTGAAATATGAACTTAAGTATTCACCTCCTTGATCTGATTGAAGGGGTTTAATATTGTTTCCAGACTGATTTTCTACTTCATTCTTATATTCCTTGAATTTCTCAAAAGCCTCAGACTTGTACTTCATCAAGTACATATATTCGTATCTTGAGAAATCATCAGTGAAAGTAATGAAGTAGGAGTAACCACCTATGACACGAGTTGACATGGGACCACATACATCACTATGTATGAGTTCCAGTAACTCAGTGGCTCTCTCTCTAGGTCCACTAAATGGAGAGTTGGTTATCTTTCCCCAAAGGTATGGTTCACAAGTCGCATATGACTCATAGTCAAATGGATCTAGAGATCTATTCTTCAGCAACTTTTGAATCCTTCCCTCATGGATGTGACCTAGCCTACAATGCCACAAATATGCATTGTTCACATCTTCTCATTTCCTCTTAGACTCACTTATACTCATGATATGTGGAGCTGTATCTAGCATAAATAAACCATTATGCAATATTCCTCTCGTGATGATCTCATCATCTAATATTATTGAATAATCATTGTTCTCAAAAACTAATTTATATCCACTAACTATCAAACATGAAATAGAAATAATATTTTTGATAATAGAAGGAACATAATAGCATCCATCTAATGTAATAATAGCTCCACTAGGCAGATGTAAGGTGACTTTGCCAACAGCCACTACAGTAAACTTTGCTCCATTGCCTATCTTAAGGTCCATCTCACCTCTGTTCAATCCCCTAGGTCATACTAGAACCTGTAACAAATTACAGATATGATAAGCACTCTCGGTATCTAATACTCATGTATTATCATAAGATTTTGACAAATGGAGACTGATCATGAATGTACCTTAAGCTTCTCCAAGCTTCTGTTCACCCTCTCTGCAAGGTACTCTTTGCAGTTCCTCTTCTAGTGCCCATCTTTGTTGTAGTGGAAGCACAGGCCTTTGTCTTTTGTTAGGTCTTTCTTGATAACTTTTGCCTTACCCATTTTGCCCTTGCCCTTGCCCTTCTTAAGGGACTTCTTAGCCTTCATTGTCTTTCTGGTCTCACCAGCATAGAGAACTGGCTTCTCTTTCTTGATGGTGCTCTTTGCTTCTCTCAACATATTAAGGAGCTCTGGGAGGGTCACCTCAAGCTTGTTCATATTAAAATTCATTATGAACTGAGAAAAGGAATCTGGTAGGGATTGAAGCACAAGATCTACACACAAGTTATCCTCTAGGACCATTCCTAGACCTGTGAGTTTCTCAATCCACTCAATCATCTTAAAGACATGGTTCTAAACTAGTGTCCCCTCAGTCATCCTGGCATGGAAAAGACTCTTTGATATCTTATATCGCTGAGTTCTTTCATATTCTTTAAATAGTTTACGGAGATGCAGGAGTATGGAATTAGCATCTATATTTTCCTGTTGTCTCTGTAACTTAATAGTCATAGAAGCTAATATATAATATTGAGCAAGAGTAGAATCATCTATATACTTCACATAACAAGCGATCTCATCCTCGCTTGCCCCTTCGTTGGGTGTAGGGATCACTGTATCAAGCATGTACGTGATTTTCTTTGTCGTGAGAATAATTCTCAGATTGTGAAGCCGATCCGTATAATTTGGACCAGTGAGGCAGTTGACATCAAGTATGCCATGTAAAGGATTTGAAAGCAATATTTTTTTGAAAATAAAGATGTAGTAAAAATAAATAACATGCAGACTTTGAAAAATTAAATAGTTAAAATAAGAACTTCTATCTTAATGTTCTCCCACTAATTTTTTCACGAGACACACAACACCCTCCGGTATGTGAATCGGAGACCCCCGACGGATCTTTAGTGGGGATCGGGATCCAATCAACGTCTTAACGTAACCTCGAGGGACTCGATCAATCACGTTAAGCCCGTAAAGGTAGGCAACTCTTGCCAATCACAATTCCTTGTGATTCTTGTCCTGTTCGGCCTCCGAACCACTATGGCCTCGAGGGACTCGACCAACCATAATATTCCATTAAGTCATCACCATCGTTATAAGATGAGTCTGATTTGATGATATACTCTCGAGGGACATGACCAAGCATACCATGTCCTCAGGTCACCGGTGGCATCTCTATGTCGTAGATAAGATAGCGAAATGTGATATAGGTGAGTCTTGAGGGACTCGACCAACTCAACCTATACTGGGAATCGGTTCCTACCTATAATGATGGAAGACCACGTGTGTCAATCTAATTGCCTCACATTTACTGACTTAATATTATTAATAGAGGGGATTTTGATTTGGTCTCCTAACAAAATGTCACACACATACATATTTAATATATATATCTACATCGCATACAAATATATATATATATATATATATATATATATATATATATATATATATATATATATATATATAGTAGGTATATAGTCAATCACGCATCACATGAGTAATCATACCAGATGATCATGGACCACATCCTAATGTGATTAGGCCTGAGCCAATGGGCTCAATCACTCACATCAAGATCTATGTGTGCATCGGCGCATCTCCATACCCTGTGATCATCCATCTTGCTTTGTCGGTTCTATCGACATGTCAACGCATCTCCATACGTTGGATCATCTGTCTCAGCCTCGTGGGTCCCGCTATCGTTTCCATGCTCCCGCTGTGCCTCTTCATATAATTACAACATAATTATAGGCACGTAGGCCCGACAATAAATGAGAAAAATATATGCTCGTAGGCCCAATAATAATAATCACATGTACACACATCACATCACACGGTCCATGATCATTTGTCCACATCATACATTATATATATATGTTATTTTATAGGACTACTAGATAAATAATAATATCTTTATGAAATCAGGGACATAAAGGGAATTTTTTAAAATTTGAAGGGTATTTTGGTCATTCAACCAAAATGATAAGTTAGAATGTTTAAAATTTTGAGGGGTATTTTGGTAATTCTATTAAAAGGGACAAAAATCAAAATTTCTGAAATTTCGAGGGGCAAACTGTCTTTTGGCTAAACAAACCCTAATCCCTCCTCTACAGCGATGTGGCTACGGCCGCCACCACCTTGCCGGCGGCGGCCATGCACGCGGGGTGCCGCGTGGGAAGGGGGCGCCTCCTGTGCTTGCGGGCGGAGTGCCCGTAGGCGCTGCCCCTCGGGCTCCTCGCTAGCGCCCTTGTGGCGCTGCCCTGTGGGCATCGCCGCGGGCAAGGGCTGCCTCCTCAGGAGGCCTTGCCCCCTGCGAGGACCGCCCTTGCGGGTGGCTGTAGACGCTGCCTGCTGCCTACTTGGCGGCCAATGTCAGCCACCGGCAACCCCTGCGCGCATAGCCATGGTTGTAAGCCGCCTTTGGCTGTTCTGTGAGCACAGCAAGGGCAGCAATAGTTGCTGCCCTTCCTCACAACTTTTGCACCAACGGTTTTGACAATAAAATTGTTCTAAATCACAACACATACAGTTTAAGATCTGATCTTCGCACGAACAACCTGGCTCTGATACCATTGTTGAAAAATCCACAAGGGGCGACATCTCATGCGCAGCGGAAGAACATAAAAACAAAACCATAGATTTCTCATAGAAAGTTTCATCGTTGTGCTAAGATCGGTATGTCAAAAACAAATCTGTGAAAATTATATGTGTAAAAGAAAGTACCTAGGGAGATCATATATCCCTGAATCCTTGTAGATCTGTAGGAGAGGATGAAGAAGGTCTAGCATCCTCCTTTCTAGCGATATCCACACAGTAGGGACTGCAACGATGCTCTTCTCTTAGGAGAGGAGAATAGAAGGTGGCCACCAAAAAGTACCCCCAGCCTATGGAGCTTTGGTTCCCTCCTATTTATAGAGGCCCCTTGTAAACTCTAATGGATCTTACCTTGTTGGGTATTGGATCTCCATCCAATTACCCAAGCCTCTTGGATTAGTGGGTCTCTACCCAATAATCTCTTATTAGTAATTATTGGATCTCATCTCAGGATCTAATAATTCAAGGGCTTAATGGATATCCAATAAAATAGGGGCTCCAGTAGATATCTCATATCCGAACCTCTACTCGTCACAACACCTATCATATGTGTGTGACCCTCTAGACCTAATATCGAGCTGGCCATAAGTGATACTTGTTAGAACTCCTTCTGACTCAGTGAATTATTATCTCTATAATAATTCACCCGACTTATCGACTGCAGACGTACTAGGCCACTACGCCGCAGTCCCCTGATGATACAGGGGAATCCAATCTTTTGGACCTATCTGTCCTTAGTTACCATGTATATATATTTCCTCATCCATCTAATATCTCAGAGACCCTATACCGGGCATGGTGCTGTCAGGCCCATACGATCTCTTCTCGAATCTTGCTCTAGTCAGATTCTCCCGAAGAACTCTCTCTCTCAATCCGAATAACCTTAGCCAAGGATTTGTTCGAGCAAGAATACATGAGATATTCCTCTCATGATACTGAGAGCGGGGGATCCTCTATTGACACTCAATAGCCCTCGTAAGGTTGGCTACCACTCCCAATAACCGATTGTACTAGATCTAAAACTTCCAAACCTATAAGTCCAGTATCAAAGAGTGGAGTACTCATATAGGACATCCTTGGTGTCTCAAGTCTAAGGACCAGATACACTATTAAGACTACGAAATTACTATCTGACGTGAGGTATCAAGAACCATCCAGCATTTCGTAAGTAGATCAATCAATGAACTTATTCCCCAATGAGCACCTGCACTGTACCCTTAGTGTCCCCACACGAGTAGCTATGAGACCAACCACCTCCATCATATGGATAGATATACATAACATCAGTCTATCCGGTTGTCTCGATGTCCCTCTCGAGTAACCTATGACTGAGATTATTTAGGGTCTGTGTTTAAAGGTGAATCAGTCTCATTATCGTGATCTCATCACGATTCGATTCCTATTGCACAGATCCAAGGACATCACAATATATGCAACACGCAAGATAAAGTGATAAAATGCTTGATAATAATAATAAAAAAAAGTGTATATTAAATCTCAAGTGCCATCACTCACATGATTAGCTTGCAAGGCACATATGACTAGTAGGCATCTCAACGCATCTCCATGCGTCAGATTATCCGTCTCGATCTCATGGGTCCCGCTATCACTTCCATACTCCAGCTACACTTACTCATTTAATTACAAAATAATTACAAGCACGCAGGCTGGATAATAAATAAAAAAAATAGAGGCTCGCAGGCCCCAATAATAATAATCATATATATACACACATCACACGGTTCATGATCATCCATCCACATCAGACATCACATGTACACATCATCATCTTGTAGGATTACTAAATAAATAATAATAATTAATTAAACCTTTTAATTAACTAATATTTTTTTGAAATCAAGGATATACAAAGAATTTTCATAATTATGAAGGTTATTTTAGTCATTTGGCCAGAAAGGTAAAATTAGAATTTCTAATATTCCGAGGGGTAAAATTATCTTTTGATCGAAAAACCCTAATCCCTCCTTGCTTTGCTGTGTTGTGGCCGCTGCCACCTTGTCAGTGGTGGCCATTGCTTGCAGGCGCGCCGCCCTTGCTTGCGGGCATCGCTGCTGCAGCGGGTTTGCGCTGCTGTGTGCGCTTCTGCCCATGGGCGGTGCTACTGCAACCGGCAGCGTAGCGCCCGTAGACGTTGCCCTTACGGGGACAGAGCTCGCAGCGGGCCGGTGCCCCTATTGCGGGCAAGCCGCCCTCCCTTGCATATAAGCCACCCATAGGGGGGCTCGCCTACTGGGCCAACGCCCGTAGTTGTCACCCCTTGCAGACAGGCCACTTGAGCAGGCAGCCTACAAGTGCTGCCTACTTGCGGCCCGTAGCCCGTTGGCCGGCTGCATACAGACCACCGATGGTGGTGAAGGCTACAAGCAGCCTTTGGTCGTTCTATGAGGGCAGCAACCCGTTCTTTAAGGGCAGCAATAGTTGTTGCCCCTTTCTTGCTATTGCGTCAATAATTTTGACATCAAAAGTTATTCTATATTACAACACATGCAATTTAAAATCCTATCTTCACACGAATAACCTGACTTTGATACTACTGTTGGAAAATCCATGGGTGACATCACATGCGCAACGAAAGAATAGAAAACAAAACATCTAGATTTCTACAAAAAGGTTTCATCGTTGTGCAAAGATTGGTGAACAAAAATAAATCCATAAATTCAAAAATTACGTATGTAAAACGATAGTACCTAGGGAGATTGTATATCCCTAAATTCCTACATATCCATGGAGTGGATGAAGGAGGTTAAGAATCCTCCTCTCTAGCGGTGATCCACATGGTAGGGCTACGAAGATGCTCCTCTCGTAGGAGAGGAGAATAGGAGGTGGCCATCAACAAGCCCCAACTTATGGACCTTTGGTTCCCTCCTATTTATAGAGGCCTCTTGAAAACCCTAATGGATCTTGCCCTATTAGGTATTGGATCTCCATCTAATGACCTATGCCTCTTAGATTAATGGGTCTCTACCTAATAATCTAGCTCTTATTGAATCTCATCCATGGGATCTAATAATACAAGAGCTTATTGGATATCCAATAAGATAGGAGCTCCGACGGTTATCTCATATCTGAACCTCTACTCGTCGCAATACCTACCATATGTGTATGACCCTCTAATTCCAATAACGAGCTGAGTTAGCTATGAGTTATACCTGTCAGAACTCCTTATGACTTAGTGAATTATTATCTCTATAATAATTCACTCAACTCATCGACTGCGGATGTACTAGGCCACTACACCGTAGTCCCCAGATGATACAGGGGAATCTAATCTTTTAGACATATCTGTCCTCAGTTACCATGTACCTATAGTCCCTCATCTATCTAATATCCTAGAGATCGTATATAGGACATGGTGCTATCAGGCCCATACAATTTCCACTCGAGTCTTGCTCTAAACTGATTCTCCCGGAGAACTCTTTCTCTCTCAATCCGAATGACCCCAGTCAGGGATTTGCCTGACTAAGAACACATGAGATATTCTTCTCATGATACTGAGAGTTGATGATCTTCTATTAACACTCAATAACCTTCGTAAGGTTGGCTACTATTCCCAAGAACTGGCTATACCAGGTCTGGAACTTTTTAAACCTGTAAGCCTGGTATCAAAGAATGGAATACTCATATAAAGCTGGTAGAACCCTTGCGGATTCTAAGCTTGGGGTTGATCTCTATAGGGGATCGACCTCCTTGGAACTCTATAGGGGTTCCTTCCTCCAAGTTGCTGCTCAAAGGCTGCTAAAAGATTGATCTATTTATTGATGAAAAGAGGATGAATACATGGCTATTTATAGGGCTTCTAAACCCCAACTCCTAATAGGACTCTTACTCAAGACTCCTACTTATAAACAACTTCTAATTAGGACTCCTCTAGTAGGACTCCTAATTCTAATAGGACTCTTTCCCTAATAGAACTCCTACTTCTAATAGGACTCTTTTCCTAATAGGACTCCTAATTTTAATAGGACTTTTTCCCTAATAGGACTCTTACTTCTAATATGACTCTTTCCCTAATAAGACTCCTGCTTCTAATAGGATTCTTTCTCTAATAGGACTCCTATTTCTAATAGAACTCCTTTTTTAAGAAGCAACCTAACCCTAACCTAGCCGGCCTCTTTACCTCTTTAATAGGGGTCGGCTAGATAGGATTTACATGAATGCCCTTATCAATAAAACCAAATTATGACTCTCCTAGCTAGAGTCCTAATAGACCCGCCCTCTTTAAATCAACCTTATCCTCGAGGCTGACGCTCCATGAATTCTGAGAATTTGATATTCAAGTCATCATAGTTCTCCCAAGTGGCATCTTCTATTGGTTGGTTCGCCATTGTATTAGCACTTTAATAGCGGGTCGTCGTCGTCGAGTCACAATCCGTCGATTAATAATGGCACTTGGTTGGATCTGGAGCTCTCCTTGGGTAGTCATATTTGGTAGATGGCTTTGGGCTATCTCGTTTTATCCTAACTTGAGCTTCAAACACGACACATGGAAGACTAGATGGATTCGAGGGCTAGCGGGTAAGTCCAATATGTATGCTACTATTCCGATGTGCTCCAAAATCTGGTAGGATCTATAGAACCGAGGTGAAAGCTTCACAGATACTCTGGCCTTCAGATCATCTTGCCATTCCCTCCTAATATCCTCAAGGAAGTCGCTGGTTGAAAGTGAAATGACCAAAAATTTAGCTTGCTCGAGTAGCCATGAAAGTGCATCTGTAATAATATTCTCTTCCCCCTTTTGAAAGTTATTTATAATCATATCCAAGAAGCTTTGTTACCAATTTTTTCCACTCAGGGGAAGATATCTTTTGCTCCAAGAAATATTTTAGGCTTTTATGGTTGGTCTTGATTTGAAAGCATCGCCCGATCAAGTACGATCTCCATTTGGCTATCGCATGCACAATCATGAGAATCTCCTTGTTATAAATAGTCATCTTGAGATGGGAAGGAGATAACGCCTTATTGGTATAAGTGAGGGGGCGGCCATCTTTCATTAGTACACCAATTCCGACTCCGGAGGCATCTGCTTCAATAATAAAAGTCTTGCCGAAGTCGGGTAATGCTAGTACGGGCATTGTTATCATTGGGACTTTAAGTTCGTCGAAGGTAGTCGTGGCTTTATCCGACCACTGAAAAGCATCTCTTTTCATCAAGGAAGTAAGGGGTGCACTGATCTTTCTATAGTTTTTCATGAACTTACGATAGTAACCTATTAAACCGAGAAAGCCACACAGCGATTTTATGTTCCTCGGGGTTGGCCAGTTCTGCATTGCTTCAATTTTGGAGGGGTCCACTGCCACCTCTTCCTCTGATATGATATGCCCAAGATATTTCACCTTTTGTTGAAGAAAGCTGCACTTTATTTTTTTTTGACAAAAAGAACATGTTCTCGCAAAATTGTCAAAACAAGTTGTAAGTGCTGAATATGACTTTCAAGAGAAGGGCTGTAAATAAGGATATTGTCAAAGAAAACTAGCACAAACTTTTGAAGATAACTCCGGAAAATATCATTCATAAGGCTCTGGAAGGTGGAGGGAGTATTGGTGAGATCAAAGGGCATTGCCAGAAATTCGTAGTGACCGTTGTGTGTTCGAAAGACAGTTTTCGGTATGTCTTCTTTGCACACTCGTATTTGATGATACCCGGATCGAAGGTCCAGCTTTGTGAAGACTCGTGCTCATTTTAATTCATCAAGCAATTCATCTACTACTGGAATAGGATACTTGTCCTTGACGGTTATGTTGTTGAGAGCTCGGTAATCAATGCACATTCGCCATGTTCCGTCTTTCTTTCGTACGAGGAGCACCGGTGAAGAATAGGGGCTGCAACTTGGCTGAATAACTCTTGTTTCAAGCATCTCTTTTATAATCCTTTCTATTTCATCTTTATGGAGATGTGGATACCGATATGGTCGAATATTTGCTAGAGGTTTGCCTGGAAGAATCAATATACGATGATCATGCCGGCGGTTAGGAGGTAGGCTGTGTGGTTCATCAAATATATCTGAAAATTCAGCAAGCAATGGAAGTAGGTTTGGATCTTCAAATTTGGTTGGCTCTCCCTTAGATTGCTACTCAAGTTGTACCAAAAAGCCACTGCATGCTTTGTGTAAAACTTTCTCCATTCGTTGTGTGCAAATTGTCATTACGTCGCCCCCATGTTTCCTGCACAGTATCACCTGTTTCCCCTTACTATAAAATTTCATAATTAATTTCAAAAAATTTCAGGAAATATCACCTAATGTCGTCAACCATTCAATGCCAATCACGACATCATAATCATCAAGAGAGAGGAGGAAAAAATTTGTAATTATCTCTTGGTCCTGCAACAATAGTTTCACCCGTGCGCACCTATGATCACACTTCAAAATTCATCCATCTGTGACTTTAACATCGAACCTGCTGCAATTCTCAAAAGGTAAGGCCATCTGGATAGCAACCTTGCTGTTCATAAAATTATTAGTGCTCCTGGTGTTAATAAGAACGGTGATCGGTTGTTGTTTCAGAAATCCTCCCACTTTCATTGTTTGCGGGTTCGGGTTCTTTATCCGTGACCTCTTCCTCATGCTCTTGGACCTCCTCCTCCATGTCTTCAAGAGGTTCAATCAATAGGAGGTGGCCCCTTTTGCAGTGATGATCGTGGTTCCACAGCTCGTCGCAATGCCAACAAAGACCCTTTGCTAATCGGTCACGTAGTTCTTCTTTTGTCAATTTTTTAGGCAGCGAAGGACAGCTGGGAGCAGAAGGGGGTTTATATGTTGAGGTTCTAGGAGTGGTTCTTATCCTCCAAGCATCTTGGCTAAGTCATTCTTCTTGTATTCAGGCAAAAGAAATCGCAGCCATCACGGTACGGGGCTGTCGTGCCTTAACTTCCCCTTTTATCTCTGGCTTGAGTCCTTCGATAAATGTTCCTAACAATTGATGATCAGTCCAATCATGAGCAAGGTAGGATAGCTTCTCAAACCTAGTTTGGTACTCTTGAATCATAGAGGTTTGTCAAATCTTTGCGAGTTGGTCGTCGATATTTTTATACTCCGTAGGTCCGAAACAGTTAAGTAGTGCATTCTTAAATTGATTCCACGTCGGAGCCCCATGATTATATTCCAGCCATTTGTACCATTGAATAGCATCTCATTCAAGGTGGATGACATCAATCTCTACCATAACATTATCCGACGTTCGGTAGTAGCGAAAGTAATGTTCGGTGCGTGAAATCCACCCCGCCGGGTCTCCTTCTTCCCATCGTGGGAAGTCCACTCTCATGCGTGGCTGAAGCATGTCTGAGGGCTATCCCTCCTCTAGGGTCCTTTCTAAATTCTCTCCTTGCTGCAGTTTGGTTGGACTCGATGGTTGTCCAATTCTAAATTCTGCAAACAAAGCGCGTAATTTATTTTCTAAGCGCGATTCAAGCAGTGATTCAATTCGAGATTCTCATGCTTCAAATTTGGCATCAATTGGATCTTGAGAAGCCATAGCATATGCTTGTAGATCAGAGATTCCCTTGTCTTTTTTCTATTGACGGGTTAATGGCATGGGTTGGTGGAAGGTTCGGACAATAGATCGGTGATTGAAGGGTTCAGCTATAATGGTTTACTATTTTGGGCTATAGATTTTGATACTGTTAGGGTTATGAAACTAGGTTATGATGGCTGTGTCTTAAGGCTAGAGAGATACCCTAAAGACATCTTGGCTTGTGGCAGCAAGGTGGCTAGGGTTTGGTAGGTTATGGAGAAGAAAAAAGGACAAAGGTGCAATACCAGATTTTTCGCCAAAAAAATTCCAATAGTAAAGATGTAATTTTTTCCAGAAATTTTCAAAAGAGATTCAAGTAAAACTCAAAGGGGATCTACTGATAAGGAAGAGGTAATATTGTTAAAAATTTTGTAGAAAGAAACGACAGCAAGAGGTTTGGCAAAATTAAGGATTACAGAGAGGTATTATAGCAGATTTTTACGTCTAAAGTGCAGTAGATTAGATGTAAAAGATAAGTGGTGTATATCGAGAATTTTTCAACAAAACCAAAGGGAAAACCACTGTTAGGAAGTGTCAAAGCCGTCGTAAAATTTTTTATAAAGATTTGGATAGAAAAAACATAATAGCATGATCAAAAAGATAGTGCTATGCGGCTGAAATTCTGCAGTGCAACTTTCGTTGTAGAGATGAAAACTTTGCGATGAAAAGTTTATGCAGCAATATAGGAACGAATTTTTTGGATTTTTTGAATAAGGATAACTAAATTGCAGTAGCAGTAAGGTAGATAACCAGAACTTGTTGCAATTCACGGGAAGATCAAAGGATAATCTACGGTGGTGGAGATGACAGTGGAATTCAGCGATGATCTTCTAAGCAATTATGGGAATTGCTTTGGGCGATTGTGGAGGGCTGGTGGATGGCTGTGGAAGGGTAGCGAGATGCCAAGAACGTTGCTCTGATACCAAGTGGTAAAACCCTTGCGGATTCTAAGCTTGGGGTTGATCTCTATAGGGGATTGGCCTCCTTGGAACTCTATAGGGGTTCCTTCCTCCAAGTTGCTGCTCAAAGCTGCTAAAAGATTGATCTATTTATTGATAAAAAGAGGATGAATACATGGCTATTTATAGGGCTTCTATACCCCAACTCCTAATAGGACTCTTACTCAAGACTCCTACTTCTAACCAACTTCTAATTAGGACTCCTTCTCTGGTAGGACTCCTAATTCTAATAGGACTCTTTTCCTAATAGGACTCCTACTTCTAATAGGACTCTTTTCCTAATAGGACTCCTAATTCTAATAGGACTCTTTCCCTAATAGGACTCCTACTTCTAATAGGACTATTTTCATAATAGGACTCCTTTTTCATACTAGGACTCCTACTTCTAATAGTACTCTTTCTCTAATAGGACTCCTATTTCTAATAGGACTCCTTTTTAAAGAAGTAACATAACCCTAACCTAGCCGGCCTCTTCACCTCTTTAATAGGGGTCGACTAGATAGGATTTACAAGAATGTCCTTATCAATGAAACCAAATTAGGACTCTCCTAGCTAGAGTCCTAACAAAAGCATCTTTGGTATCTCAAGTCTAAGGACCAGATATATTACTGGGACTATAGAATCATTGTTTAACATCAGGTATCAATAACCATCCAACATTCCATAAGCGGATCAATCAATGAACTCATTCTCCAATAAGCACTTGCATTGTACCCTTAGTGTCCCCACATAAGAAGCTATAAGACCAGCCACCTCCATCATATGCATAGGTATATAGTACACCAGTCTGTCCTGTTATCTCGATGTCCCTCTTGAGTAACCTATAACCAGGATTATTTAGGGACTATGTTTAAAGGTGAATCGGTCTCCTTATCGTGATCTCATCACAATCTGATTCCCATTGCACAGATCCAAGGACATCATAATATACATCTAGATAATGTGAAAAAATATTAGTAATCATAAGCAAAGAGATTGACGAAGCATGTTATAGGTGCCATCACTCAGCTTGTTGGGCACCTATAACTAGCAAAGAGGATGGCCCAAATAATGACCTGGAGCCACGTTAGGCGGTGGCACTATCAGGGCTACCAGTGGAACCACTTGAGGCTTAGTCTCCGAGACTATGTCAGGTAGTGGTACTGCCAGACTAGGCGGTAGTATCGTTGAGTGTCAATGTTGCAGGCGGTGGTACCACCCAGCACAGGCGGTTGTATCGTCAGTATCTCGAAATCTAAAAAATTTGAATTTTGGCTCTAATTCTTAAAGCCATTTGAGGTCTATAAATACCCCACACTTTCCTACTTGGAAAAGCAAGAAAGTAAAATGAAAACTTGTGAAAACTTTACTGTAATTTCTTAAGAGTTCCCCTCCCCTTCTCTATGTGTGAATCCTATTTAAGGAAGGGCTGAAAGATCTATAAAAGTTATCTCCTAAACTTGTAAAAAGAAAAAGAGGGCTATAAAAGGGTAGTTGGTCTTCACCCATTAAAAGAAGACCATTAGTAGGCACCGGTGGCCTCATTAGAGGAGGAATCAGGAGTGGACGTAGGTCACGATAATCGAACTACTATAAATTCGATGTGCTCTTTTCTGTTCTACCCTTTATTATTTTTGTTTCATGCTTTTCATTCTACCCTTTATTATTTCTATTCTACTCATAAATTCGATGTGGCCTTATTACTCTTTTCTTGCTCACTGCTCTCACTCACACTTTAAGTTAAAAGTATTTTTGATACAGGTTTCATCGAAACAAAATTTTTTGAATCAATGCAATTTCTATATCAGCACTAATTCACCCCTGCTCTTAGTATCGATTTTGGTCCTAATAGAAGGAAAGGACAATGAGTTGGAGGAAAAAGTGCTGGATAAAAAATGACATGCCAAATAATAGGCTTCACGATTGTAATTATTTTGTCTTGATCGAAGTTGTTTAGAGTATAATTAAGTTGGTTTTAGAGTCTAACTAGGCTAACTTATTTAGGAGCCTAATGGGTCTGAACTAGGCTTGAATTAGGACTAGATTGTGTTTGTTGGAAGGCCAATTTAGTGATCTGAGGTTGGGTTAAGTGTAGTATCACCTATGAGCTGGAAAGTATGGCGTGTATGTTTCTGAAAAATCCGATGATGGTACTACTAGGGTCAATGGTAGTACCGCTTAGACTAGCGATGGTACCGCCAGAACACAGTCTTCAAGACTGTCTCAAGTGGTGGTATCGCTCAGGCAGGCTATGGTATCGCTAGTGCAGAGTCTATCATGTGGTAGTACCACCTAGTGTAGGCAGTGGTACCGTCAGTACCCCAAAAACCTAAACATTTAAATTATTGGCTTTATTTTTGAAGCCATTTAGGGCCTATAATGCTAGTTATATATACCCTACAAGCCAATCACGTGAGTGATGACACATGTAACATACTGTATTAATCTCTTTGCTTATAATTATCAATATTTTCTCACATTATCTGGATGTATATTGTGATGTCCTTGGATCTATGCAATGGGAATTGGATCGTGATGAGATCATGATAGTAAGACTGATTCACCTTTAAATACAGACCCTAAATAATCCTAGTCATAGGTTACTCGAGAGGGACATTGAGATAACTGGACAGATTGGTATGTTGTATACCCGTCCATATGATGGAGATGGCTGGTCTCATAGCTACTCGTGTGGCGACACTAAGGGTACAGTGCAGGTGCTCATTAGAGAATGAGTTTACTAATTGATTCGCTTATGGAATGCTAGATAGTTATTGATATCTGATGTCAGACAATGATTCCGTAGTCCTAGTAGTGTATCTAGTCTTTAAACTTGAGACACCAAGGATGTCTTGTATGAGTATTCTACTCTTTGATACTGGACTTATAGGTTTGAAAGTTTCAGATCTGGTACAACCGATTATTAGGAATGACAGCCAATCTTATGAGGGCTATTGAGTATCAATAGAGGATCATCCACTCTCGGTATCATGAGAGGGATATCCTAAGTGTTCTTGCTCAGACAAATCCTTGGCTAGGGTCATTCAGATTGACAGAGAAAGAGTTCTCCGGGAAAATCTGATTAGAGCAAGATTCGATTGGAAACTGTATGGGCCTGACAGCACCATGCTCGATATATGGTCTTTGGGATATTAGATGGATGAGGGACTATAAGTATATGGTAACTAACAACAGATAGGTCCAAAGGATTGGATTCCCCTATATCGTCTTGGACTGCGGCGTAGTGGCCTAGTCTGTCCATAGTCGATGAGTCGAGTGAATTATTATGGAGATAATAATTCACTAAGTCAGAAGGAGTTCTGACATGTATGACTCATGGTCAGCTCGATATTAGGCCTAGAGGGTAACACACATATAGTAGGTGTTGCGACGAGTAGAGGTTCGGATATGAGATATTTGTCAGAGCCCCTATCTTATTAGATATCCAATAAGCCCTTATATTGTTAGATCCCATGGATGAGATCCAATAAGAGCTAGATTATTGGGTAGAGACCCATCAATCTAATAGGCTTGGGTACTTGGATAGAGATTCAATACCCAATAGGGCAGAATCCATTAGGGTTTAAAGGGGGGCCTCTATAAATAGGAGGGAACTAAAGGTCTATAAGCTAGGGTTTTTTGGTGGTCACCTCCTATTCTCCTCTCCCCAGAGAGGAGCATCTTCGTAGCCCCTATTGTGTGGATCACCGCTAGAGAGGAGGATGCTTGACCTCCTTTGTCCGCCCCATGGATCTACAGGAATCTTAGGGATATACGATCTCCCTAGGTACTATCATTCTTACATACATAGTTTTCTGATTCACAGATTTATTTTTTACACACCGATCTTTGCATGATGATGAAACCTTTCTATGAAAATTTATTTTTACACTTCTACTATGATCTTGGATTTCCCGATGATGAAAAAATCTTTCTACATGTGTTAAATCTAAGATTTTTTGTTTTCTGTTCTTCTACTATGTATGTGATGTCGCCCTTGGATTTCCCAACAGTGGTATCAGAGCTAGGTTGTTCATGCAAAAATTGAATTTTAACTACATGTGTTATGATTTAGAATAACTTTTGACATTAAAAGTATTGACGCAATAGCAAGAAAGGGACAGTAATTATTGCAGCCTTGGCCATTGTCGGTAGTCTAAATGCAACCCAGTCGGCGGGCTACGAGTCGCAAGCAGGCAGCACTCATAGGTTGCCTGCAAGGGGTGGGGGCGATGCCCACGGGGGGCAAAGCCACCTGAGGATGCGGCGCCACCCACAAGGGCGGCGCTTACCCGTAGCGACGCTACCTGCAGGCTAGCTGCCCGTTGGGGCACCCACTAGCGGGCAAGTGAGTCGCCCGCAGCGATGCCACCCGCGGGCACACCACCCACCGGCAAGCCACTCGTAAGGGCACATGCCCGCAAGGGCAGCACCTACATGGGCAGCGATTGCCTGCAAGGGGTAGCGCCGCTCACAGACAGACCGTTTGCGGGCGCTATGCTTGTGGGCAAGGGTGGCGGCACCGCCCCCTATAGCGGTCATCACTAGCAAGGTGGCAGTAGCCACACTACAATGCAGGTAGGGAAGGGAAGAATTAGAGTTTTTGGTCGAAAGATAGTTCTGCCCCTCAGAATTTTAAAAATTATAATTTGTGTCCTTACTGAATGACAAAATTACCCTTTATAATTCATAAAATTTCTTATATATCCTTGATTTTGAAAAAATATTAGTTAATTAAATAGTTTAATTAACTATTATTATTTATCTAGTAGTCTACATGATGATGATGTGTACATGTGATGTATGATGTGGACAGATGATCATGGACCGTGTGATGTGTGTACATGTGATTATTATTATTGGGGCCTACAAGCCTCTATTTTATATTATAATTACATGAGGAGGCACAGCGGGAGCATAGAAGTGATAGCGGGACCCACGAGGCTGAGACGGACAATCGCAACACATGGAGATGCGTCGAGATGTCGACGAGGACAAGATAGATGATCATAGGGTATAGAGATGCACCGCTGCACATATAGATCTTGATGTGAGTGATTGGGCCCACTGGCTCGGGATTGATTATATTAGGATGTGGTCCATGATCATCTAGTGTGATTGTTTATACACCTACTAGATATATATATATATATATATATATATATATATATTTACATACGATGTAGATATATATAAAATACGTACATGTGTGACACGCTATATTAGAAGACCAAACTAAAATCCCTTCTCTCGATAATATTAAGTCAGTAAACGTGAGGCAATTAGATTGACCTACATGGCCTTCCATTGTTATAGGTAGGAACTGATTCTCGGTGCATGTTGGGTTGGTCAAGTCCCTCGAGACTCACCTATATCACGATTCGCTATCTTATCTATGACATAGAGATGTCACTGGTGACCTGAGGACATGGTATGCTTGGTCGAGTTGCTCGAGGGTAAATCATCGAATCAGATCGTCTTGTAACGATGGTGATGACTTAACCGAACATCATGGTTGGTCGAGTCCCTCGAGTCCATGGTGGTTCGAAGGCCGAACAGGGCAAGAATCACAAAGAGTTATGATTGGCAAGTGTTGCATACCTTTTGGGCTTAGTGTGATTGGTCGAGTCTCTCGAAGTTACATTAAGATGTTGATTGGATCTTGATCCCCACTAAAAGTCTGCCGGAGACTTCTATTTCACGTGTTGAGGGTGTCACACGACTTGCTAGAAAAATAGTGAGAGCATACCAAGATAGAAGTCCTTATCTTGATTGTTTATATTTTTATAAAATCTATATATTATTTATTTCTATTGCTTCTTTATTTTATTGTCATTAGACCCTCTATGTGGCATACTTGATGTCAACTGCTTCACTAGTCAAAACTATGTGCATTGGCTCCACAACCTGAGAATAGTTCTCACAGCAGAGAAAGTTGTGTATGTCCTTGATAGAGTGATGCCTACGCCCAAGGAAGAGGTAAGCGAGGATGAGATCGCTCGCTACGTGAAGTATACAGATGACTCCACTCTTGCTCAGTGTTACATATTGGGCTCCATAAGTCCTGAGTTATATAGACAACATGAAAAGAAGAATGTCAGATCCATACTTCTGTATCTTTGTAATTTTTTTGAGGAACAGGGAAGAACTCAATGATATGAGATATCGAAGAGTCACTTCCATGCCATGATGACTGAGGGGACACCGGTTCAGAATAATATCCTTAAGATAATTGAGTGGATAGAGAAACTCATAGGTCTAGGAATGGTCCTAGAGGATAACCTATGTGTGGATCGTGTGCTTCAGTCCCTACTAGATTCCTTTCTATAGTTCTCTGTGCTAGTAAGACAAAAAAGAAAAGGAAGACAGAGAAGTTTCTTAAGAAGGACAAGGGCAAGGGTAGACTATGTAAAGAAAATGTTGCTAAGTAGGACCTAGTAAAAGACAAAAGCTAGTGCTTCCACTGTGACAAAGACATGCATTGGAAGAGGAACTGCAGGGAGTATTTTGCAGAAAAGGTGAAACATAAGCTTAAAGAAGCTTCAGGTACATTCATTATCAGTCTCCATTTGTCAAACTCATATAATAACATAAGGGTATTAGATATCAATAGTATTTATCATATTTGTAATTCGTTACATGTCCTGGTAAGACCTAGGAAATTGAGGAGAGGTAAGATGAGCCTTAAGATGCGCAACGAAGCAAGAGTTACTATTGTTGTCGTCGATAAGGTCACTTTACATTTGCCTGATGGAGTTACTATTGCATTAGATGCATATTATTTTATCCCTCTATTATCAAAAATATTATTTTTATTTCATGTTTGACATTAAATAGTTATAAAGTAGTTTTTGAGAATAATAATTGTTCAATTATTAAGGATGATGAGATCATTATGAGAGGAACATTACATAATGGTTTAATTATGCTAGACACTGCTCCATATATCATGAATGTAAGTGTGTCCAAGAGGAAACAAGATGAGGTGAATAGTGCAAATCTATAACATTGTAGACTAGGTCACATCCATGAGGGAAGGATTTAAAAATTGCTAACAGATGGATACCTAGATTCATTTGACTATAAGTCATATGGGACTTACGAATCTTGCCTTCATTAAAAGATGACCAACTATCAATTTAGTGGAACTAGAGAGAGATCCATTGAGTTGTTGGAACTCATACATAGTGATGTATGTGGTCCTATGTCAACTCAGACCATAAGTGGTTATTCTTACTTCATTATTTTCATTGATAATTTCTCTAGGTACGGACACGTGTACTTGATGAAGTACAAGCCCGAAGCCTTCGAGAAATTCAGAGAGTATAAGAATGAAGTAGAGGTTCAAACTAGAAAGAGTATCAAGACTCTTCGATCGGATCAAGGAGGTGAGTACTTAAGTACAGAGTTCACCTAGTTTCTCAAGGATTATAAGATTCTGTTCCAATAGACACCTCCTTATACACCTTAGCTCAATGGTGTAGCCGAAGGAAGAATCACACACTATTGGATATGGTGTGATCCATGATGAGTTTCGTCGACCTACCAATCTCATTCTAGGGATACACCCTAGAGTTCGTAGCTTACCTTCTGAACAAAGTTTTAACTAATTCAGTAGTGTCTAAACCATATAAGATATGGAAAAAGAAGTCCGATCTTAAGGTTATTAAGATTTTGGGCTATCCTACCCACGTTAAGAGACACAAGCCTGATAAGTTGGAATCTAGGATGGAATAGTGCAAGTTCATGGGATACCCCAAGGAAACTTGTGAGTATTTTTCTATCACCCCAAGGACCAAAAGGTATTTGTAGCTAAGATAATAGTGTTCCTTGAGAAGGAACATATTCTTGATGGAGACAGTGGGAGCATGATAGAGTTGAGCGAGGTTGGAGAACCTAGCTCAAGCACCATTCTATAACCAGAGTTTGTTCATGTACCTAGCAAACAAGTTCTAACTTTACGTAGGTTCGATAGAGTATCTCATCCTCCTGAGAGAAATGTGGGACATATTAGATGAGAAGATGTTGAGGATATTGATCCTCAGACCTATGAGGAGGTTATTACGAGTATAGACTCCGGGAAGTGGTGAGAAGCCATGAATTCAAAGATGGATTCCATGTACTCCAACAAGGTTTGGAACCTAGTTGATGAACCCAAGGGTATTGTACTCATTGGCTACAAGTGGATCTTCAAAAGAAAGATCAGGGTAGATGGAAAGGTTGAGACTTATAAGGCAAGGCTAGTGGCAAAGGGGTCTCGTCAAAGTCAAAGTGTTGACTATGACAAAACCTTCTCACCCATAGCCATACTAAAATCTATCCGAATTCTATTGGCTATTTTAGCATACCTTAATTATGAGATCTGGTAGATGGACATGAAAATTGTATTCTTCAACGATAACCTCGAGGAGGATGTGTATATGATACAGCCTGAGGAATTCATATTTAAGGACAGTCTAAATAAGATGTACAGGTTGCTTAGGTCCATTTATGGACTGAAGCAAGCTTTCCAAAGTTGGAACATAAGATTTTATAATATGATTAAATCTTATGATTTCGTTAAGAACGAAGATGAGCCTTGTATGTACAGGAAGGTAAGTGGGAGCGATATCACATTTTTGGTACTGTATGTAGATGACATCTTAATCATTGGGAATGATATAGGAATGCTCTCCATGGTAAAGGCTTGGCTATCTAAACACTTCTCCATGAAGGACTTAGGGGAAGCATCCTATATATTGGGGATTCGAATCTATATAGATAGATCCAAGTAGATGTTTGGCTTGTCCCAATCCAGGTACATAGACACCATTGTCAAAAGGTTTGACAAATTCTAAGAGAAGTCTCATACCGATGAGACATAGGCTATCACTTTCTAGGAGTATATCCCTAAAGGCTCCAAAAAAAGGACACACATGGATAGGATACCCTATGCCTCAGCGATAGGGTCTATCATGTTTGCTATATTACGTACCAGGCCTAATATAGCGCATGCTCTGAGTGTCATGAGCAGGTATCAAGCGAATCCAAACTTGGAGTACTGGAAAGCAGTAAAGTATATCCTTAAGTACTTGAGAATGACTAAGGATCTTTTATTGGTATATGAAAAAAGTAGCCTCAAGATTGAGGACTATATAGACTTGAGCTTTTAGTCTAATATTGATGATGGCAAGTCTAATTCAGGGTATGTATTCACCCTGAATGGAGGAATAGTATACTAGAAGAGGTCCAAGCAAGATACTACTGCTGACTCGACCACAAAGGCAGAGAACATTACTACGGTAGAAGCAGCAAAAGAGGGAATTTGGATTAAATAGTTCATCATAGATCTGGGAGTCATACCAGGTAGTGAGGAGCCAATTCCCTTATATTATGATAACTATGGAGTGATTGCTCAAATAAGGAAACCTGGGTCTCATCAGAAGTGTTTTGAGGAGGTTCTAGCTTATTAGAGAGATCGTGGCCTGAAGAGATGTAGTAGTGGAAAGAGTTCAATCCGAAGATAACATTGTAAATCCACTGACAAAGCCATTGACTCATATTATCTTTGAACGTCACAGAGGTTTGATGGGGATCAAACATATAGGTGATTGGCTTTAGGTCAAGTGGGAGATTGCTAGTTATAGGTGCCCTACAAGCCAATCACGTAAGTGATGACACTTGTAACACATTGCATCAATCTCTTTGCTTATGATTATTGACATTTTCTCATATTATCTGGATGTATATTGTGATGTCCTTGGATCTGTGCAATGGGAATCGGATCATGATGAGATCATGATAATGAGATTGATTCACCTTTAAACACATACCCTAAATAATCATGGTCATAGGTTACTCAAGAGGGACATGAAGATAACCAGACAGACTGATGTGCAATATACCCATCCATATGATGGAGGTGGCTGGTCTTATAGCTACTCATGTGGGGACATTAAGAGTACATTGCAAGTGCTCATTGGGAAATGAGTTCACTGATGGAATACTAGATTGTTATTGATACCTGATGTCAAACAATAATTGCATAGTCTTAGTAGTATATCTGGTTCTTAGACTTGAGACACCAAGGATATCCTGTATGAGTACTCCATTCTTTGATACCGGCCTTATAGGTTTGGAAATTCCAAATCTAGTACAACCGGTTATTGGGAGTGACAGCCAACCTTACGCTGACTATTGAGTGTCAATAGAGGATCATCCACTCTCAGTATCATCAGAGGAATATTTCATATATTCTTGCTTAGACAAATCCCTGGCTAGGGTCATTCAGATTGAAAGAAAAAGAGTTCTATGGGAAAATCCGATTAGAGCAAGACTCGATTGGAAACTGTATGAGTCTGATAACACCATGCCCGATATATGGTCTCTAGGATATTAGATGGATGAGGGACTATAAGTACATGGTAACTGAGGACAGATAGGTCTAAAGGATTAGATTCTCCTGTATTGTCCGAGGACTATGACGTAGTGGCCTAATATGTCTGTAGTCAATGAGTCGAGTAAATTATTATAGAGATAATAATTCACTGAGTCAGAAGGAGTTCTGATAGGTATGACTCATGGCCAGCTCGATATTAGGTCTAGAGGGTCACACACATATAGTAGGTGTTACGACAAGTAGAGGTTCGGATATGAGATATCCGTCGGAGCCCCTATCTTATTAGATATCCAATAAGCCCCTATATTATTGGATCTCATGGATGAGATCTAATAAGAACTAGATTATTGGGTAGAGACCCATCAATCTAAGAGACTTGGATAATTAGATGGAGATCCAATACCCAATAGGGCAGGATCCATTAGGGTATAGAGGGGGCCTTTATAAATAAGAGGGAACCAAAGGTTTATAAGCTAGGGTTTTTTTGTGGCCACCTCCTATTCTCCTCTCCCTAGAGAGAAGCATCTTCACAGTCCTTACTATGTGAATCACCGTTAGAGAGGAGGACACTTGACCACCTTCATCTCCCCTATGGATCCACAGGAATCTCAAGGATATACGATCTCCCTAGGTACTATCGTTCTTACATATGTAGTTTTTTGATTCGTGAATTTATTTTTTGCATACCGATCTTCGTACAATAATGAAACCTTTCTGTAAAAATCTAGGATTTTTTATTTTCTATTCTTCCACTACACATGTGATGTCGCCCCTGGATTTCTCGACATATAAATACCCTACTCTTTCTTGCTTGAGGAATCAAGAAAACAAAATGAAAAGTTTGTGATTCTAAGGTTGTAAACTCTATTAAAAAGTTGAGTTCCCTTCTCCTTAAGCTTAGAAGTTATCCTAAGGAAGGTGTGTGAGGGAATCCTTATAAAAGATAAGTGTAAAGGTTCTCTCCTAAGGCTATGAAAAGGAGAAAGAGTTGTAACAAAGGTAGTTGATCTTCGCTTGTTGGAAAAAAGATAGATAGTGGAAGCTAGTGGCCTCGAGTGAAGAGGAATTGGGAGTAGATATAGGTCGAAATGACCAAACCACTATAAATTTGATTTACATTTTTATTTATACTTTTTCTTGCTATTACTAATTGATTTAGTTGATCACTATTCTTACACTCTAAGTTAAACTTATTCCTCAATATTAGTTTTATTGCTCGAAATTTTTTAAAATGGTTCTTCTTCTTGAAAGCACTAATTCACCCTCCCTCTTAGTGCCTTTATGATCTTATTAGTTAGTGTCATAGTTTGGTTCTCTCAATAAGTTAACACCCAAGAGAGATTAAATGTTTTTCTGACAATTAAGAGCGTCACTTTATCACTTGTCCTCCTATATTTAGTAGGACGGACAACACTTATTGGAAGACATGAATGTAGATTTTCTTGATTTGTATGGAGTTTAATTTGTGAAATTCATTGAATGTGATTTTTAAAAATCCTCTAGACCAATGAATGAATGGAATGATCTAGAAAAAAAATATTTTCTTTAAATGCAAAAGCTATGAACACTTTGTTTTATGCTTTAGACAAAAATAAATTTAAGCATGTTTCTATTAGGATCAATATGGCACTAAGAATGGGGGAGGGGTAAATTAGTGCGTATGTTAAAGACGATTGCAATTCAAAATCATTTCGAGTTGATAAAAATATTTTGATGAAATCAAATAGGAAATGATATCGACTTGAAGTGAATGTAAAGTAATGAAAGCGGCTAAGTAATAAAAATAAACAACAAGGAAAGAACACATCAGATTTATAGTGGTTCGGTCATTGTGACCTATGTCCACTTTAGATTCCTCCTCCGTCATTTTGAATAAGAAAAGCCTCTTATATCAAACCGTAAGGGCTTGCTTTAAACCATAGAGAATTTTAGATAACTTATAAACATGATTTGGAAAAGGAACATTTTCAAATTCGGGGGGTTGCTCAACATAAACTTTTTTGGAAATAAAATCATTAAGAAAAGCACTTTTAACTTCCATTTGAAATAATTTAAAATTTTTAAAACATGAGTAGGCAAGGAGTATCTTTATAGCTTCAAGTCTTGCCACAAGAGCAAAGGTTTCCTCCCTATACCTTCTTCTTGATTGAAACCTTTTGTCACTAATTTAGCATTATTTTTAACCACGATACCAAGATCTCTTACCTATTCCTAAAGACCCATTTAGTGTCAATTATAAGATCACTAAGTCTAGGGACAAGCGTCCAAATATTATTTCTCTCAAATTGATTTAATTCTTCATGTATTGCAAAAACCCATGAGTAATCTTTGAGAGCATCATCAATGCATTTAGGTTCAATTTGAGACAAAAAGTTAGCATTTGCATAAATAAATTTTAAAAGAATAATGAGTTTGAACACCTTTTGATGTATCTGTGATAATTAGCTCCTTAGGATGTAAATCTATATACTTCCATTCCTTAGATGAGAATTCTTTAAAAATAGATGCATCCAAGTTGCTTAGGAGAGGAGAATTCTCATTCAAATTCAATGTATTAAATTCAAAATCATCATCAAAATTATTTTCTTAAATTTGGGAGACTTATTAAAAACAATATGGATAGATTCCTCAATAACTAAAGTTTTTTTATTAAAAACATGATAAGAGCTAGAAATAGAGGAATATACAAGAAAAATACATTTATCGGATTTTGTATCAAATTTTCTTGAGGTATCCTTTTCATTTAGAATAAAATATTTATAGCCAAAAACTTTAAAATGTGAAATATTGGTCTTTTATTATTCCATAATTCATATGGAGTTTTAGATAGTAGTGGCCTTATAAGAACCATGTTCATGACATAGCACACCGTTTTAACAGCTTTGGCCCAAAAATATTTAGGTAGACTATGTTTATTTAGCATGGTTATTATCATCTATTGTAAACTCCTATTTTTTCTCTCAACAACTTTATTTTGTTGTGGATTTCTTAGAGTGGAGAAATTATGGTCATACCCATTTGAATCATAAAATTTTTGAAAATTATAGTTTTTAAATTCACCACCATGATCACTACGAATAGAAGAAATTATACAACCTTTTTCATTTTGAATTTGTTTGCAAAACTTTGTAAAACATTTAAAAGAATCACTTTTATATGCCAAGAAGTATATCCAAGTATATCTACTATAATCATCAATAATCACAAAAGCATATTTACTACCACCTAGACTTGTGATGTCAATTGGTCCAAAAAATCCATATGAATTAATTGTAATGGTCTAGAGGTACTCACTTGATTTTTAGGCTTAAAACTACTCTTTATTTGTTTACCTAATTAGCATGCATTATAAACTTTATCGTTGACTAATTTGATGCTATACATTCCTCTTACGAGTCCTTTAGTTGTAATTTATGATATCAATTTCATACTAGTATGACCTAATCTCCTATGTCAAAGCTAAGCATCATCGTTTAAAATCAAAAAATAAGTTTTATTATGAAAATTATTAAGATCGATAGTATATATATTATTACTCCTTAAGGAAATCATAGATTTATTTTTATGTGGTATCTTTCTAATACAAGCATTAAATTCAAATTTAGTGTTCTATCCCTTATCACATAATTGACTAATGCTTAGTAAGTTATATTTTAAATCATCTACTAACAAAATATCTTCAATCAAGAGGTTTGATTTGTTACATATATTTCCTTTGTCGATAATTTTTCCTTTGTTGTTGTCTCTAAAGGTGACATATCTTTCATCTTGGCTAGTGAGATTAGAGAAATATGTTGGATTTCCGATCATATGCCTTGAGTATCCACTATCAAGATATCATCTTTTGCTCCTACAAGAAAAGGGGATTTGCTTTAGGTACCCATTTAACTTTGGATCCCTCATGGTTAAATTTACCTATCTTTACTTTTGGCATTAAGTCATTTATGATTTCTTTATGAACTCAAACTAATTTATACGAGCTATATTTTTTAAATAGACATGTATAAGCATAAATACTATATCTTCCATAAAAATTATATTTAACTTTAGGATGAACATGTAATGTCAGTCCTTTAGCAAATATAGTTTTGGCTTTTATTGAATGTTACTACTCACAAAGCCAATTCATTCCTTTTTATATACATGACCCTTATTAGCAAGAATCATGTTTAATAATTTATTATATATTTTAAATTTTTTTTAATATTTATTATAATAATATATTTTTCTTTTTAAGTTAATCTAACTTTTTATATTTAGTGTAAGGTGTTAACAAGCATTTGTTGTACTTATTTTTCAGTTTATCAATTTCATTAGAGAGATATGTTTGATCCTTTTTTAGTAATTTATATTTCTTACCAACTATTTTAAGTTGATCATATAAATCATGAAACGCATCAAGTAATTCATCATAAGATAAAGAGATTTTAGGTAAGTCAGATACTTTGTCATTAAAAGCCATCTAGTTTGTCATTTTGTCTTTATTGGTTTGCTTTTCATCTTTTAATGCACTTGATTCATCCCAAGTTACCATAAGTGATTTCTTCTTCTTTTGTACTAGCAGCTTCTTCTTCAGTTGTAGATACTCATTTTTGAAGTGTTTAGGTATTTTACATTCATAGCAATTTATTATGTCTTTTTAAGTTTATTTTGATTTTTAGATTCTTGTTTTACAGAATTTATTTTATTCTTTTTCAAGAACTTTTTAAAATTTATTATGAGTAATGCCAAGTCATCATCATCATTAGCATCACTTGAGTTTTCACTCAAGTAGTCTTCTTTGGTTCTAAGAGCAATATTCTTTTCATATGTCAATAATGGCTATATAAGTTCTTTTCATATGTCAATAACGGCTATATAAGTTCTTTGGAAGGTTGTTCTCTTATTCATCATGTGTCTTGCAAATCATTTCATATGTCAATAATGGCTGTATAAGTTCTTCAAGAAGAAAGTTATTCAAGTCCTTTGCTTCTTGAATTACAATCACTTTTAGATCCCAACTTTTTAGAAGAGATCTTAAAATTTTATTAACAAGTTTAAGATTAGTATAATTTTTACCAAGAGCTTTCAAACCATTGACAACATCCATAAAAGGGGTGTATATGTCACCGATGGTTTCACTTAGTTTCATTCTAAATAATTCATAACTATACACCAAGAGATTAATCTTAAATTCTTTAACTCTATTTATGCTTTCATGAATAAATTCAAGTGTGTGTCAAATATCATGTACCGTTTCATAAGTAGAAACATGATTAAACTCAATTTTATCTAAAGCATAAAATAAAGCATTCATAGCTTTTACATTAAAAGAAAATATTTTCTTCTCTAAATCATTCCATTCGTTCATTGGCTTAAAAGATTTTCTAAAACCACAATGAACCACATTTCATAAATCAAAATCTATAGAAATAAAAAAAATTTACATTCGTGTTTTCCAATAAATGTAGTCCATTCTACTAAACATAGGAGGATGAGTGATAGAGTGATTCTCTTGATTGCCAAGAAAAATTATTTAATTTTCATGGGTGTTAAACCAATTGAAAGAATTTAGCACTGATACTAACTGTTCGGATTATAAAGGCACTAAGAGAGAAGGGAGGGTGGGGGGATGAATTAGTACTTTCGAGAAGAAGAATCGATTCGAAAATTCATTCAATGAAACCGGTATCGAAAATATGTTTAACTTTGAAGTGTAGTAAACAATTAAATCAGTAAACAATAGCAAATAAGAGCATAAAAGAAAATGCACACCAGATTTATAGCAGTTCAGTTAAAACGACCTACGTCTACTTCCGATTCCTCCTCCCTCGAGGCCAATGGCTTTCACTAATAATCTTCTTTTTAACAGGTGAAGATCAAATACCCTTGTTACAACTCTTTTCTCCTTTTCACAAGCTTAGGAGAGAAATCAAGCTCTAGCAGTATCAATGCCTGCCTGGGTGGTACCACCACCTGACATAGTCTCGGAGACTATGTTCTGGTGGTACTACCGCTAGTTTGGGCAGTACTACCACCTGCCTCGGTGGTACCATCATTGGGTTTTCTAGAAAAGTACATTACGTACTTTCTAGCTTATGGGCAATACCACCGCTTGATCTGGTGATGCCACCGTCTGATCTAACTTTAGGTCACTGAATTAACCTTCCAATAGGCCTAATTCAATCCTGATTTGGGCCCAATGAGCCCCTAATTAAGTTGGCATGGTTATACCCAAAATTAACTCAATTAGAGTTCTAAACTACATCAAATAATAATTAATAATTATAATCATGAAGCACGTTGTCTGGCATGTTATACAGCACTTCGTTCTATCTTCTGATGCATCATCCTTTCCTTCAGTATATTTCCCGATCTATCAGCATATTTACCTACATATGGAGGAGCAGTATGCTGGAAGAGTTCCAAGAAAGACACTACTGTTGACTCGACCACAGAGGCAGAATACATTGCTGCGATAGAGGCAGCAAAGAAGGGGTCTGGATAAAGAAGTTCATCACAGATTTAGGAGTCATGTCGAGCAGCGAGGAGCTGATTTCTTTAAATTATAACAAATACAGGGCGATTACTCAAATAAGGGAACCCGGGTCTCATCAGAAGTGTTCTGAGGAGGTTCTAACTTATTAGAGAGATCGTGGCCCGAAGAGATGTAGTAATGAAAAGAGTTCCATCCGAAGATAACATTGTAGATCCACTAACAAAACCATTGACTCAAATTGTCTTTGAGCGTCACAGAGGTCTAATAGGGATCAGACATGTTGGTGATTGGCTTTAGGTCAAGTGGGAGATTGCTAGTTATATGTGCCCTGCAAGCCAATCAGATGAGTGATGGCACTTGTGACTTGATATGGACTCTTTCTTTTTGCTTATTATTAGGCATTTTATCACTTTATCTTGTATGTTGCATATATTGTGATGTCATTAGATCTGTGTAATGGGAATCGGATCATGATGAGATCACGATAATGAGACCGATTCACCTTTAAACACAGACCCTAAATAATCCTGGTCATAGGTTACTCGAGAGAGACATCGAGATAACCGGATAGACTGGTGTGCTATATACACGTCCATATGATGGAGATGACTAGTCTCATAGCTACTCATGTGGGGACACTAAGGGTACAATACAGGTGCTCATTATGGAATGAGTTCACTGATTGATCCGCCTATGGAATGCTAGATAGTTATTGATACCTTACGTCAGACAGTGATTCCATAGTCTCAGTAGTGTATCTAGTCCTTAGACTTGAGACACTAAGGATGTTCTGTATGAGTACTTCACTCTTTGATACCAGACTTATAGGTTTGGAAAGTTGCAGATCTAGTATATTATTGGGAGTGGTAGCCAACCTTACGATGGTTATTGAGTGTCAATAGAGGATCATCCGCTATCGGTATCATGAGAGGAATATCCCATGTATTCTTGCTTGAACAAATCCTTGGCCAAGGTTATTCGGATTGAGAGAGAAAGAGTTCTCTAGGAGAATCCGATAAAAGCAAGACTAGAGGAGAGACCGTATGGGCCTGACAGTACCATGCCCGATATAGGATCTTTGAGATATTAGTTAGATGAGGGACTATAAATATATGGTAACTGAGGACATATAGGTCCAAAGGATTGGATTCTCCTATATCGTTTGGGGGCTACGACGTAGTGGCCTAGTACGTCCGCAGTCGATGAGTTGGGTGAATTATTATAAAGATAATAATTCACTAAGTCAGAAGGAGTTCTGACAAGTATGACTCACGGCCAGCTCGATATTGGGCCTAGAGGGTCACACACATATGGTAGGTGTTGCGACGAGTAGAGGTTCGGATATGAGATATCCATTGGAGCCCCTATCTTATTGGATATCCATTAAGCACCTGAATTATTGAATCTTAAGA
Source organism: Musa beccarii (assembly GCA_024322285.1). NCBI lineage: Eukaryota > Viridiplantae > Streptophyta > Magnoliopsida > Zingiberales > Musaceae > Musa > Musa beccarii. The sequence goes on along the minus strand of CM044399.1, from coordinate 30,415,896 downwards.
TGAGATCCAATAATTGCTAATAAGAAATTATTAGGTATAGACCCACTAATCTAAGAGGCTTGGGTAATTGGATGGAGATCCAATACCCAACAGGGCAAGATTTATTAGGGTTTACAAGGGACCTCTATAAATATGAGGGAACCAAAGCTCTATAGGCTGGGGGTTCTTTTGGTAGTCACCTTCTATTCTCCTCTCCCCAAAGAGGTACATCGTCGCAGTCCCTATCGTGTGGATACCACTAGAAAGAAGGACGCTTGACCTCCTTCATCCTTCCTATAGATTTGCAGGGATTCAGGGATATACGATCTCCCTAGGTACTTTCTTTTACACATGCAGTTTTCGCGGATTTGTTTTTAACGCATCGATCTTCGCACGATGATGGAACCTTTATACGGGAAATCTGTGGTTTTATTTTTTATTCTTCCGTTGTACATATGATGTCGCCCCATAGGATTTCTCAACAGGTTGAGCCGACCCAAATATCGGTCATGTGCACTGCACATCACTATACATGCATCACACTAAGATGGGCTAACATTGGCTTATGACTGCCCATATTGGGTTGGGCTAGGTTAGCCTGTGGGCTAAGGCTCAACCTATGGGTTGGGCTTGGCTTGCAGGCTATTTTAACCCAATCTTATTCAATTTCATAAATTTTGATTTATAACAACATATATACACTAATAATAATATATTAAAACATAACAATAGATTAAATAAATGATAAGATTGAAAGATAAGATTCAATACAAGGAAATAACATTCTTGATTCAATAAGAATTAGAAATCATACTTTTAATACATGTAACATGAATAATTTTAATATGATCAAATCAAATAATAATATTCTAAATCTAAAAAAAGATAAAAATTTAGATAATATATTCTAATCAATAATAAAAATTTTAACATCTAAAGAATTAAAAATTATTTTTGAACTACTCATAGTGCTTTTTAATCTAAATAAGATTAGAAGATAAACTACAATATAATGAAGCAACATTCTTAATCCAAAAAAAATCAGATATCATATATACATAAAACATGTCCAATTTTAGTATGTTTAAAAATAAAAACCTTTAAAGAGTATTGAAGAATAAAATATTTTAATTCAATAATAAATATTTTAACATTGAAAAGATTGATAAATAATATAAACTGCAAAAATTTCAACATAAAATCAAAATAAAAATTTTATTTTCAAAAAAGGTAGGAAAAACCTACCTCTTCTTAATAGGATAAAACTCTTTGTTCCTCTTGCTGCTAAGTTCTGCTTGGTGAGGAATGAATGAGAGAAATCCCTCCCCTTAAATAGGAGGAGGTGAGCCTCCATTAAAGAAAAATTTTCTAAATTTTTATATTTATTTAATATAAATTATTTTTATTTAATATACTAACAAATATGATATCACCCTATTTAGAATGCTTAATAATTATTTTCTAATTCGTAATGGCAAACAAGGAAGTAGGATTAATATTTCCTAAATTATACTAGCATGTAAAGAAATAATATTTGATTCCTAAATCAAATATTTGATTTGATTACATGAGTAGCCAACCAACAAAAAAGTTGTTAACTATGCATTGATGGCACTTACGACGAAGTAAGTAACTCAATCAAAGCTCATTTATCCTTTGATGAATTAATGAATGTTTTTTATGATTTATTTGATGAATACAAGTAAATTAGTAAAAAGTATAAATTGTTCAAAAAGGAGCATGTCTCTCTTGTTAGTGAATTTGATAGATTAAAAATTGAGCATGATAATGAAATATAGCTTCCTTGTACTAAATGTGAAGAATTAGAGACACTTAAAAAGGAAATTTTACTACTACATGAGATGTTAGAAAATTTTAAAATATGAAGCAAATCTTTAAACATGATCCTTAAACGTCACTTTTCTATCTCAAATTGAGCCAAAATGTATTGACGAGACCTTGAAAGATGATTCATAGGTTATCGCAATGCAAGAATAGTTAAATCAATTTAAGAGAAATGAGGTGTGAAAGCTTATTCCTAAACCTAATGACCATTTAGTGATTAGTACTAAATGAATCTTCAGAAACAAACAAGATGAATTTAGTATCATGGTTAGAAACAATGCTAGATTAGTGGTCAAAGATTTCAAATAAGAAGGTATCGATTATGAAAAAATCTTCACTCCTATAGCAAGATGAGAAGTCATAAGGATGCTCCTTGCCTATGCTTATTATAATAATTTTAGGTTATTTCAAATGAATGTTAAAAATACTTTTTTAAATGATTTTATTTCCAAAGAAGTTTATGTTGAATGACTACTCGGATTTGAGAATACTCTTTTTTTCTAATCATATACTTAAGTTATCTAAGGCTCTCTATGGATTGAAATAAGCCCCAAGGGTAAGGTCGATACTACATTATTAATTAAAAATTTTAAAAATAATTTTCTTGTTATTCAAATTTATGTTAATGACATTGTTTTTTATTCCACAAATGAGTCTTTATGTGAATCTTTTGCCATAAGTATGAACCAAGAGTTTAAAATGAGTTTAATGAGTGAACTAATCTTTTTCTTGGGTTTACAAATCAAATAATTAAGTGATAGAATTTTTCTTAGTCAAACTAAATATGTATTAGAATTGCTATCAATACCCTAATGAGTATTTTCACTAAGTTAGATATGGACGATAATGGAGAAAGCTTTGATAAAAAAATTTATAGGAGTATGATAGGTAGTTTACTATACCTCATCATAACTAGACCAGACATTATGTTTAGTGTTGGACTTTATGCTAGATTTCAATCTAATCCTAAGCTATCTCACTTTAAACTGTTAAAAGGATTCTTAGATACCTAAAAGAAACTCATAATTTTGGATTATGCTATCCAAAATCCAAGAATTTTGAATTAACTACTTATGTTGATGCTGATTTTGTTGGATGTAGAATAAATAGAAAAAGCATATCTAGAACATGTCAATTCTTAGTTCATGTACTTATCTCTTGGTCTTCCAAAAAATAAAATTCGGTTACACTATCTATAGTCGAAGCCGAATATATAGCATCAAGTACATGTTGTGTATAAGTTATATGGATGAAAAATACATTAGAAGATTATGGAATTCATTTAAAAAATATTTCTATAAAATGTGATAACACTAGTGTAATATGTTTAACAAAAAATCTCATTCAACACTCTAGAACTAAACATGTTGATATTAGACATCACTTCATAAGAGATAATGTTAATTACCATAATATAACTTTAGAATTTATTGATACGAAACATCAATTAGCTTATATTTTTATAAAACCTTTTAATGAGGAATAATTTGATTTTATTAGAAGATAATTAGACATGTTAAATCTTCCAAATGCATGAGTTTCTCTTATACATTTTTTAAATTTTTTAATTTTCGTAAACGAAGCTTTCATTGAGTTCATTTCCTATCTTCTTCTTCTTATTTTATTCATGGATTTTTTTTTTATACACTTGCTCTATCATTTAATGATCCTTTCCTATAAATCTCTTATACTTATGAAAGAAGAAGTTTTATTTACAAACTTTTTGGTACACTTGATTTTTGTGGGATGATCACTTACTATGAACCCCTCTTCTTTCTATCCAAAATAGGGATTTAATTCATGAATCTTGAATATTCATATTTTTTATGAATCTCTTAACTCTCTATTTACGAAAGTAGAAGTTTGACTTATGGATTTTCGATTCTTAAAGCTTGATTTCTCTTGTGATGAATTCCTCCCTTCTTTTTCTTCTCTCTATATGACAAAGGCGAGATACTAAAAATTGCTTGTATATCTCAAGAAGAACTCTATAAATCCAAAGAGAAGTGTTGGGAAAAAACACTTTGACTCTTTGTGTATCAAAATGGATTAACTTGATATTATAACAACGAACAATATCAATAGCGTAGCAATCACAGGTGAGACAGAATTTTAACGTGGAAAACTCAATGCGGGAAAAACCACGGGACCGTAGTCCACTTCAAACTTCCACTATCACCAAATGATATGAATTCTCTAAAATAATAAGAGGATCACAATAACATCAAGATATCTTGGCTGAATCGTTATATACATCTCTTCTAAAAATGGATTTAGATCTCACCAAGTAAACTTAGCAGGAAAGCACTTTAGAAAGGATAAACCATAGATCAAATTGTAGAGTTTACTAGTAAGATTCTCCACGTAAAAAAACGACGAAGTTTGGTCACCGATTGTTTTTCTCTCTCTCTCTCTCTCTCCTCTTTCTTTCTCTCTATCCCAATTGCAAGAACTCAATAGAAACCCTTAATTGATTTGGGCTTAGGCCTAATTATCTGGTCCAAGCCCACATATGGGCTGGACCCAACAAGAAGTACTAGCAAAAATTGCTATCTTGCAAAAATTTTTGCTTAATTTCATCTTTGTTAGCTTGCCTACTTCAAAGCTAAAGAGAAGTGCTAGCAAGAGTAAAAGTTACTATCTCGCAAAGATGTTGCTAGCTTGCTATCACAATAGTGTAAAACTTTCTTGTATGTTTGGTGTAATAATGTCAAAATGTTTATACATTTCCTATTTTTTTTTGTTGATGACAAAGGGGGAGAAGTTGATATATGATTAGTATCATAATGATTAGTATCATGCTTGGCATCATACTTAAATATATGAAATAGCATCTAAATGAATGTTTGAAATGATAAATTTCATCATGCCTAAATGTTTGGTATCATGATGAATGCTTGGTATCGTGCTTAGTATCATACTTGAAATGATGAATCATGATCATGCTTAGTATCATGCTTAAATGATGAATGTTTGACATCATGTTTGAAATGATATCATAATGATAAATTTTGGCATCATGCATGAAGTGATTGATTAGTTTCTAGTATCATATTATGCATATTACACCTTGATAACTGGAAACTATAATAATGCACAATACATAAAATTTCTGATTAAAATCAATTAAAGTTTGAATTCAAAGTTATGATTTCAAGTTTGTCTTTTCTCAAGTATGGCATATTGACAGGGGGAGTTAAGGTTAACTCTGTCATCAATTTATTATCATAATCAAAAAGGGGGAGACTGTTGATCTTGTATTTTGATGATGAAATCAATTGATAAACCATTGATCTAATCCATATGTTGAGAAAAGTATTGCAAGATTAATTATGATAACAAATAAGGCATAAAGCAGACATTATGCCAGAGTCAAAGATCGGACGATTCGTCAGGAGTCCAAGAGTTCATCAGAGTTCGCCAAGAAGTTCATCGGGAGTTTTGCCAGGGTTTATTGAGAAGTTCATCGAGAGCTCGCCTAAAAGTTCATCGAGAGTTCACCAAGAAGTTCATTGAGAGTTCACTAGAGCTCGCCAAGAAGTTCGTCAGGAGCTTGCCGAGAAGCTCGTCGAGAGTTCAAGAGCTTGCCGGGAGTCCGCTAGAAGATCATCGAGAGTCCATCGGAAGTCCGTCGGAAGATCACTCGAAGCTTGTCGAGATTTCGTCGGAAGAACATTTGACATGCCAAACTTAATTTGCTTAGTTATTGTCTTAATTATCATAGTTAGGATGTAATTTGAGTTAAAATTGGGAGATAATCCCACTAACTCAATTAGAGACCAATTAGGCCTGAATCAAGACTAGTTTGAGCCAAACTAATGGACTAAACAATAACCTAGATCCTGTTTGGCGGTGGCATCGCCAGAACTGGGCGGTGGAACCAAACAGGGCTCAATCTCCCAAAAGGACTAGGTGATGAAATTACCCAGGCAAACGGTGGTACCGCTTGGGTCTAGCCGCCGAGACTGTTTGGTGGTAGTATCATTAGACTAGACGGTGATACAATCTAGTTTCAGAGATATAAGACCTTTTTTTACTTTATTTTTGAAGCCAATTGAGGCCTAGAAATACTCTACACTTTTCTTCTTGTGGATCATAGAAAAGTAAACAAGAAAACTAAGATCATCGTGAAAACACTATTATAATTTTGAGAGTTCACCTCCACCGATTCTAACTTAGAATTATGTATAAGAAGTGAGCGAATTGTAAAAAGGTTGACTCATGAACTTGTTAAAAGGAGAAAAGATATATAAAAAGGGTAATTAATCTTCGCCCATTGAAGAAAGACCAATAATGGAAGCTGATGACCTCGACGAAGGAGGAATCAAAGGTCGACGTAAGTCACAATGACCGAACTACTATAAATCTAGTGTGTTCTTTCTTTACTATGTATTTTCACTATAAAGCCGGTGGTCGACATAGGTCGATATCGTTTCCTATTTGATTTTATCGAAACATTTTTGTCAACTCAAAAGAATTTTGAATCGCAACCGTCTTTAACATACGCACTAATTCATTCCCCCCACCCCCTTTAATGTCATATTGATTCTAACATTAATTTCATCATCAAAATATGTTATTCAATAAGTGCAATTATTGCTCGAGCTTACTCAGAGAAGGTGACAAAAAAGATAAAGAAATGAGAAGATCTCAGAAGGTGATCATAGGAGTTTAAAGTCCATGACTTAGTGTTGGTAAAACTTCAACCAGCATCACTCTAATTTGTTAGGCATAAAGTGCAGAAGGGACTAGTGCATAAGTATGAAGGACTCTTCCCAATTATCAGTAGGGTATGTAATGTCTTCTATAAATTGTAACTGCCTGCGTGGCTCAAAATTCATAATATCTTCTATGCGAGCAACTTAAAAGTCTACCACTTAGATCCAATAAAATGTTTCCCGAAGTATTCCAACTCGGCTACCCCTCACTAGATCCTTCTACGAAAAGCAAGTTGAAACCATTTTAACATATTGTAAAACAAAGCTACCTAATAAAACAAAGTAAATCAAGTACTTGGTAAAGTAGCAAAAGCTTCCTCAAATAAAGACTAGTTTGGAGCCTAAAGATGCCTTACAACATAAAAAAAAGTAATCATCAAAGCCTACGAGCAAGCGTCGATAGTTTAACTGGGGGAGAATGCATCACACACCTGCAATACATTCATCAATAGACCATTATCACTTTTGTTTGCTTATACATATGTTTAGCAATGTGTGTTACCTTGTTTTTGTATGTTTTTGCTTGAAAGTTATAAGTATAAACAATTTATAAGGCAACAAAGTGATCACTCATCAAAATAGATAAAATTATCCCAAAATGACCTATTTTCCTTATATTATAGTGTGAAGAAAAACATTAACCATCTCAACATCTTAGAACCCCCCAAGCGACACTTAGCTAGATGAAAGTTTAGGATAATGTTAGATATTGATTGGATTCATAAATTCATACGTTAAGTCTACAAAAACTTGCTCAGTGAACAATTATTTATAAATTTACAATGATTCGTTTATTTTATAAAATCATTATTTTCTCATTTCTTTTTTTCTCTTTTGTACACAAAATGCCTAAATTGCTCGTAAAACCACTCTTTTCACGAGACGTTAAGACTTATCCATCACTCACTTTTAAATTAGTCAATTTGCTCTTTTATATCCTTCAACGTGAGCCAATTAAGTTTTAGTTGAAATTTCCTTAACATAGATCTAAGGGGTATGCTATCTCCTCTCGAGGTTAAAACAGTCACGTCAACTTGCCATTCGTTATGGCGTTGCAGGCGAGAGGATGCGTCTCAAAGTGGGATGAATAGTGAGTGGTCGAGGTATCACCACCTAATCAACTCCTTAGTGCCAAAGCCATAATATCCATGAAATCGATAGCATTTCATTTTCTCTCTCCTCATGAGCAAAGACCTTTGGATGGACAGTGTCCAGGATGTGAATTCTCTTCTGGGCCACACACGAGCCCCATGTGAAGGCTTTTCACCTTGAGATCAATCATTTGGGAATGGTCGGATGGAGCATTCGTTTTTCTTAGGTTTCTTCCCATCCACCTGTTTTTTTCCAACCAGTAGGAGTTTGTCACTATGTATTAATTTTCTTTTTGCAAAAGCTTCAAGTATATGATTGGTAATTTTTTTTTTTTTTGACAACCGACCCGAGAGCTTTTCTATGAACCTCCTAGTGTAATTTAATAAGGGACTCATTTTCCTATCGAATTGCTAGAAACAATGTTGTAGACTTCATTAATAATTTGTAATTGATAAAATTAAAATCAAACTCATTCACTAATTGACTAAAAGGCTAGCGGAGTTCAAAGATAGGCATGTGCATTAACCCCAAGACACGCCACATGGGATAGCCAACAAAAACCAACACATAAGCATATCAGTAATTACATACAATGTCATTTAAACTACAAAGGTTGGAACATAGTCAGACGAATCCGAATACTCATCACAAGTATCCAGGGTTGGGAGGTAGAACCTTTGGGTTATTGAGTCCGCCCTAATGCCTTGGGTGAAATGGAGATTCCATGTAGGATTCAAATGAATCACTCATTTCCTAGTTTGACCTCTTGTCTAATGTCCTTAAGACATTGATCCATCTAAAAAGATTATTCTTATCTCATCACTAATTTATTTTACATCTGGTCAACATATTTTAAACAAAAAATATATATAAGATTGTAAAAAAGGTAATGCTCAAACAGGAAAAATACAAACACTACTACTTTCTAGATCTAAACCGATAGCAAGTTTTGTACGTTCAAATCTATAAGCACCTTGGATTATGCGCATGAGATATCAAATATTGAAGGATTTCATGTTTTCTTACCATGGGTACCTCACACCACCCTGCGAAGTTGAACATGATATATAAAAGAAATTGATATAAAGTAGAGACAAACACTCGATCATGTTATGGTGCCATGTTACATTTTGTTCTCGGACACACAAATTGAAATCTGCAAAGTAACAAGTAGGAAAAGCTCAAAGCATGCAAATAAAATTGCTGCCAGAGTACACCCCTGTATTGATCACTTGCAATGAGAAGTATTACCAATACCTGCATAAGATGCCAAGCACATCATTATTTATAAGAAAAACATCATTAAATTTTGAAGCCACATTTCATTATGAAAACTAATCAAGAGCCTTAACTTTAAACAGCAGCTGTTTTTGTGAAAACTGTAACTTGTTTATACTTTCTGAGTTAAGGAGTTTAAAGAAAGTCATTACTATTGACTAATAGTTATTTATATGTTTGGTAAGCTACTTAATCAATCATCTTCCCGTATTGCAACACGTGATAATCCTATTGGAAACCCGACAGCCATGATAAATTCAACCTTGGAGCCGAATAAGCTGAAATTACTGGTAAATGTACCATTTGAGAGTAATCTGAATTAAACATTTACAATCAATTTTCACATCAGCCAACTAAGATTTATCAAGAACTTTGTCTCAATCTCCATCCAGGGTTATTTTGGACATCACATATTTGAGGTGAAAAAGCATGCATTGTTCAAGATGGATGTGACAAACTTCGAATTGTTAGCTATGGTTTTTCAGGCCAAAGGAGACTGAAATTTCATACTTATAATGCATAAGGATAGAGTTTATGATATTTAATGCAGCTTGTATATAATTATGTCTTCATAGAAGAAAGAACTTACTAAGTTCATCATGAACCATTTCTTGACTTTCGTTAACAAGATTGCCTCCTAATCATCATCCGTCCCAAAATACCTATCTCCAAACTCTCCCATTCCAGGAACGACACGGAAGTCTTCATTTAAACCAAATTCTATCTCAGATGTTACAATCTTGATTCTTGGGAATCTTTTGCAAACAACATGAACTCCTTGAGGAGCCTATGACATCAGGGAAATCAAATAAGCATGTTGTAATCATGTAACTAATAGTTAGAAGAATCTGAGAAAGGAAAAGATCTTTTGGTTAGTGTCAAAGCTTCAGTCATAGAGAAGACGCTTTGACAGTCTTAGAGAAGACAAGGAAACACATTCTCCATCCGCACATGAAATCAGCAATAAACAGAAATTACACAAGTGATTCATGCATGGAATTAACTGGACTTACAGAAATGAGATTGAGAAATATTATATTGCTTTCTTGTACTCCATTTTGTAAGAGCAAAGAGATAGCTTGAACAGCTGAGTTTCCTGGAATAGTATATAAGTGTCAGCACAAAATATGCAGTAGCAATATAGTCAAACAACTTGATTGCCTTATATCACTGCATATGTAAGTCAATAAACAAAAAAAGACTTTTCAAGGAAGTTACACAGAAACTGAGCAAAGAATATGATTTTGTGGCATGGGAACATTTGCCGATACCTTTCTTGCAAGATAGGATTCTACCCCATGCCAGCCAGAGTGCCTCTATACCAGTTAGCACAGGGGAAAAATTGAACTAGCCATATGCTGGCATCTTCACTACAGATTGGTATTGTGTGTGCCAATGCTTTCTGGCATGATACATTTAGATCTATGCTGACCTATGCTAATCAGTATGACAATTTATTGATTTTGAGCTGTCAACACCAAGGTTTTCAATTTCACCCAATCTGGTACTGTTTGGTCATTCTTTACTGGTCCAACCACTGACCAAAATGCAGATTGCTTAAAAGTTAAAACCAAGTGCTCCGATGCAATTTGTTATTCAGCTCTTTTGTTTTCTTTTAGATCTCACATCACCTGCGCTATGGCACAGGGGTTGTGACTCCTCATTCCCTCTTAGCCTTGCATGTGCCTGGCGCTGCCTGTGTACAGATCGCCCAGTTGAAAAATTATGGTGGTTCTAAGGATCACATTCTTTTTATCATAATCCCAAACTAATAATTTTGCGTACTGCAGATTTCTTAGAATTATGCAGAGGATAACTGGAGAGAAGACTCATGCAAACCGGTTCACCTTTTGGGAGCAAATTATTTTATCACATTTCCAAATGAATAATTTTGTCTTGTTGAAAAAGGAAACAGTAGAAGAAAGTCTTTTGCATGCCAACTCCAATGGTGTGTACTACAGATTTCTTAGGATTTTGAACAGTATAACTGGAGAGACACATGCAAGCTATTGACCTTTTGGGAGGAAATTAAATGGAGCTTGTCTGCAAGCTGTTTGTTGTGGTAGTAAATGCTATATCTAAAAGGGCACTTGCAAACACAATGAGATCTGCTCAAAAATGTCTACAATTCTAGGAATAAAGAATCACTTTGGAGAGTCCTTCAAGGAATCAACAGCAAGAGAATCCATTGATCAAACCTGGTATATATTGGTGACATCTGCAAGGATGTTTTGACAACAATCAAGATATTTCATCCGTATCAAAAGAACCATCCAACTCAGGTTCAAAAAATCATTTGTAAATAACCATGAGAAAGAGGGAAGTAACATGTCAATTATTATAGGTGTATCTTATCTCAGTATGAATAGTTTTCTACTGCAACCCAGATATCATGGATTAAACTATTAAAATAGCTGTTGTTTCTTCCTTTTACTATTAACATCAGTCATTTACTTTATGCTAATGATGCCATCTTCCTTTAAAAGAATGTCCGGTGTTCGGAAAAAAGACATTAACTTCTCCAAGTCTGGCCTATTTCTACCTCACTCTGATCCTAGAAAAAGGCAAAAGAGAAGAAGATTTTAAAGAAAAGGTTTCTTGAAGCAACATTTTGGTACCAAACCCAGCAGTTCATTTTCCCATGTGGGATATCATTATATTTAGTCAGGGATAGGGTGAATGACTGCCCAACTGGTTGGAAAAAGTGACTACTGGAACCAAGCTAAGCATACCATTTCATTTAATTCAGTCAAGCAAGCTACTCTGATATTTCATCTTGTTTAATGCCAAACTCAAACTCTTGTGATTCATCATATAATTTAGCTATCCCATAGCTTCTAATGGGAGAAGCCTATCAAATGAGACTTACATTCACCTCATGATTGCAAAGACTAGTCTAACAACCAAGTTACACAGGACAGCCTAAAGAATGATCTGGTTTAAGGGATTGTGCATAAAATTAGTGAAAAGAGAAAAAAGATTTTCAACCAGGAAATTGAGGCTTTTTTTGGATAAAAATTGGATTCCAAACTTCTGTTTTTTAATTAAGAACAAAAGCTGAACCAAGGATTGAAATTTCATACCATACCAGAGTTTCGATACTTTCCCGGTATGGTATGGTATGATATACCGAATGGTATATTTCGGTATACCATTCTGTCACGGACTTAGCTGGTTTTGCCTAAGCCGTGCGGCACCATTGCGTGTCATTCCACAAAGGTCAACCTCCCCGAAGCCTCCTACGATCCCTTAGGACTTGCAAAAGAGAAGACAAGACAGAGAAAGCGCTTCACACGGGATCCACAAGCCACCCTTTCAACAAACACTTTAGAGCCAATGCAAATTCCAACCATATACATCACAAGCTCAGAACGGTTGCACAACGAAGGTATAAAATTGGTCCACTACAGACCAAAATCTAGTACAAGTGTCCACATAACACCATCATTATGTATAAGCCTGAAACGACCACCAAACTCGCTCAAATAGAGCTGTTTAGCCTTTCGCTAACCCTTTACATGCTTTACAAGCTAGAACAAATCGAAAAGGACACGGACACGCATAAGCATTACACTGAACAAGCCATTTACAATTTGTCCGTGACATTCTCCCCCACTTATTCCTTCGACGTCCTCGTTGAAGCCTTCGTTAAGCCTTTTGCTAGATCTTGACTTCGCTGCGCGATGCGCCTTGGCTCCTTGCTCTTCTTGATCTTGAGTCAATCTTCCGCCGCCTGCTTCAACTCGCCAATGACTCGACTACGATGCACCCCTTGATTCTTGTAGATTCTCCCATCTTTGATTATTCTTCTTCTTCTTTGAATGTTGATGAGTCGAGCATCGCCTCAACTTTAATCCGCCTTCCTCTATCTTTCCATCGAATCTTCTTCCACTTAGCTCGTCAACTAGGTTTGTTGTTGCCGAACTGACTCACTCGCCAATGACTCGACTGTGGGGGATTGGCGAGTTGTGTTGTGTTGATCCTTACTGATTCTTGTAGATTCATCTGATGAAGGAAAAGACCATCTTTGATATGCGCCAATCTTCAAATTCTTCTTATCTCTTGAACTGGATAGATGCTTATTGGAGCTTTAACGAGCATCGCCTCGCAACCTTTGAAGTTTTCAGGTCCTTCCTCTACAAAATCTTTCCATCGAATCTTCTTCCACTTAGTTGTCTCGTCCAAGTAGGTTTGCATCACTTCCGCTTTCGATTGGCATTCAATTGGGAAATAAAGCGGACAATCTACTCTCAGTAGCATTGGTCACCATTGACAAGGACTTGACAACTGTTGTCATCCATTAGTCTCTTCGAAGGGTCTTCAAATCATGCGAGCTCCTCCGCTAGATAACTAAAAGAGTCAGGTATTCGGTTTAGCCCATTCTCTTGAGAGTTGAGAAGGCAAAGGTTACTTGACTTCGCCCGCCTCCTCGAGATTGTACTTCGCAAGGCCGAGCTAGTTACTAGACTTCGCCCGCCTCCTCGAAGTTACTAGACTTCACCTACTCTTAGCTCACACTTCCCAGAAGCACTTGAAGTGTTTGCAATCCTTCACTGAGTCAGCTACTGTGATTCACCTTCTTAATGCCATTGAACTTCTGGAATGCAAGAAGTTATCACTCCAACTTGAAGCAAGTCTCTGATAGATTTGGTCGCCTTTGGGATTGTACCGCCTTCTCCATCATTCCCGCCGCCTACTCCTCTCGAGTAGCAAAGGTACAAAGACTGTCTTGCTCGCTTCGTTCCTTGGTCCTGCACTCTTGCATCGACCTGAAGTCCTTCACTTACGACAATCTTGATGAAAAGTCCATTGACACCGGTCCTATGAAGTTCTCTGGCCTCTGCCCTTTAGCCTTGTCATGGTACATGGAGTTTGTCAATGCATTCTCCTCCACGGCCCATATCACGACCAAGCGCTCTCTCTCTATGAGAGCAAGGGATCGATGACTCCCCAGAAGTCCCGCCTCTACAGTACCATGGCACTGCAATGCCCATGGCACTACTATCCGTTGTCTCGCATCTGCATCCCTTCTTCACGTTCGGTAGATCCGCTTCTGCGGCACTGCGACACTCCTCTGAGTCCACCTTTATTCTAACCGATGCTTGGTTTTGGGTAGCTAAGTCCCTTTGGACTCGTCATTGCTTCCTCGCCCTTTTTCGACCACCTGCTTCAACACCTCTGTGTCCTTTAAGCAGTTTCTCTTGATCGATGGAAAGATAGACTGCAACTCCCATGTATGGCCTCCGCCATCATGTTGCAGGGCTTACACCGCTTCTGTTCTCCTTAGCTTCATTGGTCGCAACGTTACGCTTACTCGACCTTGTCCTCTGACTTCACCGGGCTCCCTTATGCGAATGTGAGCTCTGGCGATCCAACTTCTTGGTATTCACTCGCCCGATCATACCTCTGTATGATCCAGTCCCCCCATGGGACTCACTGGTACTTGTATCTAAACTTCTTCCATTCAATGCAGCATTCGATGCACGCACGGAAGACCCGCCTCTGCGGTACCATGACATTCATTGCTTGAATCCATAGCTCTTCTTGCCGTCGTGTTGTTCACCGAAGTGGAGCTCCCAGTCGCGCTCCCGATCATACCTCTATATGACCCAATCCTCCCATGGGACTCACTGTATATGTCGCCTTGCCACGAACCATTCCACCATGATCCGCTGCCTCATGTCGCCTCCTGGTGACATCTCCTTGCATTCTGATCCCTATGGTATGAACTTGAACTGCGATATCTCCACGTGTGGACTCTACCAACACATCGCAGGGCTTTTGCCACCTTCAATTCTGTTCGCTCCTTTGGCAATCGACCTTCGTCCACCCACTCTCGAGTCACACTCGGACGAAGCATAGCTCTAGGACAGTCCATCGCCTAGCAACTCCTCTGAAGTCCCCTGACTTCGCTGAAATTGGTGCACCATTGTCTGGATCCTAGACCTATGCCCCTACCTATGTACAATCTCCGTTGTGCACTGCTTTCCTCATGGCAACGCGAATAGCAACACTGTGGTATATTCTTCAAGAGTACCTACCTCTACATCCTCTTGCCCCGTGCCAAGGCTTTCTAATAACAACTTCGCCTCTGCAAGCTGCGTCGCCTTAGTTCCTCCGTCAAATGCTTCACCGAGATCAAGTGTATGTGCCTCGAAGCTCCCTTCGTCTTTGGCACCATGCAAGATGAGTCTGCTCCATCAGAATAAAAAACCCATGGAACGACATGATCCTACTCTTGTCTCTGCAAGAGTCCATGCCCCTGACCTCTGTCTAAAGAAAGCTCCAAGCCTCCGCTCCATGTTCTATCTTCTATGTCAACTCTCTTCATGCGGCTTGGGTACACCATCAAGTTAACCCCAAGTTGCTCCACTTCTCAATTTGCATTGCGTTAATGGTAGTCCTCACGCCCACCATTCCACAGGTCAGCCCTCTGCTGAGTCCGATCTCCCTATCGGCTCCAAGTGTGCCTTCATTTTGTGTTGCCTTGGGTCGCCCACCCACTTAATCTTGTTATGCGTCCACCAACGCATTGTCACTTGCGAGATCATGCAATGACTTCTCGTTGTTCGCTCGATCCATCGAGCTTTGTCTTGAGGTACTTCTCAACCGATGCAGTTCATTGCACATAATTCTCCCTCTGGAGAACCGGGACTTATCCCTCCTGAATATCTGTCCCGTTGGAGCAACTTCTCTCTTCGTCTCCTTCCCTCTGGAAGGTTTGGAGACCACCATCCCCTTGGACCACTCCGTCTTTGCTGAACAAACCGTGCACTATTCTGCCTCCGCAAACGCACCTGCTAGATTGCGACTCTTCGCCAATACAGCTCCTATTGCACCCCTCTGGGTCTAGCAACATGCTGAACCTGCTGCACACTTTAGCCTCTTACGAAAATATCATACACATGCCGAAAAGAAAGTTTCAATGCTCCATAGCGCCGACCTTCGGTCGCCTTGGGATGGCCACGGACAGTCCATCGTCCGCATGCAAGCCCTTGCATGAGTATCGAATTCCTTGAGTTTGCAACTCCCCTCACCTCTGTGAGCTTTGCATAACTCTTTCGATCATTAAACAACCCCCTCCACCTTGCACGGTCTCATCCTTTGCCAAGCACCCCGCTTGCCTCGAGCACCGTCAAGTTTGGGTGCCAACGTCGAGCCACTGCTTGAACTCAGCCATCCGAACCTTTGTGCGCTACGCAATTCTTCTCAGCTTGTTTGTCCTTGTGGTGTCTCTTTGCACGAAGGGTTGGTCATTTTTCTGAATGTCATTCTCGGATGCCCGCTCCTCTGAGCGACTCCTTCCCTTACAACTCCATGTTCGTTTCCCAAACGGTCGCGCATGTTGGCTGCCCTCAACGCAGCCCCGCTAGGTCCCCCACGTTTGCATGCTAAGTGTTTCTAAGTGGGCTTGTCCCGGTATCTGTCATGGACTTAGCTGGTTTTGCCTAAGCCGTACGGCACCATTGCGTGTCAATTCGCAAAGGTCAACCTCCCCGAAGCCTCCTACGATCCCTTAGGACTTGCAACAGAGAAGACGGGACAGAGAAAGCACTTCACACGGGATCCACAAGCCACCCTTTTAGCAAACACTTTAGAGCCAATGCAAATTCCAACCATATACATCATAAGCTCAGAACAGTTACACAACAAAGGTATAAAATTGGTCCACTACAAACCGAAATCTAGTACAAGTGTCCACATGACACCATCATTATGTACAAGCCTGAAACGACCACCAAACTCGCTCAAATGGGGCTGTTTAGCCTTTGGCTAGCCCTTTACATGCTTTACAAGCTAGAACAAATCGAAAAGGACACGGATACGTATAAGCATTACACCAAACAAGCCATTTACAATTTATTCATGATAGTTCGATATATATATAATTATAAATATAATATATATAAAGATAAATATTATATATATATGCGGGCGATGTCGCCTCCCTTCTCGACGATGTTGCCTGCGCTTTTTTTTTAAATATGCAACGTCGCCTCGGGCGACGTTTTTTCTTTTTTCCTATTTCATTCTTCCTCTTCTTTCTCCGCCCTCGATCACCGTCTCCCTCTTCCTTCGCCCTCGGGCAACGTCCCTCTTTTTTTTTTTTTTTTACAATGATACTAAGTGGTAGCGGACGGTCCGTGTATCGGTATCCTATCAAACCGATACGTACCGCTCGTACCGGGCGGTATCATTCGGTATTGCAGACCCTGAGCTGAACTACCATAAACTTCATGGTACCATTAATTACAATTATTGTATTAGGCAATTTGTACATTTTCAAATGAGACATATTCCATAAAGCCAATAAAGCTACAGATTGGATTGCTAAGCTCCAAAAACTTTTGCTACACGAGTTACGAGGGAACATTTTGTTCTACAAAACCCATGGGATAGTCTTACTCAGTGTTGGCAATTTCGTACTGTATCGGAGTTTCAACACTTCTCCGGTACGGTACAGTATGGTACCTACCGTATACCGAATGGTACGTTTCGACATACCGTTCGGTATATATATTTATAATTATAAATATTATATATATATATATATTTTCCCCGTGCGACGTTGCTTCCCTTCTTGGGCAACATCGCCTGAGATGTCAGCAGGCGACGTTGCCCCCTCGGCGACGTCGCCCGAGGAGGAGGCAACATCGCCGGAGCCTAAAGAAACCAAAAAAACGATTTTTTATTAAAAAAATAAAAAAAAATTGTATCGCCCGATAACGGGCGGTCCGCGCATCTTGGTATCTGTCGTCGATCGATATATATCGCCTCTGCATCGCGGTATTGTTTGGTATTGCATGCCTTGGTCTTACTACAACATCTATGGAGTTTATTGTGATTGGTCAATGATATTAATTATTTTATCTAAAAAGAAAATACTTACCAATATGGTCATAATTCCAAATAGACTATCTTTTAAATTTCTGACAATAAATTGTTACGACCATGGGTCAATTGATAGTCAAAGATGAAAGGGCCAAGAAGCAAAAAGTGACAACAAGATGGAGTGAACATAAAATGAGTCTGAGAGAAATTCTTCATTCATAGCTATTGTGGAAAAGATATCTAGCTATCAACTGTGCATTCCAACCATGGAAAAAAATCACAAAAATCATGACATCTTTTAGAAATTTTTTCACAACCAAACAAACCATGATAAATTAAAAAACCCAAGTTAAACCCATTTAAGCAAATCAAGATACGAGGAATTTGACAATCAATGCATTAGGCACTGCAAGAAGTTTGTTCTATTTTTATATGGAACAAATAAACATTTTTATATTAGATGAACCAACCTGTGCCTAGTATGGGATCCAAAAGCAGCACATTTCTATCTGCAATGTCCTTTGGTAGATTGTGATAAATTAACTGAAAAATAGACAAACTGTTAAAATATTAATCAGAGCATACTTAGTAGAAAATTGACAAGTTCTGTGCAAACCTGCTGACCGTTATCACCTTCCCTATGAATAAGGATCTTCCCAATCTTGATGCCTTTACAACATGCCCGCAGAGCATTTTCCATACTTTCACCGCTGATGTAGATTACCAGTCAATTTCAGGTCCAACAACAAGTAGATAATGAGTACCTTAAGAAGCTATTGAAAGATAGAGATAGGCACCAAACCAAGGGGAAATTAGTTGGGAAACAAATCAATAGCCAAAAAATAAATTTCTAGAAAAGAAGTGTTAATATGCATTTCCGTTCATAAATAGTAAGATGATGCTTGCCAAAATACGTGAAGAGTGGTGTAAGAACCATCAACAGCAGTCTCCCTCATGATCACAGGAACAAGCAAAATGAATCAGGATCAGAGATATAAAGCTGAAAGAGTATTAATGATTTTTATCCTTTCAAGCCAAATAGAAATTCAATAGCTTTGTAAGTTTTAACATCTTTGCCATTCTATGTATAAACCAATCAGAAAGTTCATTTGTTAAGTGACTGGAAATAATCATATTTACAGTGATCCATCGATTCAATTAAAGAAGTGACGAGTTATGAAGAACATCTTTAAAACCAACATTGTTAATAGCGCAAGCGAAGCAATACCTTAATGTTACTAATAAAATAAAGAAGCAATACCTTCTGATAATGGAAATGCCACATAACCTTTTACAAAATTCGACTCCAGTATAAACAGATCCTGAGAAAAGTAAAGCATCACCAAGTTCATTACTCACCTTATAACTTGAGATGTTATGAAGAAATTACCCATCTGTATGGTATAAAAATACAAGTCACATCTATTCAAAGGAAAACCCTTAGGCATCAGTTCCCATCAGCATTTTCATGAAAAGCAAATAACTATAACTGCAAGAGGTAATTTACTTGGTTCAGAATTGTCCCAAGAAAGAAATTGAAAGAAAAGACATCCAGAAAAGCACGAAGATATTATAATATTATTATATTATTTATTTCTGCCTAGAAAATAAAAGGGATTTATCAACAAGCCATAAAAGTCAAATGTTACAAATGATACATTCAGAAGATACCATAACGACGGTAACCCCAAACGCTACATGGAAGCTTGAAGTGGGGATAGCTGAAGATCAGTACAACCAACATATGCAGTGCATCAAACTTGATCAGCAATGTACCAAATAAAAAGTCAAAAACATGCAAAGATAATCATTATGAAAAACTTCAAGAGAGTTAGAACTATCAGAATAAATGCACATACAAAAAAAAAAAGAATCTAGATTTCATCTGGGATAAGTAGATTTGCAGGAACCAAGATCAACACATGGTCAGATTCACAGTACACATTCAATAATTTCGGGTGTTCTGTCAGCCTATTGTCACAAGTTTCTCAATTTCCTACATATCTAAAGGAAAAAACAGATAAACCTTGAAGAAAAAAAAACTCATTTGCACATATTTCAATTTAACTTTCAAACAATGAACTGAGAGAATGGAAACTAGTACAAAATTCTAGACAAGATTTATTTTATAAACATGAAGTGGACATTGCTTAAGATATCTTTAATGGAAAGCCAGATATTTGTGATGGAAAGGGGCATTAGGAGTACTGTGTGATTGTTATGTGTCCCTTGAATTAAAATGCAAATATTATACTGACAAGGGCATTAGGTGTATTGTGTCCATGGTCTGCAATACCGATCTGTACCGCCCGTACCGGGCAGTACGTACCGGTCCGACAGAATACCGGCACGCGGACCGCCCTGTATCGGTCGGTACGATTTTTTATTTTTAATAAAAAATTATTTTTTAAGCTTTTTTTAATGCTCGGCGACGTCACCGAGGCTCGAGCGACGTCGCCGAAGCCTCGGGCGACGGTCCCGAGGCTCAGGCGATGTCCCCGGCCTCGGCGGCCCCCGAGGCTCGGTGACGTCGCCGAAGCCTCGGCGATGGTCCCGAGGCTCAGGCGGCGTCGCCGAAGGCTCGCCACGCCCCCGAGGCTCGGCGACGTTGCCTCGACGCCGCCTCGCGATTGACACCTCGAAAGGCGACATCGTCGGAAGGAAAAAAATCTATTATATATATATATAATATTTATAATTATAAATATATATACTGAAGCGATGCGCTTAAACGCATCGCTTTGCACTCCATCGCATCTGCATCGCACCAGGCAGAAACGTCGAAACTCCAGTGCGGTACAGATTCTGAACCACTGATTGTGTCATTCATGGATTAGATTCCTGGAAGTGAAAATATATACAGAAAACTTAATACCTCCGAGATAAAGGTGTTGACATGGATGAAGTTACTATTTAGTTGCATTAAGAAGTATTTAAAATGATAAACAATTACAGATAGTTCTCATCAAGGATGAAATAAGGAAAAACCAGTTGAGGAGATATGGACATGTTGAAAAATAAACTACGCACCAGCTTAATGAATAAATCAGGATTATTGCATGCAGAAAGATATCGGATGACCTAATAAAACTCTACCTGAAATAATGAGAAGAAACTGAGGGCTATTAATTTGAATGGTTATATTGCCCTTAATGGTGTGAAACAATCCATGTAACTGGCCCTGAATAGTTGGGACTTCATGGCTTGTAGTTATATTTTTATAGTCTGTCCAACCATATATTACCTAGAAATATAATACTAGACAACACAACCTTTGTGCAAAACTAAGTCTATCCAAAATATTTTGTCCAATGAGAAGTTGAAGTTTGAAGTGAACAGTTCAGAGTCTTCAGACAAATCTAAACTATGGTATTATGAGTCTATGACACAGAATTTGGTAAAAACTAGGTGCAAGATTGAAGAACTTGTTTTAGTCACATATTCTCTAATTTTTTATGAATTTGGGCAGTTTCAGGTGAAACAGCCTCACACCTTGTATTGCATGAAAGATTCTGGGGCTTGGTTACCCATTTGGGACTTTTCTTAACCAATCACACGCATGAGTCCAGTGCAAGGCTCATGCATCTGAGGTATAGTATCATGCCTCTTAATATTTATAGATTTAAAAATATACTTGATATGAATTCTATTTTTTATTTGTCTACTTCTGTTTGTTCTAAAAATACAAAAACATATAAGTACATAGATATACTTGTTAACTATTCAATCAAACTATGTTATCTGAGTTGTTCTAATTTAAGTTGGATAAACAGCTACATAGTTTAGTTGCTTGAATTTTTACCAACCCCAGATTGAACTTTTGTCATCAAATTCATCATGGAAGACATACTTTTCTAGATAGTATAATTAATCTTAATTGTAGGTGATTGGTCCATTAAGACTTTAATCTTAATAAAGTTGGCTTTTAAGAAAAAGCATCCTTGTACTGAGGTTTTACATACCAGTCAAACCGATATATACAACCATCAGTCCAACTAAGAACCAATATTGGAACATATAACTCAATAATGGTATGATGTCATTTCATTTTAATTTTATTATTTTATTGAATGGTACTGTATGGCATGTCTCAATATACCACCCTATAAACATCCATCATGCTGATTTGATAGATTATTGAAACCAGTATTAGCAGATATTAAATCTTTGGTTGTGTAACAAGCTAATTGAATATGAGAGAACCCATGTGATGATGTACTGGGAGAATATATAAACAATTAGATAAATGAAGTGTTAAATTTTGAGCATTCATGTTCTGACACTTAAGTAAGATAAATATACATGCATCAAATTTCCATGCCATAAAGTGAAATTATGCATAAAATATAGATAACTTTAAATAAGTTTGTGATTTGGTTTAGGTCAACTAAATCACAAATATATGTATCTTTTATGGAGTGCAATGCCAAATGTTAATCAAAGAAACAAACACCAGTTGGACTAGTATGCAGCAACCGGTATTTAGTAGTCCATCGAGGACCAGCGCCAACCACATAGGTCAATACTGACTGGTATTTGTTTTTCCAATGATAGTGGACGGTATGGAGATGATATATACAAAATACCAGTACAATCAGTTACCAAAACCAGTATTGCACCAAGATCTAAACCCTTGATGTCAAGCATTCCTTAATTTTGACCAAAAATTGCAAATCAACTTTCTCAATCCTATTTGTGTAAATAAATGAAGAAATCAATATTTCATTAGTTTTTTAAAATCAATATTTTACTTAACGGATTTGTTGTATAACTACATTTTGTATTCACATTCTACTAAGGTAAAACATCAATTGTCTATATAATTTTTGTTATGTTTTCATTCATTTCCTTTTCTTTACTCTCTGTTCCAGCATCACAACAACGGTGTTAACCAGCTCAATGTGATGCCAAATGAGGATTGGTAGTACCACCAGAAGAAAGATTTCTTGGTCAAAAACATAATAATCTATATTTTTTAAAAAATTTAAATAGCACTGCTGACTCTTTGGAAGATCACATACTGGGACTTATAAAGCCTCTTTGTGATAAAGGGAAATATCAACCAACATTAATTGTATTAAGCCTGAATAAGCATGAGACCTTGAACTTGTATTCTTAGAGAAAAATAAGAGACTTCTGACCATTATTGTTCATTTCTTACTCTCTTTCTCTCTTCCCATATAAAATTCTGTTTTTTTGCAAAGGGTAAGGGCTGAAGATGAATTTGATCCAGTACCTTCCTATCAACAGTCAATATCTTTAGCAGTTGAACTAGTTAATATTTTCAAATTTTGCCAGACAAGGTTACAGAATCCTATCCCTTGGTAAGTTGGCACATACACCACGATCGTCAAACCAATATTTTAGATATCATAAATTCATAATAAATAGTATGATAATTATGGTATAATATACTACATATTATGCTACATAAGATTTCACATTGATTTTTTCATAGGTATCATAGAAGTCGTTGCTTGCAAACAACATCAAGATATACTTTGCAAGCTCTATCAAATAATACACATTTGATTATATGTTCTAGTAGGCCTAGAATAAAATGATCCAATGATCTAGTAAACAAGCCAACTATCAAAATGTCAGTAACTCTAGGATACAATAGATGACTGCAGAGAATAAGAGAACTCTCAAAATGGCATGCTCAGTTAGACCAATTTTCCAGTAGTCTTATATTCTAAAATTGCAGAAAGATGATCCACATAGTTTGAATTGGATTCATGATTGCATATGTAAAAAATACTATAGCACAATGTTTCACATAGCATTTCAAGAAGATTAAGATTCTCAATTAGCACCAATCACAGGACAAGGGAAGAAAACTATTACCTGTTGGCGTGATCACCTGCTTTTCCTTAAACGGAAGATGACCTAGACCATGTTCAACAACCTATCACAACAATATTTATTCAAAATAAGATATCATCAAAAAATAATCTTTATGACCAGACAAAAATCTTACTGACCAAACGAATCAACCGATCAGAATAAAATATGAAATCATGTGTAGTTGTTTTGGCATCACGTATGAGCGTATGCATGCCACGAATCTGCAAAAGATTTGCCGGATAGTATAAGTGGCTATGTATATCTGAAACTGGAAAGTTAAAAGCTTACTAGTTCAGTTTCAACTTAATGACAAAATTCTCAAGAAAAATAACAATATTGTTGCAAACATATCTGATTACCTGGAATGTCGACTGGATAACAGAAAGGTTTGGATATATTTTACAGAGATTATGCTGACCAAGTTTTGTTCGGATATGTTCCACAATTAAGTCAATTGCCACATGATTATCTCCACCACGGGGAATGATGATATCAGCATACTTCTTTGTTGGGAGTATGAAGTCATCAAAAGCAGGTTTTACAAATTTTGAGTACTGCATTGGTCAATTTATCAACAACAATTATTACCAACAAAAGTAAGAAAAAAGTACTGATACCAAGTTTAATATGTGCAAGAACATGCGGCACAAGAAATAATAGTTTAATCATAAATGGCACTTTCTATCAAATTCAGTGGTAGGAAAAGTTACACATGACCCTTCTCTTGAAGGGCAATCCTACATGGCTACACCTACAAGCTTTTCCTAAACCAATCACCATGATTACTATCCAGGCCATACCCAAACCTTTAGCTTCTTACTTTATTAGCACACTAAACTGTAGGAAGCCATACGATAATTTGATGGTTGGGACATTACAGCGCATCATTGTTGTTGTTGTGGTTGCAGTATACTCCTTCACAATGATATTGTGTCACAGTAAGGATTTAAATCATGGTTTGATACCAATTTTGATTTACCTGAATATTATGGTACCGGTATATACTGAGTGAGCAGTAGATCAAATTAGACTGTGTGGTGTCATCCATTGAAATAATAAAAAAAGAAGACGACAGGTATTGGACCACATCACTCCTTTCACAATTCTTTTGTGTCATCAATCTTAAGAAATTAAATCTTGGTCTAATACTGATTTTGAAAATCTACTAGACGTAAGTACCACCACTATCGATAAAAGAAAATACTGAAAAAGAACATTGACCTATACTGGACCATATGATTTGACACCAGTCCTTGGTCGAATCGGTAAATATGGTATACATCATGCTGATCGGTATGCCTCATAGTACCATTAATATACTGTAGCCTTCTCATATATATTTTTTATATCTGTTTCTGCTTTGCTAATAGTATCTAAGAGGCTAATAGTGTAGACATCAGGCTCTTATTAGCAATGTGAGATCACGAGCTTTTGAGTGCTGCAGTCTTCAAAATCGACAAATCATGATTCAGATTGACAAATTTGAATCAGGATAAACTCCTCAACAACAATTCTGATTTCTCAGATGAAATCAAATCAGTTTGAAATCATCCAGAATCTACTGGAACTTAATGGGATAATTCCATTTTGGAAACACAATCTTAATTTCTGGTATGTTGGGATCATAGCCATAGTTAGATTTGGAATGGATCAGAAAAAAATGAAACAAGATACCAAAAAAGGAAGATGGGGAGGAATAAAAAAGGGATCAAGCCTGTTTGCCTCTTGTTCTACTGGTCCAAGGTTGTCCTTGGGTCCTCGCCTTAGTTCGATCTTACATAGGAAACATTTTTGGTAAAGCTACATCCTGCCAATTTTGATGTTTATTTTTAAAAGATATAAGTTAGAAGTTATATATATTTATGTATCAACTAGTTTTAAGTTATAGTTTATATAATTTTATAGGCATAATTATATATTATATTCAAATTTTCCCTTTTTCTTAAAAAGGGAGAATCCAATGCAATTTATCTATTTTTCTCTTATTTCATTTCTATGATTTTTCAATTGTATATTATTTTCTCAACTGTTTCAATTGAGTTGATCTTGAGTAAATTACTGATGACAATTGCAAGTGCAATTACTTCCACTTTTAGTATATTTATGTAATCAAATCAAATATTTGATTTAAGATTTAAATATTATTTCCTTACATGCTAGTATAAAATAGGAAAAGATAATCTTATTTCCTTGTTTGCTATTACGAATTAGGAAATACTTATTAAGCATTCCAAATAAGATGAGATCATATTTGTCAATATATTAAATGGAAATAATTTATATTAAATAAATACGAAAATTTAGAAAATTTTCCTTTAATGGAGGTTCACCTCCTCCTATTTAAGGGGAGGGATTTCTCTCCTTCGTTCCTCGCCAGCGAGGAACTCAGCAATGGGAGGAACGAGGAGTTTCATCTTGCTAAAAAGAGGTAGGTTCTTCCTACTTTTCTTAAAATTAAAAATTTTTGTTTAGATTCTATGTTGAAATTTTTGATTGATATTAGTTTGAATTAAAATACTTTACCCTTTGGTACCTTTTAAAAGTTTTCATTTTTAAACATTATGAAATTGTATATGTTTTATGATATCAAGTTCTTAAGAATGTTATTTCATTTTATTCCAGTTACCTTTTAATCTTATTCAGATTTAAATATAATATGAGTAGTTTAAAAAAAAAATTCTTAATCCTTTAGATGTTAAAATTTTTATTAGAATATGCTATTTAAAATTTTTATCCTTTTTAGATTTGAAATATTATTATTTGATCATGTTGAAATTATTCATATGATTTCTAGTTCTTATTGAATTAAAAATATTGTTTCCTTATGTTGAAGCTTATCTTATCATTTATTTAATCATTTATTACGTTTTGATGTATTATTATCGGTTAGTGAATGTATGTTGTTGTAATTCAAAATTATGAAATTTGATAGATTGGGTTAAAAACCCAACCTTGCAGGCCCGAGGCCCCACCCATGGGTTGGGCTCTAGCCTGAGTTAACCAGTCTAGGTGACCCAATGATAATCGAGGCGATCGCTGGATATTATTGAAAAGAGATGTTTTGAATCTGTTGTTTCATCCCGAATAGAGGTTGGCCTAACTGGCGTGATGCATATGTCGATCATGTACATTGCACATGATGTCGATATTTGGGTCGGCTCACCTAGTCCAATATTATATAATTATTGAATTTGAGCCCAAATATTGATTGAACTAAACCGGACTTGATTAGTCTAGATCGATTCGGGGTGGTTCGAATTGATTTAACCTTTTAAGTCGATTTAACCTAAATTGAACCTAATCTAGTCCAAATTATACTAGTCTAGGTGGTTCGGACCCGTTAAATGAGGATTAGAGATCGGTCTAGTTAGGTCCTAGTGAATATTTCATTTATCTTGTATTAGAGATCGGTCGTGTTAGTTTGATTAGACCGACGATTAACTAGGGTTCAAGTCAATTAGGACTATTTGGTATTATTGATATTGATATTATTGAAAAGATGTTTTGAATGTGTTGTTTCATCCCGAATAGAATAGACATGATTAGTATGAGATTATATTTCCTGCCAAGAGCGGAAGGCGATTCCCTTTCGGGGATTAGTGTGTCGTCAGGATGCTATTTTGTGGAAAGTGGCGGCCCCCACGGATTTCCTCCATCCATTGTTGGGAGGAGCAGCGTCCCCACTTTGGCGGTGAGGGCGCCACTCCATCCATTGTTGGGAGTGTGATATGAGTTTGTCTCCATCCATTTGTTGGGAGAATCACGAACTCATCCGTAGGATAAAGCCTCTCCATTTGTTGGGAGAGTGCTCCTTCGGGTATTTGATATACGCCATGGGATGATGGATTTTTGGTTATGCATTTATTTTGAATTGACTTTTGGGGTTCTACTATCGGCGTTGCTGAATTTTCTTTGTTTTTGATTTTCGAGCACCTTCCACTAGCAAAATGAATCGGATCTAGTGGAGAGCGGACCTTTCTCTTTTACCGCTAGGTAGAGCCATGAATAATTCTCGAATTAACATCACTATGTTTATTTTTACTCATGAATTGAGGAAATAAATAGATTGTAATAAATATTTATGATGATGAATAAAGTGATGTTTACTTATTTTGCACTGTATGTGTGGAAAGATATAATCCTGGAAGAAAAAAAAAATCCAGGATGTGACAATTTATCAAGAAGTTCGATAATTTAAGAATAAGCATATATACATAAATTTTCTAATACACATTATTACACTATAAAAATATCATAATTTTATATAATTGTAACAATACAATATTCTCCAGTTGGCTTTATTTTAATTTAAAGTTCACAAGTGAGGAAAAGAAACTAATATTATGAAGTATGAACTTTAGTCAGCAAGGAGTTTGGACAAGAAAATTGAAAAAGAAATTGAAATGCAAAGAGCTTGGACAAGAATTTACACAAATGAGAAGTTCATGGACACTTGTAATGTTAAAATGGGCTACTCATTCTTCAGAGAAAAACTCATAATCAGGTAGTTTTCAAGGTCTTTGCTTTATAAATTAATTATACATATACCTAAATATCTTTATAGGTGGGAAGAACCAGAATACCAGTCCTAAACCTATTGAAGTTGATTAATCTACTAAACTACATCTAGTATAATGAATTGTCAACAATAAAAATGTAATCACCGATAATTTCTCCCTTAACATAAATTAATTACTATAAATGATATATTGCTTTATTATTAACTTCCATATTTGTATATTATAGTTAAGGAAATGATTAAATTTGATTTCCTTAATCATGTGGATAAGTTAGGAATTTTACAATCAATTAGATTATTAATTGATTTATTTCCTAATAAAATTTGTGATTTTTAGGAAGTAAATAGTATACATTCCATTTTTATGTGTGAACCATAATAAATGAATGTTATATTTCTATCTTTGTGTCTGAAAGCAAAATAAAATAAATTTAAAATAAAAATTAAATTAGTAGTTACCTTTTTGGGGAAATCTCATCTTCTCCTATACGAAGGAGGCTCCTCCTCTCACATTCCTCACCAAGTCTAACAATGGAAGGATTGAGAAGAGGACTTCCCGAGGAGATGATCTCAAGGAAAGAATAATCGATGAGAGGTAGAATCCTTTCTTTTTTAATTAGCTTTGATTTATATTTTGAAATCTTAATGTTGAGATTGTTACAATTTTATGATGTATAATAATGTTTTAATTTTAAAATTTTATGATTAATAAATAATGATAATTAATTCGTGATATTAGAATGATTATTTGATTTGAACTTTGTCAACAAATGGTTAGGAACAAGGAGTTTCATCTTACTAAAAGGTTCTCCTATATTGGTCTCTTAAGCTTAAGTTTGTTTTAATATTGATTTAACTATTAAAATTCTTATTTTTAGATTAATGATTCTAATTAGATATATCTGTGTTTTAAGATTTGTGAATTTCTATGATTTAATTAGTTTTAAATTTAAGATTATGAATTTAAATTCTTTAATTTATGGATTTGAGTTATTCTATGGTAATTTAGATTTTTGAAATCTAATTTGATAAGAGGAGTCTAATTGAGGTCTGACTTGAGTTAAGTTGGTCTGTCAGACTAGATCGACTCAACCCATGTGATTATGTATGATCCAATCGATGTGGCTAGGTACAGTCAGGCCATGTGACTAGGCATGACCCAACCTATGTGGTCAGGTAGGAGCTAGCTCATGTGGTAAGGTATAATCTAACCCATGTGGCCAGGCATGACCCAACCATGTGGCCAAGTACGATCCAATCCATGTGGCCATGTATAACGTAGCTCACATAGGCCAACTCATACGGCTAGGTACGATCCACTCCATATGGTCAGACACGACCCCAAATCATGTGTCTAGGCATGACCCAACCCATGAGCCAAACATGACCTAGTTCAGTGGTAAAGCTCAACCCAACTTATGAGTAAGGCATAGCCTAGTCCATGAAGTTAAGCCTGCCTAACTATGCGATTGGCGTTAGACACATCGTCGCTCCTCTATCTAGCCCGTTGTACCATAACTTAACCTATTACTTAGGACAAGCACGTGCAGCGCATGTGACTCATCCAAGACTCAAGTGGTTGGTTCAGTTTGGACTAGCACTATATGATATAGTCTGATTTCCTCTTCCTTTATTGGTTTGAGCTCTTTAATTGACTAAATCAGACGTTTTTGATCGGTTAAGGTTAGTTTAGGGTGATTGCAAACTAACTTGACCAATTCAAACCTACTTGACCTAATCAAGATCAATCAAATCTAAATTACACCAATCTAGGATGATTCCAGACCGGTTCTATAAGGATTTAAGATTAGTTCTATTAGGTCATAATTGAATTGAATTTGATTTAAGTTAATTGAGTTATTCCAATTAGGGTTTTGGTTGATTAAGGACTAATGAGGGATTGATATTTTAAGCCTTTATGATTTGATGAATTTAAAGGTTTTAATTGAAGATATCATTTGAAAATGATTATTGGTTTTCTACTTTTCTTATGTTTATGATATTGACATGATTGATATTTTAAGCATTTATGATTCGATGAATTTAAAGGTTTTAATTGAAGATATCATTTGAAAATGATTATTGGTTTTCTACTTTTCTTATATTTATGATATTGACATGATTATTACTATGTAGTAGATGTAACTAGGCTAATGGTCCATATTAGAAATATAACCTATGAAAAGAGCTGCGGATTGTGAAAGGAATTGCGGGTCCATCACAGTATAGAGCTACCAATGGACATAGTCTAGTAGATCATACATAAAGCATGATCTCTTATAATATTTGATCATACTATTTCTTGGATGCATGTGTGAATGAATGAATGAATGATCATGGATGTTTATGTATCCCTACCGAGGGCAGGTGTGGCGATTCCCTTCTGGGATTAACAAACCGTCAGACGTAATGGTTAGACGGTTCCTCCATCCGTTGTTAGGAAGAATGTGTCCCCACTTGGGCGGGTGAGGGATACCACTCCATCCACTGTTGGGAGTACGATATGGATTATCTTCATCCGCTATTGGAAGGAATTCATCCCGTGGAGTATGTCTCTCCATCCGTTGTTGGGAGAGTGCACCATCGGGTATGATGTACGCCTTTGTTACCTAGTTATCTTGTATGTGTTGCATGTGACTGATGCATTATTTTGCTTATTACGTAATAAATTATCATCATTTTTCTGATGCACAAGTTTTATGATGAATAGATATGTTGTTATTTCTTATTAAATTATTGACATTTGTTTTACGAATATTGATGATTATTTTTATATTTTTTGAGATTCCTACCAGCATATGTGGTTGCTGATATGTTTTTATCTTATATTTATTTTTGGTGTAATCTACAATTTTGCAATAGATTTGAAACTTCGGTGAAAGAGACTTGTGACCCTACTAAGAAAATGTGATCTTTTTCTAGTTAATAGAATATTTATTATTGTAAAAACAACAAATTGAATTCAATGAAAAAAAAAAGGAAGGAGTGTATTCTATAAATTACGAATAATAAAATGATGATTTATTATATTTTATAAATCTGGGATGTAACAAAAAAAATTTCACACAATGACAATTTCTGACCTGGTCAAGTACTGTCTTAAGATCTCTTCCCTTCTCTTCAGTATCACGTCTTATCCTCCTTGCCAATCGTACATCAGCATCTGCATGAAAGAACTTGTGCATGACTAAGAAATAATATGATCATAAAGAAGAATATAAAATAAATGAATATATATATATACGCTCCATTTTTATCAGCCACTTTACGCACGTAAATCTTGTAAAGGAAGAGACAACATATATATATATATACACATACATATATGTATACATACATACATGTATATACATATATGTATACATGTATGTATACATGTATATATACATGTATATGTATAATGTATATATACATGTATACATTTATATATATACATGTATGTATAAATGTATACATGTATATACATATACATATATACATACATGTATATATATATATATATATATACATGTATATATATATATATACATATATATATATATATATATATGCACATATATATATATATATATGTATATATATATTTATGTATGTATGTACATTATATATATATATGTATGTATATATATATATACATATATATATATATATATATATAAGCACATATATATACATAAACACATACATATACATATACATAAACGTACATATACATATACATACATATACATAAACATACATATATGATATATATATATATATATACATACATACATATACATATATATATATATATACATATACATACATATACATACATATACATATATATATATATACATATACATACATATACATATATATAAACTTATATATATATATACTCCTTTTGTTTAAGCCACTTTAGGCATGTAAATCTTGTAAAGAAAGAGACAGAATATAACCTGTATCAACAAATATCTTCATGTTCATCATTTCTCGAACACGCGGATCGTGGAAAACTAAAATCCCTTCCAAAATAATTACATCTGAACGATTGACCTGTAAAGAACTATAAATGTTGGTCGGATACACTAATAAGTGAAAACTTGTATCTGAGAAATAGAGAAAAGCCTTAGGTACTTGCCTAAATAGAAGAATAGATTTTGCCACAAGCAGAAATAGCATTGAAAAATATAATGCATGTAATGTCACTCTAATTTAGGAAAATAACCAAGCTTATGCAAAGGCAACCTATGTTGATATATTCTGAAATACTTTTAGTTCAGTTCTTTGCATCCATATGAAAATTCTGGTAAAGATAAAAAATATCCTCTTGGAATATTAAACTGCAATATTGCATTACTGTGTAAAGTTGAATATACAGGAATCACACGAGTTTATTACATTAGACATACCTTTCTTGCTGGCAATTTCCTCTTGTGAGATTTGAAATCATAGTTTGGGACATCAACAGCTAGCCCATGCCTCAGCTTCTCCATACAGCAAAGCAAATTTTCAGTGTCAAAAGCATCTGAATCAAGAGATGTATCATGACAAAAATAAGTATTGGAGAAAAAAAATCATGCATGTCACTCAAATGAGAAATATGCAGGATGCAGTACTCCATCTAATTAGACTGTGCTATTAGCTCATGTAGAGTCCACTTCTATGAACACATATACAGATCTCGGAGGCATAAGTTTTGCAAGAAAAAGGAAACAAGCTGATTTAAGTGAAAAAGTGCGTCCAGAAAAAGTAATGAAGGACATCAAAGCCTTTAACAAAGCTTCCTTGCAAATCAACCAAGATCAGCAAGAAGGCAAGAGCATCTCAAAAACCAACTTTTGGCCAAAGAAAAATGATTGTTAAGAGAAACAGATGTATCCTAAATTTAGTGGGGGTTAGGATTGATTATGATCACAGACTAACTAAACATCTTTCGAAGGCAAAAGCAGCAAGACTCAGAATCAGAAGATAGAGGAAAATAAAAAAAAATACAAGTAAAAAATGAGAGAAAAAAGAAAAGGCACAAAAGGAGCTACAGCAAAAGTAAGAAGGAAAACAAGAACAAGGACATCAAATTGCACTCAATTTTGAAAATAGGAATGCTCTCAAATAAAAACCTGTTATGGGCTCTTTTTTTGGGAAAATTGTCCAAAATAATTTATACAAAAATATAAAAAAATAATCCAATATATATGTACATATATTACAAGTTGTAATATCATATTCATAAGCTACATTTTCAATAATGTAACTTACACATTATAACATATTTATATTATATACCATACGGTATTGGCAAGAAGATACAATCCTTGTGACAGATCTTATCACCTACAAGTTGAGGACTCGAGGTGTTGCAATCCATAACATGCACTACGAAATACGAAGATGCAGTAATGCAAAGCTAACAATTAAGTGCTTAATGACAAACAAGTGGTTGGCAATTGATGGGTGGGCTGTGGAAGGCGGCTCGTGGAAGATAGCATATGAGATAAGTTCTCTCCTTTGCTCCTGAGCCTCCTCCCCAGCTCCTTACCCTTTTCCCGACTTAGACTTCTGCCTCTAGGTTTCACATTTCTTCTTTTTCTTCTATAGGACTCTTCCCCCCTTCCTCTCTCTTCTATTTTAATCTTCTAGAACATAATAATTTTAAACCGACTTTGAAATGACCACAACCACACATGTTTCAAGGACAAAAGTCTGAGTCGGAATCAAAATAAATCACAGAATGAAACACTTTTCTCAGGATTGGCCAGGCTTAAATTTGGTTGACCTTGATGGTATCCAACTGATTCCGACCAAAATCGAACTAGTTCTGGCTGATGTCAGCTACTGTTTCTTCAACAGGAAAGGGCTAATTATGACTTAAAGCAACTGATGCAAGTACATGTTGCAATGAGAGGTAAAAGTTGCAAAGGTGGAAGTCTATAATAGCTTAGTGAAACTAACCATGTTGATGTTATATTAGTGCAAGAAATTTAAAGAAACTATTTCTCCAATTGTTGAAATTCATAGAGTACTAAATCTTTTGCAACATTTAACTGAAGAAAGTGTGATGGTAAAAAACAAATCCATATCACTCATCTTGCTGCATTTTAAGTCAAAGCTATGATATTGGGGTATTTCAGTTAACTTTCCAACTGTGTTATTGTTTTATGGCATACTCATCATGGAAATGCAAGACATATGTTGAGAAAAACCATAATTAGACATCAAAGATAAAATTTATGTTAAATACCAATGCATCCATCTCTAATTTAATTTCTAGAAAGTGATGTTTAAGTCAGTAGGTTTACTTTAATGGTTAGATATATTACATTCCAAGATTAACAAGAATTAAAACATGATTGATTCATTTATGATAACTTGATCAAGCAATCAGTGTCAGAACAAGTTAATGAAGCTAAGCCATTTGTCGGCAGTCAACAAGAGAATTAATAGTTCGAAAAAAAATTATATTTGTTCATGTTATCAAGACAACGATTCTTTAAAACTCTATGAACAATATCCTTTTACCTGGATGGTCAAAGTTATATTCATGTACATGATTCAACTCCTCTTCTGTCAAATCATAATAAAAAGATTCCTGCCATATCATGCCAACAAACAGATTAGTTTCCACCAATAGCTAGATAATATTTTGATTTTATATACATTATCTTCATAACAAGACATAAAGATAATTCAAAATTAGCCATAAAAAATGCAACTACATTACTATTTTCCTGGAAAATACTAGATAGTTTTGTTTTAATTACATAATGTCCTAGTCTTCTAGCAAAATGTATATCAGCATATGAAAGAAGCAGATAGTTAATGACAAAAATTGATAAATTTTATTTATGCATCTAAAGGAGAACATGAGCACCCATAGCAAGCATGCATTAAGAAAATGTAGAAGATATTTTTGGTAAGCTAATGGCCTAGAGCAATAGCATTGTTTGTTAATAGGCTGGATAACTTACATTTCCTGCAAATTATGAAATTCATTAAATCATATTATTAATACCATAAATTATTTAAAAAAATTACAAAAACTTTTTGTATTAACTATTAAGTACAAACAAAGAAAGTTCTAAATCCTGAGGACATTGCATCGGTAGAGTTGTCAGTGGATTGGGTCTGACTTGAATTAATTAAATCCGAACTGAGATCCAATCAAGTTTGAAATGGATAGGAATCATGCTTTGTAGTTTTGACACAATGACACAATACATAAAAAATATGACCCAAGCCAAATAATAAATTAATCAGAGAAAGATCAGGGTAGATGATACAACAATGATCCCATCGGATTCCTATATATAACACTATATTATATTCAAATTATATTAATTACAAATGATAATACAGCTCATTAAAAATTATGTACTATGTATATACTATATAGTATATACCACGGTATGCAATACCGATTTGTACCGCCCGTACCGGGCGAGTACGTACCGGTCCGAAAGGATACCGGTACGCGGACCGCCCTGTATCGGTCGGTATTATTTTTTATTTTTTTATTAATAAAAAAATATTTTTTAATGCTCGGCGACGTCACTGAGGCTCGGGCGACGTCCCCGAGGCTCTGGCGACGTTGCCGAAGCCTCGGGCGACGTCCCCGAGGGTCGGCGACGTCCGAAGCATCGAACAACGTCCCCGGCCTCGGGCGACGTCCCCGAGGCTCTAAATTTAAAAAAAAAAATTTACTTTTCGGGCGTCGCCCGTTGACACCTCGGGCGACGTTGCCAGAGGGCGACGTCGTCGAAAGAAATATATATATATATCTCTATTTATATATATATATATTATTTATAATTATAAATATATATACCGAAGCGGTATGTTTGAAACATACCGCTCGGTACTCCGTACCGCATCGCACTGAGAAACGTCAAAACTCCGGTATGGTACGGTATGGCAGACCCTGGTATATACTACATTCGTGAAAAGACTACTTTGTACCCAAGAAGATTACATTTTATCCCTACATGCAAAATCACTCATCTATACAGTACTGCAAATTAATGCTTTCTTTATGTAAGTTCTCCTTGAATCTCCAAAAGAACCAATTTGTATATTAAAGGCCATGCCTGTTTTCTTGCATTAAATGATTCTAATCAAATCAACTCCACAAAATAAAAAAGAAGACAATATTTTCCAAGTCAGAACCATGTCCACCTGATTCACAAGGACAACACGTTGATCATGAAGTTTCTCTATGATCATATCACAAACAGCAGTCTTTCCAGCAGCTGCACCACCAGCAACACCTGTATTTGACAAAACATATAAGAAAGTCAAAGACTAAGTAACTCAGACTTAAGCACATGATCAAAACAAGAAACAGCTGTGGTATATTAATGTCAAGAAAATAAGAATCTTGTTGGAACAAATGAGAATTACAGAATGAACTAAAACTGTGCCACATGCTAGACAAAATTAATCCTATAATCAACCACAAGATAATATCATTGAATAAGGCACATAAGACCAAGGATTTGCTGCTGGAACCAGAAAGATGCCAGCTTTTGGCTGGTATGTTATAATGTGCTTCATTGCAGCAATCATATGTTTCTCATTAATCCAATTCAAGTCCTTGACATAAAAAGTCAACAGGATGTGCAGCAAAACAAACTGTGAGATCTCAACTTTCAGGTTTAGCTACTTATATCTTTTTTCCATCATGAGCACTTGTAATGTCTGAGTCTCATACACTTTGAACTATAACTAGCATACCAATAGAAGCACAAACAATATGTATATGTTACCCACACTTAGTAATATGATTTATGATGTCTATACTTCATAAATATAATAAATAACATGCTCATATTTTCGGTTTTTAAGATTGAAGTACATGCTTTACAAAAATATCATTCTCAGTGTTCTATAAAATGTCGGTTGAAAATGCATAAGCATTAATGTTTACGTTAAGCATAGTGCAACAAGCCAAAATGTACTAGCAGACTTGAATATGAGGTTAAGTTCTAGTAATAAGCATACATATAGTAACTAAAAGTGGCGATTGAATTGTAATTGATCTTAAATAAATCTCAAAGCTTGAATGAGTTTAACCATAATTAAAATAAGGAAGTTTAAGTTTTAAACCTCATGTATATGGAAGATAATAAACTACCTAGGTATGAATGGAGCAATGAAAAATTAAATGGAGATGCAAATTAAAAAGGAATGTTGTACTAAAAATGTTAAGATACATAAGTGAGATTAAAGGATGAGTTTAGATAAAAATGTCATCTTTGTCAAACCAAATTAAACTTAATGGAAGTTACTGTAACATTAGAATTATATTAGTAAAAGAAGAAATGAAAAGAAAAAAAAAAGAAAAGAAAAGGAAAGGAAAACTTGAAATAAGGCCTAATAGGATTGAATCCTAGACCTCAAGGCAACCTCTTAAGCATCTCTACCTTATTTTAGCCTCATCCTCTTTGCCAACCTGAGAACCCACAACCCTTTCTTTTCTTCTTCAGTCATTCTCTTAGCATTTCTCATAGAGACCAAGAAACCCCAACTCTAAGGAAGATTGAAGTATGAAAAACTCAACTATTATACCTAGGGTTTCAGTTTTATAGGTTATAGGTTAATCTTTTCAGCTACTTTTGAGTAACTTAGACTTTGATTTTATCTATGATTTTTGGATATGTTTTGAATGATTCTCTTATGGTTCTAAGGCCTCTGTATGACCTTAATCTGAGACTAATGCATAGAGTTATTATGGTCCCAATCTAAGGTACTCAGAATTCTCTGTTTTCTGAGAAAGGATTCTGTTTGAGCTGAATTAACCCCCTTAAGAATATGATTAGACTCTAGCCTTTTGAAATATTTTAAAAGGTTCCCTTAGGGTTCTGTGACATTTGGAATCGAGTGAATACCACCTCTGTACACCAAGATATGACTCTTATAAGTTCAGACAGTCCCAATCCAGTTTCAATAGAATAGAATAGGTGTTGGTAGTTGAATTAGGAGGGTAGTTTAGCCTCCAAATGATTATGTTTTAAGTTGAAATTTGGTGTGTATTTAGTTTTACTTGTCTCCTAGTTTTCTACAAAATTTCATGATAATTCAAGATCGTTTGGTTTGATTGATACCAACAAGTTCATTTGTTTATAGAGTGAATTGTTGAAAACTTGGTAGTGGAATTTACATGAATTTTCAGGTTGAGTATAGTCTATTTTATAAGAAATTTTACCAAACTTTTATATGAATTATTATTATGAATTATTACAAAACAACAATGCGAGAGATAGGGTTCTTAATTAAGGCATCTCATGACCCTATGCTCCCAATTTGATAGATGTATCACTCCCTAGCATGCTCGATCATTAAGAATCGTGATCTCTCATTGGCACCATCATTTTTTAGTTCAATCAAGTATGTTTAAGTCACTACAAAATAGTGGTCATATCAATTATCGTATGCATAATGTATTTTGGAAAGCATGTTTCGAATGATATGATTGTCATGAGTTAAGCATGAAGTAAACATGAATGTATATATTTCGTAAACATGAAAATATATGAATTACAATGAAAATGTATTGCATGCATACATATATGATGACATGCGGTTTGGGAGTTTATGTGCTTTCTATGACGTATGGTGTAGGAGTGCATGGCCATGTTACGACGTGCAATACACGTATATGCTATGACATGCAGTATGAAAGTGCACATATGTATTATGACATGTGGTGTGGAAGTACACGTATATATATTATGATGTGCTATGTGGAAGTACATGTATTTATTATGACGTGAGGAGTAGGAGTGCACATATATATTATGATGACGTGCGGAGTGAGAGTGCATGTATATGTTATGATATGGGATGCAGAGATCCATGAATTTGCTATGTTTCCTACATGTGCATATAAGCATTTTAAATTATTTCGATATAAAATTTTATCTCTTTTTTAGCATATGATATATTGTAGGGTTATGCTTGCTAAAGAAGTCGTAAGATAAGGTATTTATTATTAATTGTCTTGTGACGATGATTTTAAAATATGATATATATGACATGATATATGCTCACCTGAATAAAGCTATAAAGGCTTATACTTACTAAGTGAATACTCACTATAGACCCTATTTTGCAGGTAAAGATACTAGTACCCCACCCAAGGGATTGGGTAGAGAAGGAGCACGTGCAAGCCCATGCCAGCGCAAATATGGATGATGGCCTATGGCCATTTTGTGTGTATAAATTTTAGACCTGTTATGTTTTTGTTCTCCTTTGGTTAGATAATATAAGTATGTACAGGTGTCAAAAACACTATGTACATGGGAAACCCTGTCATTTTGTTTAGTAATGAGCATGTTTTAATTTTAAGATTGCCTACTTTCCGTTGTACTCCTATTGATAGCAATAATTAAACTGAAATGTGGCATCCTACTTTAGTCATGCATGTAGGGTATGGATGGAACTAGAAGTAGGGTGTTTCAGCACTATTAAGGGCAATATGTGTAGTCAAACTGAGTAATCAATTTTCTTTTTCTTGTGTCTAATAAAACTTTCTTATGTCTTCTACTTCGCACTACAAATGCTAATTGATTTTAACTGTGTAGTATCAACCCATAAAACTTAATGAATGTATCCAGGCTAAATCCTGTAAGAACTAGGTTACATCAGAATATCTTGTCTAGATTCACCAAATATAATGTTCAATCCATGTGGATCTACCTTATTTTGACCAAGATGAAGCCTAGATATGTGAAGTTCTAGCCCCAAACCATGCGGATCCACATGGATCTAGATTGATCCATGCGGGATCTATGCTATCTAGCCTGGATTCATGCATATCATGGTAGATCCACATGGTTTGGGACTTGATCTTTATGGATCAATTCCTAAATTAAATATAAATTGAAGACCAATAACAGAAATTTCTCTAATCATGACCTAATTAAACCTAAAATCAAGTACTTAAGCTGACAAATTTGGTTTGATTTACCTAATTTTGAAATTTTATTCAAATGGATTTCAATTCAAACTTTCTTTTTGAGATATTGGGCCTTCTTTTCAAGTCTTGCTTGAATTTGGAAGAGTATTGGTGGGATTTATAAGAACTAGAAGAAAATTGTTTGACGAGTAGGATTAAGAGTGAGAGGCTGAGAATAGATTAGGAAAAGTGGGCTGAACAGAGGTTCAACCTTCTTTATACCCCCAAAAGAAACCCTAATGGACCTCTTTTGTGTCTGCCCAACCTGGTTAGGCTTACCTCTCAGTACAGGCCTAGTAACGAGATTATAAACCTGGTTTATTGGGCTTATGGAGCAGTAAGGCCTAATCAGAAATGGACCACCCAGTTCAAGTTGGTCGACAGTCCAGTGAGCTGACAAATCAATATGTGCCGAGCGATACGGGTCTGCTCGATATGTCAAACCATGACCCTTGGTACCTACACAACTTGCCTAGCCTACACTATATAACTCATCATACACCAAATAAAGTTAAATCAGATTCTAGAGACTTCTTGAAAATCCTCTAAATATGACTAAAATACATATGAAAACAAAATATTAGAAATTACCATAAGGGCTTGGCAAGCAAGGTTTACTAGCCCTTTCTTGCCCTAACTTGGCTACAAATGGGTTAAGGTGGTTTCATTGCTCAATCATCACCCTTTCAGATCAACCTGTCCATCTGATGGCAAGGTGATATGTTTCCAAATCAACCTTTTAAATCTTTTACTCACATGTTTGGCAACAAACCAAAACCTGATAAGTGATAACATCTAATATGCAACATTGCCTATCCATTTTCCATTCTTCATCAAGTGCTATATATATCATGCAAGTTCTTAAGTCATTTGAAACCTTAAAGTCAGTCTATCAATTTAGAACTTGAAACATCTAAGTGCTATCAATTTAGAATTTCAATACCATTCTTACAATGTAGTTCTAAAACAGAGAACAGGAATCATTTGTTTTTCCAAGAATTGTCTTTTTAGCAATATTTTGTAAAAAAATATTTTGCTTCCAAAAAGACTAACATTGGACAGGGAGAAAAAGTTTCTCACGAACCACTTCAGTGCTTATGGCTTAAAGAATCCATGTAAAAATTCCCTCTTCAAAGAGGGACTCTTCATAGTGACTCTTCAAAGAGTCACTATGATGACATTAGAAACCAGCCTGCAAACCTATGAGCAAAAAAAACTACAACTGTTATACTTATTCTAAAATCTACATAAAATAAGTCCTACATTTTGAAAGCTGCAGTCATACCACTTAAAGAAACATCTACAATATAACCTGCCTTAAACTAAAATAAGGTTCGATCATGATGCAGAGAAGGTAAAACTAATGAGAGCCCTTATATAGAAAGATGTGGCTCAATCCTGTGACAATTACCATTTCAATATTTGGAACCTAAACAAGGACCAAAATTTGAAGGCCACCTTAATCCAGCTGTATTGGCTTAAAAGGTGTGGCTTCCATTCAGGTTTTAGCCATTTCAGCTCAAACCAACAGATTTGATTGGTTGATATGAATTTGGTCCAAAGGGAAAACAGGTCATGTTAATGCAAATGCATCTTCCACGCTCACAACGACGCAATGATACTGCATTTGACCTATTTCAACTTTCCCAGTCTATTTGTCTTGTAGCATAAACAAGTATTTTCTTCATAGCCAACACAATTTTTTGTGGATCTTGATATTAGGATCATTTCTTGCCAACATCCCCATATTAAAAGAAGAAAAGATAGCTGACACCTAGCGTTAAACACATACATGTTTATGATTTGTGTCAAGAACTATGCATCCAGACTTAAAATCTCCTAACATCCATAAAACATTTCGTCTAAAACTATACCTAACACACAAAACATTTCCTAATATTCTAGATTTTCTTGTAATATTTACATCTT
The DNA here is from genome assembly GCA_024322285.1 of Musa beccarii. Lineage (NCBI taxonomy): Eukaryota > Viridiplantae > Streptophyta > Magnoliopsida > Zingiberales > Musaceae > Musa > Musa beccarii. Next base: position 30,373,919 of record CM044399.1, on the reverse strand, counting down.
ATCTTTTTCTTATTTTAACATCCGACTACAAACTTACCAAAATGCTCAAATCAACAATACCAACCAAAACTAAAGTTTCAAGCCTTGATGATCCGTCCTACAAATCAAATGATCGTTATCATTCATTCTCAGTGAAAATAACCAAATACTGAAATGGTTTATATAAAATAAAACTTACCAAATTAAATGAAGATTTAAAATTTAGGATATCTGTTGGACCTTTATGCCACCCCCACACACCCACCCAACCACCTCGGATGCATGACACAGAAAACTAGAAGCGATTAGGAGTCATCCTATGTACACTAATTTATGTGGCAAATTGCAGTTCACCTAAATGATTTCCAACAAATTTGATTCTGACAGAAAGTTGGTAGAAAAGATGTTGCCAAAGACAAATTTGCTGGTGGGAGAACTTCTCGGCACATGGATTACGGAAATTTCCAACTTCCACAATTCTCTCTCTCATCTTTGTACACTGTGGAAATTTTTTACATATATTTAACATCAAACAATAAATTTATCCCAAATCTTAATTCTTGTAACCAACTAGGAACTTTCTTAAATGCTTAAATTAAATCTTTTCTTACAAAGCATGGATATAAATAAGTATTTATTTAATCACATATACAAATATGACAATAAGGCATGAGATCCCAAAAAATTCAGCGAAACATTCATAAGAACTAACCTATTACGAAGGGTTCTCTGCAGTCATTCTCGGTCTCAGCAGTTGCTAGCAGCTGCTGTTCAGAATTTCTTAGTTCTATATCATCCACGTGAAGCCCGGAAAAGTGAACTCCCACAGAATTCTCTAGCAGTTCCTCCACTGACTTGGAACCCATGTGGACAGGTTATATCTAAAGAATTCTGTGTCACAAAATAAAGAATTAGATGGATCCCATTCTACAGATATAGTCAGAATGAATTTAATGTTCAGCATGAAGATGCATACAGAGGCAGATCACAATTTCTGATATGTATGAAGAAGATGCATTGCATCAATGAATACAGAAAATTTTACAAGAAAGGCCCAGAGTGTAACGATGGAATATAAATTCATGAAAATTGTTTGCTAGACTTTGAAATTAAGAATAGAACATGTGAGTTCAATATCAAGAATGACACAAAAGGAAAGTCTTATTTTCAAGATCACATGCATAAGATTTGCATCCACTTTCGTGACAACTGTATACAACTGTACACAGAAACAAGGAAGATGAAGAAGGATCATATCCTTATGGAACCACATTCACGAGTAACCCATGAACAGTTAAACCCAAAGTTTCTGTTGATGCTTCTGATTTGAGCCATTCGTTGCTATGTGCCAAAAACTCAGAGCATTTTGTTGGAAGGTTCTTAAGGTTCAGAATATACTTGGAATCCTTTACGTTGCGTCATACTGAGAATAAGAAGTTCCGGACCTATTACTCAAATCAGATCATTCATTTCTTATTTTGCCCTCCAGTGCCAAACTAAAGCAAATTAATACGCTTCTTAATCAGTTCACTGGAATTCAAATCACTCAAACATCTGCGTTACCTTCATATTTTGGGATGGAAATGAGGCACATAAGTTCAATTTTGTCCCAAAAACGAAACAAAACACCATTTTTATCCCGCAATCCAGAAAGAGATCTCACATGAGGAGTTTCGAGACGACGCGTGGACCCAAATCCAGAAGCTCTCGCCGGGATCAATTCACATCACCACGACGAGCAAAGCTCAGATCCAATGCGATCGACTAGGAAGGGGAATCGAGAGAAAGCAACGGCGTCCATCGCCCGCGATGACAGCGGTTCCTCTGCGACCAGATCTTTCGGATTCTGCGAATGCACTTCCCGATCAAAACCCTAGAGTTCGGATCTTCGCTAGTTTCCCTTATCGGCCAAAAGAGAGCAACAGAAACGTATATAGGACTGGGGTTCAAGGACAGCAGCTGCCTACAAGAGCTGCCCTACTGTGCGTTGCCAACGATCGCTGCCTTGCAATTCCATTGGCAGTTCGCCATCTGTCCCAAGTTAGCCATCTTGGATGGCTGGCGGGGCTTTCCCCGTAAGATCAAACACTGGTCCAGCATCGGAATCCGTGAGACAAAGCCTTGCAAGGCGCATTGCAGCGGCATCGGCGGGACCACTTCCACATGTTACAGGAACCCGGATGACTTGATGACGAGTCAGCCGGAGTACGGCTTCGGTGACCAACGCTTATATCGATCTGGGGGGCACGACTATGCTCACGTGGATACGTATGCGACAGGAATCACGCACCGTTCGTTGAATCACGGACGGCATGATCAGGGGGAATAGGGAAAGGAACGGAAGGGGTTTCCAGAGAGATCCTCTGGAGTCCCGATATTCATCACACGGCTTAGCTGACGAATGGGAGAAGCGCGCAGCGCGAGATCGGGGCGGGAAGTGCGCCGCCGCCGCCGCCGCCGCCGCCGCCGCCGCCGCCGCCGCTCCCCTCGGCCTGTTTCCGGGCCCCACTGTGGGTCCCCGGCTTCAAGAGGGACCTTCTACTCGAGCGCGGAACGTGAAGAGGGTAGGGGAGCGCCGGGGGGACGAAAATGGACGCCTGTGATTGGCGGCGGTGTGCCGCAGGAACCGCTGGAGTCGGCTGATTCAGGGAAGTGGCGGGGGTGCTCCAAGGACCGGATATTTTTTTATGGTGGTGTACCTCCGCCAATGTCACGTGCTGATTTCGTTTGTTTACTCGAAAGAAAGATAGTCTCGGTTGATACCCGAAACGCGAGTGGAGAAGTCCGCGGGCCCCACGATGGACATTTTGCCAACTTTAAGGTCACAAATTATCTTTTATACTCCTGAAAGGTATAAAAGAATATAAGAAAATAATAATGTGCATCGCGTGGATTTTGGTCTCGGGACCTGCCGCGTTGCTCGCCCCTTACGTGGTGGTAGCGAAATAATTATCAGAAGCACATAACATGTGAACCAATTATTCACCAGATGTAGAAAAAGAATTTCTAGAGATAATAACTTTGATTAGATTGTTTTATAATTAGAGAACGACATGAAAATTTTGACCACATGGTTCTCTCCAACTAGAATAGCACCAAGAAAAGAAAAAATGACCACAAGGTTTACAACACCCGCACAGGCCGGCCTCTGAGCCGCACAATTGATTTGGTTGCTCGTTTTTACCCCATTCTGTGACATCCAATATTGTTCACTTACACCAGATTTCATGTTCGATCCCAGGTTTACAATTCTCCCTCGGTTGAGTTGAGGATACATCTGACCAAACTCCGTGCCAGCAGCCACCCAGGCATCAGGCCACAACAAATCCTGGGAAAAGCTCAACATGATTCTCCAGAAACAAAATGAATAACTACAACTTGTAAACATCTCTTCCGCAATCAATAGGTCAGATTACCATTAGATATTAGGTCCTCATGTTCTTCTCCAGGGTGACCATCTTCAGGAAGCTATGAAGCAGGTATCTTAATATACATGTTTAGGGTCACAACCATGGATACATCACAACTACTGAACCTAACGGCTCCCCTTCTTCGCCTGCTCTTTTTGTTGGTTCAAGGTGGAGGCGGTGGTGGCGGTGGTGTAGTTGGCAATGGCGGTTGGCCTAACTGAATGAACCCCTCCGAGGATTGAAGACCATAATGCTGGTTTATAAAACTTGGATAGAGTTGCATGCCATGCATTGGGTAGTTTGGGAAAGGAACTGAGCCATAACTAAAAGGCATGCCTGTTGTAGGTCCAGAAGAAAACTGCATGAATTGGGGTGTAGTTGGGGGAGGTGGTGGTAGTGGCATAGGCAGGTATGGAGGTGGTGGTGGCACTGTTCTTGAACTTGGTTGTGTAACAGGAAATGGTGGCTGCAGCAGCGGAGGCTGATTCAACAAATCAGGATGCAGGAATGGTGGCAAGAGCGGATGAAGCTGTGGCAATGGTGGTGGCACACTGTCCTCTAGTTTAAGCCTCTTGTTATCAGAAGGGTGGTCTTCTTTGATTGAAAGGCTAAATATGCCATCAGAAGCTGGAGAGGTGTGGACATGTATCAGCATCTGAGAAGTGGAAGTGGAAGCTGCAAACTGTGGTGCAACTGCAGCAGCTGCTGTTTCTGAGTTCCTGTCTGTAACAGGAACATTATTGTCTCCAGGAAGTCCATCCTTGTTGTATCTGCCTGCAGTAGTTTGTGATCTGGTGCCAGCATCGGATTGAGGGATCAGTTTAGGTGGGCCGTCAGGGAAAGATGATGAGTTGTTAAGCCTTTGATCAGGTGATGACGGACCAGTACCGAGCTGCTTATGTAAGTTGATTGATTGTTCATATCTTGATTGAGCAGCCTGAATAACAAACAAAACCATGTTATGTGGAGATACATCATGTATCTTGTAGAAGATTCAAAATATTAACTTCAAAAAGCATTCCCAATCTAGCAAACAGCCATGGCCATTAATAATTAACATTATCATAAAAAGCTCGTTCACAAAGATTACTCAGCTCTTAGGGAACTATCAAACAAAGAGATAATGTTATTGGAATAATGGAATGTGGTATACCATTTACTGGTGCATCTCCAGTGTATCCTAACATTATATTTTAAATACATCAAGTTTCTTTGTCTTAATATTTTCCAGCAAATAGTACATAGAACTAATTTAAGATTAGCAAACCAAACAGATAATTAGAAGATCTAGGAATCTAATTAGACTCTGAAAAAATAGCCACTATGTGTGTAGTGAGAGAATCTTGAATGCATCTCTTAAGAAAATGGGCTATAGTGAGTCCAACAATATAGATTTGAACTGAAGTAAAAAAAGCTAACTGATCACTTATTACACCTTAAATTGGTTATCATGAAAGGACAACCATACATTCTATGAAGAGAGCAGATAAGAAAAATGCCTGCACGTGTCTGTTAGACAGAGACACAAATACTTATTCGATACTTCCTGGCATGTGAGACAGATTATAACATATTTGGAGACATACATCACCAAGGCCTCTGTTAATATATGGAACATATATAGTAGTTTAATACAATCATATTATCTACATATGAATTTTAAAAATTGCAGATATAAGTAATATTTATGTACTCGTAAATTTTTAGTTTATGATGAATGAGAACAATCTCCTCATATTTTGTGTATATGCTTAGAGTAATTTTTGTGAATGGCAGCTCTGCTTCTCGATTACATATTTGATGATCTGGATTGTCTACATTGTATATATAAAATATCTCCTATTACATGATATTATAGCAATACATAAAACATACAAGTTATTAAGTGCCATATTATGTCCTACTTTTCTAAGATTTAGATTTGTTGTGCGTGTCACTTCCATGCGATGCATTGGGCCCATGATTCAAAATATTAAAGCATGATCTTTTCATGGAAAAGAGCAACGGAAAAGATATACGGAAACCCCAACAAACTTCTTGTGTTATTGCCATGGGAAGACTGTGACACAATACCACGAAGTTGCTTTCTGATATCAGGTTTAAGAAAACAAACCACCAATCTAGCAACATGGAATGGATCACATACTACTCTCACATGTAAAAGATAAGAAGTTACAGTAATCATAGCCCAAAGAATCCTGTTTCAATCACATACTATTCTAGGCTAATGTTGTCATCTGCAGTTACTATTTCTAGTTATTATCTAACCAGTCACTTGGATTATCATCTGACCTTATATTTGTATTATTACTAGAGAAAGGCATATTATGATGTAAAAGTACAATAAAGAGGCCTTTTTTTCAGCATCATCTTCGCCCCATTGTATCAAATAGCCAGCCCTCATAAAGAAAAACTAACTGTAAGGGAAAAAAAATTTAAATCCCCAATCTCCATCTTCTTTGACCACCTCCGCTTCCTCTCCTCTTCTCCTCACCACCACCACCTCTAAGATGAGATTATCTCATTGATCAGACGGTAGAGAATGCTAACTGTATTCATTGAAATTACATGATGCCAATTTCACCTTATCCAAGTGTTCTTGATATCCCTAGTCCACTTACTGATCCAGTTTGTTGAAAGATAGAATAAAGAGTTAAGCAAATATTTCCACTGAACTTTGCCTTCAGAACTTGATGAGGTTTTAGTTTTTATGCACCTAAACCTAGTACATGAAAATGTCTCATGCCTACATTTGTCAAAGCATGTCTTGTTGGCTTATCAAATGTCATGTCTTCATACATGAGGATGGAAAGGAAGAATTGGACTTGGAAGATAGGGGTGGTGTGTGACAACAATGGCTACATCACTATGAATCTTTACGAGGTCAAACTAGAAATGCATACTTTAGTCCCCACGGGTGGTTATGTCAGCCATGTCAGTAGTCCTAACAGCCTGATTATTCATGACAAAAAACCTAGTATTATAATGACTTGACAATTTGAAATTTGTATAGCAATGTTGTCATTAACCCATGTAAATTTTGATTAATTGGACTACAAATCAACTATTTTGCTACTTTTGACAGGGATACTCTATTGAATTATGTAGATTTGTGAAAAAAAATCCAATTGTATGACTATAAATTCATGGACTCTCAAGAAGTCATTCAAAGACTTTGAAAGTCAGGGATAACACAGCATTAACATACAGAGAAAAACATTCCTCGTGAAATTAAAGATTAGAAAAAACCTAACAAGTCTGACATCCTATTTAGCCTACAAATCTTGCAAACCTCACAAAGTCCCTGGACCTTAGATCTTGTTAGAATTTGTTTACCTTAACCAACATTAAAGGAGAGTAATGCTGTCATTATACAACCAAAACTCAACAAAAAAGACCTAATGAACTATAATGGAGCCAAATATGCATCATATAAGGGGTTCCTAAATCTGCAAGGATATATAGAATATTTGCACGTTGGGATGGATATATAAGATATTATGGCACTTCATAGGGGTACACAATTTTCCAAAAACCTTATAGCAAAAACTATAATATGCTAGTTATAGTAGGTTTCACATCATTAACATTGTCTTCCTCCTGGGATTAATATAGCTTGTGTTATAGTTATCCTAATTGAGATTGACTAGGGCCAATCCTGTTTAAGCACAATGTCAATAAGATCACCAGACAATCCACAAAAGCCTGTCAGATGGCATACTTCATAATTGAATTACACTGTAATTTGCTATACAAGAAGAGTACCTGAAGTTGTTGATGGACCTGTTCAAACTTTGACTCCTGAATCCAAACAATTATGGAACTATATTAAATTTTCATATACACATATAAGGAGAAAGAACCTGCACAAAGCATTGAGGACAATCACATAGAAACCTACCTGTTCGCGAAGCGCCTTTCTTAAATAGGTGATCAGAGTTGCTCTCAATGATTCAATAACTTTTAGTTGTTCTATGCATTCTCTTAATACGCCATGCTGTACCTGCATCTTCCTGACTACTCCAGATCCATTGGAATTCCCTGTCCATCCATAGGATGTCATAAAAGACAATATGAGAAAAAGAAAATTAAATTAAACTAGATATCATGCAAAGAGATATCAAGAGAACAAGCAACTGTTGATCTCAAGACACATTTAGTCAGCATAAGTAACAACCAATCTCTTTTACAATCCAGAAATAAATAAATAGCATTTGAATGAAATTATTCTAACTTTGGTGATAAAATCAGGGAAAAAGCATATTACACTGAATTTTAATATACAATAAGGAAAATACCATAAAAAGACAAAAAATTGTAGTAGGAAACAAATAATATTAGAGAAGATAAATCACAGTTTATCACTGTCCAAAATTTTTCCTGTCAAATGAGGCATCAGCAGAACACAACTCAAAGAAGAATTTCATGGAAGAAAGGAATTCCAAAATTGGTTGACAACACATCCTCTCTTCATCCACTGTAGCTGATATTTTTTGTTTAACCACAAAGATTCAGCTTATGTTAATACATTCTATAATATATCAGTTGTTTCATGGCCTTCCATTTTAAACTGAGACCAGCTCAAATTAATGACTAATTTGGTATCTTTACAAATTCTAGGTTCAAAATTTTAGAATCTAAAAAAAAAAGAGTTGGTATCCAATAGGTTAAATCCTTGAAAATTTTGAATGGAACTGTCAAGCCCACAAGAGTCAGTACCAGTTTAGGAGATGAAGATGGCATTGTCAACAAAAGAACCAAAGAACAAGAAAGTATCGGTAGTCCAAACCAAACTGAGAAACAAGTTCTTGATAATCAGGGACCGCATAAATCATCAAGTTTTCTTCATATATACCATTAACTCCAACTGTATTCAAAATGAAGCCTCTTCTAAGAAGGCCACTTGAATCAATGGATTCAAGGTAATGATCTGTCTTATTGAATTGAATTTTATAAATTTGCTACATAGATGAATCATTTGGTCATTCTAGTACTCTGCATACAAGCAGATGTTGCCACTGTAATAGCATTAATATCAAACATGACTACGGTTCATGGCCACTTATGAGGCATGGCCATGCAGAATAGTTCATGACGATTGGGGAATTGCATGTGCACACCTCTTCACATAAACAAAGCTGCATAAGTTCCTAACTGCTAAATTGATTCAAAGGACACCTTGCAAGTGTTCAAAAAATTGCTAGGACATGCAACTTTGCTGAAGTTTTATAAGTTAAATTGGATCTTATGGCTTTGATTAGATAAGATCATGTCCAAAAAGATTACTGAAAATCCAAGACAGATATAAACAGTGGAATATACTTTGTTAGGGGCCAAATTGTGTTTCAGTAAATCTGACCAATATCCCATTTACTAAAACAAAATCCAATATTTAAGAGAAGCATACGTCAAAATGTCTAGCATGAAGCAAATCAGCAATACAAATACAACTGCCAAAGTGTGTCTCAATAAATCCAAAATTAACAAGTGCTCTGACCAATTTAATCCAGAGGCCACTTTTTTCCATTTGCTAAAACTAAGTTCAATATGAAAGAGGCAGTATATTTCAAATTTCAAAATGTATAGCATGAGTGGGCATAACATCATAATTTGTTTGCACTTCATGGTGGCCCATAGAAGGCAATGAACATGTAAAAATGCTAAATCTGCCAATCTGAAAATGGGAATCTTGACATGACTTCCTTGACCTACACTTGAAATTTAACTTAATCAACTTTTTATATGGGTTCTATCAACCATAGTGTGAAATTTTAACCAAAATCCACTTCAAATGAAGTGCATTAGCTTCAGCCAAAGCGAGAATGGTTTCATCCTTCTTTGGCTTAGTCCAGTGATGATCAGTACATGTCTCAAACTTTTGATGGTTTTAGCCGAAACTGATTAAAACAGGTTAAGGCAAAAAAATTGTCACAGTGAATTCACTGTCAACAATTTGTAGTCACAAGAAGCAGGTTTTTTAGGTTTCGTATATACAACCAATTAAGTGACAACTTATCATGACCATGTTCTACATATCCATGCTATTGAGCCTTGAGTTTACCAAATTTAGAAGTTTTGCTGTCCAAACATCTTAACAAATTATCAAAAATTGTACCATCATCATCAAACTATTCCTCTTGGTAAATTCAGCATGAAACCAAATAAGCATTTGCAACATCACTAACTAGCTACATGCCCATGCAACACATGTATTAGAATTAAAATCTATATAATTCTATATTTGACAGAAAAAGTATATAATAGCCAAATTATCTTAATGTCTTAAAAGCAGGAATATCATCTCCCATAAGAGTATACACTTGTGTTTAGTTAGGCACTAATAACATTGCTAAATATGGTACACATGGTCCATGCAAAAAACTCAAAGAGATCACTATTATTATTGCAGCAATAACAACAGTATTAGTTGTAATAAAACCATAGGAAATTTGCATATTACACTATTTATGATTGATTCGCATCCTTCGAGGACTCAAAATTTCCAAGATAGACACCAAGGTCAAACCACTGCATTAAATGAAATTGATTGCAGTCTCAGGGGTGGTTTCTAGGAATAAGAAAAGATACATGATAAATAAGAAAAGCTTTTCAAATTACTAGCTTTGATTGCATAAACAGCAGGACATTGTATGAAGGTCTAACAGTTACCTCCTAACTCACTCACAAGTTCCTTATCCACCTCATCAACGAGGTTAGTAGCTGCTTGACAATTTCCATATAAAGTGTCTTCATCATAGGGAAGATCATAAATATGAGCATAGCCTGAAATGAGCTCCTCCAGCTGTTCTCCAGAAGGATGTTTCTGTGAATGACAAACATGCAGATATTTGTGCATATAATATTAATCAATGGCTAAATCTTATGTACCTTATTATATTGCACAAACACGATCAGCATGTCAAGAATGTTTTAAAGTATAATGTTTTAAAACTTACCAACTTGTATCTAATGACCTTCTCGTTTATATTTTTATTCCCATTATCGCTTCCCAAAATATTGTCCTTAAGAACTTGTCCATGAGAACCAAAGACTTTGCGTTCTTCCCATATGTCCATCTGAAGATGTTATCATTCAAAAAGGAAAGGTAATTCAATTAAAGTATTGAACATTCAGATACAATTATGAAATTGCAAATGAACAACAAAACAATAGTTTTCCCTAGATCAAAAAAGGCAACAACAATTTTCCCTAGATCAAAAAAAGCATGCTATGCACAAGTCCTCCCACCAATACAAGATATGGGGAGAGTCAAGTAGCTTTACCCATGAATGTAGCAACACTTTTCATAGTCCGAACCAGAGTTCTATAGACTGATCCACTAGGTTATCAACACGTTGACCATCCTAAACTGGATGGTCCACTTCTAAAATAGGACTCTAAGCCCTGTGAACCAGGCTTACTGTCCAGTTTTTTATTTTGAATTTTTTTTTAAATAATGCAAATAAAACACCTGAAGTCTTTCTCTGCAGTCTGCCATGCCTGTGCTCATCACCTCTCATGCTGCCCATCAAAGTATTGATCCTTTAATAATTACTTATAAGCAGTTACTTCGGGAAGTATCCAACATGTATCAAAGGAATTATCAAACAAATCATATCAGACATGAATGTGACACTTACAGCAAGAATTTTGTAGCATACATGTTGGATGGTAATTAAGTTATCCACTCAACCATACCATCTTAAAATTTTCTTTGACAATATTTTGGCCAATACACACATTACTAAGATTGAAAAAATGAAATAATTAGTTTATTTCATGAAAAAATAACCACCTTAGTGAATTTATCATTTATGAACAGTTGAACTCCACAGCCAACTGAGTTTGCATGATGAACCAATATACAGAGAAGCATAAGAAAATGTTGATGAAACCAAACAAAATAAAGAAACTTTCCTAAAAGGATCAACATCTTCAAATAACTTCGAATTAAAATCCAAGTCACCTTCTATTACACTCACTAAAGCCAAAATAAATCCAACAAATTTTCATGTTTGTAAATAATCCACATCAAAATCTATGAATACAATTAACTAGAAAGCTGTACAAAATTAAGTATGGTCTAAAGACATGAAGGATCCATGTCTGCAACTAGCATATGGTTTAAGAAGAAAAGTATGGTTTATGCATATTTGCAAATATTCACTCAAAATAACCATGAACAAACTTGAATTCAAAAAAATGTGAATAAAAATTGAGAACAAATTATGAACATAATGTCATTATACAACAAGGTCAGTGATCAACTTTTTAAACATGACAAAAATAAAAAATATGTATATATAACTCAATATTGCTTACCAATCTTATTACAGTGCTTCTTCCAATCTCACCCCCATTATTAAATACATCACTAAGGGCACCAGGGATAACTTTCCAAAACTCATCAATAAACTCCAGACCCTTCCATCTGCTATTTTGCAAAATATCATTTGCTAGATATAGGAAAGATATTCGTTGATCTCTTGGAGCACAATAAAATTGTTGCTGCCATGCTTCCACAACCTGCTTTGCTTTTTTTCTATGGAAGATGCACCAATGTGATAAAGCTACTTAAGTTAAGTATATCAATGAAATAATGAGTGACCACAAAGAGGCTTAATTGAACTTTTGTCTGTACAAATGGTCAAAGATTTAGCATATCGAATATCATAATTTTTACCATATATGGAAAAAAAATAAAAAGAAATGAAAAACTTCATAATCATGAATAGCATAGAGGATATTCTTGCTGTTATGTGTTAATCATATTTGTTTATATAAAATTTTTACAATTATATGAAACATCAAACTTAAAGAGAAAAGGACTTCCCATATGGAACAGATGATGGATCTTCAAAAGCATTTTTTAACTTAACCTGCTTGTAGTAAGATCAAAAAGACTACAGATAATATGAATGATGCAAGTGCATTTTTATCTGTATGACAAATAATAAATGAAATTCTAGCTGCTTGAAATAGTTCCAAAAAAATGTCACACAAAAGTACAACTTATCTTGACTATACTAGAATGCCTGCCTTCTTGAACAAATTCCTGACTTGTGAAGCGTGAATACCTTAGTGTGAGAAACATCCAGTAGCTTTTGTTGTTTTCTTGGACTTGAAGCACTTGAGTTTAAGTTGAAAAAATTACTTTGACACATGTCATGCATGTGCCAACTCATCCAGTTTCTCTGACTAGTTCTCTGAATACAAACTATGGACTATTTTGAGAAGTTTAATAAAACTTTCGGAGTTATCATCAACAGTGATTACCATTATTTTTTTGATATATAAAACATGAGTACACAATATAATGGTACCTTAATATGCGATACTCTGATGACATGGCTTACTTTGCTTTATGAGACATGTTTCATCATCACAAACTAGACTGCATACTACCTGATATATATGTTACTATCTCTAAGACCAACAGCACAAAACCAATTATAATTCTACAAAGATTTCCTAATATTATCTCTAGGGGCTGGCAGGCAAGCAAAGTAATCCAGTATCATGTTATAAGATATAAACATCATTAAAGTTGGGGACACCTAAAGCCATCACAAACAAGCTTGTCCATGAAAAACAGCCATAACGATTATAATATATAAACATCATTAAATATCAACTGATACAATTATTGCCAGTGAGCATATCAATAGAAATGGAAGGATACTCTCTATACTCTGCTGTCCATTGTTCAACTTAGTAAGCTTATCCACTAATGCCTGCCCATTAAATGACCCACTCATAGTTCCTGATCTATATTTGAAAGTTAAATATGTCAGAGAACATACAATGTTGGTGTTAAAACAAAGATCACATTAAAATGAGCAGCCATTGTGAGCGCAAAGCAACAGAGATGTGATAAATTCAACGAAGAAAAGCAAATATCAACCATATTAGTAAAAGAACCTGTAACTGCTATTGATCATGCATATCTTTCTCAAATCAACTTAACAAGACAGAAGTAAACCAAAATGGACCAGTTTAGATAAGTCTATCAAAAGTACTGTTTTTTGACGGATATCTACACCATCTTGGTAAGATATTAATACCAATATATATCAAGAAATTCTTTTATCTTAGTTAAAAATCATTGTTGCACAAACTTCAGTGTATCTCATTTGATGGATATAACGAAGACACTGAATCATCTGCCAACATCCACAAATTGTGACATGACATTTGTTACGACCAAGGCAGACCCAAAATTTGACCCAAGTACCAATGCCACCGGCATAGCATTGGCAGAGCTCTTATGAAATTTTCAAAGCTATAAACCACCACTAGAATCATTTTATCCGGGAAGCCGACTCCAAGAAGCCAGATGGAGCTAAGAACATAGTCAAAACTTGAGTGGAACCTTTGACATAAGTAATTAGACCTTTATTATAAATCATTTAAGCCAGAAAGAAACTACTGACTTCATGATTTCTTTCTCTATTTCAGTTCCTCTTACCACTTGGATACTAGATAAAATTTGGAAGTCAAGTGATGTGAGAATGCAGAGCATGCCAAGAA